>CM044010.1:78396501-79626501 GCA_024085815.1 Flaveria linearis
GGCCTAGGTCCAGCACCATGAAACAGAAAGGTATTATATATAGTAATGGTACACCTAAACTTTACCTTAGGTACTGTGGCCAGGAGGTGCGATGCACCGTTATAAAAGGTCTATGATAGACCTAGGTCCAGTACCACGAACAGAAGGGTAATGTTTATGGTTTGATGAAAGGAAATGATGAAAAGATGAAAGAATGTGAAAGTTAGAAAAGTACGATGAATGAATGAAAGTTAAAGAATGAACGAATGAAAGTAATGAACGGAAGAAACATAATGATACAATATGAAATGGGATCCTTGTCACTCAACCTCAGTAATCATCGCTGTGTGCCATGAAGAGGGTAGAGTTGACAGGATCTATATAGAAGTAAAAGATAATGAGTGATGAAGAAAATAATGATATTATCTATATGTAAGTATGATGTGTGATAGCATTAAAGTAAAGATACGGCTTTTAACGATAGTAAAGTATTTTATTTATAAAACTAGAACTCACTCAGCAACACTGACTTTTTATGTGTTTCCAGTTGGCAGGTAAGGTTGCTGAGGATGGCACACGGCGGGTACTAAGCTCTTTTGGATGGCATCCATTTATATAATGCTTTTGTGATGTAACGCAACAGTATATATTTTGTAATCAATCAATGATGTATTAACTTGCAAAAGCATTTATATTGAAATAAAAGTTACTTTACTGATTCCGCTATGATGTTTTAAGAAATATGAATGTAAAGTTAATGAAATTATATGTTTTAAGAGCGATGAATGGCCAGCTGTAAGCGTCCCGGGAACGGGGCCTTACAAGTTGGTTTCAGAGCCAAAGATTAAGTGAAATGGGAAAATTTTCAAAATAAACCTTAACTGAAACTGAGAATGGGACGGAAAGGGAAGGGATGCTAGTCTGAGTAGCTACGTGCCACCAGGTATTTTCTTAATGATTAACTGGTATTATGTGCGCATGTTATGTGGTTTATGTGTTTCTAGTAGATTTAGATACTGATGTAGTCAGGACAGGTAATGCTCGGGGTACGAAGAGTGAAGTAAGTGGCTAACGACAACTGGCCACTGTAATTAGGGACTTACTATACTTGACATAAACTGAGCTATTCCCTTAAATAACCATGTTGGTGTTTGAATCTTTCAGTGTGTGTTAGAGGATGGCCGGTGGTAGGTCATCTAAAGCCTCACGTGGTGGACTTGGTGCTGCATCGTGTCCTAAAAGAGGCAGACCTAGAGTTGAAAAGGTGGTTCATGAAGAACCCGAGACCCCTCATCCAGAGGGTGGTGATGAGAGTGTAAACTTGAGGGCCTCGGTGAAAGAGGCGGTGGTTGAAGAAGTGCATCAGGTCATGCAGACGATCTTACCATCTGTGGTGACCGAAGTGATTAAGGCAGTACGGGAAGGGGAAAGACAAGAGAGGAACTAGTCCTCGGGAGGGCGGGAGAAACCCGAGCCTGAAACAGTTCTCTCTGATGATGAAGAAGAGGAAGAAGATGAGCCTGTACCGGAGACAGTATGAGGCTGTAACTATAGGGCATTTCAACGATGCAAGCCCCTACTTTGATGGAAACGGCACTGCTGCTGCTGCTCACCGATGGGTGAGAGAGATGGAAGCTGTATTAAATATCAATGAGTGCCGGGAGGACCAAAAGGTGAAGTTTGCTGCCTATTTTTTTGTGGACTCGGCTATATGCTGGTGGGACAACATAGTCCAAGCCGAGGGTTGCAGGGCCATTGGGAAAATGAAGTGGTCCGAGCTGAAGAAGTTGGTTATTGAGGAGTTCTATCCTCACAGGGAAATGGATAAGGTTGAGAGGGAGTTCCTGCAGCTGGAGGCGGGGACCATGACACATCAGCAGTACACCACGAAGTTCAACGAGATGGCATGTCTGGTGCCGGACCAGGTGACGCCTCTGTCTTGAAAGATAAAGAGATACATTCAGGGTTTGCCAGCGGATATTCACAAGCATATGATCGCTGCCCGACCGAGCACGTTTAGGTCGGTGGTGGATTTGGCAGGGAGGTTATATGACGAGAGGGCGGTAGTGGTGGGGGCTGAAGGTAGTAGAAAGGTGGTGGTAACTGGAACTGGAATGGGAAGAGGTTTGGTCGGGGTGATGCCTCGACGGGTAACAAGAAAGCACGGGCGGATGATCGTCGTGTAGCCACACCAGATACGGGATCGAAAAAGTGTGGCAAATATGGGAAGGAGCAGAGTGGTGAGTGTAGATGGGGGTTGAATGTTTGTCTCAAGTGTGGGAAGCCTGGTCATATGGCACGGGACTGTAGAGCGGGGAAATGTTTTAACTGTGGCAGGGAGGGCCACATGAGCCGAGAATGCAAGAAGCCAAGGGCTGAAGGTTCCGGAGTGAAGAAGACAGGGAGTGAAGGACCGAGGGCGAGCGCAAGGGCATTCACTATGATACAAGAGGAAGCTAGGACGGACCCTGATGTTGTGTCCGGTACGTTTCTGGTGAACCAAACTTTAGCTTCTGTGTTATTTGATTCGGGTGCCGGTAAAAGTTTTATTTCTACTGCATTCTGTACTAAGCTGCCGGTTAGTAGTAGACGTGTTGATGCGCCCTTTGATGTAGAACAACCATAGGTAAGTCTACCAGGATTTCCGAGATGATAGAGAACTGTGATATGGAATTAGAAGGTCATAAGTTTCCTGTTAGATTGTTTGTGATGATCCTAGGTGGTTTCGATTTGGTTCTTGGGATGGATTGGTTGGCGGACTTCGAGGCAAACATAGTGTGTTGCAAGAAGATGATTCGTTTGATAGCGTCTGACGGGAGTTCAGTAACTATGTATGGGGATCGGGTCACGACGATACCGAAAGTAATCTCAATGGCGGTGGTGGGGAAGTGTATGAGGCGTGGATGTAGCGCCTACTTGTGTTATGTAAAGGATGTGGAAACGCCAACACCACAATTATCCGAAGTTCTGGTTGTGTGTGACTTTCCAGACGTGTTCCTAGAAGACCTATCAGGAGTGCCACCTGACCGCGAGATTGAGTTTCAAATTAATCTCATACCAGGTGCCCGACCTGTTGCCAAGGCACCGTATCGTTTGGCTCTGACTGAGATGAAAGAGTTGATGGAGCAATTGCAGGAGCTGCTTGATAAGATGTTTATTAGACCGAGTATCTCTCCTTGGGGTGCTCCGGTCTTTTTGTAAAGAAGAAAGATGGTAGCATGAGGATGTGTATAGACTACTGTGAGCTGAACAAGTTGACGGTGAAGAATCGGTACCCGTTACCGAGGATTGATGATTTGTTTGATCAGGTTCAAGGTGCCAGTTGGTTTTCCAGGATAGATCTTCGATCTGGGTACCATCAGCTAAAGGTGAAAGAGCAGGATATTCCTAAAACAGCTTTTCGCACGCGTTACAGTCATTACAAGTTCCTCGTTATGTCTTTCGGCTTGACCAAAGCGCCAGCTGCTTTTATGGATCTGATGAACCGAGTGTGTCGGCCGATGTTGGATAAATCAGTGATTGTGTTTATTGATGATATCCTGATTTATTCAAAGAGTGAGATAGAGCATGCCGGTCACATTAGAGAGGTATTGGAGACGTTGAGAAAGGAGAAGTTGTATGCCAAGTTCTCCAAATGCACGTTTTGGTTGCACGAGGGTCAATTTTTGGGCCACGCGGTGAATCCGGAGGGGATTATGGTGGATCCGGCAAAGGTGGAAGCGGTGATGCAATGGAAGTCTCCAAAGACGCCATCCGAGATCCGTAGTTTCTTGGGTTTGGCGGGCTATTACCGAAGGTTTATTCAAGATTTCTCTAAGATCGCTTCTCCACTAATCAAGTTGACCCAAAAAGATGTGAAATTTGTATGGGGTCAAGCTCAAGTGAAGGCGTTCGAAGAATTGAAGACGAGATTGACTCAAGCTCCTGTTCTGTCATTACCCGATGGAAGTGAAGATCTGGTGGTTTATTCTGATGCTTCCTACTCAGGGTTGGGGTGTGTGTTAATGCAGAGGGGAAAAGTTATAGCCTATGCATCCCAACAGTTGAAGGTTCATGAGGTTAACTACCCTACTCATGATTTGGAGTTAGCAACCATGGTCTTTGCACTAAAGATTTGGAGACACTATCTCTATGGGACGAAGTGCATCATTTTCACTGACCACAAGAGCTTGAAGTATTTTTTTGAGCAAAAAGACTTGAACATAAGGCAGAGGAGATGGTTGGAGCTCATAAAAGATTATGATTATGAGATCGATTACCATCCGGCCAAAGCCAACGTGGTGGCGGTTGCCCTTAGCCGAAAAGAGAGGCCCGACCCGATTCGGGTGAAGGCGTACCAGCTGATTATGACCTCTGATGTGATGAAGCAAGTCAAGGAGTTTCAAGGGGAGGCATTGAAAGAAGATCACCTTAACTCTAAAAGAATGAGAGGTCTGGTCGTGGAGTTAGGTGAAAACACATTTGGCGTTAGAAGCCGGTTTGGACGAATGTGGATTCCTCGTTTTGTGGATCTACAGGTGAAGATTATGAATGAAGCTCACAAGACTCGATACTCTATTCACTCCGGTGCTACAAAGATGCATCAAGACATGAAGAAAGACTATTGGTGGCCGGGTATGAAGCGTGATATGGTGGAGTACGTGAGTAAATGCCTTACTTGTTTACAAGTGAAGGCTGAGCATCAAAAGCCGTTTGGAAAGATCCAACCTTTGGATATACCGGAATAGAAGTGGGAGTACATCACCATGGATTTCATTACGAAGCTACCGCGTACCTAAAAATGGTATGATGCTATATGAGTGATTGTTGACCGCTTGACGAAGAGTGTTCACTTCCTACCGATTCACGAGACATATTCATCCGAGAGGTTGGCGGATCTTTTCATTAAGGAGTTTGTAACTCGACATGGTGTGCCGGTGTCTATTGTGTCTGATCGTGACACCCGGTTTACATCCAAATTCTGGAAGAAATTCCACGACACCATGGGGACGAGGTTACATATTAGCACGGCTTATCATCCCCAGACTGATGGTCAGTCAGAAAGGACCATTCAGACGTTGGAGGACATGCTTTGGGCATGTGTGATTGATTTAGGGGGAAGTTGGGATGACCACTTACCGTTAGCTGAATTCTCATACAACAATAGCTATCATGCCAGTATTGGTATGCCATCTTATGAGATGCTATACGGTAGGAGATGCAGGACACCCGCTTGTTGGGGTGATATTGGTCATAAAGAGTTAGGGAGCGCCGAGGTGATCGACGCTACAACTGAAAAGCTTGAAAGGATCAAAGCCTTCATGAAGGCAGCCAAAGATAGACAAAAGTCGTATGCTGATAAATGACGCAGACCGATTGAGTTCCAGGTGGGTGACCGGGTTATATTGAAGGTCTCACCTAGGAAGGGTATCATTCAGTTCAGAAAGCGAGGCATGTTGAGCCCGAGGTATATAGGCCCTTTCCGAATCATTGCTCGAGTAGGAGAGGTGGCCTATAGATTGGAGTTACCGGATGAGTTAAGTGGAATTCATCCGACATTCCACGTATCTCATCTAAGGAAGTGTTTGGCAGATGAAGATATGATTGTTCCACTGGAGAATATCGAAGTAGACGAACGGCCCAATTATGTAGAGTAACCAGTAGCAGCCATCGATCAAAAGAGAAGAGGCTGAGAAATAAAGTGGTTCCTCTTGTGCGTGTACAGTGGAAGCACATGAAGGGATCCGAGTCAATGTGGGAGACCGAAGAAGAAATGAGACAGCATTACCCACGTTTGTTCGAGGAATAACAGGTTTTGGGGACGAAACCTATATAAGGGGGGTGGACTTGTAACACCCGGATATTTTCTTTGAAGCCGACGAAAGGAGAAAAAGAAATAAAGACCAAAGTCGGGGGACCAAACTGGCCAAAATGGGAGAAAATTCATAAAAGTGGAGGATTAAGAGGGGGAGGGCAGCCACATCCTCCCCACTCTTGTGAAAACTCAGCAAAAATAGAAAGAAGAGAGAAAGAAGAGAGAAAAAGGTAGGTTCGAGTGGATTCGAGCGTGAAAATCATCGTGTAGCGGGTCAAAAAGAAGCTTTTCTTCTTCTTGTAGTTTGTGTGAGTTCTAGGACCCCTATTTTACTCGTTTTCAACTGATTTGGGGTTGGAACACATAGTGAACCCGTTTTTATACATGTGTGTGTTTGACCCATTTTGGTGTGATTGTGTGTGATGCGTTTGGAGTTTGTTTCCGGGCTTGTGCGTGCTTGAATGGTGTTGTAGTATGCATTCCTAAGGTTTAGGGTGGTTGATTTGGGCTTTTAATGGGTTTGGATGAGCTTGGAGGTCATAAATGGCAGATTGGGTTCGGGATGAACTGCATTCTGCATCATTTAGGGCTAGGCGACCGACTGGAGGTCACTCGGCCGATTGAGGTATGATTGGAATTCATTCGCATGACTGAGGTTCAGTCGCACGACTGGGGTCCAGTCGCATGGGGGGTCATGCGACTGAGAGCCCATTCGCATAGGTGCTCATTCGCATAGGGTTCAATCGCATGAGGTCCATTCGCATAGTGTTCGTTCGTACGATTGAGGGTCCTTCGCACGATTGGGTGTTCATCCATATTGGTGTTCATCCGCATTGGTCCATTCGCATGATGTACAGTCGCATGGAGGCCATGCGACTGAAGGGTGTCTATACGCCCAAACAGGGTTGTTGTATCCGAGGAGAAGCATAGTTTAATTACAGACTTTCGGGGGAAAGTGCAGATATAAGTTTGGATGTGGAAGTTCCCGTAAGTACATGTAAGATGGTCGTTAAGGCCTTAGAAGTTATGTTGGGCATGATGATGATGGTGTTGCATGTTTATGCAAGATGTATGTTACGTATGATGTTGCCCTGTATGATGATGATGATTGTGTATGTTGATGTTCCTTATTATGACGTATGTTTATCTTTCCCATGACTTTACGTCTTACGATTAATGAATGAAACGAAAGTATTATGTAACGAAAAGTGAAAGATAATGAAAGAGGAACATGATGAATAAATGCATGCATTAATAAAGAGTAAGAGTAAGAAAGGCTTGCAAGCAAATATATGAGGTGAGCGACCTTGTGGTTGCAACAGACTCGAAATGGATCATTTTCATTTGACCTCAGTAATCGTGGTTGTGTGCCACAAAGAAGGTAAAGCTTGACACTAGGATCAACCATTGTATAGAACCATTGTTGCATATCCTAGGTACTGTGGCTAGGAGGTACGGTTCGCCATTATAAAAGGTCTATGATAGGCCTAGGTCCAGTACCACGATACAGAAGGATATTGCATGTGGCAATGGTACAACTAAACTTTACCTTAGGTGCTGTGGCCAAGAGGTGCGATTCATCGTTATAGAAGGTCTATGATAGGCCTAGGTCCAGCACCACAAAACAGAAAGGTATTGTATATAGTAATGGTACAACTAAACTTTACCTTAGGTGTTGTGGCTAAGAGGTGCGATGCACCGTTATAGAAGGTCTATGATAGGCCTAGGTCCAGCACCACGAAACAGAAAGGTATTGTATATAGTAATGGTACACCTAAACTTTACCTTAGGTACTGTGGCCAGGAGGTGCGATGCACCATTAAAGAAGGTCTATGATAGACCTAGGTCCAGTACCACGAACAGAAGGGTAATGTTTATGGTTTGATGAAAGGAAATGATGAAAAGATGAAAGAATGTGAAAGTTAAAGAAGTACGATGCATGAATGAAAGTTAAAGAATGAACGAATGAAAGTAATGAACGGAAGAAACATAATGATACAGTATGAATCGGGATCCTTGTCACTCAACCTCAGTAATCATGGCTGTGTGCCATGAAGAGGGTAGAGTTGACAGGATCTATATAGAAGTACAAGATAATGAATGATGAAGATAATAATGATATTATCTATGTGTACGTATGATGTGTGATAGCATGAAAATAAAGATACGGCTTTTAACGATAGTAAAGTATTTTATTTATAAAACTAGAACTTACTCAGCAACACTAACTTTTTATGTGTTTCCAGTTGGCAGGTAAGGTTGCTGAGGATGGCACGGGGTGGCTACTAAGCTCTTTTGGACGACATCCATTTATATAATGATTTTGTGATGTAACGTAACAATATATATTTTGTAATTGATCAACGATGTATTAACTTGCAAAAGCATTTATATTGAAATGAAAAGTTACTTTACTGATTCTACTGTGATGTTTTAAGAAATATGAATATAAAGTTAATGAAATTATATGTTTTAAGAGCGATGAATGGCCAACTGTAAGCGTCCCGGGAACGGGGCCTTACAAGTTGGTTTCAGATCCAAGGTTTAAGTGAAATGGGTAAATTTTCAAAATAAACCTTAACTTAAATTGAGAATGGGACTGGAAGGGAAGGGATGCCAGTCTGAGTAACTGCGTGCCATCAGGTATTTTCTTAATAATTAACCGGTATCATATGCGCATGTTATGTGGTTTATGTGTTGCTGGTAGATTTAGATACTGATGTAGTCAGGACAGGTAATGCTCGGGGTACGAAGAGTAAAGTAAGTGGCTAATCACAACTGGCCACTATAATTAGGGACTTACTATACTTGACATAAACTGAGCTATTCCCTTGAATGACCGTGTTGGTGTTTGAATCTTTCAGTGTGTGTTAGAGGATGGCCGGTGGTAGATCATCCAAAGCCTCACGTTGTGGACTTGGTGCTGCATCGCGGCCCAAAAGAGGCAGACTTAGAGTTGAAAAGGTGGTTCATGAAGAACCCGAGACCCCTCATTCGGAGGGTGGTGATGATAGTGCAAACTTGAGGGCCTCGGTGAAAGAGTCGGTGGTTGAAGAAGTGGATCAGGTCATGCAGACGATCTTACCATCTGTGGTGACCATAGTGATTAAGGCAGTACGGGAAGGGGAAAGACAAGATAGGAACAGGTCCTCGGGAGGGCGGGAGCAACCCGAGCCTGAAACAGTCCACTCCGATGATGAAGAAGATGAAGAAGATGAGCCTGTACCGGAGACAGTACGAGGCTGTAACTATGGGTCATTTCAACGATGCAAGCCCCTTACTTTTGATGGAAACGACACTGCTGCTGCTGCTCATCGATGGGTGAGAGAGATGGAAGCTGTATTGAATATCAGCGAGTGCCGGGAGGACCAAAAGGTGAAGTTTGCTGCCCATTCTTTTGTGGACTCGGCTTTATGCTGGTGGGACAACATAGTCCAAGCCGACGGTAGCAGGGCCATAGGGAAAATGAAGTGGTCCGAGCTGAAGAAGTTGGTTATTGAGGAGTTATGTCCTTATAGGGAAATGGATAAGGTTGAGAGGGAGTTCATGCAGCTGGAGGCGGGGACCATGACACATCAGCAGTACACCACGAAGTTTAATGAGATGGCACATCTGATGCCGGATCAGGTGACGCCTCTGTCACAGAACATAAAGAGATACATTCAGGGTTTGCCAGCGGATATTCATAGGCATATGATCGCTGCCTGACCAAGCACGTTTAGGTCGGCGGTGGATTTGGTAGGGAGGTTATATGACGAGAGGGTGGTAGTGGTGGTGGCTGAAGGTAGTAGAAAGGGTGGTGGTGACCGAAACTGGAATGGGAAGAGGTTTGGTCGGGGTGATGCCTTGATGGGTAACAAGAAGGCACGGGCGGATGATCGCCGTGTAGCCACACCGGGTACAGGATCGAAAAAGTGTGGCAATTGTGGGAAGGAGCACAGTGGCGAGTGTAGATGGGGGTTGAATGTTTGTTTCAAGTATGGGAAACCTGGTCATATGGCACGGGACTGTAGAGCGGGGAAATGTTTTAACTGTGGCGGCGAGGGCCACATGAGCCGAGACTGCAAGAAGCCAAGGGCTGAAGGTTCCGGAGTGAAGAAGACGGGGAGTGAAGGACCGAGGGTGAGCGCCATGGCATTCACTATGACACAAGAGGAAGCTAGGACGGACCCTGATGTTGTGTCCGGTACCTTTCTAGTGAACAAAACTTTAGCTTCTGTGTTATTTGATTCGGGTGCCAGTAAAAGTTTTATTTCTGCTGCTTTCTGTACTAAGCTGCCGATTAGTAGTAGACGTGTTGATGCGCCCTTTGATGTAGAAATAACCATAGGTAAGTCTACCAGGATTTCTGAGATGATAGAGAACTGTGATGTGGAATTAGAAGGTAATAAGTTTCCTGTTAGACTGTTTATAATGATCCTAGGTGGTTTCAATTTGGTTCTTGGGATGGATTGGTTGGTGGACTTCAAGGCAAACATAGTGTGTCGCAAGAAGATGATTGGTTTGATAGCGCCTGACGGGGGTTCAGTAACTGTATATGGGGATCGGGTCACGATGATCCCGAAAGTAATCTCAATGGTGGTGGCGGGAAGTGTATGAGGCGTGGATGTAGGGCCTACTTATGTTATGTAAAGGATGTGGAAACACGAACACCACAACTATCTGATGTTCCGGTTGTGTGTGACTTTCCAGACGTGTTCCCAGAAGACTTATCAGGAGTGCCACCTGACCGAGAGATTGAGTTTCAGATTGATCTGATACCAGGTGCCCAACCTGTTGCCAAGGCACCGTATCGTTTGGCTCCGACTGAGATGAAAGTGTTGATGGAGCAATTACAGGAGCTGCTTGATAAGGGGCTTATTAGACCGAGTATCTCTCCTTGGGGTGCTCCGGTCTTATTTGTAAAGAAGAAAGACGGTAGCATGAGGATGTGTATAGACTACCGTGAGCTGAACAAGTTGACGGTGAAGAATCGGTACCCGTTACCGAGGATTGATGATTTGTTTGATCAACTTCAAGGCGCCAGTTGGTTTTCCAGGATAGATCTTCGATCTGGCTACCATCAGCTAAAGGTGAAAGAGCAGGATATTCCTAAAACAGCTTTTTGCACACGTTACGGTCATTACGATTTCCTCGTTATGTCTTTCGGCTTGACCAATGCGTCAGCTGCTTTTATGGATCTGATGAACCGAGTATGTCAGCCGATGTTGGATAAATCAGTGATTTTGTTTATTGATGATATCCTGATTTATTGAAAGAGCGAGATAGAGCATACCGCATTGAAACCCACATTAATACGTATACTCAAGTTCGAATTTGTCTCACGAATGTTTTGGTGTGATTTGGGGTCAAAACCGAGGCTAAAAACCCGGTTTTTGACCTTGCCGGAGCCGCGACCGGCAGTGGCCGGCTCTCGGCCGGAATTACGGGGGGGAAGATGGTGGGGGGAGGGTTGGCTTTTGAGCATTTACAGCTTTAGTCCTTGTGGTTCTAGATTTGTTTAATTGCTTCTAAAATTTAAGTTTTAGTTTTAAATTAAATTACAGTTTGGTCCATGAAGTTTTATTGTGTTATCATTTTATGTTTAAAACTAGTTAATTACAAGTTTCTAAGATATAAACTTTATATTAACGCTTAATGTTATTATTATTATTATTATTATTATTATTATTATTATTATTATTATTATTGTTATTGTTATCATTAATTACTTAATTATTTATTTATAGAAGAAATTACAAAGTGAATCCTCGTACTTGCATTAATAATAATCACATTCTTACAAGAGATAACGGCTATTAATGAACGTTTAACAAAAGTAAGAAAGGTCACACCAGGAGTATCTTGTTTCTTCCAAGTTTCCAAATAAGTTTTTGTTCTCGGTTCTTATTTTAAATCTAGTTTCAAGTTTGATTTTATTTCAAGTCTAGATTTCAGGTGCTCGTTACAGTTCCAGATGTGACTTATTCTTGAAATCCTTATTTAGGGCATCATTTCATCTTACCATCACTGCCAACAACACTAGAGATCTTTGATAAGGTTAACTAGCAGATATCGCCAATTCACCTTTTGGCGTAGTTTTGTAGCTTTTCCGCAATCGGCGTATGCGCAGTGCATCGGACCGTGACCATCCACCTACCATCGATTCTTCTTCTGTCGATATTTGTGACATCCGTCACCGACAGGTCCGTCAACTGACGTTAAGCTTGTTAACTCTTATTGAATATTATTTATTCCGCATAATAAGTCGTTTCCAATCCCGAATTTTCACCTTTTCTTTTTGTCTTGCGCGTCAATCTAAAACATTATAATATGATAAGTTAGATAAGTATTATTATTATCGTTATTATTATTATCGTTATTATTATTATCGTTATTATTATTATTATTTCATACGATATCATTCGCCTGAAAACCTATCGAATCACGTTCGTGACGCGGCAAATCTTGACCGCACGTATAACATCCGTCACTCTCAGGTCTATTAATTAAACCGAATTTTGTTATCATTCATTTACGGATTGAATGTTTATGTGTAATTAATTTGACCGTGGTTGCGTTAATGCTATTATTAGTTAATCGCGTTAAATCTTGATTTATAAAATTATAGATTTGAGTATTATTATTATTATTATTATTATTATTATTATTATTATTATTATTATTATTATTATTATTATTATTATTATATCGTTCGCATAAAAACCTATTGAATTGTGCTCGCAACGCCGAAAATCTTGAACACGCTAATATTATTGCATCACGTCATAGCTCATGTATGTTTTTCCATAGTTTGGTTTGTCAAGGGTTACATTTATTAAGACTGGTTAAATAAAAATAAGAAATGAAAGTTTAGGGTTTAAAATAAATATTTTTCTAATTAAAAGGAATTAATTCCTAAATAGTTTAGGGTTCTAAGTGTAAATTTGAATTATATATATATATATATATATATATATATATATATATATATATATATATATATATATATATAAACATATATATAAACATATCTCAGCCGCAACCCTATCTCCCCTCCCCATTGTTGTTTCCGTCGATCACGATCGAACCACCGTTGAGCCGCCCGTCCCACCTTTCAGTCCCCGTGTGTCGCCACGGAGCACTTCCGATCACCGTCGTCCCTCTGTAACCCTGTTCGTAGGTAAGTAAGTCAAATCGATGAATTTCGCTCCGTTTTGACGCGGTTAATGTTCGGTTTGTTTCGGGCTATCGTAGCACAAGACATCGTGTATTTAGGATCCGGTAGCAGTGCTTGTGTGTGTCGGGATAGTGTCGCAGTGGTGTTCCGGCGATGTGTGCATGTGCGGTAGTGTGTATGTATATACGTTGTGTGTGTGGGATTGCGGTTGTGATTGTTTGTTTTCATATGTATATATACATACATACGTAGATACGTACATACGTACATACGTACATACGTACATACGTACATACGTATACATATACATACATACATACATACGTACATACGTACATACGTACATACGTACATATATATATATATATATATATATATATATATATATATATATATATATATATATATATATAAGCCATGGTGTTTGTGTTAAGTGTGTGTAGATATGCAACAGTGTGTGTGTTGTCCATTATGTGTGTGAAGTGTGTGTATGAGTGTGTGAGGAGAAGGTATGTATGTGTAATTAATGTGTATGTTGTGCATTTTGTGCATATATGGCTATGTATGTGTGTGTATGTGATTATAGGTGTGTCGTGATATGTATGTATGGATTCATATGTAATGTGTGTGGATGTAGACATGTGAATATGTGTGTGCATATATATTGTGTGTAGGACCATATATATATATATAACTATATATTGTGTGCTTGTAAGGTGTGTGAGTTATGTATATATTCTGTGTAGGTCTATGTGTGTGTGTGTTAAAATGTAACATAAAATAAGCGTCGGTTGGATTTTCGAGTCATTTGTGGTCAATAAATACGGGATTGGGATCAAAGTATAATTGTTGTATATTTTTTTGACAGCTTGCTGTCAGACATTTGGGCCATTTTGTAAGGGTATACTTTTCAAGGAGTATACTTTTCAACTCAATTTGTCTCGTCAAAAACCATGATGTTTTGAGCCCCAAACAGTCGATACAAAAAGAATGGTCAATCTGAATTTTCTAACAGATTGTTGGTTCGATTTTAGAAACACGTACGCCTCTCAAATTTTATTGAAATGATATGATTTTCACCAGAAACTTAATTCCAGGTGTTATCTTTAAAATCTAATTGGTCTCCCATAATTTCATTATCATTTTGACCTCTAAACTGATTTTTTCAAAATCTATGTGCAAAAAGTAATGTATGCTAAGTACTTTTTAAATTATTAAATTGAGAGTAATTATTTGAACAACTAAATTAAGCCAAATTTTGAAATAAATATTAATAAATACATATATGAGATTATATGGTATAAATGTGTTATCGCGTTGAAATAATGCAAGTGTCTCGTGGAGCCATGTAAATCTAAATATATAAATATATATGAACCATAGTGGTGTGTATATTATATATTAATTATATGCATATATATTTACTCGTGTTTAATAATGGGACTAATCAGATTATTTAGGTGTATATATATGATGTGAGTCGCGCGTCAAACCCGGAACCGACCTGAAATAGACCGAAAGCATTACCATGTTACTAGTCGTGTCATAATTTAATTATTTATATTATAGGCGCTTCATTTTTTGGTTCGCTTGTGTGAGTAGAAGCTTATCATTTCTGTCTTTAATCTCGCATCATATCAAGGTGAGTTTCATGGCCCTATTTTCATTACAATTTTATAAGTCTTTGGGGGGAAGTATGCTCGCCTCTTTCAGCTGTGAACTCGATTTATTTTGGATTAACGTGTTACTGTTTGCAAGCTATATCCTATGCATGAGTTTCTGTGTGGTTCTTTAATCACAACTATTTAATTTCGGTGTTGGAGCCGACGGACAGGTATTGATAGTACTATTGGGTTGACACCCCCACCCATGTATGTTAGTATACTAGTTGAGACTGACTGTGGTTATGATCGACCCTTGGGTGAATATGTTCCGACAATTGCTGTGTGTTTCATCATAGGTTTAGTTGTGATACTCATGTGATATTACTTGTGATAAATTGTATACACTTATGATCCATAAACTCATACATAGCAACAAGTTTTCAATTTATGTTTAAAATTGTGAACTCACCAACCATGTGTTGACTTTGAGCATATCTTTTCAGGTTATAATAATAAAAGAGGATAGCTAGAGCCGATGCCTTAGTAGAGACCCTCAGGATTCAATATACTTGCACTAGTGTTTTAACTATCATTTGAACTAGTTTATAAATACTATGTTGAAATTCTATTTGTTGGATTTCATATTGGATTTGATATTGATTAATCGATAGACTATGCTAGTCGTGGAATTGACTAACCACGACGCAAGTCACCATAGTGTCGGGTGACGTCGTGACACTTGGATCTTTGCATTTATTATGTCTCTGTAAACTAAGCAGGTGTTATGACGATTCTATCCGTTACATCCTCGTGTTTTCCGCTATAAGCGGGGGTGTGACAGATTGGTATCAAAGCCTTGGTTATAGAGAATTAGGTAGAGCACTCTACCTAGACTATAACCTAAGAACCTTCATGTAGGATGCATACTAGCATTTGTGTGCATTTGATATTACATACATGTCCGTCATGATTCGATTGACTGCTTATTACTTTCATAATATATTGCTTACCCACATGTAGTATGCATAGTAGGATTATGTATGCAACAATAAACATGTGAATGTTTTAAGTGCATTATTGGTTATGCTTACATAGCATGTCTTATAAGCTATCTATGGTATACTTATTTTTGAGGGTATTATATCATCTATTTATACCTTGAGAAAGCACTCGATAATCGTAGCCTATCGTTATGTGTTTTAACTTATATTTGGTAAGGGCTTTTATAAGAACTCTCTTAAGTACTTAGGTTGTTAGTCCAACTTTTATTTCAAGCGTCTGTCGATGTCGCATTTGCTATATGCTCCCTTATTTATAACTTGTTGGGTTGAATCTTGGAAGACAGACGCACTGGTTAAGACGACACCAGTAGGCAAGACACGCGACGTACTCGGATTAGATGACTACTTCATCATAGTTCGGATTAAAGTACATGGATCCTTTTGACCATTCCTTGCTCAGGTGAATGCTTACTCAATCGATTCCTTTGTACAACTCCGGTTAATTAACTTTTCATTAGTAACCATATCCTTGATACTCCAATCATGGATAACACTCTATACTTGACAAGATATGTTAACTTGGGTAGGTGGAGTTGGGTTTGACCATGCAAAGCAAGTTACCATTACGGGTGCGCACGTAATTGCAACTTGTAGTGCATGTGAAGCCTGGCGAATCTTTCTATGAGATAAGGATCATGGTTAGTATAAATCTTTCATTCTATACATTGGGACGCTAGAGTCATAATCCTAATAAGACTTTGTTAATGAAGATGACACATTTATAACCTCTATTGTTATTTAAGTTCCGGTCTACCTAGAGTCTCCACGAGATTCACCTTGTGATATCAGTCCTAGTCCTAATAAGACGTTGCTCCTTTTAGCATTTAAGAAATTATGTAATAAACTATTTTGGAATGTACACGGCCTTTGTAGAGCTGCAGTAGAGTGATGCTACTCCCTGCACATTTATTAACTTGTTTGATGGATTAATCTTAAACTTGGAGCATTAGTGGTTTGAATGTTCTAACATTATGCCTTGATGGAGTAATCGGATGTCACATAACCGGTTTAAGCACTTTTCTCGGTATGATGTGGATGTGATGGGAACGCTATGGGGAACCCTATATATTAGCATTACTGGTATGCTAATAATGTACCTGAACTAAGCTGTGTGATGATCTTGATGAATTGGAGTAAGAAATGATGGAAATGATAAAGTGACAGAACTGGATGTACATACAAGGAAATCTTAACATACCGGTCGAAGGAGTATGATGAGAAAGGGAAAACAATAGTCCTGACCCATTTGATTAAGAAAAAAGGGAAATGGTAATGAATATCAACAGCTATGCTTAAAACCAGAAGATGAAGGCCTTACACATAATTGTAATGTGTGGCCCAAGCTGAACCAGGCACTAGAACAAATTAGGAACAAACAGACTTAAGTAGTGGCTATCACCAGAAATTAGATACCGGGAAAACTAGGGAAATCAAGCTCATGGAAAACCTGCGTGCTATGGAAATCAAGCTCATGGAAATCCAACACGCAGTCGTGCAATTGCAATCGGAGCGGAAGACGTTTGCCAAGACCAGACCGTTGGTACAGATTAAGATCTCCTGAATAGTTATGACTCGTCTGTGTTACTTAATACTAGGGCGGATGATAGCTTTGATTCTCCCATAATTACTCCCTACCATGACATGAACCCCAGTTTCCTAGAAATTAGTTAATCGGTTGAGATGACCAATGGTAATAGTTACAAGTTGCACGTAAATACAAGAAGATCGTGTCTTGATATAGACTAAATTCCGTTTGGATTGGTTATCGAAGCTTGAAGCCAAGAAGGTTCGTCAGGAGAAGGTGGTACGTAATTCTCTATCAAATGGTGAAGTGCTTAAGATTTATTGAGAACGAATTGGGAAGGATTTAAGACTTATTTTTGCATGAAGATTCGTAGATGCCTAAAGAAGTGATGTTGCACATTTTTAGCACATATGATAGTGAAGAAGGCAGAAGAAAGAAAGTTGAAACATATTCCTATTGTACATGATTTTCAAAAAGACCTTCCTTGTGACTTAACAGGATTGTCCCCTCTTTGTCAAATAAAAATTCCAGAATGATATTAGCCCTAGAGCAAGTTCTGTCGCAAAGGCATCGTACCAGTTATCACCAACGCAAAGGCAAGAATTATCAAGTAAGCTACAAGAGTTCTTGGATAGAAGTTTTATTCGACCTAGTCATTACGGTGGGGATCACCGACTGATTGGTTAAAAAGAGGGATGGGTCGTCCCAGTTACGCATAGACTATCAAAAGATGAACAAGTTGACTATCAAAAACCAATACCCTCTCCCCTGGAATTATGATCTATTCAATCAGTTGCAAGCAAGACGCAATGTTCTTCTTAAATTTAAAACTCTGGTCAGGTTATTACCAATTAAGGGTTCATGAAGACGAGACCCGAAAGCAACCTTTAGGACTCGTTATGGAAATTAAGAGTTCTTACTCATGTTGTTTGGGCTAACCAATTCTCTATTATTATTCATGGATTTGATGAACCGGGTACGCAAGTCGTATTGTATAATGTCGTAATCGTGTTTGTAGGAAAAAAATCCACATCTATTCCCAATCAAAAGGAGGCCATGATCAATGTACGATACTAAAATTATTGCGGGAAGAGCGACTCTACGCAAAGTTCTTCAAGTGTGAGTTCTAGTTGTGTGAGGTGAATTTTTTTAGGGCACGTGGTTTAAGAATATGGAATTCATGTTGATCCTTGAAAGATCGAAGCAGTGAAGTAGCGAGATACACCTAAGGCTCCCTCGAAAATTCAGCCGTTCTTAGGATTAGCTGGATACTATCGATGATTAACTGTGAACTTATCAAAGATTGCTCAACTGTTAACAATATTAACTCAAAAGGATAAGAACTGGTTAATTTTTCCTCATGGGTCAAATGCCTTCGTGGCATTTTGTGACGCCTCGCATCAAGGGTTTGGTTCCATTCTAATGTAGAAAGATAAAGTGATTGCTTACGCATCAAAACAACTTAGAGTCTATGACTAAAGTTATACGAGCATGATTTAGAATTAGGTATGAAAGGTTCTCAGATCTAGTTTGATCAATTAGGTTATGATTTACAGCGGAATAATGTTAGAATTAGACGAAATTTAAGCAAGAACAAGATGAATATTCAATCAAAGAGTAACGGTTATAGAGAGAGAAAGTTTGCTGCAAAAGAGAATGTTTTCATTCATTCATATGCTTCGGCACTCATACAATTAGGTCAACTTTCCTTTTATAGGAAAAGATGACGTAAGTAGATGTCACCTGATAGTGACATCTAACCGATTACACGAACAATTGAAAATAACTGAAACTACTGAAGATGTCCACAACAGCTGAGGACATCTTCTTACAATAAAAGCTTAAGTGTTAACTAATTCTACAACTACTGAAACTATAACATCTGAAGAGTAAGTTCTTCAAACGTTTTACATCTACTAAACTACTGATTACAATCTACTGAAAATATAAAGACAACTACTGAAAGTAAACCATCATAACTACTGAAGAGTACTTCTTCAGCTGTTGTGACAACCTCTTAATACTTTGTCTCCAGCTTTTGTCTTCAGACTTTGTCTTCAGACTTTGTCTTCAGACTTTTGTCTTCAGCTGATGTAGTCTTCTTTAGTTGTTATGATGTCTGTGGGACTTAAAGGTTTTTCTAATCTGGCTCATTGGTTCTTTTGGTCCAACAAACTCCCCCTAAACCAATATAGCTAAAACCTTTAACTTTATTGGTGTCCCACTTATTAGGCAAAAATATTGTCTTTTTCTTCTGGACCAGCTCAGAAGTGACCAATTTAAGCATAGGCCTGGGAAGATGTTTTAGAAGATTTGATTGGCAAGGGATGGATGGGAACTCTATCTTGGGGAATTGGACATAGAGTTGTTGCCCCATCCATGAAGCCTACTTCTCTACAATGAGTCTGTAATACTCTCGAACATAGGCCTCAAGGAAGACAATCTGTTCTTCCACGGTGAGCTCTTCAGCTTCTCATTCGAAGAAGAACTCTGGCCCATAGTACTCAGATAGGTACTTAACCCGTTTCCCATTCTTTAGCTCCACAGTTGTTATTTCTCTATAGGCGAACTCATCAGGATGATTATCTTCAAGTAACAACTGGAGCTCATTGCTTCTGACTTCTTCTAGCCTCTTATAGATCAACCCCTTTTTCACTATTTTGTTTTCCAGTAATGTTTGTGGGGTAAGATTAGACTTGTAGGCTCTTCTGAAGTCTTCTAGGATTTCCCAGGGTGACACTACAATGGCCAGCATTATCACTGCATCTACAATCTTCTTTACTTGGCCATTGTATTTTCTTGGGATGTTCTTCTTGTGGATTCTATCACTCACCCTGGGATCAGGCCAAATTCTAACTCGCTCTTTCTGATATTGAAATGTAAATCTGAGAGCATAAAATCTCTGAGCATGTTTCCTCATAGTTTGTATCGATGTAGACCGAGGAACCTCTTTATCAACCAGATTCAACAGCTGCTCATCATGATGTTTGTGCTTTTCTTCTTCTTCAAGCTTTACTTTTACAGTTTGCCTCTGGATGGCAGGTGTGATCGTTGTTGGTTGACTCCTGGCAATTATCTTTAATGCATCAGGCATCTTCCCTTTTGTTTTAACAACAGTTGAAATAGGCAGCCTATCTTCCTCATCATCTTCTTTTTCTTCTTATTGAAGCCTCAACACCCTTCTCTTCAGCTTGGGTGCATCATCGGCAGTTATTTGTGTTGGTTTCTTGGGTAAAGGAGTTGGTTTTATGGGTTGTGATGTTGGTTGTTCTGGCGTTGGAGATTGTACAGGCTGCTCTAGCATTTTAGTTGTAAGTGTGGCTGTGGAGCACTTTGCCAGATCAATCCAACTCCTAGCACCAGCTTCATCAAGGGATTCTATGATCAATCCTTTGGTAAATACTTCAGATGAACAGATTTTATTGGTTATCTCCAAAATACTGTCCTTGGTCCATCATTTCACTTCGAGGATTGTCCTCCCCAAATACTTCGATATAAACCTGACCATAGCTTCCAGCCTTTCATTTTCTTTCTCATTATAGCTGGCCCATCGGTGCTCAATCTCTTGTATTTCCAGCTTTCTGATCTCAGTGTCAAGTTTGGCAGTGTCAAATCCTTGTCTGAAGAGCTGATCAATAATTTTATCCATTGATCTGCTATGTTACTCATCAGCTTCTTTGATCAGTTCCTCTAACTTCTTCTCAAGGGGAGTCTTTTCACCACCCTTCCTCTTCTTGTAAGTAACATGGAAATCCTTTTCTTTCTCCTTCTCATTTTCCTCTTCAACTCTCTTCCTCTTGTCTGCTTTCACTGACTTAGACTCCCTCTTTTTAGTTGCATTGGGTTCAGGGGTTTGAATGTTAGAAAGTCTTTTAGTGACTGCGTCATCAACTAAGGTTTGAATATTGGAGGAAAGCCTCTCATCAAGAGCTTGATGTACAATGTTAGCTATGATGGGAGTGATGAGAGGCAGGGAAGATGTAAAGGCAACACCATTTGCTCAGAGGGGTTCTGTCCCTGAGAAATGGTGCCAGAATCAGAGGCTGGTGGTTGAGTTATTGTGATGGCTCAGTATGTGGGAGACCTTCAGAAGAAGGTGCCATCTGTGGGTGAATTTGGGCAGATGGTCTTGATTCTTGAGACATTTTGGCAAGCAGTTCTTGTAGTCTGCGTACCTCAGCCTCAAGAATGGTGTTGTGGGCTAGAACATCATATAAAAATCCCAGGTCATCATCAGTGGTTGCTGAATCATCTGACCTCCTGATTACATTAGAATGAACATGTGCTGAGTGTAGATCAGTGTTCACATGTACTCCTTTTTCTTGGTACTGGGGACTTCCTGCCTCAGGATTAAGCCCTTCATCAGCAGTTGCCTCTGGTGAGGTCTTAGAAATGTTACCAACTTCAGTCTGTTCATATGCTGAAGCAGGAGAAGTGGCAGCCTCACCAGAAGTTCTAATCTCCTCCTCCACACGAGGAGATTGAACTGTGTAATCCCTGTGCTATGGGTTATCAGCAACACTATAGTCCTCCCCCTTAACTGTTGAGGTTTTCCCAGTTGTAATAGGTTTCTAGGGAGGGGGTGGAGTGTTTAGCTGACTCAGCACTTCTGCAATGATAAAAGTTGGGCTTTGTGGGGTGGTTGCAGTAGGAGATAGGCGTGAAGCAGATGCACCTGGGGTGAGTGGTGCTCTTCAATGGCAACCTTCTCAAATGAGAGAGGTTCCAGTAATGTGGCATCCCCAGAAATGGTTGCTTCAAGATCCTGTTAAGAGGATACCTGAGCGGTTGTAGCTGGTCGAGTCTGTGTAACTGCTGGTGGATTACTACCAGCAGTTTCTTCCTGCCTTGGTGTGCAGGGGCATCCTTAGGGGACTCAACTCTCTGATTAGCCTTTTTAGGCTTTTTAGATTTTGGCTTGGAGGGGACTTTGGACCTGGAGGATGAGGTTGTGGGTTCCCGTTGCTTGGGTTTTAGCAGCTTGGCAACCTCTTTGAGTTGTGTGTTCGAGTTGTGCCTGGAGTATACTTCAGGCAGAACTGCCACAGCAAGGACTCCTATGCCAACAAGGCCTTCAGTTTTTAGTTGGTTTTCAATAACGGCCATAAGAAACCTTGGATATAATATCCATCTGTTAGCCACAGGTTTCAAGGCCAGATCTTTTAATTCCAAAAATATAATTTCAGAAAAATTTATGTTTTGCGTTCAAGGATTGAATACAATACCTGCTGCCATCTTGAAGACATTTGATCCCATGAGGAGGTCTTGGGGGCAAGGCAGACGTTGACCATGTAGAAGAGTAGGCGTTCGGGGTCATGGAAGTGCTTTTTCAAAATTGTGGTAGCACTTAGGTCGCCTTCATACCCATTGTTGGTGAAGGATAAGTCTGTTGTACCTTTAGGGTATTCGGTGACAAAGTTGGCATCATTAAGACTTAGGGTTTTTCGAATAATATCAGAAGTTAAGACCACCTTCTTCTGATTGACAAACGACTGGAGAGCGATCTCGCCATCATTCTCACCAGTTGTGAGTGTTACGTTTGTCCAGAATTGTTGTAGGGTTTCTAAGTATATGGTTGGGTTCAAAAGAAAGGTTGTTTAGTATTGAGATTCAACCATCAGATCGATGGTGTCATCAAACTTGTTCCAGAAGGCCGATTTGGTGAGGTAAGCTACACAGTTATGGCGGGGTTTGAGTTGCATGGTCGCCATTAATGCAAGAGGGAAGTTTTGAGATTTTGAATAATAAGGTTCTGAGAATAAAAGTTCTGAAGTTAGGCTTTGGTATTTATAGGCTATGAAACGGCTGATGGAAAACAACTGAAGGTTTTGGTGTTAGTCATCAGTTGTTTGAAACGACCGAAGACATGGTTTTAGCCTTCAGATGTTGTAAACAACTGAAGACTTGGTTTTAGTCATCAGTAGTTTGAAACTACTGAAGACTTGGTTTTGGCTTCAGTTGTTTTGAAATGAAACAACAGTTGTTTGAAACAGCTGAAGAGTAAAGTTACTCATCAGTTGTTGTCGTCAATTCACAGGTTTTGATTGTTTCATTCTGACCTCAACATTTACTCATCAGACTTTGTCTGATTTTTAGACGTTTCATTGGTCATCAGTTCTTTTGAATATTTATACATCAGCTCTTCTGAACATTTGTGCATTAGATCTTTTGAAATAAATTATTCTTCAGAACTTGTGAACAAATTTTGTCTTCAGTACTTATGCTCAAGATTACACATCAGTACTTTTAGACAAATTTGTTCTTCAATACTTGTCTGTTAGAAATAGGCATCAGTAATTATAACCATATCAGTAGTTGTAATTACATCAGTTCTTTTCAATAAATAATGTACTTCAGTACTTTTAAGTAATTTAGTCTTTAGTCTTTATAACACTTCAGTAGTTTTGAAAAATGCAGAAGACAAAATAACTCATTAGTACTTATTTTTGACTTTTGTATACTAATGCTCATCAGTACTTGTGATTTGAGAGTATCAGTATTAGTCAATTCATTCCAGCTGCAGCATACGAAGCCTTAGCACCATATTTTGAAAAGTTGCACTGTCCAAAGGCTTAGTAAATATATCTGCAAGCTCATCAGCACTAGGAACAAACTTTGGATCAATCAGACCTTTTTCATAACAATCCCTGATAAAATGATGTCTGATCTCAATGTGTTTGGTCTTAGAATGCTGGACTGGATTTTTAACAATACAAAGAGCTGAAGCACTGTCCATCAGTAATGGAGTCTTAGTCTCTGTATTGCCATAATCCAGTAATTGCTTCTGAAGCCAGAGTACCTGATATGTACAACTTGCAGCAACAATGTACTCTGCTTTAGCAGTTGATGTAGCAATTGAAGTTTGTTTCTTACTCTACCAAGAAACCAAAAAATTGCCTAGAAATTGGCATCCACCAGAAGTTGATTTTCTGGTTACTTTACACCCTGCATAGTTACTATCAGAGAAAGCAACCAATTTGCAAGAGTGCCCAGTGGAATACCAAAGTTCTAGAGACAGAGTTCCTTGCAAGTATCTAAAGATCCTTTTGACTGCAATCAAATGGGATTCTTTAGGTGCTGCCTGAAATCTAGCATAGACACAAGTTACAAACATAATGTCTGTTCTAGAAGCTGTAAGGTACATCAAGGAACCAATCATACATCTGTAAAGGGTTTCATCAATTGCTTTACCTTTCTGATCAGCATCCAGTTGTGTGGTGCTACTCATGGGAGTAGAACAAGGCTTACAGTTTTGTAAATCAAACTTTTTCAGAAGATCCTTTGTATATTTTGACTGATGAATGAAAGTTCCATCAGCTCTTTGTTTGATTTGCAAACCCAGAAATAAGTATAATTCTCCCATGGCACTCATTTCAAACTTTTGTTGCATCAATTTTGTAAATGCATCACACAACTGTGGATCAGAGGATGCAAAAATGATGTCATCTACATAAATTTAAACAAGTAGCTTATGCTGTCCTACTTTCTTTATGAACAAAGTTTTATCTATGGAGCCTCTAGTGAAATTGTTTTGAAGAAGAAAGTTAGACAGTGTTTCATACCAGGCTCTAGGAGCTTGTTTTAACCCATACAGAGCCTTATCAAGCTTATACACCCAATCTGGATGTTTATTATCCTCAAAACCTGGTGGTTGACACACATAAACCTCTTCTTTTATTTTACCATATAAGAATGCACTTTTGACATCCATTTGAAAAACTTTAAGATTATGGGAAGCAGCATAAGCTAAGAGCAATCTGATGGCCTCCAGTCTGGCTACAGGGGCAAAGGTTTCATCATAATCAATACCTTCTTCTTGTGAAAACCCCTGTACAACCAGTCTGGCCTTGTTCTTGACAATTTGACCTTTTTCATCAGTTTTATTCCTAAACACCCATTTAGTGCCTATTGCACACTTACCTTGGGGTAGAGGAACCAGCTCCCATACTTGCTGCCTTTTAAACTGAAGAAGTTCAAGTTGCATGGCTTCAACCCATCCATTGTCTCTTAATGCAACATGATAGTTCTTTGGCTCTTGCTGACTGATGAAGAGAGCATAGAAGCAGAAATTGGACAATTGACTTATGGTTGAAACTCCAGCATTGATATCACCAATGATTTGAGACATTGGGTGATTCTTCAGCTCTTGATAGATAATAAGATATGTGTAAGTGTTTGCAGGAGATTCAGCAGCAACAGATGTTGATTCAGACTCTTGAAACCATAAAGGAGATGGCAGTTCAAACAAAGTAAATGATTCAGAGATCTTATCAGCATTTGTTGTGGATGGAGCTGCTGAAGCTTACAGGAGCGTCAGGTTTAGATGACTCAGGCAGTTGATCACTAAACCTAAAAAGGTGAGTACTGTCATCATCATCATCATCAGTACCACCAGATGAAGAACCGTTTGCAGGAGGTGATGGATTTTCAGGAACTGCAACAGCTGGAGACTGATAAGGAACATATTGCAGTATGTCCAAATCAAATAGCTCCACAGGATTTTATGGGATTTTGTCCTTTGGAGATTCATTAAACTTCACATGCAAGGTCTCTTTAATTATCTTTGTTCTGCAGTTAAAAACTCTGTATGCCTTACAAGTGGATGAATACCTAATAAAGTACCCTGCATCCACCTTTGATTCAAACCTCTGAAGTGGATTCTTTGTGTTGAGAATGTAACAGGGACACCCAAATGCTCTAAAAAATGAAATCAGAGGGGCCAAATGATGTAACACTTCATAAGGAGTCTTCATCAGCCTCTGATTTACTAAAACTCTATTATGCATATAGCAAGCTGTGTTGACAGCTTCTGCCCAAAAGGTCAGTGCCAAACCAGAATCAGCCAACATTGACCTCGCGGCTTCAATAAGTGTCCTGTTCTTTCTTTCTACCACTCCATTTTGTTCAGGAGTTCTTGGAATGCTATACTGCCTCTTGATTCCCTTAGACAAGTAGAATTCATCAAGTGTGTGTTTCTAAATTTTGTGCCATTATCACTCCTCACACACTTGACTGGAAGGGAGTACTGTTTTTCCACATACAACACAAAGTATATTATGGTTTTTGCAGCTTCATCTTTTGAATGCAAGAAGAAAGTCCATATAAATCTGGAGTAATCATCCACAATTACCAGACATTATTTCTTCTTTGCCATGCTCATCACTCTTACTGGACCAAAAAGATCCATATGCAGTAATTGCAAGCAGGCAATAGACTTTGGCTCTTCTATTGGAGGAAATGATACCTTGTGTTGCTTCCCTTTTAAACAAGAAGAGCAGTTGTCATTACATTTGAACTCCTTCATTGGCAGTCCTCTCACTAAACCATGATGGATCAGCTGGTTTATGTTTTTAAGATTCACATGACCAAGCCTTCTATGCCATAGTTTAGATTCCTGAGGAGAGGTCTTGGAGAACAGGCAAGGATGGCCTTTTAGATCAATTTTCTTTGATAAGTCTAAGGCATATACTCTTCCTGTCCTATTGGTCTTCAGGAGAGTATGTTCATCCAGTACCTTGTCAATCAAACTCAGAACTTTAGAAGATAGAATCCTGCAGTTCTGGCTGGTGAAAAGGGCAACATGACCTTTATCACACATTTGACTAACACTCAAGAGGTTGTACTTGAGATTCTCCACATAGTTGACATCATCAAACCTTATTTCATAATTTGAAACAAAGCCTTTGCCGATGATGTAACCTTTAGCATCATTACCACATGAAACAAATTCCTTCTTTCCTTGAGAGTAGTTATTAAGAAGAAAGCTGCTCCCTGTCATATGCATAGATACTCCACTGTCCACATACCAGATGCTTCTTTGGCATGCTGAAGAACCCTGTATTTGTCAAAAGAAACTAGTTAGCTTTTGAGACCCAAACCATTTTGGTTTTAGGTCTGTTCTCATCAATAGATTTTACACTAACTGGTTTGTCATGATTAACAGCCTGTGGAGGTGGAGATGGTGCGGAAAAGGATTCCTTTGATTTTGGCTGGTTTTCCTTTTCTATGGTTTAATCACAGGTACATCTATTTGGTTGACTCTCCCAACAGATGTTGAACCATCATAACAAGTTGTGTTTGATTGTTTGCTAAAGCCTTCAGTTCATCAGACACATCAGTTCTTGTTTTTGATTCGTTCCTGTGTTTCTCCATTTTCTCACTTTTGGAAGACACAGACTTTGTCTGGTGTTTTGGTATTCCATGAGGAATCCATTGAACACCTTCAGCTATTTCCTGATAAACCCTTCCTTCTTTTGGATTTCTTTAAGGATTTTAGGTTTTCAGGTTGAGATGCCTCTGGTACAAACTTGGTTTCAAATTCATCTTTCATTTTATTAATTTTCTTTTGGTGTTCTTATCTTTGTTGAATTTGGAACCCTTTCTGTACCAGCAGTTATCAGTGAGATGATTGAATAAGCCACATATTTCACATGGCTTTTTCTTCATCTTCAGTTGATCAACTACTGAAGAAGATGAAACTACTGATGGTTTGTTCTTCAGTACTTTCTTCCTTTCAGTACTTATGTTAAGTACTGATGGATTCTTAATTACTAAAGATTTGTTCTTCAGAAGTTTTCTATCAGTACTTTTGGACTTCCTGATAGACTCTTCAGCAGTTTTCAAACCCTTTTTGTTTTCAGTGGTTTTGGTTTGTTCTTAAGGTGTTGTGACTTGCCCTTCAGTTGTTTGAGTACTTTGTGAGAGAACACCTGAAGTGATCAACTTTCTCCTGATCATGTGTTTTTCAGCATTGGGACCATCAGATTCTACAAGTTTTAGATTAATTTTCTTAAAAACTTTTTCACCTTCATTTATCTCGGTTAAAACAACATCCTCAGTTGTTTCTCCCTGGATGACATTTGTGCATCCAACAGTATAAGAATATGTTTCTATATCAGCTGATTGATTTTCTGATGTGCTAATACTGACTTCATCCTCTGATTTTGGTTCATTATCAGAGGGTGAGGCACATGATGATGTGGATTACTAATTGCTTTCTCCTTCAGATTCTACTTCTAACCTGGGAGTAAAATCTGTAGGAGGAGCAGTGTGATTATAACCAACCCCAAACTTCACATTTGAAGCTGTTTGTTTGTTGAGAAGAATTTCAAACCCCTTGCATGATGTTACCCAGCGTTCACACTCTACCTGGGTAGCTGCAAGTGTTTGTTTGAGGTCCTTATGCTTCTCTAAGATCACCTCTACCTTTGCCTTTTCATCAGTGATTTGGCATTTTAATTTGTAAATCTCATCATCTTTTTCATTTAAAACAGACTCAAACTTAGCTTTTCTTTTGGAAATCACTTTCTCTAGCTTAAGATTTTTATTGATTAAAGCTACATTTGCTTCTCTAATTGAGGCAAATGTAGTTATGCATAACTCAGAACACAACTTGGCCTTAGCCTCTGAAGATACCTATGATACCTATGATGTTGAAGCATTTGAGCATGAACTATCAGTAGACTCCAGGGCCATAAGAGCAAGATTTCCAAAAGGGTTTTCACCACCATGTTGACCAGCACCAGGAAACAGTTATTCATGATAACCAGAAAGATCATCTGGTAAACTGCTCCAGTCAACAACTCCAAGGGTGAAAAAGCTTTGTTGTGGTTAAGATTGAGATTGTTGATTTGATTGAGATGGTTGAGGCTTAGGTAGGGTAGGTGGTTGTTGAGCTGTGGGTACTTGAACCTGACTAGACTGAGTCATGTAAAAACAGGGGTAAGGATATGGCATAGGACCTTGAGGGACAAAATATGCAGGAGACGATTGAGCTTGTGAAGGATGACCAGAACTGGTGGAATGTTGCCCTTTGTTTTATGAGCTATTGCTTGGGAAGGTCACAAAGGGTGCAGATGAGTTAGATCCAGATGATCTACACTCTCTTGCAAAGTGTCCAAGTCTATGGCACTTGTGACACCTCAACTTGCTCTTGCCAAAACCAACCTTGGTTTTTCAAGAGAGACCTGGGAATTTCCGACCACTCCTTTTGTAAAACTTTTGAGATCCGATATTGATCATTGCCATTTGGCTCAAAATATCCATCTCTTCCAGATCATCATCTGGAATTACTTTCAAATCATCCATCAAAAAGCATAAATTATCACTGCTACCACCTGAATTACTATCAGCACCAACAAAAGCATGTTCTCCACTGTTTGTAGAGACATCTATATGCTCATCATAGGAACCTTCTGATGCAGCATACTTTAACTCCTGACCGACCAGTGCAGTGTTTCCTGGTACAAAGTCATCAGTGAGCTTCCCAGATGAAGACAGTTTCCTTTTCTGTTCTATTTCTCGTTCAAATATTAACAGTTTCCCATGAAGTTGGGTGAGAGATAGAGTGTCCAGATTTGCACTGGAGCGTAGGACAATAGTATATGTGTCCCATCTCTCAGGCAAGGATCTGAGGAATCTGTTGTTCATCTGGCTGTTTGAATATTCCTGTTTAACCATTTTCAACTCAGATATCAAACAGGAAAATCGCTCAAACTGCTGGGTCAGAGACAAACCCTTTCTATGAGAGAATGTCTCATATTGTTGGGCAAGGATCTCTCTAGTGTTTGCTAAAACCTCATCAGTTCCTCCAAATTGTTCCTTCAGAGCAACTCAGAGGTCATGTGCAGTTTCATGATGCATAAGCCCTGAATAGATTTCATTTGGCAGTGCCATGGCCAGAATTCCATGGGCTTTAGCATCAATTTCAAACAGTTTTAGATCTTCATCCGAATAATGCTCTGGTTTCTTCGGAACCATCTCAATTGTTTCGGAAGACTCACCATAGGCTTGTATGGTCCATGCACCATAGATTTCCAACATCTTGTGCTATTGATAGACAGGTGATGGAGCATTCGTCGTTGCCATATGTTATACTCACTCCTAACAAGCATCGGAGGCTTTGTTGAGGAGCTAGTATTGTGAGGATCATTAGTTGGTGTAGCCATTTTCACAGATTCAAACAAATTCAATGTAATTTTAACAGATCTAGCTCAAAAACTCAACAACTCTGTTTTAAACACATAGAACTTCAAATTAATTCACCGGAAGCAACAGAAACTCAAACTATATAACCTATTCTTGCAAATTTGCTAATTCGATCAAACTTAGATATCAAAAGAGCAATTTCAATGATCAATTGTTAAATCGATCAATGATTAACCAGCTCTGATACCATTTGAAAGGATCTCAGATCTAGTTTGATCAATTAGGTTATGATTTGCAGCGGAATAATGTTAGAATTAGATGAAATTTAAGCAAGAACAAGATGAATATTCAATCAAACAGTAACGGTTATAGAGAGAGAAAGTTTTATGCAAAAGAGAATGTTTTCATTCATTCATATCCTTCGACACTCATACAATTAGGTCAACTTTCCTTTTATAGGAAAAGATGACATCAGCAGATGTCACCTGATAGTGACATAAAACCGATACACAAACAACTGAAAATAACTGAAACTACAAAAGATGTCCACAACAGCTGAGGACATCTTCTTACAATAAAAGCTTAAGTGTTAACTAATTCTACAACTACTGAAACTACAACATCTGAAGAGTAAGTTCTTTAGATGTTTTACATCTACTAAACTACTGATTACAATCTACTGAAAATATAAAGACAACTACTGAAAGTAAACCATCACAACTACCGAAGAGTACTTCTTCAGCTGTTATGACAACCTATGAATACTTTGTCTTCAGCTTTTGTCTTCAGCTTTTGTCTTCAGACTTTGTCTTCAGACTTTATCTTCAGCTTTTGTCTTCAGACTTTGTCTTCAGACTTTATGTTCAGACTTTGTCTTCAGACTTTGTCTTCAGACTTTGTCTTCAGACTTTGTCTTCAGACTTTGTCTTCAGAATTTGTCTTCAGACTTTGTCTTCAGACTTTGTCTTCAGACTTTTGTCTTTAGCTGATGTAGTCTTCTTCAGTTATTATGATGTCTATGGGACTTAAAGGTTTTTCTGATCTGGCTCATTGGTTCTTTTGGTCTAACAAGGTACGGTGGTGTTCGCACCCAAGTTTTAGAGACACTACCTGTACAGAAAGAAGTATGTTGTCTATACTAACCATAAGAGCCACCAACATAATTTTGATCAGAAGGAACTGAACATGCGTTAGAGGCGATGGGTGGAGCTTCTCTGCAACTACAATTGTGAGATCCGGTATGATGCTTTGAGTAAACCATTACGTGCACGAGCTTTAGGAATGACCATACAATCAAATCTAAAGGCTCAGATCTAGACGGCATAGAATAAGACATTAAAGGAGGAAAATGTTGCTTGGGCGGAGTTTCATGGGTTAGCCAAACAGATGGATCATAAGGAGAATGGTGTGCATTATTTCATGGATCGTATATGGGTACCTAAATGGGGAAATCTAAGAACCCTAGTCATGAACGAGGCACACAAGTCCAAGTATTTTGTTCATCCTGGTGCGGACAAGATGTACCAAGACTTTAAAGAGTTGTATTGGTGGCAAGGTATGAAGAAAGACATTGCGACGTATGTAGGTGTGTATCTGACTTGCTCGAAAGTCAAAGCCGAACACCAGACACCGTCAGGTCTATTGCAACAGCCAGAAATTCCCGAATGGAAATGGGAAAATATAGCGATGGTCTTTATCACTAAGTTCCCTAGAACAAGTAGTGGACATGACTCGATCTAGGTTATTGTGAATCGACTGACAAAGTCTGCACATTCCTTACCGATTCGCGAGGACTATAAGATGGAAAAGTTGGTGAGATTATATGTGAATAGGATCGTGGCTAGGCATGGAGTGTCTATGTCATTATATTAGATAGTGATAGTCGATTTACATCGCAGTTCTAGCAAACTTTACATGAAGGAGATGGGTACTCGATTAGACCTAAGTACTGCTTATCATCCGCAAATGGATGGTCAAAGTGAGCATACTATACAGACTCTCCAAGACATACTTAGGGCATGTGTGATTGAATTTGGTGGGACTTGGGATACTCATTTACCGTTGGTCGAATTTTCTTATAATAATAGTTACAATACGAGCATTGGATACGCTCCTTTAAAAGGTTGTATGGAAGGAAGTGTAGGCCTCCCGTATGATGGACTGAAGTAGGTGAGAGTCAACTGATAGGTCTGGAGATTATTTAGGAAACGACCAACAAGATATTTCAAATCAAGGATAGACTTAAGGCAGCTAGAGACCGTCAGAAAAGTTACGCCGATAACCGTCGGAAACCTCTGGAATTTAGCGTGGGTGATCGAATCTTATTGAAAGTTTCCCCTTGGTCGTACGATTCGGAAAGGAAGGGAAGTTAGCTCTAAGATATGTTGGACCATTCGAGATCACTAAAAGAATTGGTCCTGTGGCGTACCGATTACAACTACCTTAAGCGCTTACTGGTGTGCATGATACATCCCACGTATCGAACCTTAAGAAATGTTTAGCCGATGGATCACTCCATGTTCTAATTGAGGAAATCAAGATTGATGAGAAACTTTATTTTGTGGAAGAACCAATAGAAATAATGGATCGGGAAGTCAAGCAATTAAAGCGCAGCAAGATCCCAATTGTCTGAGTGAGATGAAACTCTAAGCGAGGTCCAGAATTTACGTGGGAACGGGAAGACCAGATGAACCTTAAATATCTGCGTCTGTTCGTGAATAGAGCTTCAGGATCTAACTCCAGCAGAATTTCAGGACGAAATTCTCTCAACTGGGGGATACTGTGACATCCGTCACCGACAGGTCCATCAATTAACGTTAAGCTCGTTAACTCTTATTGAATATTATTTATTCCGCGTAATTAAGTCGTTTCCAATCCCGAATTTTCACCTTTTCTTTTTGTCAATCTAAAACATTATAATATGATAAGGATAAGTATTATTATTATCGTTATTATTATTATCATTATTATTATTTCATACGATATCATTCGCCTGAAAACCTATCGAATCACGTTCGTGACGCGGCAAATCTTGACCGCACGTATGACATCCATCACTCTCAGGTCTATTAATTAAACCGAATTTTGTTATCATTCATTTACGCATTGAATGTTTATGTGTAATTAATTTGATCGTGGTTGCGTTAATGTTATTATTAGTTAATCGTGTTAAATCTTGATTTATAATATTATAGATTTGATTATTATTATTATTATTATTATTATTATTATTATTATTATTATTATTATTATTATTATTATTATTATTATTATTATTAGTAGTAGTAGTAGTAGTAGTAGTAGTAGTATTATTAGTATTATTATTAGTATTATTATTAGTATTATTATTATATCGTTCGCATAAAAACCTATTAAATTGTGCTCGCAACGCCGAAAATCTTGAACACGCTAATATTATTGCATCACGTCATAGCTCATGCATGTTTTTCCATAGTTTGGTTTGTCATGGGATACGTTTATTAAGACCGGGTTAAATAAAACTAAGAAATGAAAGTTTAGGGTTTAAAATAAATATTTTTCTAATTAATAGGAATTAATTCCTAAATAGTTTAGGGTTCTAAGTGTAAATTTGAAATATATATATATACATAGGGGGGAGGTTCTATTAAGAAATAAATTTTACCTAAGAAATTTAAGAAATGATCTTAGCCTTCCATTTCTTAATCAATGTCTAAGATGATAAAGTTGCAAATAAAAAAATGGAAGGGTATTTTGGGTATGTAACCACTTTTGTTGACTTTTTTGAGTTTTCCCTAATTTTTTTAAACGTTTATAACTTTTTCATGCTAGATTCTTTTTTAAAAAAAATTACACCATAAAATCAAGCATTTTTTTCTCTTTAATTTGAGTATAGTATTGCTATATTTTTATAAAAAAACAAATTAGGTGAAATTGTGCTGCATTTTAACGTTTTTGTGCTGTATTTCATCAAACAGCACAGGGTTGTGCTGTATTTCATAAAACAACACAGGGTTGTGCTGTATTTCATAAAACAGCACAGGGTTGTGCTGTATTTCATAAAACAGCACAGGGTTGTGCTGGATTTCATTAAGCAGCACAGGGTTATGCTGGATTTCATAAAGCAGCACATGGTTGTACTGGATTTCATAAAGCAGCACAGGGTTGTGCTGGATTTCATAAAACAGTACAGGGTTGTACTGGATTTCATAAAACAGCACAAAATTGTTAATAGATCAAATTACCCTTAAATCCTATTTTCTAGTTTTGTCACATGTCACCACCTCATTTCTTCTTAGCCTTCTTAGGCAAAATATATTTTGTAGTGGAACCTCCCCCTATATATATATATATGTATATATATATATGTATATATATATATGTATATATATATATATATAGACACACACACACACACATATCTCAGCCGCAACCCTATTTCCCCTCCCCCATTGTTATTGCCGTCGATCGTGATCGAACCACCGTTGAGCCGCCCTTCCCACCTTTCAGTCCTCGTGTGTCGCCACGGAGCACTTCCGATCACCGTCATCCCTCCGTAACCCCGTTCGTAGGTAAGTAATTCAAATTGATGAATTTCGTTTGGTTTTGACGCGGTTAATGTTCGATTTGTTTCGGTCTGTCGTATCACAAGACATCGTGTATTTAGGATCCGGTAGCGGTGCTTGTGTGTGTCGGGATAGTGTCGCGGTGGTGTTCCGGTGATGTGTGGGTGTGCGGTAGTGTCTATGTATATAGGTTGTGTGTGTGGGATTGCGGTTGTCATTGTTTTTTTTTATATATATATACATACATACATACATATATATATATATATAAGCCATGGTGTTTGTGTTAAGTGTGTGTAGATATGCAACAGTGTGTGTGTTGTCCATTATGTGTGTGAAGTGTGTGTATGAGTGTGTGAGGAGAAGGTATGTATGTGTAATTAATGTGTATGTTGTGCATTTTGTGTATATATGTAACACCCGCAATTTTATTAGACAACGGGAAATAATAAGGAGAAAAGAAAAGAAAGAGTAAGTAGAGGGGGTTATGTGTAAAAGTACAAGAAAGGAGAAATATCTGATATACATAGGGATGGCCGCCCACTTCTTTCATTTTTCTCACAACCCCCAAATTCAGCGAGAGTTTTAGAGAGAGAAAGGGAGCAGACTACGAGTTTGAAGGAAGAACAAGAAGAAGAGGAAGACGAGTTCGAGGTATTGGGTTCCACGGCTACTGATTTCGAAGGAGTCATACCCAGCAGCACAATGTGAGTTCTAAGACCCCTTTCTTTTACGTATTTTGAACGATTTTTGGGGCTGGAACACATATTAAAACTGTTTTCGAGCGGTGATCGCTCAATCAGTGTATGTATGTATGAGTATTAAGGTGTGTACGGTCCGTTTGGACTGCTATGCCGAGTGTATGTAAGATTTCTAGGGAAGGTAGATAAATCTCAGCATGTTGATCTTATGAGTACTGCCGAATGTATGTTTTAGAAGTCCTTCTTAGGATATGCATGATGTCTAGTTGATTCTAAGCAGCTGATACAATAAATCAGTGCTAATGTATGTTGAGATGATGTATGGATTGTAGAAATGGCGCAGGGTAAGTTGCAGGTGCCTTTACTCAACCGCATTAACTAATGCGGGTGGCTAAGAAAAATGCGGCCAAGGCATTACTCAGCCGCATTAACCAATGCGGCAGACTAAGGAAAAATGCGGCCAAGGCATTACTCAACCGCATTAACCAATGCGGGAGACTAACTCGGGAAATGCGGTAAGTCATTCCTCATCCGCATTGACTAATGCGGATGAGGTAAATTAATGCGGTAAGATATTACCCATCCGCATTGACTAATGCGGATGATCCGACTAATGCGAATGAACCAAAATGTGAAATGCGGATCAGGCTTGGTAAGATCTGATTAATTTGAGGAAATTAAGTAACCTAGGCATGATAGTGATGATGATGTTGTATGGTCGTACCTGTTGTATGCCATATATGAATGATGCCTAGTAGGATGATGAATGAATGAGATGTGTATGTTCCTTATGATGTATGTATGTTAGTATGATGTTGCCATGATAAATGGTGAATACTGATGATATGTAAGTATGTATGTTCCTTATATATATATGTTTTATCTTTATTAACTTTACGTGGATGAATGAACGAGAGAAATGAAAGTATTATGAACGTAAAGTGAAAGATAATGAAAGAAGGAACATGATGAATGAATGCATGCATTAATGAAAGAGAGTAAGAAAGGCTTGCAAGCAAAAATGAAGGAGGTGCACACCCCTGGCAGGTGTTAGCTCAACGGTGTACGGGTTAGCTACCCCGAAGGATGTACATCGGGTCAATCATTGAGATTGATAATGAGGTGAGCAACTTCGTGTTGCAAGAGACTCGGTTAGCAGGCAATCATAAGATTGTCACTGAGGTGAGCAGTCGCGCACTGCAACAGACTCGGCTAACGTATGTTAGAACGATAATGAGGTGAGCAACTTCGTGTTGCAAGAGACTCGGTTAGCAGGCAATCATAAGATTGTCACTGAGGTGAGCAGTCACGCGCTGCAAGAGACTCGGCTAACGTATGATAGAAGTAAAGTGAAAAGATAAGTGGTGCATGTACCTACCCCAGGTGACTGGATCAGCATTTGTGCACAACGTTCGTGGCTAACCACCACAGGTCCAGCACCAGTAGTATGTATGATGAACGGGGGTATGGTACATGTCACCGAATGTAATGAACGATCGAACGAAAGTAATGAAAGTATGAATGAATGTAATGAACGTTCGAACGTAAGTAATGAATGTAAGAATGAAAGTAAAGTACGTATAAATGTACGTGAAGTATGTATGTATGGAAGTAAACGAGAATGATGAAGTATACACGAATTAAAGTAAGTAACGAATGATGAGATAATAATAATATTATCTACGTGTACGTATGATGTGTGAACACATGTATGAAAAGTGCAGTTAACGAGAATGAAAGTATGTTTTATTATAAAACTAGAACTCACTCAGCAACGCTGACTTTTATGTGTTTTCCAGTTCGCAGGTAGTGTTGCTGAGGATGGCACGAGGCGGCTACTCAGCTCTTTTGGGATGGCATTCTCCATTTAATAATGATGCAACGTCATGTGTTGTGGGTCCATAATGCGCGCAACACATTATGTTGCATGCAAGTGCAAGATTCCTTGATAATCCTGATAAACATGATTATTTAAGAAATCTTGCTTATGAAGGAAAATATATTTTTGAACATAATATCTTCTATATGAAGAAGAATATGTTTTCCTTCTTTTATGTTCTTTCGGTAGAGGTCGCTGTATGACCCTATGATTGCTGAGGATTCGAATAAACGAGATTATCCTCGTTTTCTTATGCATCAGCAGCAATCATAGTATAGTTAAGCAATGTAAAGAAAAGCTTGTATTTTGTAATCAAGACAATGATGTAAAAGCTTTTATGATGAAATGAGAATGCATGTTTTATTAATTCCGCTGCGTATTTTATGATCATGTATTAAATGTATGTTTTACGTGTGACGATGACCAACAGTAAGGTGCCCGGTGAGCGGGGCCTTACAAGTTGGTATCAGAGAAAAAGTTTAAGTAAAATGGGTAAATTTTCATAATAAACCTAAACTTAAACTGAGAATGGGACAGGGAGAATGAGAATGCCATCTGAGTAGTCGCGTGCCATCAGGTATTTTCTTAAAGATTAACTGGTGTTATGTGCGCTTGTTATGTGAATGACGTGTACTGTTAGACTGAGATACTAATGTAGTTATGATAGGTGATGCTCGGGGTGCGAAGAGTAGAGTAAGTGGCTAATCACAACTGGCCACTGTAATTAGGGACTTACTGTACTTAACATAAACTGAGCTATTTCCTTGAATGACCGTGTTGGTGTCTTAATCTTTCAGTGTGATAGAAGATGGTCGGTGATAGATCATCTGATGCTTCCCGTGATGGTGAACGTGGTGATGAGCCGCGTATCACGCGAGGAAGACTTAGGAAAGAGAAAGTAGTTCGTGAGGAGAACGAGGTTCCTCACCAGGAAGAGACGGACGAAAGCGCCAAGTTGAGAGCCTCGGTAAAAGAGGCAGTGATTGAGGAAGTACACCAAGTTATGCAGACGATATTACCGACTGTAATGACCGAAGCGATAAAGGCAGTACGTGAGGAGGATAGACGAGGGAGGAATCGGTCCTCGGGTAGGCAGCAACAGGCAGGGGTAGAAACAGTATTGTCTGATGATGAAGAGGAAGAAGAGGAAGAACAGGTACGGGAGACAGCCCGGGGCTGTGATTATGGGAAATTCATGAGGTGCAAGCCTCCAACTTTTGATGGCTCCGGTACTGCTGCTGATGCTCACCAATGGGTGAGGGAGATGGAGGCGGTCCTTGATATCAGTGACTGCCAGGAGGATAAGAAGGTAAAGTTTGCTACCCACTCGTTTACGGGGACGGCATTGTGCTGGTGGGACAATATTGTCCAGGCCGAGGGTAGCAGGGCCATTGGGAAATTGAAGTGGTCCGAGTTGAAGAGGATGGTGATCGAGGAGTTTAGTCCTCGTCGAGAGATGGACAGAGTTGAGAGAGAGTTCCTGCAGTTGGAAGCGGGAACAATGACCCACCAACAATACACGACCAAGTTCAACGACATGGCACGGTTGGTGCCAGAGCAAGTGACGCCGGTGTCTCGCAAGATTAACCGGTATATTCAGGGGTTGCCAGCTGAAATTCGTTGGCACTTGATTTCCGCCCGACCAAGTACTTTCAGGTCGGCGGTGGATTTAGCTGGGAGGTTGTACGATGAACGGGCTGCGATGGTAAAATCTGTGGGTAGTAAGAAGGGAAGTGATGAGAGGAAGTGGCAGGGAAAGAGGTTTGGTCGGGGTGATACTTCGACAAGTAGCAAGAAGGCACGGGTTGATGAACGCCGTGTGGTCGTGACAGGTGCAGGGTCGAGAAAGTGTGAAAAGTGTGGGCGAGAGCACGGTGGTGAATGCAGATGGGGGCTGAATGTATGTTTTAAGTGTGGAAAGCCCGGTCATATGGCTAAGGAGTGTAGGGCGATGAAGTGCTTTAACTGCGGGGAAAGTGGTCATATGAACAAAGATTGCAAGAAGCCGAGGTCTGGGAGTTCCGGCGGGAAGAAGGCAGTGGGTGAAGGGTCGAAGGCAAGCGCCAGAGCATTCACGATGACGCAGGAAGAGGCTAGGACGGACCCTGATGTAGTGTCCGGTACGTTTCTGGTGAACCAAACTCTAGCCTCAGTATTATTTGATTCAGGTGCCAGTAGGAGTTTTATTTCTGCTGCTTTTAGTGCCAAATTGCCTGTTAGTAGTAGGCGTGTGGATGTGCCGTTTGATGTAGAGACTGCTATAGGTAAAACCACCAGGATTTCTGAGGTAATTGAGGGTTGCGATGTAGAACTGGAGGGTCACAAATTCCCAGTTAAACCCTTTGCGATGACGTTAGGAGGTTTCGATTTGGTGCTTGGAATGGATTGGTTGGCAGATTTCGAGGCGAACATTGTGTGTCGCAAGAAGATGATCAGTTTGACAGCGCCTGACGGTAGTCCAGTGACAGTTTATGGGGATCGGGTTACTACGATTCCGAAAGTGATCTCAATGGCAGTGGCGGGGAAATGTATGAGGCGTGGATGTAACGCCTATTTATGTTATGTGAAAGATGTAGAGAAGCCAGCACCACAACTGTCTGATGTTCCGGTTGTGTGTGAGTTCCCAGATGTGTTCCCGGAAGACTTATCGGGATTGCCACCTGACAGAGAGATCGAGTTCCAGATCGATTTAGTACCAGGCGCCCAACCTGTTGCAAAAGCACCATACCGATTGGCCCCGACAGAGATGAAAGAGTTGATGGAACAGTTACAAGAGCTGCTGGATAAGGGGTTTATTAGACCGAGTATCTCACCTTGGGGTGCTCCGGTCCTGTTTGTAAAGAAGAAGGACGGTAGCATGAGGATGTGCATCGACTACCGTGAATTGAATAAGCTGACAGTGAAGAACGATACCCCTTGCCAAGGATCGATGACTTATTTGACCAACTTCAAGGTGCTAGTTGGTTTTCACGTATAGATCTTCGATCAGGTTACCATCAACTGAAGGTGAAGGAACAGGATATCCCTAAAACAGCTTTTCGTACGCGCTACGGTCATTATGAGTTTCTTGTCATGTCTTTCGGTTTGACCAACGCGCTAGCTGCTTTTATGGATCTGATGAACAGGGTGTGCCGGCCGATGTTGGATAAATCAGTGATTGTATTCATTGATGATATCCTGATTTATTCAAAGAGTGAGACTGAGCATGCCGGTCACATTCACGAAGTTCTGGAGACGTTGAGAAGGGGGAAGTTGTATGCTAAATTCTCCAAGTGCGCGTTCTGGTTGCGTGAAGTTCAATTCTTGGGTCACGTGGTAAATCCGGATGGGATTACGGTCGATCCGGCGAAAGTGGAAGCAGTGATGCAATGGAAGTCTCCGAAGACGCCGTCCGAGATCCGTAGTTTCTTGGGTTTGGCGGGTTACTACCGAAGGTTCATCCAAGACTTTTCCAAAATTGCTTCTCCACTGACGAAGTTGACCCGGAAGGATGTGAAATTTGTATGGGGTCAAGCTCAAGAGAAGGCGTTTGAAGAACTGAAGACGAAATTGACCCAAGCTCCAGTATTGGCATTACCCGAAGGGAGTGAAGATTTGGTGGTTTATTCTGATGCCTCCTACTCGGGGTTGGGATGTGTATTGATGCAGAGGGGAAAGGTGATAGCTTATGCATCCCGGCAGCTGAAAGTTCATGAGGTTAATTACCCTACTCATGACTTGGAGCTCGCAGCTGTGGTTTTCGCGTTGAAGATTTGGCGGCACTATTTGTACGGGACGAAGTGCACCATCTTCACGGACCACAAAAGCTTGAAGTACTTCTTCGAGCAGAAAGATCTGAATATGAGGCAGAGACGGTGGTTGGAACTAATAAAAGACTACGATTGTGAAATCCATTACCACCCGGGCAAAGCTAACATGGTGGCTGATGCCCTTAGCCGAAAAGAGAGGCCCGAGCCAATTCGGGTGAAAGCATACCAGTTAATCATGACCTCAGACATGATGAAACAAGTCAGAGAGTTCCAGGATGAAGCATTGAAAGATGAACATCTTAACTCTGAACGAATGAGAGGACTGGTAGCGGAGCTAGTAGAAAACACGACGGGCGTTAAAACCCGGTTTGGGCGTATGTGGATTCCTCGTCTTGGGGATCTACGAATGAAGATTTTGGATGAAGCTCATAAGTCTCGATACTCCATTCATCCCGGTGCTACCAAAATGTACCAAGATATGAAGAAAGATTACTGGTGGCCGGGTATGAAACGCGACGTGGTGGAGTATGTGAGTAAATGCCTCACGTGTTTGCAAGTGAAGGCGGAGCACCAGAAGCCGTATGGAAAGATTCAACCTTTGGGCATCCCGGAGTGGAAGTGGGAACACATCACCATGGATTTCATCACAAAGCTGCCACGTACCCCGAAAGGGTATGATACGATCTGGGTGATTGTGGATCGATTGACGAAGAGTGCTCACTTCCTACCGATGCGGGAGACATATTCGTCCGAGAAGTTGGCTGATCTTTTCATCAAAGAGATCGTGACTCGTCATGGTGTGCCGGTGTCGATTGTGTCTGATCGCGACACCCGGTTTACATCTAAATTCTGGAAGAAATTCCACGATGCCATGGGGACGAGATTACATATTAGCACGGCTTATCATCCTCAAACTGATGGTCAGTCTGAAAGGACCATTCAGACCTTGGAGGACATGCTCCGAGCATGTGTTATCGATTTCGGAGGAAGTTGGGATGACCATCTACCGTTAGCGGAGTTCTCGTACAACAACAGTTATCATGCCAGTATTGGCATGCCACCCTACGAGATGTTATACGGTAGAAGATGCAGGACCCCCATCTGTTGGGGTGAAATTGGTCAGAAAGAATTGGGAAGCGTCGAAGTGGTAGAGGCTACGACTGAAAAGCTCGAAAGAATTAAAGCATATATGAAGGCGGCCAAAGACCGACAGAAGTCGTATGCTAACAAACGACGCAGGCCAATTGAGTTCCAGGTGGGAGACCGGGTTATGTTGAAGGTCTCACCTTGGAAAGGGATCATTCGATTCCGGAAGCGAGGTAAGTTGAGTCCGCGATATATAGGCCCTTTCCGAATTGTTGCTCGAGTAGGGGAGGTGGCCTATAGGTTAGATTTGCCAGATGAACTAAGTGGAATCCACCCGACTTTCCACGTGTCTCATCTGAGGAAGTGTCTAGCGGGTGAGGACATGGTCGTTCCACTGGATGATATAGAAGTAGACGAAAAGCTCAATTATGTAGAGCAACCAGTGACGATCATAGATCGTAAAGAAAAGAGGTTGAGAAATAAAGTGGTTCCCCTTGTGCGTGTACAGTGGCGGCACAGGAAGGGATCCGAGTCGACGTGGGAAACTGAAGAAGAAATGAGGCAACATTACCCACGGCTATTTGAGGGATGACAGGTTTCGGGGACGAAACCTAAAATAAGGGGGGTGGACTTGTAACACCCGCAATTTTATTAGACAACGGGAAATAATAAGGAGAAAAGAAAAGAAAGAGTAAGTAGAGGGGGTTATGTGTAAAAGTACAAGAAAGGAGAAATATCTGATATACATAGGGATGGCCGCCCACTTCTTTCATTTTTCTCACAACCCCCAAATTCAGCGAGAGTTTTAGAGAGAGAAAGGGAGCAGACTACGAGTTTGAAGGAAGAACAAGAAGAAGAGGAAGACGAGTTCGAGGTATTGGGTTCCACGGCTACTGATTTCGAAGGAGTCATACCCAGCAGCACAATGTGAGTTCTAAGACCCCTTTCTTTTACGTATTTTGAACGATTTTTGGGGCTGGAACACATATTAAAACTGTTTTCGAGCGGTGATCGCTCAATCAGTGTATGTATGTATGAGTATTAAGGTGTGTACGGTCCGTTTGGACTGCTATGCCGAGTGTATGTAAGATTTCTAGGGAAGGTAGATAAATCTCAGCATGTTGATCTTATGAGTACTGCCGAATGTATGTTTTAGAAGTCCTTCTTAGGATATGCATGATGTCTAGTTGATTCTAAGCAGCTGATACAATAAATCAGTGCTAATGTATGTTGAGATGATGTATGGATTGTAGAAATGGCGCAGGGTAAGTTGCAGGTGCCTTTACTCAACCGCATTAACTAATGCGGGTGGCTAAGAAAAATGCGGCCAAGGCATTACTCAGCCGCATTAACCAATGCGGCAGACTAAGGAAAAATGCGGCCAAGGCATTACTCAACCGCATTAACCAATGCGGGAGACTAACTCGGGAAATGCGGTAAGTCATTCCTCATCCGCATTGACTAATGCGGATGAGGTAAATTAATGCGGTAAGATATTACCCATCCGCATTGACTAATGCGGATGATCCGACTAATGCGGATGAACCAAAATGTGAAATGCGGATCAGGCTTGGTAAGATCTGATTAATTTGAGGAAATTAAGTAACCTAGGCATGATAGTGATGATGATGTTGTATGGTCGTACCTGTTGTATGCCATATATGAATGATGCCTAGTAGGATGATGAATGAATGAGATGTGTATGTTCCTTATGATGTATGTATGTTAGTATGATGTTGCCATGATAAATGGTGAATACTGATGATATGTAAGTATGTATGTTCCTTATATATATATGTTTTATCTTTATTAACTTTACGTGGATGAATGAATGAGAGAAATGAAAGTATTATGAACGTAAAGTGAAAGATAATGAAAGAAGGAACATGATGAATGAATGCATGCATTAATGAAAGAGAGTAAGAAAGGCTTGCAAGCAAAAATGAAGGAGGTGCACACCCCTGGCAGGTGTTAGCTCAACGGTGTACGGGTTAGCTACCCCGAAGGATGTACATCGGGTCAATCATTGAGATTGATAATGAGGTGAGCAACTTCGTGTTGCAAGAGACTCGGTTAGCAGGCAATCATAAGATTATCACTGAGGTGAGCAGTCGCGCACTGCAACAGACTCGGCTAACGTATGTTAGAACGATAATGAGGTGAGCAACTTCGTGTTGCAAGAGACTCGGTTAGCAGGCAATCATAAGATTGTCACTGAGGTGAGCAGTCACGCGCTGCAAGAGACTCGGCTAACGTATGATAGAAGTAAAGTGAAAAGATAAGTGGTGCATGTACCTACCCCAGGTGACTGGATCAGCATTTGTGCACAACGTTCGTGGCTAACCACCACAGGTCCAGCACCAGTAGTATGTATGATGAACGGGGGTATGGTACATGTCACCGAATGTAATGAACGATCGAACGAAAGTAATGAAAGTATGAATGAATGTAATGAACGTTCGAACGTAAGTAATGAATGTAAGAATGAAAGTAAAGTACGTATAAATGTACGTGAAGTATGTATGTATGGAAGTAAACGAGAATGATGAAGTATACACGAATTAAAGTAAGTAACGAATGATGAGATAATAATAATATTATCTACGTGTACGTATGATGTGTGAACACATGTATGAAAAGTGCAGTTAACGAGAATGAAAGTATGTTTTATTATAAAACTAGAACTCACTCAGCAACGCTGACTTTTATGTGTTTTCCAGTTCGCAGGTAGTGTTGCTGAGGATGGCACGAGGCGGCTACTCAGCTCTTTTGGGATGGCATTCTCCATTTAATAATGATGCAACGTCATGTGTTGTGGGTCCATAATGCGCGCAACACATTATGTTGCATGCAAGTGCAAGATTCCTTGATAATCCTGATAAACATGATTATTTAAGAAATCTTGCTTATGAAAGAAAATATATTTTTGAACATAATATCTTCTATATGAAGAAGAATATGTTTTCCTTCTTTTATGTTCTTTCGGTAGAGGTCGCTGTATGACCCTATGATTGCTGAGGATTCGAATAAACGAGATTATCCTCGTTTTCTTATGCATCAGCAGCAATCATAGTATAGTTAAGCAATGTAAAGAAAAGCTTGTATTTTGTAATCAAGACAATGATGTAAAAGCTTTTATGATGAAATGAGAATGCATGTTTTATTAATTCCGCTGCGTATTTTATGATCATGTATTAAATGTATGTTTTACGTGTGACGATGACCAACAGTAAGGTGCCCGGTGAGCGGGGCCTTACAATATATGGCTATGTATGTTTGTGTATGTGATTATAGGTGTGTCGTGATATTTATGTATGGATTCATATGTAATGTGTGTGGATGTAGACATGTGAATATGTGTGTGTGTATATATTGTGTGTAGGACCATATATATATAACTATATATTGTGTGCTTGTAAGGTGTGTGAGTTATGTATATAGTGTGTGTGGGTCTATGTGTGTGTGTGTCAAATGTAACATAAAATAAGCGTCGGTTGGATTTTCGAGTCATTTGTGGTCAATAAATGTCGGATTGGGATCAAAGTATAATTGTTGTATATTTTATGACAGCTTGCTGTCAGAAATTTGGGTCATTTTGTCAGGGTAATAAATTGGTCATACAAACTAAAAAATGAACGAATTTGAAGTCTATAACTAAGTTCAAGGAGTATACTTTTCAACTCAATTTGTCTCGTCAAAAACCATGATGTTTTGAGCCCTCAAACAGTCGATACAAAAAGACTGGTCAAGCTGAATTTTCTAACAGATTGTTAGTCCGATTTTAGAAACACATACGCCTCTCAAATTTTATTGAAATGATATGATTTTCTCTAGAAACTTAATTCCATGTGTTATCTTTAAAATCCAATTGGTGTCGCATCATTTCATTATCATTTCGGCCTCCAAACTGATTTTTTCAAAATCTATGTGCAAAAAGTAAGGTATGCTAAATAATTTTAAATTATTAATTGAGAGTAATTATCTGAACAACTAAATTAAGCCAAATTTTGAAATAAATATTAATAAATACATATATGAGATTATATGGTATAAATGTGTTATTGCGTTGAAATAATGCAAGTGTCTCGTGGAGCCATGTAATTTCAAATATATAAATATATATGAACCAACATGGTGGGTATATTATATATTAATTATATGCATATATATTTACTCGTGTTTAATAATGGGACTAATCAGATTATTTAGGTGTATATATATGATGTGAGTCGCGCGTCAAACGTGGAACCGACCTAAAATAGACCGAAAGCATTACCATGTTACTAGTTATGTCATAATTTAATTATTTATATTATAGGCGCTTGACTTTTTGGTTCACTTGTGTTAGTAGAAGCTTATCATTTCTGTCTTTAATCTCGCATCATATCAAGGTGAGTTTCATGGCCCCATTTTCATTACAATTTTATAAGTCTTTGGGGGGAAGTATGCTCGTCTCTTTCAGCTGTGAACTCGATTTATTTTGGATTAACGTGTTACTTTTTGCAAGCTATATCCTATGCATGAGTTTCTATGTGGTTCTTTAATCACAACTATTTAACTCCGGTGTTGGAGCCGACGGACAGGTATTGATAGTACTATTGGGTTGACACCCCACCTATGTATGTTAGTATACTAGTTGAGACTGACTGTGGTTATGATCGACCCTTAGGTGAATATGTTCCGACAATTGCTGTGTGTTTCGTCATAGGTTTAGTTGTGATGCTCATGTGATATTACTTGAGATAAACTGTATACACTTATGATCCATAAACTCATACACGCAATAAGTTTTCAATTTATGTTTAAAATTATGAGCTCACCAACCATGTGTTGACTTTGAGCATATCTTTTCAGGTGATAATAATCAAAGAGGATAGCTAGAGCTGATGCCTTAGCAGAGACCCTTAGGATTCAATAGACTTGCACTAGTGTTTTAACTATCATTTTAACTAGTTTATGAATACTATGTTGAAATTCTATTTGTTGGATTTCATGTTGGATTTGATATTGATTAATCGATAGACTATGCTAGTCGTGGAATTGACTAACCACGACACAAGTCACCATAGTTTCGGGTGACGTCATGACACTTGGATCTTTGCATTTATTATGTCTCTGTAAACTAACCAGGTGTTATGACGATCCCGTCTGTTACATCCTCGTGTTTTCCGCTATAAGCGGGGGTATGACAACATTGCTTGATAAATCAGATTAAAGCCATATCATTTTCGCGACCATTTATCGTCTTCCATTAACTGGGCATGGTTCGTGATGTTATTGTTATATTTTAATGATTGAGCTTTTTTGGTTCAAATTTTTTATTTGTTTTGTAGAATTGATTTTTACATTCGATATCATTTATACAAGTTTCAAATCAATCAATAGAGTGAATTTAATAAACTTACTTGAAGAATAGGATTTCATCTGTGAGATGATGAAGAAATCATGATTAATCTGATTGAGAGTCTTGTTTTCCTTCAGTTGATGGATTCAATTTTATGGTTGTAGGGTTTCTTCTTATTCCCTGATGATACGTAGAGAGAGAACATGAAAAAAGAATAATATTTATTAATTGGCAAACAGACTCCTAAATTATTTTAATAACCAAATCTACACATTAGCCCCTTAGAATATTAACTTTTATTAGGACCATACACACATAACCCAAATAAATGTCAAATGATCAAAAGGCCACATAAATATTTTTAACATGTTCTTGTTTGTGACCTCGTTTCCTACTCTTCTTTTATCCAAAATTCTAGCTCCTTTCCTAGTTTGCTCTTGTCTCGATTTCCCGCTCATGATTTAACTTTGAAATGCTAGAAGCACATCGTGGCAAAAACATCTAAAACCAAAGCATAAAACACAAAAGCAATAGGCTTTTCATACGTGGTGTAAGGTGTTTATATAAAGTTTTCATATAGCTGATAGGTTTTTAACATCCCCAACCGAAGATAAAGCTATAAATAAGGTTTATATATCATTTTATATATAAATTATCAACACATTTTTTGCTACACATGTATAAGTTTGAAGCACAAAAAACACCCGTATACAAGAAATGAACACCACAATGGGCTTTTTCCCCAAATATCACGTTTTTTTTACACGACCAATCTCCGGATACTTGTTCCTGTTTTTGTTCTTGTTATTACAAGAAACCTGTTAATTATAGGCCTTGTTCTTGTCGTTACAAAAAAATCCAGTCTCAAATCCCTAATCTTGTTAAGATTCTAGGTTTTAGTACGCAATAATAGTTCAAGATGTCAGTTCAACATTATTTATTATCAGTGCTACAACTTAAAGATTAGTTTTAATTACATTATTTGTTAATTTAATATTAGGGTTTAGTTATATATAGGATACGAGCCCAAACTAAGTTTCCTTAAGGTTTTTGGGTTACTTTAATATATAGTTAGAGCTTCATTAAGTATACTCTTTTCACATTTGCAAGTACATGGTCACGTAAAATGTTCATGTTATTCATTAAGTTTGTCGATATGATGTGGTGTAAGTAAGCAATACACAAATTATTATAGAGACATGGATTATAGGTTATTTATTTTGTTTAAATAAAAAGTCAACAGTCAGCCCTTTTAACATATTTTGCATTTCATATGATGCGTGAGTGTTTAGTGATTACATCAAATAGCTTTTACCAAAATATAAAAATGGGACACGTGTTGTACAAAAGAAAAAATATATACGAAAATACAAGTTTGACCATGTCATTGGAAATTAAGAAAACAAAGAAAACGTGTTTTAATATTGATATTCAAAATCAGGTTCTTTCGACTCATCTACCAATAGAATCCTCCTTTCTCATCTGTTCAAACATGAAACAAGTCACTTATGCCTATAAATACACCTTACAATGTCGTCTAAAATCACCACCGAACCATACAAACATCCAAACATCTTATCACAGAACACTAATGGATATCGCAAGCTTTCTTAGGGATACAAATCTCTCATTCCCTCTCTTTCTTCTATCAGCAATCTCCTTCTTTTTCTTCATTCTCAAACAAACTAAATTATTGTCTTCAAGAAGCTTAAAAAATCTCCCACCAGGTCCACCAAAGTTGCCAATAATTGGAAACCTGCATCAAGTGGGTAGTAAACCTCATGTCTCAACTGCCAATATTGCAAGAGAATATGGCCCTCTCATATCTCTTCGCTTTGGCAAGCAACTCGTTGTCATTGCCTCTTCACCTGAGGCAGCCATGGGAATTCTTAAAACGCAAGATCGTTTTCTTTCCTCTCGTGTTGTGCCTACTGCATTTCAGCAGCCATCCCTATTACCTCACTCCCTCATTTGGTCTGACTGCAACCAGACATGGAAAAACCTAAGAACTCTTTGTCGAACAGAATTGTTCTCCACCAAAGCCTTAGAAGCCCAGTCTATATTACGAGAGGAAAAAATTGGTCATATGTTGGATTTCTTGCGTAGTATGCAAGGAGAGGTGATTAACATTGAGGATGTAGTTTTTACTACACTATTCAACACATTGACTTCCATTGTTTTTGCTAAAGATTTAATTGATATAAAAGATGACTATGGCAGTCATGATGAGTTGAAAGCGACACTCCATAATGTAATCGAGTTTGGAGGCCGTATAATAGATTTTGGTTCATTTTTTCCCATCCTTGAGAGATTTGATATTCACGGAATAAGGAAGGGAACAATGAAGGAATTTTCAAAGGTATTTAGTCACTGGGAATATTTAATAGAGGAAAGAAGATCTCAAATTAGTTCTGCAACATGGTCGTCTGAGCATGCACAATCGTTTGTCGACCGCTTGCTTGAAAATGGATTCTCAGATAATCAGATCCATCAATTAGTTACGGTACGTTTTTCTTAGCTACTCTAACTCCACTTAGGTGTTTATCAGAAAAAGAATTTGTTTGCAGCTAATGTGTAATGAGCATATACCCCCGGCCCATTTACAAAGGTTAAGTGGATATATACCATCCAAAAAGTCATTTTTATGATATATAAGTTGGTGAATATAGTTTTAATACACAGAAGAAAGATTTTGTTTTCTGTCCACAATCTTGAATTAAAGGACTATAAATTAGAATCTATTTCAAAGATGTTGTTTGTTTTATTTTCGAAAAGAATAATATATTACTTAGACTGTAATGCAACCCATATATATTTCTTTTCTAATCAAACCAATCTCTCGTGTTTTCAGGAACTATTTGTAGCCGGGACAAATACTACTACCAGTACCGTGATGTGGGTTATGTCGGAACTAGTGAGACACAAAGAAGTTATGTCTAAACTAGAAAATGAGATGAGAATGGAAGTCACATCTAATAAAATCAATCCATTGCATCTATCTAAATTACCTTACCTTCAAGCTTGCATCAAAGAAGCTATGAGACTACACCCACCTGTACCTCTTCTTCTTCCACATATGGCAGCCGACACTTGCGAGGTTATGGGCTACACAATTCCCAAAAAAACCAAAGTATTTGTTAATCTTTGGGCAATGGGACGTGACCCTAAAGTTTGGGATGAGCCTTTATCTTTCAACCCAGAACGATTTATGGGGTCAAAATTAGATTTTAAGGGCCAAGACTTTGAGTTATTGCCGTTTGGTTCAGGAAGGAGGATGTGCCCAGGTTTGCCATCCGGCACGAAGAGTGTGGAATTTATTTTGGCATCATTAGTTCATGAATTTAATTGGGTTCTTCCAGATGGGGTTGATCCCTCGAAACTTGACATGGGTAACAAATTTGGGATAGCTATGAAAAGAGAAAAACCCTTAAAGCTACTATTCAAACGGAAATAAGAGTATAAACATTCATGGTTCCTAACAAAGAGTTGAAGTAGTTTAAGTTTATGTTATATGTAATGTAATTTTACTTTATTTTGTGGATTGTGAAGTTATATTAATAATGTGATGTTGGCTATAAATGATTATAAATACATGCATTATGCTATACTTATTCCTTATATTATCTCACTATTATTTCATGATTATGCTGTTACAACTTCAACTCGACAAATATATAATCTCTCCCATTTCACACTCTTTTTGATAGACGTTATTAGCATGATCATTTCCATCTTAGAATTGATCTCATTGCCCTCTCTCTACCAACCTCTCGAATCCTTTTTTTAATGAGAAGTGTAGGGTTTGTTGTGATAATAAAGATATGCATGTTCTGGATCTCTAAATGCAAACTATTAGCGTTCTTCCCATACACTGTTTTTATCCCAAAAACTGAATTCTCACTGTGAAGCAATTTCTTGGTCAAAATCTTCAAATAGGGGTGTAAACAAGCCGAGCCGAGCCCGAGCTCGCTAAGGCTCGAGCTCGGCTCGTTTTGGTTTTAGGAAGCTCGAGCTCGAGCTCGGCTCGTTTATAGTTTTATTTATAAAGCTCGAGCTCGACTCGTTAGAAAATTTTCAAGCTCGAGCTCGGCTCGAGCTCGGCTAGTTTATTGTTAAATTATTAAATTTATATTTTTATAATTACTTTTATAATTATTTATAAGCATGCTTTTTATATATAACACAATATATATTATTTAACTATTTTTTATCACAATAATATATTTAATAATATAATTTATGTAAATATGTATTTATATATATTTACTATGTAAGTAAAAAATACATATATACAAAAAGCTCGTTTAGGCTCGCGAGCCAGCTCGAGCTCGATATCCTGAAGCTCGAGCTCGAGCTCGTTTAGTAAACGAGCAATAATTTGAGCTCGAGCTAGGGCTCGAGCTCGTTTAAGCTCAACTCGATTCGAGCTTTTTTCGAGCCGATCCCGAGTAGCTTGCGAGCCGGCTTGGCTCGTTTACACCCCTAGCAAGGAAGATAAATTATTGTAGAAGGTGGATGGAGAAGTAGAAGAGTTATATTCATAGCAAGGAAGATAAATAGAAAGCAGGGTGGAATTGTAGAAGGTGGATGGAGAAGTAGAAGAGTTATTTTATATTGTTTAATTAAGGAGGGTAATTAGGTCATTTAAATATGGTCTTAACAAAAGTTTTAATATTAGTTAGTGAAGATAACATAATCTGTAACAAAGTATAAACATAAAGAATGATTTCTGTAATTAATAAAGTTTGAGCAACGTATAAACAGAAAGAATGATTTCTGTAATTAATAAAGTTTAAGGACGAAACATGTAATTTACTATATACATGAAGGATAGAAAAATATTATTTACTCTGTATATTTATTTGTATTATATGTTTCAGTTTTGTTTCGTTACTTTAGTTAATTGATTTTCTTATTTTATTATACGTTGACGTTAAGTTCAATATTAAAGTAGTTGAACTACTTAAACATTTTTTTTCATAAGTGTTTTTGTAAGACCAATTTTGGAAATATCATATAAAATATGTGGGTTTTTTTTACTGATTTTTCGCAACGAGTATGTAAGTTTATATATTAAAATAAAATTTTAGAAATAGATAAACTTGGTAATCAGTAATTGTGAATTGTGATTATCAATTGTGTAATTACATGATATATATAGACTAGAATATTACACTCTAAACCCTATACAATTAAGTACTATTTAAATATAAGCTAATGTTTGTCTAATATCCCCCCGCAAGCTAAGGCCGGGGAGCGACTCTTAGCTTGGACCGTAGGAGGAGAAACTTTGGAGAAGGCAAGGGCTTTGTAAAGACATCTGCAATCTGATCATCTGTAACGATAAACTGGACTGATAGCTGACCCCGGGCCACCTTTTCTCTAACAAAGTGATAGTCTACCTCAACATGTTTTGTACGAGCATGAAAGACGGGATTAGCTGATAGATATGTTGCACCTAGGTTATCACACCATAGTGTAGGAGCAAATCGTGTAGGAACGTGTAACTCATGGAGGAGAGTTTGTAGCCATGTCAGTTCAGTAACAGTATCGACAAGAGCTTTGTACTCGGACTCTGTGGATGATCGAGAGACAGTCTTTTGTTTTCGTGCAGACCATGATATGAGATTCGAGCCCAAGTATATAGCATAGCCCCCCGTGGAACGACGGTCATCCGGGCACCCGGCCCAATCCGCATCCAAGAAAGCGGTGAAGCAGGGGTGTGAGGAGTCCGCATAGGCATGTAAAGCTGAGTCGGAATGCCGTTGTATGAGAAGCCCATGAGAAATAGTCCCTTTAAGATAATGCAATATGCGTTTGACAGTGGACCAGTGATTTACAGTAGGGGAGTGCATAAATTGGCAGACTTTGTTCACTGTATAGGCAATATCCTGACGTGACAGGGTGGCATACTGAAGACCGCCAACAACCTGTCGATATCTGACGGGGTTGTCAAAGGGCGGACTGTCTTCCAAGGCAAGGTTAGCCGTGGTGGTGATGGGAGACGAGACAGGCTTGGCATGGGAGAGGCCCGCTTTCTGTAGAAGCTCGAAGATGTATTTTTGTTGAGACAGCACGATGTCCGAGCCATGGGGAACAACCTCAATGCCCAAGAAATAGGATAGATGGCCCATGTCTTGGACGGGGAAGATGCGGCCCAAATGCTGAATCACCGAGTCAATAGCCTGTGGGTCATTACCTGTCAAAATAATATCATCGACATAGACAAGCATATAAAGTAGTGTGCGCCCGGATGAATAAATAAATAAGGGGGGTCGGTTTTAGATCCATGGAAGCCAAGCTTGTTGAGCATGGTGGATAACTGATGAAACCAAGCCCGTGGGGCTTGTTTTAACCCATACATTGATTTGTGGAGACGGCAGACATGGTCCGGTTTGGACGGGTCAGTAAAACCCGGTGGTTGTTGGAGATAGACCGTCTCTTTGAGATCCCCGTGCAAAAAGGCATTTTCGATGTCGAGTTGTCGTAGAGGCCACTGTTGTGTGACAGCCAAAGATAACACAAGGCGGATCATCGTCGCCTTGACAACGGGACTGAATGTGTCATCATAATCGATACCTGATTGTTGTCGAAAACCCCGTGCACACAGCCGTGCTTTGTAGCGTTGTATAGCCCCTTTGGGGTCTCTTTTGATCTTGTAAACCCATTTGCAATCAACAACATTGGAACCAGGGACACGAGGGACCAGAGACCACGTCCCATTTCTCAGTAGGGCCGAATATTCTTTAGCCATGGCAGCCCGCCAATGTGGGATATTGTTGGCAATGGCAAAGGATGGTGGGACGGTATTTGGGTCATGGGTGGTTGTGTGAAAAGAGGCTGGGTTAAATGGTGTTGTAGGTTTGGGATTGGGGCGGAGATTAGGTGGACGTTGGCGGGGAGCAGGTGGGGCTGTTGGCTGGGTGGGGGTAGCAGTGGCAGCTGGTTGTGGAGAGCTTGGGGGTGGGGTAGAAGCTGGTGGGGTTGTTGGCGGCTGTACAGAGGGAGTGGTGGTGGTGGTGGAAGATTTTATACGACGTTGATAGGTGCAAAGAGGAGGTGATGGTGTAGGCGGGGTAGAGTTAAGAGGTGATGTAGAAGGGTCATCGGGTGTATAGGGGTCCGGAAAAGAGGAGACATAGGGCTCGGGTGAGGGATGGGTAGGTCGAGCAAAAGGGAAGTAGAGTTCGTTGAACCGGACATGACGGGCAATATAGAGACGATCTGATTGAGGGTCAAGACAGCGGTAACCGTGATGGTCCGGGCTATAGCCTAAGAAAACACACGGTGTGGAGCGAAACTCGAGTTTGTGACGGTTGTAGGGACGGAGATGAGGGAAGCATTGAGAACTGAAAACTCGTAGGAAGGAGTAATCGGGTGTACGGTGGAATAGGTGTTGGAAGGGTGAAACGGAGGAGTTGTTTCGAGAAGGCATGCGATTGATGAGGTAAACCGCGGTGTCAAAAGCATAGGACCAAAATTTGTAGGGAACATGAGAATGAGCAAGAAGTGTGAGGCCAGTTTCCACAACGTGGCGATGTCGTCATTCCACGATACCGTTTTGTTCGCTCGTGTGTGGGCACGAGAGGCGGTGAATGACCCCTAGTGAGCGGAAAAAGTTTGAGAGGTTTCGAAATTCACCACCCCAATCTGTTTGAACTTGTTTGAGTTTGGTACCAAATTGTCGTTCGGCCATGACAATAAATTGCTTAAATAAAGTGAACACATCCGATTTTAATTTGAACGGGAAAAACCACATAAATTTAGAGTAATGATCAACACATAAAAGAAAGTAATTGTGACCGTCAACAAATGTCACGGCAGAGGGACCCCACACATCACAAAATACAAGATCTAACACATGAGAACTTTTAAAAGTAGAATTCAATAAATGTTGTTTTGAAGATTTGCCAATAGAACAAGATTCACAAAAAGATATAGAACAATTTTTATTTAAAGGTAAATGAAAAGCAGATAGCATTGACTTCAAAAGTTATGGATGAGGGTGTCCCAATCTTTGATGCCAGGTTGGAGGAGGTCCGGGTTGCTGAAAAAGCGACTTTAGGAACTGATTGAAAACGTGGAATGTTGAAGGAGTAAAGCCCATTAGTGCTTGGACCCGTGGGGAGGGTAGTGCGGGTAGCCTCGTCCTTCACACAAAAGAAAGAAACATGAAATTCAAAGTAAACATGATTATCATGACAAAATTTTTGGACAGAAAGAAGATTTTGTTGGATATCAGGGACATGAAGGACATGGCGAAGGTTAAAGGTACGGTTGGGTGAGTGGAAGTGTTTGGAAACAATATGTAAGATGGGTAAACCTTTACCATCGCCAAAATGGAGACTGTCACTGCCATAGTAGGCTTCAGAATTGTCGAATCCTGAGATATTTGGTGCAACGTGGTGGCTGGAACCTGTGTCTGGAAGCCAAGTAGATGATGTTTGTGACCTGTAATCAGCATAGTTGGCAGAGGGTTGTTGTCTTGGCCGAATGGTGGCTGGATCACGATTCAGGCACTGAGATGGGATGTGTCCGATGCCACACCTGTTACAAGAGCCATACACAGTATTCTGATTAGTTGCCCAATTGAATTGACTGCGGTTACCTCCATTATTGCGGCTGTTTTGATGAGTGAAGCTGCCTCGTCCACGGTTGTTAGTGGACCTGTTGTTGCGGTTATGTGATGAGCGATTAGTATAAAAAGCTTGAGGCTGCGAGGGAAGTTGTATTTGCAGCCCAAGTTGGGCTGCAAGCTGATGGACAGCCTGCACAGCAGCATCGGAGGGCTGATTATTGGTGGTGGCAGCCGAAACATTGGCGGTGGCAGGTGTGGGCTTAAGGGCTGCTGTAAAGGCTTGTGTAGGGGAGATGGTGTTGGTATCATCCTTTTGAAGCATGTAATCATGATCTGCAAAGAGGGCATGGAGTTCATTCAATGCTAATTGTTTTGTTAGGGCTGCGGTCTTGAGGCCGTTGTATTCAGAACGGAGACCGGAGATGATAAGCATCACTAGATCTTTTTCCTTCATCGGTTCGCCTATATTGGCAAGGGCAGTGGCATACTCTTGAGCCCTTGTCAAGTAGGCAAAGGAAGATTCATCGGGTTTCATCTCGATATGTAGCAATTGTGTCTTTAACGTGTATTCACGAGACGAGGTATGAGGAGAAAAAGCTCGTTCTAGAGAGAGCCATAATTCTCTAGAAGTGGTAGTGCCTTGAGCATGTTGAAAGGCGCTTTCGGAGACCGTAGATAGGATAAGCATCCGCACGTGAGCATCATTGTCTATCCACGCAGAATATTCTGGGTTCGGTTGCCTTGTTTCGGCTGCTGCGGTTGTCAATCCCTTGTCTGTCACAGCGGGAACCGGAATGGTAGCCGCCGGACATGGTATTGTACCATCAACGTAACTGAACAGCTTGTTGGTTACAAGGAATGGTTGTATCAGAAGCTTCCAGTGACCATGATTTTCAGGTTTAAGGAGGAAACTAAACTTGTGAGAGTTGTGAATGGCCTTCTCCTTTGAATCGAAGGCTGTGATGGTGGCCATTGTTGCCGATTTGGGATGATGCGCCGGCTAGGGATCTGAGCGGCAATTAGGGTTACGATTTAGGGGTGTTTTAGGGTTAGGCTCTGATATCAAGATAAACTTGGTAATCAGTAATTGTGAATTGTGATTATCAATTGTGTAATTACATGATATATATAGACTAGAATATTACATTCTAAACCCAATACAATTAAGTACTATTTAAATATAAGCTAATGTTTGTCTAATAGAAATAAGAGACTATACTAGAAGTTCTATAAATTATTTAATGGATATATTAACTGAAGAAAATAAGTTAGTCATGTTGTTACTTTAGTAGATAATTTATAAGCTTCAGTTAGTCTTTTAAGCTTAAATTTGATTTTCTAAATTAAATTATGAAAGTTTGATTATTATTTTTTTAATAGAGATGGTATTTCGTGCTCAGTGATATGGATTTCCATATCCCACGTATACCCATACTTTAGAGTTGATATCAATGGTTAATCATTAGTTTGACGCTCACAATACGTAACACACAATCAAAAAATGAGTAGTGTGTCATAAATCCCTATGTGCTTTGGTCAAATTCTTTATTTCATAAAAAAAAATCATCTGTCTACTCAAGATTTTAAAAAGTGTTATTTTCATTTAAAAACAGTAACTACATTAATTTAAAATGTTAAATACATAAATTAACAAAATTACCTTTTAAAATACAAAACAAAAGCCTCCATAACTCTAATCTAAGGAAAGGATGGCTAGAGGCGATGGTCTCCACTATAAAACTCATTTGTAACGAATTCCTAAACGTCAGGAGAAACAACTCCATCCTCCTCCCCCATCGATGAAGCCGGTAATCTAACGATTTTGTCGATTTTAAAAGGTTTAAAGATGAAAAGATCAATGACTTAATGCAGGTTTCATGAATAGAACAATAGTGCATGAATGGAATTTTAAATCAATACACAAACATAAATTAGAATTTTAATTTTATATGCAAGAATACATAATTACCCCTTTTAGTGACCGGTGTTCAAAATTTAAATTAACGGAGTTAACAATTCTGAACGAATAGTGATAAAGTTTTAAAACTTTGGTGAGACGAATGAAAAAAAATCTTTTTTAGATGAATTTGCCTATGACCAAACCAAAGGAAGAGAAACAAAATTCACTCTCAAATAATTTATTGTAATATGGATTAAATGTCTAAGTAAAAAATGAATTCGTTCTCTTCGAAGCTAAATGAGCTTCACTACAAAATTTTTACACAAAATTTTTAACCCTTAGCGGTGACAAAACATCTTTTAATCATTTAAACAAAAAGTCAACATCAAATGTCCAAATACATTTAAATAATTTTCAATTAAATTTTAAGCAATTAGTTCAAACTTACAAAATACATAAATGTATTTTTCAACTAAGCATAAATTATACTCTATGTTATCTCAATATTCACCATCATGAACAAGTTTTATTTAAAATCTAAAAATTACACAAATGCGTCAACAAATTTTAATCAGCCAACTAAACATCAACATCTAAACTTCTTTCAACTATTTAAACAAAAAGTCTAGATCACATGCCCAACTACACGTAAACAGTTTTTAACTAAGCACCAAAATCCATTTAAACAAATAGTCTACATCAAATGCCTAAAATACCTAAATCCATCTAGTTCAAACTTACAAAATACATAAATATATTTCTAAACTAAACATAATTTAAAGCATACTATATGTTATCTCACTAGTTCACCATCTTGTTCACCATCTTGAACAAGTTTTATTAAATCCTAAAAATTATATAAATCCTTTAACAAATTTTATTCAACCAACTAAATATAAAGATGTAGACATCCTTCAACCATAAATTAACATAAACAAGCATTAATTTGTGTTTAAACAAAAAAAAACCTTACCTTCTAATTTGTGTCGAAGGCAATAGAAGGTAGATGGAAGAGGCGGCGACGGTGGTTGAGGTCCACTGCCGCAACAAGAGGTCGACGGGAGCAACAAGAGGTCCACGGTTGTCACATCCCGACGGAAGCGTGAAATGCTTGGATATGACCCTTTGGCTCAAAACACATTGATTATAAATAAACAAATATAACAGTAATTAAAGACATAAAAACATAAGATTATATAATTAAGTCAGTCTTTAGGTTACATAGTTTTTACAAAATTTGTCTAAACAAAGACTAATACATGTAACCTAATCATAACATCTTTATAAAAACATAAGATTATATAATTAAGTCAGTCTTTAGGTTCCTCATCCGAATTAATATTTGTAACTTACGGCAACATGACAGTTTATCTCAAAAAGTCTTATTTAATTGCATCAAACACAAAACAGTATGCTTTTTCCCCCAAAACTCATAATATAAAACGAGGCTATGAATCTCACCTCAATTCCAGCGAAAACCTATAAAATAATTATAAGTCAGAAACATATTTCTTTAAAAAATTTAGCAACTTAGTCAAAATTCTAAAACAATAACTACTGTTATTCATATTTTTCAAAAGTTTAATAGCAACACCATCAAAAATACAAATGAACATATAAAAATTTCAGCTATTGACTAAATTCAGATAATTTTCTAGAATTAATACAAATTTAACATAAACGGGTACAAATAGCTACTGTTTTTGTAAAATTCCCAAAATTTACCAAAATGATTATTCTGGTGCCTATTTCCTCCCATAAATTTCCTGGTTCAAAATTCAAAATAAACAGTTTACTATAATTTTTTCAAATTTTAAAAAATTCAAGAAAAATAGCTAACCACCTATAAAAATCACTAAATTTACACACGCTGTAAATCCTGAATATCATGATTTATCTTAATTTTTCATGATTTAACTCACTCTTTGGTTATCTCTCTCGATTCTATTATTACAGATTCTATAAAAATATAAATTTCAGTCATATAAAGGAATTTAATCATGAAATTTTTTCTGAAACTTCTATAATATACAAGGGGTCATTATATAACTTTTTCATATTTTTACCAGGTTTGATTCTTCCAGGTAGTATTTTTCTTATTTTTCTTTAATTAAATCACATAAAATTAATTTACTCAACTTTAATATACCAAAATTTACAGATTGATAATACTAGTATTTTTAAACATATTTATGGGTTTATTCCCACAATCGCAGTCATTTAAGTATTAGATCTAATTTCATCAAGAATACTAAGACTTTAAACATTTTATTTGTAATCCTTCTTGTTTAACCTTTTTGGTTTAAAACCTTTAAGTTTTTAACTGTTAAATCCCATTTCTTACTGGTTTTTGAAGTAAAAGTCATGTGTTCATAAGTTCTTGTAAGTTTTCACATAAAAAGTTGGTTATATCATGTATATCAAGCACATATATATAATTTGAGTAGCTTACCTTGATTTAGAAATACAAGAAGGATTTAAGGGTGTGTTCTTTAGGTTCTTGATGATCAACTTTGTGTACTTGTTCTTGAGCTTTATGGTTAAAGGATGATGATAATGTGTAATTCATGATGATGGTGCTCGGTTGGTGTGGGAACTGAGAGGGAGTAGGGATGGTGGCGGTGGTCGATGGCTATGGTGGTGTTGTATCCGAGAGAAAGAGTGCCAGTGGTTGTGATTGTGGTGGGTTTCGGTTGTGGTTGTTTTGGTTCCATGGGTCAAAAATTGATTCTAGTGTTTAGGATGATGAAGGGTGATATATAGTTAAGATTAGTGAATCATTAGTAAGGAGAGGTGGAAAATTATAGGAGTGACTAGTCTCATGGTGCTAGGTGGCGAAATTCGGAAAGGATTAGTGTTATGCTAGGTGTCATAGTTTAGAAAGTGATTGGTGTAATGTTTGCTAGATGTCTAGCTTAGGTGCTAATGACATTCTTAGCCATTAAGTTAAGGTTTAGTTGGTTAATTTACGACTAATCTAGGTTAATTAATAACCCGATTAATATGGCTAAGTGTGTTTTAGTTTAGTGTTTCGGTAAATGTTTGATTAAGTTTTTGTTCTTTATTTCATTACATACAGATATAGCAAATGTCTTATTATATACTTAACTACATGTTTTTAAATATATACATACATGCATATATAACTAATTATGCATGTTTATGTAGCATATATTCATACTTATGTTCAAATAATGTTACTAACAATAATATATACATATATATACATATAAAAATAATATCTACTTGTAATAATTTTTAAAACGTCAAGTTTTCTAACCTTAATTTTTAGGTCGTCACAACGGCAGTAGCAATAGGATAACGGTGGTGGCCGGAGGTTGAGGGTGAGGTTGAGGGATGGTGGTGGTCGGAGGTTGAGGGTGAGGTTGAAGGATGGTGGTGGCCGGAGTGGTGGTGATTGGCGCTGCACAGGGTGGAGAGGGTTAAGGTCGGCGAGAAAGAAAAGGTGGGAGTTGAGGGAAAGGGATAATGTGGAGGGAGTCGATCTGTGTGTTATGCTTTAACCAATAACGGTGACAAGTCGCCGCTAATAGTATCGCCACTATTGGTTACATACAATGTGACCGTTAGATCTACAACATGATCAACGACCATATCTGAGTGAAGAAATTGCAACTAGAAGTATACGATAATATACTTTCACCAAAGTATTTATCATTGTATTTTACGTTTTAGAAAATTTTGTGTTACTTTTTTTAATTGTTTGTATATATTATATAAACTTGTTATCTATCATTATGTTTTACAACTAGAAGTATACAATAATATACTTTCACCAATGTATATATCAAAATTCATAGCGTTGAGAATAAGACAATGCCTTATTTTTATCATTTTTTATACATTATATAAACTTATTATTATTTATCATTGTGTTTTATAATTAGAAGTATAAAATGATGTTATTTCATTAAAGTAGTTTTCAAAACTTATAATGTCCAAGATAACAAAACGAAGATAAAAAAACACATGAGATATTGTGTTGTTTTGTCATTGATTTTAACGTATTATATAATTAGTTTTTGATTTATTATTATATTTTACATATTAGAGATACATAATAATATTATTCCACCATTATATTTGTTTAAAATTCATTATTTTTGTAAAACACAATAGTATTTAGAAAAACATGATAAATAACTAATAAACATAAGTACGAGATATGAGTTTAAAAAACGTAAAATTTTTTATTATCTTATTATATAACAATACTATATTTATTTTAGTGATAAAAAACTTTCGTTTTTATTGTGTAATTTTTATAAAAAAATAATGTCATATATAAAAGTTTTGAACATTTAAAAAAATAGCGGAATATACAAAAAGTTAATAATAGTGTTTATTTCTAAAATACACATCTAATAATTTTTTTCTTACAAATTGATCTCAACCATTGATTAAAGGGATGGATGGTTGAGATTAGTTACTATACTTTTTAGTTTTAAAACTCTTTTTATTTGACCCTTAACCTTAATTTTATACCTTGGAGAAATATGTAATTTATGGTGTTAAGAAGAGAAAATATGTAAAATTTTCTTATTTTATAATATTTATTAGTAACTAGGATGGAACTCCCGCGCGTTGCGGCGGGGTCTTCTTGTAACACCATGAAAACCATATAAACACAAAAGAGCAAGAAATCAACTTGTTTTGAGTGTTGAAATGTCATAACAATTTTAAATGTAAGAGTACGTTAACGTCATATAAGGACCAATGGTTATACAAAAATATAGTTTATTTGGTTAGATATATACATAACTACGTGACATACCGACCAACGATTGAAACAAAAACATCTGTATCAATTTTAATAAGTTAAATAGTATTTTGTTAAACTTTGTAATTTAATTTGAATGTTTTTTTGAAATATGATTTCATCATTAAATACCTGATTATTACACAAAAAGTTATTATTGTTTACTTTAAGTTGTAAGGGATGCTATTGCCCATGAACTATTGGGGAGAAAAGAAAAAAAAGAGGGTGGTGAACTCGAACCAAACCTATTGTAGAAACAGAAAACAAACCAGTTGTGCCAGTAGCCTCTAGTGTTAAATATCGGATATATAATATATATCATATAAGGCTTTTGTAGAAAATGAAAAAAATGTTGGTCGGTAGCACTGTAGACCGACATAGCATTTTAATATTATACTAGAATTTAAGAGCGCACGTTGCTGCGAGTCTATTTTGGGTTTGGGTTTTTTATGAAAATGTGTTTCGTACTTTGTTGCGGGTAAATTTATTTTGTTAACTAACAACGAAACCGTTTAAAGGTACAATATGTAAGTAACTAATTATCTTATACTACTATATAATGCATAAAGGTGTGATACAAATGTAATTTCACAAAAAATTAAGACACCTAAGACAACTAATTAATTAATTAATTCATATTATTAATACATTTTTAATAATATGAGATTGTTTAATTCCCTACATTATATATATTATCATTTATAATAGTTTAAATTAACATTTAAAATTATTAATAAGTATTATCTAATTTGAATATTTAACTATAAAAGTACTAATACTTTTATTACAATAATAATAATAATAATAATACTTTTATATATGAGTATCCGAGTTTTATCAAAATTTATTTTAACCATTTATAATAAAGCTCGTTAATTATAATAAAATCACAATTTATGTATTCGTTATATTCATATCTGTTTCGAGGTATTTATTTTTTCTATAGTTTTTTTCTATTACGCTTTTTTTATCAGTGTTTTGTACATAATTTTTTTCGGGTGGTTAGCACTAACGTATAAATTACCAGATTAAAATTTTCAACTTTTATATCTCAAAAACTATCATTATGACATTCTCGTATACAGTAAAACCGTACCGCGGCGAAGCGCGGGTTTAATCCGCTAGTTAGTAATATAAACATAAATCAACGTAAAAGAAACCAATAACTTTTATAAACTCAAAATAAATTGAACTATACAAAAAATAATAATTTACATTTGCATCAAATAGTTGTACCTTATCTTTATCTACTTGTACGTGAGGATGAAAATTGGATTGGACCTGATTAGAAAATAACCAAAAGCCATCCTGTTTATGAAGGGTACCTTTATTTTATAAATAATTAGTTCACCCTTCATTCTATAAACCATACTTTATTAATGATAGGAGATGGTGGTGATGTTGATACTTGGCAAAGAAGTAAGGGAGGACTACTTTGCAAGTCATAAAAACTTGTGTGGTTAATTTCTAGAACTCTACAAGTAAATTGTAGACACCGACATATAGAAATTATAGTATATATAATAGTTGACTCACATTTTGGTACATTGTTCTTTTTATTGTCGATCAAGCCTCCACGTGTGTTAAATGTATGGTTGGTTGTTCTTATTTTAGGTTTTTATGTTTATAATCTTGCATTATACTCTTGAGACTATATTTGAAGCTATTCTTGTTGTAGAATATGATTTGTATTTTATTTCGCCTGCGACTAAAAATCATGACACGATGAGTCATACGTGAAAATCAAGACAAGAACAGGACAACATGACCCAATAAGACGGAAAAACCATGAGTTAATGAAAGATGTGAAAGCAAGTGGAAGAATCTAAAGATAATGATTATTTTTAGTTTCTTTTTGAATATTGAGATCTCATTAAACATACAAAAAGTTACAATCTTGCAAGACGCTAGAGGCAAAACCACCGCTACAACATCAAATCAATTAACAACAAAATTACACCAATCATCCTAATTACAATCAACTAGCTTAGATATATTCGTTATTCATAGGAGCCCCTATAACTTGATCTCCTTGATCATACTACTCATTGATGGCTTCTTCTTTTTAAAAATGGTTCATTTCCTTCTTTCTATAAACACCAACATGATGTGAGAATGATGACATGAACAATCTTTTTTAGAACTACCAAGATGGCAGAGTTTATCGTATTTCAACAAGTCTTCAATTGAAAATACTATCATTAGAGGAATGTTGCACCATTGTGATAACATTTGCCATGTTAACAAAGCAAATTGACCGGATGTGAATAAGGGCTCCACCAACTCATCTGCTTAAAGACACAACATACATATTTTTGTTTCCACCGGGATGCACCTTCGAATTAGCGCATTCTTTGTTGGGATACGACCTATTTGGGCCCTCCATGCAAATATATTTACCAAGATCACCCTTTGAAGCAAATCTGTTCTTAAAATAATATTTCAAGTTAGATTTATTTGCTTCAAATTTCTTATTTGATCTTATTTTTACTATGTAGAATTTTTATTTTTAACTTTTCAGATTTAGTCGATGAAGATTTAACACACGCTGGTTAAATATAAGAACAAATATCATTTTTGTAAACTTGATTTTTCATTAGATTTTCATTTACAATCTCCTCCAAAGCATTAAGTGTGTCATTTAAAGATTCTTTTTCAAAACATTTCTTATTTTTAATTTCTTTATGCACACTCTCGTTATCACTCTCTCATTCTTCAACCAACCGATCATCTTTCAATAATTCTGTACACTGACTAATATTATAAGATTTTTTTTATTAGAAATGATTTCTGGATCAATAGTTAAAGTAACATGAGTTTTAGGTTTAAGGTCATCCTTTGGTTTATATCCCAATCCATACATCATGCCCTCATTGGTATAAAGAAGGCATCGGTATGAAGAAGGCATCGGTATGAAGAAGGCATCGGTATGAAGAAGGCATCGGTATGAAGAAGGCATAGATGTATATTTACAATTAATTGGTGGAGCAATGTTATTGTAACCAAAACCACTATTTACACCATTTATTTTTTGTGTTATTTGTGCAATTACTATCCCTTTAACCATTATTGATGGAAGTTCAAACTTCTCAACAATGGGTCTAGCCGAAGCTAGCTCATCATAAGTCAATTACTTTGTAATACGAGCTTATCATTTATTTGTTTTAAATTAATTTTGGCACATTTTTTACCATGAAGGTCTAATTGTAACTGATAAACTGTTTTGTTTAACCCTTTAATTTTAAATTTCTAGAAATAGAGTCTCATTGTGAGTTCGATACTGTTGAACTTTCTCAACATATTTTGAAAAACAAATATCCTCTCTGATTGAGATGTGAAAGATTCAAGGATCTATGGGATTATATTCACCATAAAAGCTTTAAAAGTTGTTCTTCTACATTCATATCTAGACTTACTACAATCTCTTCTTTAATCCTATAAATCATCATGTCTTCAAGCTCTTCGATCATAACTCCTGTTACTTAAACAAGTTCCTCTTCTGAATTAGGGTAAAATAAATCGTCCAATGATCTCCTGACACAAACTCCACAAATAAATTTCCATTCCACCTACTTCATGGGATTTCTCTTGGAAAATTTTCTCTCGAAAAAGTTTTCTCTTGACAAATTTCTCTTAAAAAGTTTTTTCTGAAAAGTTTTCACGTGTAAAAGTTTTCGCAACTTTCAAAAGTTTTCACAAAAAACGGTTATCATGAGAGGACTTCTAAAATTTTCGCAAATAAAAGTTATCTATCCAATTTACCTTAGAAATGAACTATTCAGTCAACTAGGTATTCCAGAATGCTAATTAACGTCTGTATCTTGATTCAAATTGATCGATTTTCAACTAGAAAATCTCAAAACTCAAACTCGATCCAAGTCTTCTCATAAACCACCTTCAAATCAAGCAAAAATCAATCAATCTTTATTAAACTAATGAAATCAAGCATCAATTTCATTAAATCGAGCTCAATTGTGTCACCAAATCAAGCAAGAGCACCATAGCACTGATACAAATTGTAACGTCCAATAAAATTCATATAGATCGATCTCAATCCATCAAACGTGAAATGGGTAATGATTGGAATGGTATACACAATCACACAAGTCAAATTCACGAAACACAATCGGTAAATAAATTTTCTCTCAAGATACCATTGATTGCATGAAGCTTAAAAAATGTGAAAATGACAATGTTGTGAAATGCAAAGCAACACACCTATTTATACCCCACAAAAGTTATCTCATATGAAAGTGTTCGAGTTTGACGGTTACTACTAAAAAGTTTTCGAATAAGAAACTTCTCACATGAGAAAGTTTTCGCATTTAATGATTATCGCTGCGAAGCTTTCGCACGAGAATGTTTTTGTAAAACTCAGAAATCTCCCAAGAACAATAAACCAACATCTCAATCTCAAGAATGCGGAATGTAATTGAGATTGGAAGAAGAAAACAATAGTTCAAACGATTCAATTGATAATCAAACGATTACAATCTTGTGCAAATGCACAGAGATATTACAAGTGAAAAGTAAGAAATTCAGAACTTCTCGACTACTTTCAAAAGCGAAAAAACAAATCTATTTATACTAAACAACTAGGTTCTCGCGTGACTAGGTTTATCGCGCAGATGCTCTTTTCGCGCGACTTCCCTCTTTCGCGCAACATCACTGTCTCGCACGACTTGAGCTTGATCAAAAGCATCTTTATTCAGTTTTAGTTGTTTTGCCGAGCCTTTTATAGTCTTCTACGATGTCCCCCTAGGCTCGGTGAAACAATCTTAGTCAAAATCTACATTTGATTTCTTGTATGATCCGGAATACGCATACCATTTGTTCATCAGGATTCGATCTGTCATCCATACGTATTGGCAAGATAGAAAATAAACAGACTCATCAGCTGAGATAGGATAGTGTAGCAGCTTATTCAAGTCGTCTTTGCCAAACTTTATTAAGTCAGCTAGATCAATGGTTCTGTATGATCAATCAACACATTTGATCACAGCCTGACCTGAATCCTTTTCACAACTCCATGAAATAAATTGCTTTAATGAATTTGGAGGTACTGGAGCATGAACTAGAACTTTCTTTATGAACTTAGGATGTTGATAAACTCTTATCTTCATTGGATCTTTGGTGTTTTCATTTATTCTGGAAGAGTAATCAATCACTTTTGATTTGGCAGTCCTGAAATCTTTGAAATTAGTTTTCATCTCCCTTCTAATCTTAGATCTCATCAGTTCAGCTTCTCCATGATTACTTTCATTGAAAAATGGAACTTTACCCATAGCATATAAATCAGCAGCTCGTAAGGTATGAAAATCTTGGGTACTTTTTAAGTAATCAATCTCTCCATTCTTTCGTTTGATCACATACATCTTCTTCTCTCCATCATATGCCCAGCTAACTACATGAGAGATTTCACCATACTTGTCTTTTGGCTTTGATACAAATAAAAAGTGAGTTTCTGTAGGAGGTGGAGGTGCTCTGAACTGTAGTCCACCTTTGGTGTATAAAGCAATTTGACCTGTAGCATCCTTTTGAATTGAAGCAGTTGGAGTTGGTTCTATTACAGGCTCTGTTGGGATCTCTCCTTCTTCTAGATTAATATCTTTGAATAAGTCTTGTAAGTTGTTTCCAAAAATATCTGTATACTCATTTGGCTCATCCACATCATCAAATAAGCCAAATTCTTCTTCTGTAGCTTCAGTAGATGCAGATTGCTGAAAGGAATACAACTCTTTCTCATACAAGTCTTCAGTAGCAGGATCCAAAGGTTCATATCCTTCTGGATCACTAGCACTTGGTCCTGAAACATCGTCAGTGCTAGTGTCACCAGTTGGATTAGAAGATAAACCACCAACATCACTGTAGAAGACTACATAAGGCTCGGCAAAACAACAAAGTGATACACGAAACAAAGAAGTCAAGCGAAAAGTGAACTCACGCGAGAAGCTGATCTCGCGCGAGATGAAGACCCGCGCGAAAAGCCTGTCTCGCGCGAGAACCGTTTGTTTTACAATATATATATGTAATTTTCGCTTTTATAGCTAAGTTTTCTCAGTTTCAAGTTCAATTTCGCTTTGTATTCGTTCTGTGCATTTTCGCATAAGATTGTAATCATCCTGATTATCAATTGAAAGCATTTTGATTCATTATTTGTCTTCTTCCAATCACACTTATATTTCGCGTTCGTGTGATTGAGATCTTGGTTAGTGATTCTTGGGAATTGACCGAGTTTTACAATTGGTTTCAGAGTATTTGGCTCTAAAACCAAGATTTGAAGACGTTTTGGCTGAATTGAATCATTCTTCATCTTCCTATTCACTTGTTTGATTGAGAATTCAATATGGAAACGTTATGCTGCTGAAATTTTGAAGAAAAGTGTAAATCTCTGAAAACTCCCAAAGATCAGTAACACACGATCTCAATCTTGTGAACGCGGAATATAAACAAGATTGGAATAGAAATGAAGAATGGATTGAATCACAAAAGAAGATATTCGATTGATAAACAGAAACCTATAAAAGGTCTTGTGCGATTTCGCACAGATACAATGATAATGAACGACAAGCTTCATTACAAAACGAAAACTAGCTATTTATACTAAACATAGAGTTCTCGCGCGAGATCCCTTTCGCGTGGATCAAGCTTTCGCGCGGCAGCAGTCTTTCGCATGGAGCCTTTCTCGCGTGGTCTGCGACTCGCGTATGACCTGCTTCTCGCGTGGATGCTTCTTTTCGCACAGATCTGTTTTGCCGAGCCTTGTTTATCTCCTACAATCTCCCCCTAGGCTCGGTGAAACATGATCAATCAAAGTCAACGTTAGCCTTCGAGTAAGATCCAGCATAAGCATACCATTTATTCCTCAGGATCCGGTCAATCATCCATACGTACTGGCAAGATAGAAAGTAAACAGACTCATCAGCTGAGATAGGGCAGTGTAACAGCTTGGATAAGTCGTCTTTGCCAAACTTCATTAAGTCTGCTGGATCAATGATTCGATAAGACTTGTCAATACATTTGATCACAGCGTGACCGGAATCCTTTTCACATCTCCAGGATAGAAGTTGCTTCAAAGAGTTTGGAGGAATTGGAGCATGCACAGGGACTTTTCTGATAAATTTAGGATGTTGATAGACTCGTATCTTCATTGGAGCTTTAGTATTTTCATCAATTCGTGTTGAGTCATCTATCAACTTCGATTTTGCAGTCTTAAAGTCTTTGAAATTTGTGCGCATCTCCCTTCTAATCATTGATCTCATGAGCTCAGCTTCACTGTGATTACTCTCATTGAAGAATGGAGCTTTGCCCATAGAGTATAAATCAGCAGCACGTAAAGTATGAAAGTCTTGTGTGCTCTTTAAATAATCAATCTCTCCATTTCTTCTCTTTATAACATACATTCTTTTCTCACCATCATAGGCCCAGCTAATAACGTGAGACATATCACCATACTTTTGTTTTGGCTTAGATATAAACAGAAAGTGAGCTTCAGTGGGTGGTGGTGGTGCTTTGAACTGTAAACCTCCTCTAGTGTATAGTGCAATATGACCAGTAGTATCTGTCTTTGTAGTTTCAGTAGGAGTTTCACCACTCACAGTCTCTGTAGGAATTTCTCCTTCTTCAAGATTAATGTCCTTGAATAATTCCTGAAGATTGTTGCCAAAAATATCAGTGTATTCAGTCTGTTCCTCCAGATCTTCAAAAATATCAAGTTCTTCTTCAACAGTTTCAGATGAAGTTTGTTGAAAAGAATATAATTCCTTTTCATACACACTTTCTGTGGCAGGGTCTATTGGATCATATCCTTCTGGATTACTAACACTTGGTCTATCGACATTGTCAGTATTAGTTTCTCCAGTAGGACTTGAAGAAGAACCTGTAACATTTCCACCATCTCCACCATCATCTCCACCATCATCTCCACCATCATCTCCACCATCATTTCCATCATCATCTCCACCATCATTTCCATCATCATCTCCACCATCATTATCATCATCATCGTCATTCTCATCATCATCATCCTCTTCATCATCAGAATCAGCATAATCAACTAACTCTTCATCCTCCTGTTCATGAATAATAGGCAGAGTAACCATGTGTTCTGGCTCAACAAAAGCAGTAGAAGTGTAAGCCTCGGTGATAGGTACTTCAGATGAAACTGGAACATCTTCAGTAGAGCTACCACTTTGCTGTACAGTAGATGTTTGGGCTTCGTTGACCGTTTCCTTTTCATGAACTGTCTCAGTAGGAGGTGGGCTTGGAGATTGTCTGCTAGATTCACCAACCACAGTAGTAGATCTTATGTTCTGTGGCTGATGAAAGTAGGTCTGAGAGATAAATTCTCTAAGCTCGTTTAGTTGTCTCTCCAACCCAGATGAGTAGTCAAATAAGTTTTTCATTTGTTGCTCAAGAGATGCTAATCTGGTATCTTTGATAGCTGAGTCAAGATGAATCATGGTTATCTGATTAGACTTTTCTTCATTACTTTTCTTCAACTCAGCAATCAATTTCATATTTTCAAAATTTTCTTTCTCCAGGTTCTTAATTCTTTCTTCTAATGTGATAGAACCTGGAGTGCTTGTTGATTCTTCTCTCCTCTAAAACTCAGGAGGAGTATTCAACAGTGTGTCGACATCAAACTCCAAATTCTCCTGATGAGGAGGTGTAGAGAAACCAGAAACAGGAACATTAGATGCTCCAGAAACAGGGACTGTTTCTGTTTCAGGACTAACAGTAGTCGTATCAACATGAGATTCTTCCCTTGTGATCACATTTGCAGGTGATCTCTGAACTTCAGAAGAAGTAGTCTGATCAGCCTCTGTAATAACCACTTGTGTTCGTGGTTTCCTGGGAATAATACCACCACGACCTCTCTTTCTCGATGGGAAGTCTTTTCTTTTTGCCATTCTTTTGCGTCTTGATGATGTACTTGGAGACTCTTCCGGGACATAATCAGTGTCCCTCTCTTCCTCACTTGGTCTAGATGATGTTGGAGTAGAAGGAGTAGGATCAGTCTGAATCACATAAGGAACATTCCCTATCTGATCACTAACAGTATCGGAACTAGAAGCAGAATGAACAACTTCTTCCATTCCTCCTTCATGTGTAGGGTCATCTTCAAAAAGCTTTTCAATCTCTTCCTCAATATTTTCTCTAGTAAAGGAAGTAGAAGCACCAGTCTGTGCATCATCAGCATGATCACCTTCAGCAACCTCATCATCATGTTCATCAATTTTAGAAAATCTTCCAATCTTGGCAAAACTTTCACCAGAGCATTTGTTGCCTCTGGCTCCAGTTAGATGTGAGAAAATCTCCTTCTTCACAGTCTGTACAACATACTTAGGAGATCTCTGAGTAGCAAGCTCAGGATAAGCATCATTTATCACCAACTGGATAAATCTCGGGTACATAATGAACTTCCTTCCAGGATTTGCTGTAGCATTCTTTACCATCTCCTGAAATATAACCCCAGATATGCTAAAGGGAATGTCATCAACCAATGAAACTAGTAGAGATCCAAACACAGCACTCAGGCTATCCATTCCGGCCTTCAAATTACTCAGACAGTGAATTACCACATGAAATAAATATTTCCAATATGGTGGTAACCACTTCTTCTCCAAACTTGGATATCTATACTCATAACCCATCCGAGATAGACAATCCATGACAGTATCATCATCTAATCTTGTTGGTGCTCCCTCTTGGTCATTAAACAGAAGAACTCTGTTTAGTATGGCTTGAGAAACAATCACCCTTTTATCCTTCACAGTTGCTGTAATGATCTGGTTTCCAGTTTCGTCTTTTTCTAGAGCAGCAGTGCTCCAGAAAGAGTCTATCAGTTCAGCATAGATGGTTGGATCAGCAGAAATAGAATAAACAATACGAGAGTTCTTCAAGCCTTCGATCATAGAATGAAATAGTTCCTTTCCTTCCGGAACCTCGTCCAGATAAGCAACACAATTATGATTCTTGTTAAAGATCATTTGTGCCATCTACATTGTCCAATAAGATCAAAGTTAGAACACTCTTGAAAATAACTTAATTATGCATATAGAATTTTAACACTTAAAACATTTTAGCTTTTAAGGTCTTATTATTAAAAATTTTATCACTTAGAAAAATTTTTCATTTTAAGGCTCAGTCACATGTGAGTACATGTAATTCACTTATGATTTATCAAAAGTTATAAGTGAGAAATCCATGTATGACAACAACAAAATCAACACTTAGAAACTTTTTAGAATTTTTCTGTCACGCGAAAACATGATTCAAGCGAAAACTCACAATTCACGCGAGAACTCAATATGTGCGAAATGTGTTCACGCGACAAAGCTGTTTCATGCGAAATTAACAAGTTTGCGAAAAATGTTTTCATGCGAAAATAAGACTCATGCGAGAACCCAATTCACGCGAGAAATCGTTTTCGCGACTGTTCAGCTCCTGGTGCGATTCGCACAACCCCAACTTCAAATTAACCTTTCAAAAATCGATTTTAATCCATGAAATGCATATCATTGCTGTCGCCTAGATCTATTAGGTTAATTTCATTCATCAATTTCATCATTTAAGTCCATTTATTTAGATTTTAAGTTTAAGTTGTTAAGTTCCCCTTAACATTTCAGATCTACAGTAACCAAATCAAGTTGTTTATACCTTGAAAATCACACTAAACACGTATTGAGTATGATAAGAATCAAAAGCACAGAAGATGAGTGAGATAATGTAATGTTTGGAGTATGCGAGAGGAGATTTCGGGTATGTGAGCGAAAAGGGTTTTCGGGTAGGTTTTGAGCGAAAAGTGGCTATGTCTAGAACATTGTGCCTTTTATACCACAGACGAATCACGCGAAAACCAATTTCGCAAAACCTTCTGTTTCGCGTGACCCTCTATTTCGCGTGCGAAATAAGGAATTTCAAAATTTTCAACTTTTTAAATCTTTTAAAACTTTACACAACCTTAAGTCCTTTTATTTTCAATGAATCAAAGTCAACATAAAATGTTATTTACCAAGTGATTAATTAACTTAATGAATCTTCAATTTTCAAATATTTTTCTTGTTATTTCTTTGTCCTAAAATAAAACACTATAAAAGTGAAATAAAAACAAACACTTACATACAAAATAACAAAAGAATGAAAACAATTGAAGAATCAAGATAGGATTTGCTTGTATTGTAAGAATTTTCATAATGAGATCATATAGTTCTTTGTCAAGTTAAGACTCTGTCCAGCTTTATTTAAAATAACTGGTTAAGTTGATTGTCAATATATTTTGTCCTTTTAAACTTATACTTCAGCTTTTACTCAGACACATAATGAGTGATATATATATCATGTTTTGTGTTAATTTGATATAAGTCAGTGGATCCCACAATCAGAACTTCTGTAGAATTATTATTATCCTTCAAGACACTATTGAGATTTTTCAAGTCACCCCAATTTGATTTAAACCATGCATTGATGATCAGTGATACCATTTACTGTAATCCTAAATATAACTATTTGAGCATAACTAGCCTGAGAAATAATTCTTAACCCGGAATATTAACAAGTTTAAGGACTTACTGACAGCCATTCGGACTTACGTCTGCCCTCTCAAGATGTTTAGGACTTACAAGCCATTCGGACTTACATGCCCCATCTTTCGATTTTGCCTTCCAAAGTTAAAAACTATTCTCAAAATAAAAAATAGATACCATATAGTATGTATGTCTTTTAGACATATCTTTTGATTTGTTTGTGCTTCTTGGCATCTTATATCCTATATGGCCTTTGTTGTTGGCATCTTTTTGCTCAATTATTTTCTTTTTGTATTTTTCTCATTTTTGTTTCTTTTTGTATATGTTGTTTATCTTTTGTATATACATATATAGGTATGATAATCACTGAATCAATCATATACAGGCTTGAGTATGACAAGATTATATCTCTCAGTCTGTGTTAGAATATTTTTGACACATAATCCTGATATGTTCCCCACTGAATCATATTTCTTTAATTCAAGTGTAATCACTTAATTATGATCTTTTCATTTCTGAAAGCAAAGCCTATCAACATATCAAACATAATCCAAGTGTATTCGTATGTAAGCCTTTGAAAGTACTTATACTCGTTTTGAACTTTGTAATATCATTTCTCATTTAAGCATGAAAATTTCTTCTTTTTGATTTTGGCAATCCTTTGATCTTAACTCCCCCTAAGACCAAAAATATTTTTCAGAACTGGCTTTTCTAATTTTCTCCCCCTAAAATTGTGATTGTCCTTTTTAATAAAAAGAAACAATTGCAATTTTATTCATTATTAAAAACTGAAAAATCTTTTTGTGAAGATTCATTAAACTAATTTATCTAAAGTTAATCATTCCCAATGATTGTACTAGGAAATCAAATCGAGAATGATCAAACGCCTTAGTAAATAAGTCAGCGATATTTTCAGTTGACGGCACTTGTTTTAGGTGAATAAGTTTACGATCAAAGCAGTCGCGGATAAAATGTATGCGGATGTCTATGTGTTTAGTTTTTGAGTGTTGGATGGGATTTTTCACGATGTTTAAAACTGCCGTGTTATCACACCAAATTGGTGTGTCATAAATGTTGAGACCATAATCGAGAAGTTGTTGCTGAATCCAGACAAGCTGGGAACAACAACTCGAAGCAGCCACATATTCAGCTTCGGCAGTGGATGTAGAGACAGTGTTCTGCTTTTTACACTGCCAAGAAATGAGTCGGTTGCCCAAGAATTGACATCCTCCTGTGGTCGATTTCCTGTCTAAATTACAACCACCATAATCACTGTCAGTATAAGCAAATAAATTGAAATCGGAATTTCGAGGATACCAAAGACCAAGTTTGGGTTGACCCTTGAGATACTTGAAAATCCTCTTGACAGCTTTCATGTGTGATTCCTTTAGATCACTTTGATAGCGGGCACACTGACAAACAGGGAACATAACATCCGGCCTGCTTGCAGTAAGATACATAAGGGAACCAATCATTGATCTGTAAAGATGCTGATCAACTGATTCTCCTAATGGATCTGGAGTAAGAGTAGGACGAGAAGCCATTGGAGTTGGAGCGACTTTGGAGTCTTGAAACTTGTATTTCTCAAGAATTGTCTGAACATACTTTTCTTGATGAATGAGAATACCAGTCTCAGATTGAGTAACCTGAATACCCAAGAAAAATGAAATTTCTCCAAGTGAACTCATCTCAAACTTCTTCTTCATCACCTCTTCGAACTCCGTGCACATACTATCATTTGTGGAACCAAAAATAATATCATCGACGTAGATTTGAACCAAAATAATATCATCCCCTGATTTTCGTATGAATAAGGTTTGATCAATTGCACCTCTTGAATAACCATTTGCAAGCAAATGTTCAGTCAGAGTTGCATACCAAGCACGAGGTGCTTGATGTAAACCATATAAAGCCTTATCCAACTTGTAAACATAATCAGGATGATCTGGGTCTTCAAATCCAGGAGGCTGACAAACATAAGTTTCCTCCTTCATTTCTCCGTATAAAAACGCAGTCTTAACATCCATCTGGTACACCTTGATGTTCATGAATGAGGCAAAGGCTAAGAAAATGCGTATTGCTTCGAGTCTTGCAACTGGAGCATACACTTCTTCATAATCTAAGCCTTCAACTTGATAAAATCCCTGCACCACAAGGCGTGCTTTATTTCTAACTATAACACCCTTTTCATCCGTTTTATTCCTAAAAATCCACTTTGTTCCAATCGGAAGCTTATCTTTTGGTAGTTCAACAAGATGCCAAACATTTAGCTTCTTGAATTGCATCAACTCATCCTGCATTGCTTCTATCCAGCTGTTTTCTTTAAGTGCCATTTCCACATTCTTGGGCACTATTTGTGATAGAAAGCAAGCATACAGACATGTGTTGATTGCTCCTGATCGACTTCTGGTAACTACACCTTCGTGCAACGGGCCAATGATTGCTTCAGTTGGATGAGTTTTATGTATTCTCAATTGAGGAATCTCATCTGCAACCATTCCATCTTCCAAATTTGTAATATGTTCAACATTATCAAGAACTTCTTCAGTATGTTGAGATAGAGGCACATAAGTTTCATCAATTGTGTCATCTGAAATAGGAGTTTCAGAAGCAGTTGACACATTTGGAGACTCATCAAATGGAACCTGAATGATCTCTATCGGTGTGTGTATAGTGTCTGAAGAAGATGAAGATAACGGAGAACTCAACGATTCTTCCAGCTCCTGAGTAGGAATTTGTTCTGAAGAAATATCTAAAGACTCAGAACAGGCAGATACTGGCACAGAAGCTGTCGGAATATCTTTGGATGAAGAAGCAGTAGCAGAATCATCAGATATCAAAGAAGGAAGTTCCTCAATTATTTGGTTATCCAAGGTGATTGATTGAGAATTAGAATCTGCATATGAAGATTTAGAAATATTAAAATTTATGAACAAAGATTCATAATCATAAACCCATGAAGGAGCTGAACCTGCATCAGTTATGTTAAGTTCGTGCCAATCAATGTTAAATGACTCGATTATTTGTCTAGTTCTTTTATTATAAACACGATATGCAACCTTATTGGCAGCATATCCCACAAAGTAACATTCATCAGCCTTTTCAGAAAATTTTGAAGATGATTCGGTTGTATGTAACAAAGTGCAACAACAACCAAAGGCTTTAAAATATTTAACTTTGGGTTTGTGATTATAAAAGATTTCATAAGGAGTCTTATTTAATCTTTTGTTGATTAACACACGATTCTGAACATAACATGCAGTATTTACTGCTTCTGCCCAGAAGAACAAAGGTAATTTGGCGGCAGAGATCATTGTTCTAGCAGCTTCAATTAATGTCCTATTTCTTCTTTCTGCAACCCCATTCTGTTGTGGAGTGCCAGCAGCACTGAATTGTCTGGCAATTCCCTTGGATTCACAAAACTCATTCAGAGTTTGATTGCAAAACTCTGTCCCATTGTCACTTCTGATGCATTTTACCTTTTTCTCTGTCTGATTCTCCACCAAAGTAATGAATTTGATCAATAGATGAGGAGTCTCATCCTTAGATGCTAAGAAAAACACCCAAGTAAATCTTGAAAAGTCATCAGTAACAACCAAACAATAAGATCTTCGACCCAAACTTAGAACACTTACTGGACCAAAAAGATCCATGTGTAAGAGTTGTAAGATTGATTCGACTGAGTTGTGTGCAACTGGTTTGTGAGGAAGTTTATGTTGTTTACCTTTTGAACATGACAAACAATGTTCAGTTAAATGATATTCTTTTTCAGGTAAACCAATTACATGATTTCCACGTACAAGTTTATTCATGTTTTTAAGATTGACATGTCCTAATCGACGATGCCATAACATAGAATCATTCTCCGAGGCTTTGGATAATAAGCAAGATGCTGTTACCAAAGAATTAGAACAATGCATATCAAGAAGATATGTGTCATTGTCTCTCGGAGTCCTCATCAAAACCCATTCTTCTGGAACAACAAAACCTGGTTTTAATATTAAACATTCGTTATTAGTAAAGTGTGTTGAATATTGTTTGTCGCAGATTTGAGACACACTTAGCAGGTTATGTTTTAATTCCTCAACAAAATTAACATTTTCAAAACTCAGGACGCCATTTGTAACTGTACCCCGTTTTGTAATTCGTCCTCCTCTATCTCCTGCAAATATCACTCTTCCTCCGTTGTATGATTGCACATCTTGTAGTAGTGATAAATTACCAGTCATATGTCTTGAACAACCGCTATCAACATGCCATAGACTTTCAGTAGCCTTTTGCGGTTGTTCCTGCATTAGTAACAAATTACTTAGATTTTGGTACCCAAGTCAAACATGACTTGAGCACATTCTGAGTTGCAGTAAGACAAAATGATTTGAGATTATTATATTTTGTTTGCACATCATTCTTTTCATTTATGCTTTTAGGTTTGACATTTTCTTTTATATCATTGGTCAAATTCTTATCCCGTTTGACATTAAACTTATTAGCAACCTTTGATTTCATATTATTTGATAATTTTCCACGAGTGAAAAATAATTTTCTATTATGAGAAATAGAATTATGAAATCTTTGTTTACTTAATGATTTTTGTCTAAAAGGACAATTATTTGCCAAGTGATTTGTGTTTCCACACTGAAAGCATCTCTTCAGTTGTGTGTGGAAAACAAACTGTGGATGACAATTATGAAAATTGTCATAAAAACCAAAGTCAGATTGACTAGGTTTAACTTTCTCCACAGTCTCTCGAATCTTTGTCTCGTTTGACAATTGCAAATTCATCTTTTGCAGATTCGAGGAAATTGAAGTATTATGACCACTTTGATTCGGAGATTTGGCAATTTTGACTTGTGAAATTGTTGGTGTTGAAATATGAACAGTCTTTGTCTTTGCTGGAGTAGGACCAGACTTTGAATGTGCTGGAGAAGGACCAGGCTTAGATATACGGATTGGTGCTGGAGAAGGACCAGGCTTTTGAATTGAGAGATTGCATGCAGAAGAATTATTCATTTGCAGATCTGGGCTACAAACATCTTAATTCACAAGGTTAGCATTATAATGAAGTTTATTTTTTAAAGAATCGAGAATTCGTTTCTTTAAAAATATGTTCTTCATTTTCAATTACACCCTTAGAAATGAATCGACTCTTAAAATCATTTTCAATTCTTTCCTTTTGATTAGCCCTTTGATTTGCATTCAAATGAATTTTACTATTAGATTGCAACTCATTCAAATCAACCTTCTTTTCATTTCCAGACAAATTTTGAGTACATGCAGATTGTGAAACTTTTACATTCTTATTATTTAAACATTCATTCTCATTCTCATCCTCACTCTCACTTTCCCAATCTTCAACCAACCCATCCACCTTCATTTTATCTGCAAAAAGATTTTCAGGTGATTGTTTAGTTTTGGGTGCTATGATAGGATCAACTGATAAGTTTATTTTAACAGAAGGTTTTATGTTTTGAGATGGAGAAAATCCAATCCCATAGACCATATCAGAATCACAAATGTTCTCAGATGAAGGTAAACATGAATAATCATGATTAATTGGAGGTGCAATGTTAGAAAACCCAACACCACATTTTCCTCCTTTGATTTTCTGAGTCATTTGTGACTTGATTATGCCTTCAACCATCGTTGATGAAAGTTCAAATTTCTCAACAGTCAATTTAACCGTGGCTAATTCACTGTTGAGTCTGTTAATTTCTAGAGCGAGTTCATTATTTCTATTTGTCAAGTCGTTATTAGTACATTCTTTATCATGAAGATTTAATTTCAAATTATAAATTGTTTTGTTTAAACCTTCAAGTTTTTCTTTAAAAATCCTTTCATTTGACTTTTGTTTACTAGCTTGATACTGAAGTTTTTCAACTTCCATTATCAGACTTTCATTGTGAACTCTGTATCTTTGAACTTTCTCAACACATGCATTTTGACATAAGTCATTATATACCTTGGGTTCTGAAGTTTCTCCTTCTGCTTCTTTGACCTTCTTCACCATGAATGCTTTCAATTTACCATCTGATTCTTCCACTGGAGCACTAACAACAGTCTTTGGATTACTACATGGACTTTTGACTGTGAGCTCAACAGTGTCATCTTCAAACACAATCTTTTCTTTATCATCCTTCTCAACCTGTTCTTTCTTCTCAGCTTTCTCTTTCTCCTCTTCAATTCTCTCCTTCTCTTCTTTTTCTGTAGCAAACAAGCCCTCCAACAAGTCATCAGACACGAATTCAGCAAACAAGTTTTCTTCCTCTTCTGGTTCTGGCACAATCTTTGCAATGAGTGCATGAGACAAAGTCAGATCAAGGGCCTCCATTTGATCAGACCAATCGTATTCAGCATTTGTTTGAGAAACTAATGCTTTATTGCCACTAGAAGTACCAGCTTTGTCTTTCTTCTGCTCTATCTCCACAGTCACCATCTTCTTTGGGGCTTCATTTTGAGCTGTTTTTGGTTCAGTACACTCTCTGGCGAAATGACCTGGTTTATTACAGTTGTAACACCTCAGGTTGGATTTGTCGAAACCAATTTTGCTAGAATTATTCACACCAAACATTTTCCTCCCAGTTCTTCTAGCAAAATTCTTCGCCCTGTAGACAACCATGGCCATCTGATATTTGATGTCGTTTTCTTCAACATCATCCGGATTAACTTGTTGAAGATCATCAACAAGAATATTTGGAGCAGAAAGTCTTCCGGCCATAAATGCTTCATAACTTGTCATGAAAGTAGTGAAAAGAGCAAGATGCTCCTCAGCGATTTGGACAGTCTGTTTGGATGGATTAGTGGTAGCAACATAAGCATGTTGACCACTATGAGACTCTTGAGGTTGAGAGACTTGTTGGTGGATGATGGGGGAATAATGTTGAGCTGCTGGAACATGAACTTGATGAGTTACTGCTGGTTGCATATATGAAGAAGCTGCACTTCCCGATTGTTGTTGCTGACACATTTGTGTATAACTGACATAGTAATTTGGATTACTAGCCATCTTTGCGTAGAGAGCAGTTCCTTCAGCACCTAGAGAACTGAGATGATTAGCAGCTCGCTGCTTATCATCCATAGCATAAGACTTGATAGTTGAGATGAGATCGGTTAACTGAAGAGTATACAAGTCTTTGGTTCTCTTTATCAAAGTACAGTTGTTATTCCAACTGTAAGGAAGTGAGTTGAGTAACTTCTTGTTCACAGTAATTGGTTCCATAGTAATACCAGCACTCTTCATTTTTGTGACCAGTCTAACAAACCTGGCCATTTGAGCTTCCAATTCCTCACCAACAATGTGATTGAACATGTTGAATTCTTGATTCAACATATCCTTCTTGCTCTCTCTCATGTCTTTGTTGCCCATTATCTGAGATTCCAGAGCATCCCATAGCACTTTAGCACCCCTGAACTCTTGAAACTTTTGTGAGATCTCAGTAGTAAGAGCCATAGTAATTGCAGCATACGCCTTATCATCCAACTCCAGTCTCTTGATGTCGTCTTCATCCCACAAATGTTCAGGTTTCTGAACCATTTCTCCTTTGTCATTTTTGTACAACGGAATGTAAGGGCCATACTGAATGGATCTCCACATTTTAGGTTCCGTGTAAATGACATATCTTTCAAATCGAAACGCCCAATCGGTATAATCATCTTCACATAAAAGCCTCGGTGGCTTGTTACCAGTTCCAATCTCAGTGTCTAGATGAAGTGAAGCAGTAAGATGCTTCAAATTCGGTGTAGTTGAAGCCATGATGAGCAGAAAGTTTAAAATCAGAATTCTCGTGCGAAATACAAACTTGTGCGAAAAAAGATTTCGCGTGGAAAGAGTTTTCGCGCGAGGTAGCTCTTCGTGCGAAATTCCAAAGATACCTTTTTATGCGAATCGCACAAAAAGGTGAAATAACTGTCTTTGCGAAAACAACACCTTTTCGCGTGCGAGAACTTGCAGATCAAGCGAAAACGTCGATTTTGTGCTGAAACAGATTACCAACTGTTTGTTCTTGCGAATTTCACCTCCAATTCACTGATTAAGTTTGATTAAACTCATTTTAATCCAATTTGAATGAATTTTAAGTCAATTTTAATCAAAATTAAGCTTAAAGTCCACTAATTATGTTCAATTAGGTCCAGATTAGTCCAAATCTTCCACAATCGAGCAGCATAACTTTGCCATTTCAGAATCTAAGGTAATCGATGATGAATTCTTCAAAAATCAGGTAGAACTCAATCCAATTCTTCTCCAAATCGTGGTTCAAGAGCCTAATGCTCTGATACCAATTGTAAATCTCTGAAAACTCCCAAAGATCAGTAACACACGATCTCAATCTTGTGAACGCGGAATATAAACAAGATTGGAATAGAAATGAAGAATGGATTGAATCACAAAAGAAGATATTCGATTGATAAACAGAAACCTATAAAAGGTCTTGTGCGATTTCGCACAGATACAATGATAATGAACGACAAGCTTCATTACAAAACGAAAACTAGCTATTTATACTAAACATAGAGTTCTCGCGCGAGATCCCTTTCGCGTGGATCAAGCTTTCGCGCGGCAGCAGTCTTTCGCATGGAGCCTTTCTCGCGTGGTCTGCGACTCGCGTATGACCTGCTTCTCGCGTGGATGCTTCTTTTCGCACAGATCTGTTTTGCCGAGCCTTGTTTATCTCCTACAAAAAGTGACATTTTGGACTGAATTTAATTGAATTTGGACCTAAAATTGAAAGAACACTGATTAAATTGAACTAAAATACCTCAAAATGGAACTAATCAGCTAATTTGTGGTGAAAAGTTGGCAAAATTCGCAAATTGAAAAACTGATTGTGTGAAAAGGTTCCAGACTTTTCGCACGCGAAAACAGCATTTTCGCTCAGTCGGTTATTCTGTTTGTTCACGCGATTTCGCGTGGTGAATCAGTGGAATTTCGCACGGTTTGTTATCTCGCGCGAAAGGAGTTCTCGCGCGAAAGCTGTTATCGCATCACTTCTTTTCTCACACGAAAAATCTGATTTTTGATTTGTTGATCAACATGTCTTCATCAACACCTAATTTGAAGCATCTTACTGCATCTCTTCATCTTGATACTGAAATTGGTACCGGGAATAAGCCACCTAGACTTCTCAGCGAAGATGATTATGCTGATTAGGCTTACAGGTTCGAAAATCATGTTATCTATACTGAACCGAAGATGTGGAGGTCGATCATGTATGGTCCTTATATTCCCCTGTACAAGAATGATAAAGGAGAGATAGTCCAGAAACCTGAACACTTGTGGGATGAAGATGACATAAAGAGATTAGAGCTTGATGACAAGGCTTATGCTGCTATTACTATGGCCTTGACTACTGAAATATCACACAAGTTTAAAGAGTTCAGAGGTGCAAAAGTGTTATGGGATGCATTGGAAACTCAGATCATGGGTAATAAAGACATGAGAGAAAGCAAGAAGGATATGCTAAATCAAGAGTTTAACATGTTTAACCATGTTGTGGGTGAAGCGTTGGATGTTCAGATTGCCAGGTTTGTAAAACTGGTAACAAAAATGAAGAGTGCTGGTGTTACACTGGAACCAATTATGGTAAACAAGAAACTGCTGAATTCACTTCCTTACAGTTGGAATCACAACTGTACACTGATCAAAAGAACTAAAGACTTGTATACTCTTTCTCTGACTGACTTAATATCCACTATCAAGTCATATGAGATGGATGATAAGCAGAGAGCTGCAAATCATTTAAGTTCTTTGGGTGCTGAAACAACTGCTCTTTATGCTAAAATGGCTAGCAATCCGAATTACTATGTCAGTTATACCCAGATATGTCAGTTATACCCAGATGTGTCAGCAACAGCAAACTGGAAGTTCAGCATCTTCTGATATTCAACCAGTAATGAATCCTCAAATTCAAATTCCAGCTGCTCAACATTATTCCCCTATCATCCATCAACAAATCCCTTAAAATCCAGCTCCACAGAGTGTTCAACATGCTTATGTTGCTACCATAAATCCTTCAAAACAGACAGTCCAGATTGCTGAAGAACATCTTGCCCTATTCACTACATTCATGTCAAGCTATGAAGCTTTCATGGCTGGTAGACTCACTGCTCCAAATGTCCTGATTGATGATCTTCAACAAGTAAATCCTGATGATATGGAAGAAAATGACATCAAGTACCAAATGGCGATGGTTGTATACAGGGCGAAGAACTTTGCTAGACGTACTGGGAGGAAAATGTTTGGAGTAAACAACTCTAGCAAAATTGGTTTTGACAAATCTAATCTGAGATGTTACAACTGTGACAAACCAGGTCATTTTGCTAGAGAATGTACTGAACCCAAGTCTGGTCAAGCTGAAGCTCCAAAAAGAATGGTCACTGTGGAGATTTAAACAAAGAAAGACAAAGCAAGTACTTCTGGAAGCAGCAAAGCATTGGTTTCACAAACTAATGCTGAATATGATTGGTCTGACCAAATGGAAGCTCTTGATATGAAGTTATCTACAACTTTGATGGCTAAGATTGTTACTAAGCCTGAGGAGGAAGAGAATTTGTTTACTGAGTTTGTGTCTGATGATCTTTTGGATGGTTTGTTTGGTCTGAAGGAAGAAGAGAAGGAAGAAGTTGAAAATGAGAAAGCTGAGAAGGAAGAAAAAGAAGAAAAAGTTGTTGAGAAAAAGATAGATGTTGAAGAGTACACTGTTGAGCCTCCAGTCAAATATCAGGTTGAAGATCTAAAGACTGTTGATGTTGCTCCAGTGGAAGAACCAGTTGAGACTATGAAGGCTTTCATGGTAAAGAAGGTTGAAAAGCCTGAAGGAGAAAGCTCAGAATCAAAGGTATATGATGATCTATGCATAAATTCTTGTGTTGAGAAAGTTCAAAGGTATATAGTTCATAATGAGAACTTGATAATGGAAGTTGAAAAACTTCAATATCAAGCTCGAAAACACAAGTCAAATGAAACGATTTTTAAAGAAAAACTTGAAGGTTTAAATAAAACAATATACAGTTTACAACTAAATCTTCATGATAAAGAATGTACAAATAATGATTTGACAAATAGAAACAATGAACTCGCCTTAGAAATAAATAGACTCAACAGTGAACTAGCCTCGGCTAAATTGACTGTTGAAAAGTTTGAACTTTCATCCACTATGGTTGAAGGTATTATCAAGTCACAAATGACACAGAAGATAAAAGGAGGAAAATGTGGTGTTGGATTTTCAAACATCGCTCCTCCAATTAATCATGATTATTCATGTTTGCCTTCATCTGATGTCATTTCTGATTGTGATATGAGTTATGGGATAGGTTTTTCACCATTGTCAGACTTAAAACCTTCAGTCAAAGTAAATCTGACTCTTGATCCTATCACAATAACTAAACCTAAACAATCAACTGAAAATTTTTGTGCAGATAATGTGAAGGTGGATGGTTTGGTTGAAGAGTGGGAGAGTGATAGTGAGAGTGAGAATGAAAGAGAGAGTTTGAAAAATAAAAATGTAAATGATTTCAAATCTGATTGTAATCAAACTTCATCAAGGAATGAAAAGATTGTTGATTTAAATGAGACTAAATCAAATATTAAATGTAATTTGAATAATGTTCAAAGGGCAAATCATAAGGAGAATCTTGAAAAGGATTTCAAAAGTAGATTTGTTTCTAAAGGAATAATTGATGATGAAGATTATATTTTTAAAGAAACGAATTTTCGATTCTTTAAAAATAGATTTCATCAGAATGCTAACCCTGTGAAACAAGAAATGTGTAGCCCAGATGTACACAAGAATGCTCCTTCTTCATCAAATCTGAAAATTCAAAAGACTGGTCCTTCTCCAGCATCCATTCAAATATCAAAGACTGGTCCTTCTCCAGCAAATTCTAAGACTGGTCCAATTCCAGCATCATCCATTCCAAATGTCACAATAGTCAAACCAAATGAACAAGCAAAGATGCACAAATCACCCATTTCCTCGAATCTGTATAAGATGAACAAGCAATTATCAAATGAAGCAAAGATTCGAGAGACTGTGCAGAAAGTTAAACCAAAAAGTCAATCTGACTTTGGTTTCTATGACAATTTTCATAATTGTCATCCACAGTTTGTTTTCCACACACAACAAAGAAAATGTTATCAGTGTGGAAACATAAATCATTTTGCAAATAATTGTCCGTTTCGACAGAAATCACTAAGCAAACAACGATTTCATAATTCTATTGCTCACAATAGAAAATTGTTTTTCACTCGTGGAAAATTTTCAAAACCAATGAAATCAAAGGTTGAGAATGCTAATGATGTCGAAAAGAACAAGAATTTGAAAAATGATTTAAAAGATAAAATTAAATTGAAAAGTGTGAATGAAAAGAATGATGTGCTAAAAAAATATAACAATCTCAAATCTTATTGTCTAACTGCCACACATAATGTGCTCAAGTCTTGTTTGACTCGTGTACCAAAGACTAAGTAATTCTTTTACTTATGCAGGAACAACCGCAAAAGCTTATTAAAAGCCTATGGCATGTAGACAGCGGTTGTTCAAGACATATGACTGGGAATTTATCATTACTACAAGATGTTCAGTCATATAATGGTCGTAGAGTGATTTTTGCAGGCGACAGAGGAGGACGTATTAGTAAGCGTGGTACAGTTACAAATGGTGTCCTTAGCTTTGAAAATGTGAACTTTGTTGAGGAATTAAAACATAACCTGCTAAGTGTGTCTCAAATATGTGACAAACAATATTCTACACACTTTACTAACAAAGAATGTTTAATCTTAAAACCTAGTTTTGTAATTCCTGATGAAAGAGTTTTAATGAGGACTCCGAGAGACAATGACACATATCTTCTTGATATGCATTGTTCTAATTCTTTGGTAACTGGTTCATGCTTATTATCCAAAGCCTCGGAGAATGATTCCGTGTTATGGCATCGTCGGTTAGGGCATGTCAATCTTAAAAACATGAACAAACTGGTACGTGGAAATCATGTCATTGGTTTACCCGACAAAGAATTTCAATTAAATGAACATTAATTGTCATGTTCAAAGGGTAAACAACATAAACTTCCTCACAAACCAATTGCACACAACTCAATCGAATCAATCTTACAACTCTTACACATTGATCTATTCGGTCCAGTGAGTGTTTTAAGTTTAGGTCGAAGATCTTATTGTTTAGTTGTTACTGACGATTTTTCTAGATTTACTTGGGTGTTTTTCTTAGCATCTAAGGATGTGACTCCACATCTTTTGATCAAATTCATTACTTTGGTGGAGAATCAGACAGATAAAAAGGTAAAATGCATTCGAAGTGACAATGGAACAGAGTTTTGCAATCAAACGTTGAATGAGTTTTGTGAATCCAAAGGCATTGCTAGACAATTCAGTGCTGCAGGCACTCCACAACAGAATGGAGTTGCAGAACGAAGAAATAGAACACTAATTGAAGCCGGTAGATCAATGATATCTGCTGCCAAATTACCTCTGTTCTTTTGGGCTGAAGCAGTAAACACTGCATGTTATGTTCAGAATCATGTTCTAATAAATAAAAGATTAAATATGACTCCTTATGAAATATTTTATAAACACAAACCTAAAGTAAAATATTTTAAATCCTTTGGTTGTTGTTATACTTTGTTACATACAACTGACTCAACCTCAAAAATTTTTGAAAAGGCTGATGAATGTTACTTTGTGGGATATGCAGCTAATAAAGTTGCATATCGGGTTTATAATAAAAGAACAAGACAAATAATTGAGTCATTTAATATTGATTGGCACGAGCTTAACATAACTGATGCAGGTTCAGCTCCTTCATGGGTTTATGATTATGAATCTTTGTTCATAAATTTTAAAGTTTCTAAATCTTCGTCTGCAGATACTGATTCTCAAGCACCATCTTTGGAGAACAAAATCATTGAGGAACTTCCATCTCTTATATCTGATGATTTTGCAATTTCATCATCATCCAAGAATATTCATTCTGCTTCTGTGCAAGTGTCTGAACGTTCTGGCTTATCAGATGATATTTCAGAACAAATCCCCAATCAGGAGCCGGAAGAGTTACTAAGTTCACCTTTGTCTTCATCTTCTTCAAAAACTTTGGATACACCAATAGAAGTCATTCAAGTTCCATTTGAAGAATATCCAAATGTGTCTACTGCTTCTGTCAATCACAATTCAGATGACACGTTTGAAGAAACTATTGTGTATCAGTCTAGAAACTCTGCAGAAGTGAATGCAAATGTTGAACACATCACTAACTTAGACGATGAAATTGTTGCAGATGACATTCCTCAACTGAGAATCCATAAAACTCATCCAACTGAAGCAATAATTGGTCCATTGCATGAAGGTTTTATTACCAGAAGTCGTTCAGGGGTAATCAACACATGTCTATATGCTTGCTTTCTATCACAAATAGTGCCCAAGAATGTTGAAATGGCACTCAAGGAAAACAGTTGGATAGAAGCAATGCAAGATGAGTTGATGCAATTTAAGAAGCTGAATGTTTGGCATCTTGTAGAACTTCCAAAGGATAAGCTTCCGATTGGAACAAAGTGGATATTCAGGAACAAGACGGATGAAAAAGGTGTTATAGTTCGGAACAAAGCACATCTTGTGGTGCAGGGATTCTATCAAATTGAAGGATTGGATTATGAAGAAGTGTATGCTCCGGTTGCAAGACTTGAAGCAATACGCATTTTCTTAGCCTTTGCTTCATACATGAATATCAAGGTGTATCAGATGGATGTCAAAACTGCTTTCTTAAACGGGGAAATGAAAGAAGAAACCTATGTTTGTCAACCTCCTGGTTTTGAAGATCCAGATCATCCTGATTATGTTTACAAGTTGGATAAGGCATTATATGATTTACATCAAGCACCTCGTGCTTGGTATGCAACTCTGACTGAACATTTGCTTGCAAATGGTTATTCACGAGGAGCTATTGATCAAACCTTATTCATTCGTAAATCAGGCGAAGACATTATTCTGGTTCAAATCTATGTCGATGATATCATTTTTGGTTCTACAAATGATAGTATGTGCACGAAGTTTGAAGAAGTGATGAAGAAGAAATTCGAGATGAGTTCTCTTGGAGAAATTTCATTTTTCTTGGGTATCCAAGTTAATCAATCTGAAACTGGTATTCTCATTCAACAAGAAAAATATGTTCAGACTATTCTTGAGAAATACAAGTTTCAAGATTCCAAGGTCGCTCCAACTCCTATGTCTTCTCGTCCTACTCTCACTCCAGATCCATTAGGTGAATCAGTGGATCAACATCTGTACAGATCAATGATTGGTTCTCTAATGTATCTCACTGCAAGCAGGCTGGATATCATCTTCCCTGTTTGTCAGTGTGCCCGCTATCAAAGTGATCCGAAAGAATCACACATGAAAGCTGTCAAGCGTATTTTCAAGTATCTCAAGGGTCAACCCAAACTTGGTCTTTGGTATCCTCGAAATTCCGATTTCAATTTATTTGCTTATACTGACAGTGATTATGGTGGTTGTAATTTAGACAGGAAGTCGACTACAGGAGGATGTCAATTCTTGGGCAACCGACTCATTTCCTGGCAGTGTAAAAAGCAGAACACTGTATCCACATCCACTGCTGAAGCTGAATATGTGACTGCATCGAGCTATTGTTCCCAGCTTGTCTTGATTCAACAACAACTTCTCGATTATGGTCTCAACATATATGACACACCAATTTGGTATGATAACACGACAGTTCTGAACATCGTTAAAAATCCCATTTAACATTCCAAAACTAAACACATTGACATCCGAATCCATTTTATCCGTGATTGTTTTGATCGAAAACTTATTCATTTAAAACAAGTGCCGTCAACTGAAAACATTGCTGACTTATTTACCAAGGCATTTGATCATTCTCGATTTGATTTCCTTGTGCAATCATTGGGAATGATTAACTTTGGATAAATTGATTTCTTGAATCTTCACAAAAAGATTTTTTATTTTGTTTTAAAAATAATGAATAAAATTGCAATTGTTTCTTTTTCTTTAAAAAGACAATCATAATTTTAGGGGGAGAAAATTAGGAAAAAAACACGTTCTGAAAAATATTTTTGGTTTTAGGGGGAATCAAGATCAAAGGATTGAAAGATAAAAAGTAAAAAGAAAAGAAAAGAAAAGAAATTTTCATACTTAAATGAGAAATGATATTACAAAGTTCTAAAAGAGTCTAAGTACTTTCAAAGGCTTAAATACGAATAGACTTGGATTATGTTTGATGTGTCAATAGGCTTTGCTTTTAGAAATAAAAAGATCATAATTGAGTGATTAAAACTTGAATTAAAGTGATATGACTTAGTGGGGAACATATCAGGATTCTGTGACAATGTCAAAAATGTTCTAACACAGACTGAGAGTTATACTCTTGTCATACTCAAGCCTGTATTTGTTTGATTCAGTGATTATCATATATAACTATGTATATATATATCAAATAAAATACAAAAAGACAAAAAGAAATAAAAAGACAAAAAGAAAATAGTTGAGCAAATAATTGAGCAAAAAGATGCCAAAAGGCCATATAGGATATAAGATGCCAAGAAGCACAACAAATCAAAAGATATGTCTAAAGACATACATACTATATGGTATATATTTTCTATTTTGAGAATATTTTCTGATCATGGAAGGCAAAATCAAAAGATGGGGCATGTAAGTCCGGATGGCTTATAAGTCCTAAACATCTTGAGAGGGCAGACGTAAGTCCGGATGGCTGTCAGTAAGTCCTTAAACTTGTTAATATTCCGTGTTAAGAGATATTTCTCAGGCTAGTTATGCTCAAATAGTTATATTTTAGGAATAAAACATGGTATCACTGATCAACAATGCATGGTTTAAGTCAAATTGGGGTGACTTGAAATCTCGACAGTGTCTTGAAGGATAATAATTATTTTACAGAAGTTCTGATTGTGGGATCCACTGAATTATATTAAATCAAAACAAAATATGATATATATCACTTCTTATGTTTCTAAGTAAAACCTGAAGTATAAGTTTAAAAGGACAAAATATATTGTCAACCAACTTAACCAGTTATTTTAAATAAAAGCTGGACAGAGTCTTAACTTGACAAAGAACTATATGATCTCATTACGAAAATTTTTACAAAACAATTTTGATCAATAAACAAATCCGATCTTGATTCTTTTTTTGTTTTCATTATTTGGTTATTTTGTTATTTTGTGTGTTTTGTTTTAATTTTACTTCTGTTGTGTTTAGGATAATACAAATAAATAACAGATGAATTTTGAAAATTGAAGATTCATTAAATTAATTGGTCACTTGGTAAATAAAACTTTTGTTGACATACATAACTGATAATAAATGTTTGTGTAATCACAAGAAATGTTGAAAACCTGAAAATATTGGAAATTTTTCAAAGGGTCAAACAACACTCACGCGAATGAGATTTATCGCGTGAGTTCATCTGTCGCACGAAAGCATTTTTCGCATGAATTACCTGTGATATAAATATCACAGTGTGCTGAGACGAAATTACTTTTCGCTTACTCACCATCCGAAAACCCTTTTCGCTTTTCTTCACTGCTTCAAAACCAAAGTTCTTTTTATTCATTCTAGTCATTCAGAAACATCTTTCTCTTCACATTATATCCTTACTGATCATTAAAGGTAGTTTTTGATGAATATGGTTACTATAGCGATGAAATGCAAAGGGAAACTTAACAATTTTAACTAAAAAATCTAACAAATAACCTTAAATGTTGAAATTGAAAGATGAAATAGACTTATTGGACTTAGGCGACAGTGATGGAATGATTTTCATGGATTAAAAACATGTTTTTGACAGTTAATTTGAGTATTGGTTTGCGCGAATCGCATGAGTAAACTGAACAGGTGCGAAAAATGAGTTTTCGCGTGAGAATGTTCTCGCGTGAAACACATTTTCGCATGATGTCTGAATTCAAGTTGAACTTTGACTTTCGCATAAAGTGGGTTTTCGTGTGATAAGGTTTTTCGCATGAAACTTGTTTTTCGCAGTGTGACTTTCGCATGAAATAATATTTTCGCAAGGAGTTTTCGCATGACCTTAGTTTTCGCACAATAGAACATTAGTTGATGAAATTTTCTAAGTGTGGAATTTGTTTTTCGCACAACTGAAACTCATAATTGCTAACATTTTCTAAGTGTTGAAAATTTCTTTTTCACACGATTGAAACACTTACATGCTGAAAATTTTCTAAGTGTTAATTGTGTTATATTCACGTGAAAGAAAACTCGATTGATGAAAATTTTATAAGTGTTCAAAATTTTATGTGTGATTAAGTTATTTCAATGTTCTAATGTTGTTTGTTTGTAACATTACAGATGGCTCAAATGATTTTTAACAAAAATCATAACTGCGTAGCATACTTGGATGATGTTCCTGAGGGAAAGGAACTTTTCGCTTCTATGATAGAAGGGCTGAAGAACTCTCGTATAGTCTATGCCGTTTCTGCTGATCCAGCTATCTACTCTGAGTTGATTGATTCTTTCTGGAGCACTGCTGCTCTAGAAAAAGATCAAGCTGGAAATCCAATCATTACTGCTACAGTCAAAGATAAGAGAGTGACTGTTTCCCAAGCTATACTGAACAGAGTTCTACTTTTTGATGACCAAGAGGGTGCTCCAACAAGATTGGATGATGATGTAGTTATTGATTGTCTAACTCGTATGGGATATGAGTACAGATATCCTAGTCTGGAGAAGAAGTGGTTGCCACCGTATTGGAAGTATCTATTTCACGTGGTTATTCATTGTCTGAGCAACCTGAAGGCTGGGATGGACAGTCTGAGTGCTGTGTTTGGATCTTTATTAGTCTCCCTGGTGGATGATATTCTGTTTAGTATTTCTGGAGTAATTTTCTAGGAGATGCAGAAAAATGCCACAGCTAATCCGGGAAGGAAGTTTATCATGTATCCTCGGTTTATTCAGCTGGCGATTAATGAAGCCTATCCTGAACTTGCCACTCTGAGGTCTCCAAAATATGTTGTACAGACCATCAAGAAGGAGATCTTTACTCATCTTACTGGAGCACGAGGAAACAAGTGCTCAGGGGAAAGTTTTGCTAAGATTGGCAGATTTTCTGAGATAGAAGAAGATGTTGGAGATTTAGGAGGAGATGTTCAAACTGATGAAGCATAGACTGGCACTTCTGCATCTGCTACTAGAAATGACATTGATGAGGAGATTGAAAGATTGTTTGAGGATGAGCCGATGAATGAAGAAAGAATGGAAGGTGTTGTTCAGTCTGCTTCTAGTTCTGAGACTGCTAGTGATCAGGTAGGGAATGTTCCCTATGTGATTCAAACTGATCAGACTCCTTCTACTCCAACTTCCACAAGACTAAATGTTGAAGATAGGGATACTGATTACATCCCTGAGGAGTCCCCGAGTACATCAATGAGGCGTAAACGAATGGCAAGGAGAAAAGATTTCCCTGCCAGGAAAAGAGGAAGAGGTGGTGTTCCAAGGAAACCTCGCACTCATGTGATCATCACAGAAACTGAACAGCCTATTATTTCTGATATTCCAAGATCACCTGAGAAAGAGATGACTGAAGAATAACAGATAGCTGATGTGACTACTACAGCTGCTGAGACAGAAACGGTTCCTGTTTCTGAATTAGCAAATATTCCTGGATCTGGTTTCTCCACTCCACTAAGACAAGAAAATCTGGAGTTTGATGTGGATACTTTTATGAATACTCCACCAGATTTCCAAGGAAGAGAAGAATCCACCAGTGCTCATCATTCTATTACTTTAGAAGAAAGGGTAAAGAATTTGGAGAAAGAAAGTTTCGAGAATGTTAAACTGATTGCTGAGTTGAGAAAAGATAATGAAGAAAAGACTAAGATGATTACCATGAATCATCTTGACTTTGCAATAAAGATGTGACAACCCTAAAATTTATAATTATTATTATTTATACATTTTGTATGCATATCAAATATATAATACACATATGCAATTATATATATGGAAAAAGAAACAAGCAAGTTTGTGTACGAATAATTTTATGTATAATATGTATATATATACCTTATATACATATATAACTTTGGACTCATAAAATGATATATATTATGAGTGTACGTATGCATGGTTGCATACATGCATATATATGAAAACTTTACGTACGCATGTTTGCATGCATACACATAAGTTGATGATTCTCGTGTGCATGTACGTTAAATACCCAAAATCTACACATACGGGTATATAAATATAAAAGTTTACGTATGCATGTTACATATGTACGTGGAAAAATTCCTTGGTATGCTTGTATTTGTGTACGGTTAGAATGTATATACATATATATATATGTTTACGTGTATATTTATATATTATAGATACACGTATTATTAGTTTGTGATTAGTTATGTTATATGTGTAAACTATGGATACATATACTTATCTACATATACACGCGTGAATATATGTCTATATATATGTATATATATACATACTAAAACACAAACAAACTCAACCAAATCAAACCTTCAAAAACATTAAAAGTTAACATTGAATCCAAAACACCAAACCATTTTGAAACTCTTGGTTAAACATCATCAAACCACTCCCGATTATCACCACTCGAAACCGTTAAACCAAAACTACCTAATAAAACACCTTGTTTAAAATCACATGGGATACCATCATTACAAAGGGATGTGGCAATCCCAAAGACCACCATCGGCCACCTCCCATTCACACTCCAAAACTCAAAAACTACCACAAGCACCTCAAAACTTCTGATTCATTGAATCCAAATTGAACATAATGATAACAATGCTGACTTGCTATCCTCTTTCATTGACACCTAGACTTCTAGTTGGATTTAGTAACCTCCCATTCACACCATGAAACTTTTCTTGAGTGCCACCTTACTCTCTCCTTCTCTCGGTCTCTTCTTATAACCGCCACCTAATGCCATATTGGACTAAATGATTTTGTATTCACACCATAGCTATTCTAGAGTTTGCCACCTTGACACCCACATACATTACTTAGCCACCTACTTGATGACTCATAAGGCTATGATTAGCCTTCCTCAAATTTTGTAACCGGCTATAGGCCTATAAAGGCACCCACTTCGGCCCCTTCTTAATCGCACACAGCCTCTCTTGCTCCCTTTCGGGTGTTCCTTGTGAACCCACAAACAACATCAACCGCACTTGAAAGCTCTCGGTTTCTACATGTACCATCATCAACCCACCCGTAGCACAACCAAACTACACCATCAACACCTAACCGAGCACCACCACCACCCTGTTCCTCACTCTCTCTCGGTCCATACACAAAAACAAACAACTACACCACCTTCGCACACCATCATCAACAACCATCAACAAACCAAAGCCACAATCACCACCTTGCTCTCTACCTCTTGATTCTATAAAGTCACAACAAGCAACCGGTTCGGAGCAGCCTAGATTCCTGTAATGATCATAACACAAAAGGCCCTAAAACTCTAAACCTTTATTAGTGTTGTATATCAATATGTATATATGTACATGTATTTGACCAACTCATATGGTTAAAAATATTAACCTCTATCATACATAAAGCAAAAGATTTTCCTTAAAAAAACAGAATAAAAAGGAGCTAGAATTGTGGAAACAAACATTTTCTCAAAACTTTATAAAAGTATGAAAGTTGTTTAAATAAACCAAAAATAGAAATAAATCCGGGAAAATTCTGATAAATTTACAAAATGATTCTTTTGAGGTATAAAAGTCTCTGGAATTATTTCAGAATTTTATTCCTTATTATGATTAAGATATGAATTTTTATATGTTCTGTAGTAAATAAATTATAATAAATACTTAAATTGAATAATAAATTCTGATAAAATCAAAGATGTAATATTAAATATAAAGCTACAGAATATATAATTTTCATAATTTTTGGATCAGCATAAGTATTTTTTCTAAATATTTCAATTATTTCAGAAATTACAGAAACTGTTCTGTTATGATCTGGACTTTGCGATAATTATATGATGATTGGTTTTATAGAAGAAATCTTCTGTAAAATTTTCGGAATTTTTCGTGGATAGAAGCTATTTTTAACTATTTATGAGAATATTATGAAATTTATAGAAAATAATCTGTTAGGATTTGGATGTTATAAAAATTAAAGATGTTGCTGAATTTCTGGATAAGATTCTATGAAGTTTTGAGGATTTTTGGACAACAGTAGGTATTTTGATGATTTATGTAGGCTTTATACTAATTTTTGAACAAATTATGTATAAACAAATTGTGGGAAATTTTTGATAACATTATTGGTAGAACTACAATAGATACTTACCTCTGAGGTTCTAAAAATTCTAAAGAAAATATTGTCTGACACTGTGAACTGTCTTGTTAGGTTCAAGTGAGAAGACACGGTGAGTTCATAGCCATATTTTTCAACCATTTGGTATTCAACAAAGTTTTGGGGGAAAAAGTATATTGTTTGGGTTGATGTATTATTTTGAAAATACTTTTGTTTGCTTACTGTCATTTGCGACACAACCATTAGTTCGAATGAGGAACCGGTTAATAATATTAGTAGCAGCTACTTAGGAGAATATTTACACTAACCGGATGAGGGTTACTACTATTTTCCTGCATCTAACCGAATGGGGGTTAGGATGTAATATTATCTGATTTTATGATTATTTCGTGACAGTATGATTATGTTGTGAGCAGGTTTGGTTGTAGTTGATACATCAATAAAATATTTTGTCTGGATTAAACCTATGTTCTCACCAACATTTTTGTTGACTGGTTTAAGTGTACTTTTTCAAGAAATGAGTAACACCTTTGATTTCAGCTTTGAGGTTCATGATGGTTGGGGCAAAGTCGTAGGACGGGTCTGTGTAACACTGACCGTCAACATCGTTGACGGAAGTGTGTACGTGGACGCGCATTTTCATAGATTTTAGACATGCTGTAACTTAGTTGTAACTAATTACATCTAATTTTGGTATATTATGTAAAAAGATGTAATTCCTCTAATATTAATAAAAGCATGTCTGTGTTATGTTTTATATTATAACTGTGTTTATTTCACTGTAAACAATGCTCTCTGATAAAAGCTAGTCACATTCCATCCATATCGTTCACGCTTCCACCGGGATGTGACAGGTTGGTATCAGAGCCATTGGTTATAGGGAATTAGTTATTTTAAGTAAATAACTAGACTATAACCATAAGCTCAAAATATATTTTATGATTTTATGTGAGTTATGTGAAGTATGTGAAATCCTATGATTTTATGATTAAGCTACTAAAAAAAATTTTTTGATAAGTTATTTGACTAATTCTTCCTGTGAAATATTGTTAAGAAATTTTGCAGTATGAATTCAGATAGTTATCGCTATGAAACTGACCCTTCAGAAGATCCATACCATAGCAGTCCTAAAGAAATAGTACCTGAGCTGGAACCTCAACAAACTATGGACATTACCCCAACAGAAATGGAGAATAAGACAAAATTTTATGTTAGACGTGCACCAGTACACATGGGAGGATATACAATTAAGACTCCTAGGAAAAGGATACTACGTGGACACAAATTTAAAGCTAAGCAATCTGAGGATTTAGAAAGACAATCTCTTGATTCTCCTAAAGATGAAGATAGAATTATTAAGCCAAAGTTGGATCAGGTGAAGGCAGTCCGACAGACTCTTAAGAAACTTAAGAAAATACAGTTGGGAATCTAGAAAATCCAAAAGGATATTAAAAAGCTCAAGACACCCAAGAAAAGTATCTTCACCAAGATCTGGAATGGCTTAGCAGAAACTGAAAGTTTATAGTTTAACATTTTAGAATAAAAAGAAATAAGAGCTTAACTGATATATGTACTTTTGTGTTAACATGTTTATTTGATCTATGTTAAATAATTTTATGTTAAGATATTTATTTGCAATACTAACATTGAAATTCACTATAGTGAATCATACCGCCAAAAAGAAACACTCAGCCTGTCAGGAGAACAGCTCGAGTGGGACGACCCAGGACCAGGCTTGGGGAAGAAACACCCGTGAACCCTGATACAACTGAGAATGATAGGATATCTCAGATAGTAGCCCAACAACTGGAAGCTACCCTACCTACTCTAATTACCCAACTTCAACAAAATTTGAATATTGGAACTACCTCAAACCCATCAGCAGGGCCTGAAAATATGAATATAGAAGAAAGACAGGAAGAAGAGATTTTAAATGGAATTTCAAAGGGATGCTCCTATAAAACCTTTATGTCCTGTAGACCTCGGGAATTTGATGGAAAAGGTGGAGCAGTACAAGCTTTAAGATGGCTAGATGACATGGAACGAGTCCTGGAAATCAGCAACTATGCTGAAAACTTCAAGACACTGTTTGCTTCCCATTCTCTTAAAGGAGAAGCACAATCCTGGTGGAAAATGGAGGTACACACTAAGGGTAGAAATGTTATGAATAAGCTGAGTTGGGAAGAATTTAGAAATCTAGTGATAGAAAAATATTGTCCTTACAATGAGATAGAAAAACTAGAGGCTGAATTCTTAGCACTAGAGATGAAAGAGTCTGCACACCGGGAATATACTGATAGATATAATGAATTATCCAGATTAGTACCACATTTAATAACCCCGGAATCTAAAAGAATAGGAAGGTATATTTGGGGATTAGTGCCACAAATAAGAGGACTAGTGAAATCTACTAGAACCAAAACCTTTCAAGAAGCAGTAATCTTGTCAGGAAGTTTGACAGATGAAATGATCAGGAATGGATCATTAGGTCGCCAACAGGTAGGAGAGAAAAGGAAATGGACTGAAAACCATCCTGGAAGAAGATTAGGAGAAAGTTCCCAGAAAAGAGTAGCCCGACCTCCACCAAGAAACCTTTTGGGAACAACTCAAGGAAAGAAAGTAGAAAAACCACCACAGTGCAACATCTGTCAAAGATATCATACAGGAAACTGTATGACAGTGGTGTGTTATAACTGCAAAAGAAAGGGACATATTTCTAGAGACTGCAAAAACCCTACTAACTCTAAAACCGTCTGTTTTCAGTATGGAAGTGAAAATCATTTCCGGAACGAATGTCCACAACGAAAGGGTAAGACTCCAGCTAACCAGAACAACCCCCGTGGAAGGGCATTTGTGATACAAGCTGATGAAGCACGTCATGAACCAGAAGTAGTTACGGGTACGTTCCTTATCAATAACCAGTACGCTAAAGTATTATTTGATACAGGAGCAACCCGCAGTTTTATCTCACATACTTTTAGACCATCAATTAGTCTAACATCTGAAAAATTACGTGACATTTATGTGATAGAGTTAGCTGATGGTAAGATAATTGAAGCTGATGAAATCATTCCTAATTGCATCTTGAATTTAGATGAGTACTGTTTTGATATAAATCTGATACCTATTAAGTTAGGAGGATTTGATATCGTAGTAGGAATGGATTGGTTAAGTGCAAATCATGTTGAAATCATTTGTGATAAGAAAATGATTAAGATTCCTTTGGCTAAGGAAAACAAAATTCTCCGCATTTATGGTGATAAGCCAAATAATACTGTGAGACTGATTACTTGTGAAAAAGCACGAAAATACCTCAACAAGAATTGTTTAGCATTCTTGGCCCATATTTTTGATTCAAAACTTGATAAGGAAAATTTGGAAAGTGTTCCTGTTGTAAATAAATATGCTGATGTGTTTCCTGATGAACTACCTGGATTACCACCCCCTCGTCAGGTAGAATTTAAAATAGAATTGATACCAGGAACAACCCCTATTGCCAAAGCACCTTATCGTTTAGCACCAACTGAGATGAAAGAACTCATGACTCAGTTACAGGAATTGTTAGATAAAGGATTCATACGTCCTAGTGTATCCCCTTGGGGAGCACCAGTCTTATTTTTTAAAAAGAAGGATGGAACCTTTAGAATGTGTATTGATTATAGGGAACTTAATAAGGTTGCTATAAAGAATAGGTATCCACTCCCTAGAATTGATGATCTGTTTGGCCAACTGTAGGGATCTAGTTATTTTTCAAAAATAGACTTAAGATCTGGATATCATCAAATAAGGGTACAGGAAGATGACATTTCTAAAACTGCTTTTAGAACTAGATACGGTCATTATGAATTCCTTGTGATGCCATTTGGATTAACCAATGCTCCGGCAGTATTTATGGACCTAATGAATAGAGTGTGTAAACCTTACCTAGATAAATTTATTATAGTCTTCATTGATGACATTCTAATTTATTCTAAGAGTAAGGAAGACCATGAACAACACCACAGGTTAACCTTGGAACTGTTATGAAAAGAAAAGTTATATGCAAAATTTTCCAAATGTGAATTTTGGAAAAGAGAAGTACAATTCCTTGGGCACATAGTCAACCAAAATGGAATTTAGGTTGATCCAGCAAAAATAGAAGCAGTTAAGAAATGGGGAATTCCAAATACTCCGACAGAAATACGTCAATTTTTTAGGTTTAGCAGGATACTACAGGAGATTTATAGAAAACTTCTCAAGAATAGCTCAACCATTAACAGAATTGACTAAAAAAGATAAAAAGTATGTATGGGGAGAAAATCAGAACGAAGCCTTTGAACTTCTTAAGAATAAATTATGTAGTGCACCTGTGTTAGCTTTACCTGAAGGAACAGATAACTTCATAGTCTATTGTGATGCCTCTCGTCAAGGCTTTGGATGTGATTGCATATGCATCTAGACAACTTAGAGGTAGCAAAACAAATTACATCACCCATGATCTAGAATTAAGAACTGTAATATTTGCATTGAAAATTTTGGAGACAAAACCTATCTGAAAATATCTCCCTCTAAAGGAATTTTTCGGTTTAGAAAATCCAGTAAGTTGAACCCTAGATATATTGGCCCATTTAAAATCATAGATAGAATTGGTCCTGTAGCATATAAGTTGGAATTACCCCAAGAACTAAGGAAAGTGCATAACACTTTCCATGTGTCCAACTTTAAGACATACCTTTACCTATTCGGAGGTAATACTTATTTTAAAGCACACTCCATTGAATTTCGGGACGAAATTCTTTTAACGGGGGGAGAATGTGACAACCCTAAAATTTATAATTATTATTATTTATACTTTTTGTATGTATATCAAATATATAATACACATATGCAATTATATATATGGAAAATGAAACAAGCAAGTCTGTGTACGAATAATTTTATGTATAATATGTATATATACCTTATATACATATATAACTTTGGACTCATAAAATGATATATATATTATGAGTGTACGTATGCATGGTTGCATACATGCATATATATGGAAACTTTACGTACGCATGTTTGCATGCATACACATAAGTTGATGATTCTCGTGTGCATGTACGTTAAATACCCAAAATCTACACATACGGGTATATAAATATAAAAGTTTACGTATGCATGTTACATATGTACGTGGAAAAATTCCTTGGTATGCTTGTATTTGTGTACGGTTAGAATGTATATACATATATATATATATATATATATATATATGTTTACGTGTATATATATATATATAGATACACGTATTATAAGTTTGTGATTAGTTATGTTATATGTGTAAACTATGGATACATATACTTATCTACATATACACGTGTGAATATATGTCTATATATATGTATACATATATACATACTAAAACACAAACAAACTCAACCAAATCAAACCTTGAAAAACATTAAAAGTTAACATTGAATCCAAAACACCAAACCATTTTGAAACTCTTGGTTAAACATCATCAAACCACTCCCGATTATCACCACTCGAAACCATTAGACCAAAACTACCAAATAAAACACCTTGTTTAAAATCACATGGGATACCATCATTACAAAGGGATGTGGCAATCCCAAAGACCACCATCGGCCACCTCCCATTCACACTCCAAAAATCAAAAACTACCACAAGCACCTCAAAACTTCCGATTCATTGAATCCAAATTGAACATAATGATAACAATGGAGACTTGCTATCCTCTTTCATTGACACCTAGACTTCTAGTTGGACTTAGCAACCTCCCATTCACACCATGAAACTTTTCTTGAGTGCCACCTTACTCTCTCCTTCTCTCGGTCTCTTCCTATAACCGCCACCTAAGGCCACATTGGACTAAATGATTTTGTATTCACACCATAGCTATTCTAGAGTTTGCCACCTTGACACCCACATACATTACTTAGCCACCTACTTGATGACTCATAAGGCTATGATTAGCCTTCCTCAAATCTTGTAACCGGCTATAGGCCTATAAAGGCACCCACTTCGGCCCCTTCTTAATCACACACAGCCTCTCTTGCTCCCTTTCGGGTGTTCCTTGTGAACCCACAAACAACATCAACCGCACTTGAAAGCTCTCGGTTTCTACATGTACCATCATCAACCCACCCGTAGCACAACCAAACTACACCATCAACACCCAACCGAGCACCACCACCATCCTGTTCCTCACTCTCTCTCGGTCCATACACAAAAACAAATAACTACACCACCTTCGCACACCATCATCAACAACCATCAACAAACCAAAGCCACCATCACCACCTTGCTCTCTACCTCTTGATTCTATAAAGTCACAACAAGCAACCGGTTCGGAGCTGCCTAGATTCCTGTAATGATCATAACACAAAAGGTCCCAAAACTCTAAACCTTTATTAGTGTTGTATATCAATATGTATATATGTACATGTATTTGACCAACTCATATGGTTAAAAATATTAACCTCTATCATACACAAAGCAAAAGATTTTCCTTAAAAAAACAGAATAAAAAGCAGCTAGAATTGTGGAAACAAACATTTTCTCAAAACTTTATAAAAGTATGAAAGTTGTTTAAATAAACCAAAAATAGAAATAAATCCGGGAAAATCCTGATAAATTTACAAAATGATTCTTTTGAGGTATAAAAGCCTCTGGAATTATTTCAGAATTTTATTCTTTATTATGATTAAGATATGAATTTTTATATGTTATGTAGTAAATAAATTAGAATAAATACTTAAATTGAATAATAAATTCTGATAAAATCATAGATGTAATACTAAATATAACTTTACAACATAATATATAATTTTCATAATTTGTTGATCAGTATAAGTATTTTTTCTAAATATTTCAATTATTGTAGAAATTACAGAAACTGGTCTGTTATGATCTGGACTTTGCAATAATTATATGATGATTTATTTTATAGAGGAAATCTTCTGTTAAAGTTTTGGAATTTTTCGTGGACAGAAGCTATTTTTAACTATTTAGGAGAATATTATGAAATTTATAGAAAATAATCTGTTAGGATGTGGATGTTATAAAAATTATAAGATGTTACTGAATTTCTGGATAAGATTCTATGAAGTTTTGAGGATTTTTGGACAACAGTAGGTATTTTGATGATTTATGTAGGCTTTATACTAATTTTTGAACAAATTATGTATAAACAAATTGTGGGAAATTTTTGATAATATTATTGGTAGAACTTCAATAGATACTTACCTCTAAGGTTCTAAAAATTCTAAAGAAAATATTGTCTGACACTGTGAACTGTCTTGTTAGGTTCAAGTGAGAAGACACGGTGAGTTCATAGCCCCATTTTTCAACCATTTGGTAGTCAACAAAGTTTTAGGGGAAAAAGTATACTGTTTGGGTTGATGTATTATTTTGAAAATACTTTTGTTTGCTTACTGTCATTTGCGACACAACCATTAGTTCGAATGAGGAACCGGTCAATAATATTAGTAGCAGCTACTTAGGAGAATATTTACACTAACCGGATGAGGGTTACTGCTATTTTCCTGCATCTAACCGAATGGGGGTTAGGATGTAATATTATTTGATTTTATGATTATTTCGTGACAGTATGATTATGTTGTGAGCAGGTTTGGTTGTAATTGATACATCAACAAAATATTTTGTCTGGATTAAACCTATGTTCTCACCAATATTTTTGTTGACTGGTTTAAGTGTACTTTTTCAGGAAATGAGTAACACCTTTGATTTCAGCTTTGAGGTTCATGATGGTTGGGGCGAAGTCGTAGGACGGGTCTGTGTAACACTGACCGTCAACATCGTTGACGGAAGTGTGTACGTGGACGCGCATTTTCATAGATTTTAGACATGCTGTAACTTAGTTGTAACTAATTACATCTAATTTTGGTATATTATGTAAAAAGATGTAATTCCTCTAGTATTAATAAAAGCATGTCTGTGTTATGTTTTATATTATAACTGTGTTTATTTCACTGTAAACAATGCACTCTGATAAAAGTTAGTCACATTCCATCCGTATCGTTCACGCTTCCGCCGGGATGTGACAAAAGGATACAAGGATAGCCTCTTTGGAGCAACAAATGAAAAGTATGTTTGATTATTCTTCGGGATTGGAAAGACAGCTGAATGAGCTACGCGAGTTTATTTCTCAGACATATTTCCATCAACCACCAGTGATTCGGTCTACAACTGTGGTTGGTAAGACGAGTAGGCGTTCTCCAAGTCCATCTCCTACAGAAAATATTCAAGAAAGTGAAAAGGTCAACGAAGCTCAAACTATTGAAGAACAGCCAAGTGTTAGTACTACTGAAGATGTACCAATTTCATATGAAGTACCTATCACTGAAGCTTTCACTTCTACAGCTTTCGTTGAGCCAGAACACATGATAACTCTTCCTAATCTTACTGAAGAAGAGGATGAAGATTTACTTGATTATGGTGATTTTGATGATGATAAAGATTCTGATGATGATGAAAATGAGGATGATGATGACAATGATGATGATAATGATAATGATGATGGTGGAGATAATGGTGGAGATAATGGAGGAGATGATGATAATAATAATGATGATGATGATGATGATGGATGTGATGTTGGAGGTTTATCGTCTAATCCAACTGATGATACTAGCACTGGAAATGTCTCAGGACCATGTGCTAGTAATCCAGAAGGATACGAACCATTGGATCCCAACATGAAAGATTTATATGATAAAGAGTTGTACTCATTCAAGCTTTCTACTTCAACTGAAGCTGCAGAAGAAGAGTTTGATTTATTTGATGATTTAGATGAACAAAATGAGTATACTGACATTTTTGGGAACAACTTACAGGACTTATTCAAAGACATTGATCTGGAAGAAGGAGAAATTCCTACTGAGTCTGTAAGTGATCCAACTCCTTCTGGTACAATACAAAAGGACTCTACTGGGCAAATTGCTTTATATACCAGAGGAGGATTGCAATTCAAAGCACCACCACCACCCAAAGAAACTCATTTCTTATTTGTATCAAAGCCGAAAGACAAGTATGGTGAACTTTCTCATGTTATTAGCTGGGCTTGTGATGGTGAAAAGAAGATGTACGTAATTAAGAGAAGGAATGGAGAGATAGATTATCTGAAAAGCCCTCAAGATTTTCATACTTTACGAGCTGTTGATCTTTATTCAATGGGAAAAGCTCCATTTTTCAATGAAAGCAACTATGGAGAAGCTGAATTAATGAGATCAAAGATAAGAAGAGAGATGAGAACCAACTTCAAGGACTTCAGAACTGTAAAATCAAAGGTGATTGATGACTCTTCTAGAATTGATGAAAACCCCAAAGCTCCAATGAAAATCAGAGTCTATCAACATCCCAAATACATAAAGAAAGTCCCAGTTCATGCTCCAGTTCCTCCAAATTCTTTGAAGCAATTTATATCTCGGAGTTGTGAGAAGGATCCAGGTCAGGCTGTGATCAAATGCATTGATAGATCATATAGAATCATCGATCCAGCTGACTGACGACTTGAACAAGCTGCTACATTGTCCTATCACAGCTGACGAGTCTGTTTACTTTTTGTCTTGCCAATATGTTTGGATGACAGATCGGATCCTTAGAAATAAATGGTATGCATATTCAGGCACATACAAGAGAGCCAATGTTGTTTTTGACTGATAAGGTTTCACCGATCCTAGGAAGAGATTGTAGAAGACTACACAAGGCTCGGCAAAACATCAAAGTGATACACGAAACAAAGAAGTCAAGCGAAAAGTGAACTCACGCGAGAAGCTGATCTCGCGCGAGATGAAGACCCGCGCAAAAAGTGTGTCTCGTGCGAGAACCGTTTGTTTTAGTATATATATGTAATTTTCGCTTTTGTAGCTAAGTTTTCTCAGTTTCAAGTTCAATTTCGCTTTGTATTCGTTCTGTGCATTTTCGCATAAGATTGTAATCATCCTGATTATCAATTGAAAGCATTTTGATTCATTATTTGTCTTCTTCCAATCACACTTATATTCCGCGTTCGTGTGATTGAGATCTTGGTTAGTGATTCTTGGGAATTGACTGAGTTTTACAATCACCTCCATCATCATCATCATTCTCATCATTATCATCATGATTATCACCATCATCTCCACCATCATTGTCATCATCGTCATTATCTTCATCATCTTCTTCATCTAAGTCATCATCAGAATCACCATAATCAACCAATCATCATCTTCTTCATTTATAATAGGAATAGGCATCATATGCTCAGGCTCAACAAAAGCTGTAGGAGTTACAACTTCAGTGATAGGTACCTCAGGTGTAGTTTGTTCACCTTCGGTAACACTAACACTTGGTTGTATATCTGTAGTGTGAACTTCTGTGACTTTCTCAACTTCTTGTATATCAACTGCAGGAGATGGACTTGGAGAACGCCTACTCGTCTCACCAACCATAGTTGTAGAACGTACAACTTGAGGTTGATGGAAATAAGTTTGAGAGATAAACTCTCTCATCTCTTGCAGCTGTCTTTCCAAACCAGCTGTATAATCAATAATGTTCTTCATCTGGATCTCAAGAGATATGATCCTTGAATCCTTTATGCTTGAATCCAAGTGAATCATAGTAATCATCTTAGTTTTCTCCTTATTCTCCTTCCTCAAATCAGCAATTATCTTGACATTCTCATAACTTTCTTTCTCAAGATTCTTCACCCTCTCTTCCAAAGTAACAGATGAAGATTGAGTAGCACTGGACGTTTCTTCTCTTCCTCTGAACTCAGGTGGAGTGTTCAGAAAAGTGTCAACATCAAACTCCAAGTTGTCTTGTCTCGGTGGAGTCGAATAACCAGTTTCTGGAGCAGAAACAGTCTTTGTACCAACGGGCTCAAAAATTATTTCAGGAACAGTAGAATCAATCTCTGCTTATGTCTCCTGTTCTTCTACAAATCTTTCAAGAGATCCTAGAACTCCTGTAGTGGCAGTCTGCCCAACATCTGTAACCTCCACTTGTGTTCTTGGTCGCTTAGGTATTACACCTCTTTTACCTCTTTTTCTTGTAGGGAAATCTTTCCTCTTAGCCATCCTTTTGAGCCTCAGAGATGTATTTGGTGATACCTCAGGAAGATAATCTGTGTCTCTTTCATCAATAGATTGTTTCCTGGAGGAAGTAGGAGTAGATGGAGTAGTATCTGTCTGTAGAACATAAGGAACGTTTCCAATCTGATCACTCCTCATCTCAGAACTAGAAGCTAAGTGAACTACTCCTTCAACTCTTTCACCCTGCTGAGGATCATCTTCAAACAATCTTTCTATCTCCTTATCTATATCTTCTATCACAGCAGATGTAGAAGTACCAGTCTGTGCATCATCAGTCAGAATATCTCCTTCTACATCTCTATCACTATCATCGATCTCAGTGAATCGACCAATCTTGGCAAAGCTTTCTCCTGAGCACTTATTCCCTCGTGCTCCAGTCAGATGAGTAAATATCTCCTTCTTAATAGTCTGAACAACATACTTAGGAGATCTGAGTGTAGCAAGCTCTGGATAGGCATCATTAATCACCAACTGTATGAATCGTGGATACATGATGAACTTCTTTCTAGGATTTGCAGTAGCATTCTTCTGCATTTCCTGAAAGATAGCTCCAGAAATGCTGAAAGGAATATCATCCACAAGAGACACCAGCAATGATCCAAAAACCACACTCAGACTATCCATTCCTTCCTTGAGGTTGCTTAGACAATGAATTACCACATGGAATAAGTATTTCGAGTAAGGTGGTAACCATTTCTTCTCAAGGCTTGAATATCTATACTCATACCCCATTCGGGTCAAACAATCCATCATAAGACTCTGTTAAGAATAGACTGAGATACAATCACCCTCTTCTCCTTAACTGTAGCAGTAATAATGGGATTTCCTGCTACATCCTTCTCTAAAGCAGCTGTGTTCCAGAATGCATCAATCAGCTCAGAAATCAGCTGAAATAGCATACACAATCCGAGAATTCTTCAACCCCTCAATCATAGATGTGAACAGCTCTTTCCCTTCTGGAACTTCATCAAGATAAGCTACAACAGTTATGATTTTTGTTAAAAATCATTTATGCCATCTGCAATTACACAACCAAAAAATTGTTAAGTACTCTTGAAAGAACATATACACAAACAAAATTTTAACACTTAGTCAATATTCACATTTAGTTAACCTTGACACTTAATCTTATGTAAAATCTTTTATCAAGTTACTGATTTATTTCAAGTGTTTATCAAAAATTCCATGTTAAAGAGTGTTATGATCGAATATTATTAAATAACACTTGAGTTTTATATTTAACACTTAGAAAAACTTTTCAATTTTTCATATCTTTCAAAAACTTTTATCATCAATTATGAATCAAAACAAAAATGTTTTATTTACCAAGTGATCAATTAATTTCAAGACTCTTCAGTTTTCCAAAATTTTTATCTGTTATTTATTTGTTTTAAATCAATGTAAAACAAAAACAAAACCAAAAACAAAACAAAACAAAATGATAACAAAACAAAATAACAAAATAATGAACATATATAAAGAATCAAGATCAGAATTGTTTATTGATCAAAATTTTCTTGTAAGAATTTTCAAAATGAGATCATATAGTTCTTTGTCAAGCCAAGACTCTGTGCAGCTTTATTTTAAAAGAAACTGGTTAAGTTGATTGTCAATATATTTTATCCATTTTAAACTTATACTTCAGTCTTTACTCAGAAAACATAAGGAGTGATATTTATCATGCTTTGTGTGATTTTATATAAATTCAGTGGATCCCACAATCAGAACTCTTGTAAAATACTTATTAGTCTTCAAGACACTGTTGAGATTCAAGTCATCCCAAATTGACTTAAACCATGCATTGTTGTTCAATGATACCATTTGTTTATTCCTAAAATATATCTATTTGAGCATAACTAGCCTGAGAAACATATCTTAACACGGAATATTAACAAGTTTAAGGACTTACAAACAGCCATCCGGACTTACGTCTGCCCTCTCAAGATGTTTAGGACTTACAAGCCATCCGGACTTACATGCCCCATCTTTTGATTTTGCCTTCCGTGATCAGAACATATTCTCAAAATAAAAAATATATATACCATATAGTATGTATGTCTTTAGACATATCTTTTGATTTGTGCACTTTGGCATCTTATATCCTATATGGCCTTTTTGGCATCTTTTTGCTCATTTATTTTAATATATATTTTATTTCTTGTTTTTCATGTCTTTTTGTATTTTCTTTCATATATATATATATTTATATATGATAATCACTTAATCAAACAATAACAGGCTTGAGTATGACAAGAAGATAACTATCAGTCTGTTTTAGAACATTTTTGATATTGTCACAGAATCCTGATATGTTCCCCACTAAATCATATCAATATACTTCAAATTTAATCACTGATTTACGATCTTTTCATTTATGAAAGCAAAGCCTATTGACACATCAAACATAATCCAAGTTTATTTATATGCAAGCCTTTGAAAGTACTTAGACTCGTTTTGAACTGCGTAATATCATTTCTCATTTAATCATGAAAATTCCTTTTTAACAATATATCCAATCTTGACTCCCCCTAAAACTAAAAATATTTTCCAAAGCAAGCGTCTTTTCTGATTTCTCCCCCTAAAATTATGATAGTTCTTTTAAAGAAAAAGAAAAACAATTACAATTTTATTCCTTATTAAAAATGAAAAATCTTTTTGTGAAGATTCAAGAAATCAATTTATCCAAAGTTAATCATTCCCAATGATTGCACAAGAAAATCAAATCGAGAATGATCAAATGCCTTGGTAAATAAATCAACAATATTTTCAGTTGATGGCACCTGTTTTAAGTGAATAAGGTTGCGATCAAAACAATCACGGATGAAATGGATTCGGATGTCAATGTGTTTAGTTTTGGAATGCTGAATGGGATTTTTTACTATGTTCAGTACTGCCGTGTTATCACACCAAATAGGTGTGTCATATATGTTAAGACCATAATCAAGAAGTTGTTGTTGAATCCAGACAACCTGGGAACAACAACTCGATGCAGCCACATATTCACCTTCGGCAGTGGATGTGAAAACAATGTTCTGCTTTTTACACTGCCAGGAAATGTGTCTGTTGCATAGAAATTGACATCCCCCTGTAGTCGATTTCCTGTCTAAATTGCAACCACCATAATCACTGTCAGTATAAGCAAATAAATTGAAATCGGAAGTTCGAGGATACCAGAGACCAAGTTTTGGTTGACCCTTGAGATACTTGAAAATCCGCTTGACATCTTTCATGTGTGATTCCTTTGGATCACTTTGATAGCGGGCACACAGACAAACAGGGAACATGATATCCGGCCTGCTTGCAGTAAGATACATGAGGGAACCAATCATTAATCTATACAAATGTTGATCAACTGATTCGCCTAATGAATCTGGAGTGAGAGTAGGACGAGAAGACATAGGAGTTGGAGCTACTTTGGAATTTTGAAACTTGTATTTCTCTATTGTCTGAACATATTTTTCTTGATGAATGAGAATACCAGTTTCAGTCTGATTAACTTGAATACCCAAGAAGAATGAAATTTCTCCAAGAGAGCTCATCTCGAATTTCTTTTTCATCACTTCTTCAAACTCCTTGCACACACTTTCATTAGTAGATCCAAAAATGATATCATCGACATAAATTTGAACCAGAATAATATCAAAGCCTGATTTTCGAATGAATAAGGTTTGATCAATTACGCCTCGTGAATAACCATTTGCAAGCAAATGTTCAGTCAGAGTTGCATACCAAGCATGAGGTGCTTGATGTAAACCATACAATGCCTTATCCAATTTGTATACATAATCAGGATGATCTGATCTTCAAATCCAGGAGGTTGACAAACATAGGTTTCTTTCTTCATTTCCTCGTATAAGAAAGCAGTTTTAACATCTATCTGATACACCTTAATATTCATGTAAGAAGCAAAAGCTAAGAAAATGCGTATTGCTTCAAGTCTTGCAACTGGAGCATACACCTCTTCATAATCCAATCCTTCAATCTGATAAAATCCCTGCACTACAAGACGTGCTTTGTTCCGAACTATAACACCTTTTTCATCCGTTTTGTTTCGAAATATCTATTTTGTTCCAATCGGAAGCTTATCTTTTGGAAGTTCCACAAGATGCCAAACATTCAGTTTCTTGAATTGCATCAACTCATCTTGCATTGCTTCTATCCAACTGTTTTCCTTTAGTGCCATTTCAACATTCTTTGGCACTATCTGTGATAGAAAGCAAGCATACAAACATGTGTTGATTGCCCCTGATCAGCTTCTAGTAACTACACCTTCATGCAATGGACCGATTATTGCTTCAGTTGGATGAGTTTTATGATTTCTCAGCTGAGGAACATCATCTGCAATAATCTCACCGTCCAAATTAGTTATATGTTCAACATTTGCGTTCACTTCGTCAGAGTGTCTAGATTGATAAACATTATGTTCTTCAAAAGTGTCATCTGAAGTGTGATTTTCAGAAGCAGTCGACACATTTGGAGATTCTGCAAATGGAACTTGAATTACGTCAATTGGAGTATCAATAGTCTCTGAAGAAGATGATGCAGACAACGGTGAATTCAGTGATTCTTCTGGCTCTGGATTGTGTAATTGATCTGAAAGATTGTCTGGTAAACAAGTACTTTCAGACACATGTACAGAAGCAGTAGGAATACTCTTGGACGATGATGGAATTGCAGAATCATCAGATATAATAGATGGAAGTTCCTCAATGATTTTATTTTCCAAAGATAATGAGAGAGAATTAGTATCTGCAGACAAAGGTTTAAAAACATTAAAATTTATGAACAATTATTCATAATCATAAACCCATGATGGGGCTGATCCTGCATCAGTTATGTTAAGCTCGTTCCAATCAATATTAAATGACTTAATTATTTGTCTTGTTCTTTTATTATAAACTCGATATGCAACCTTATTAGCTGCATATCCCACAAAGTAACATTCATCAGCCTTTTCAGAAAATTTTGAAGATGATTCGGTTATGTGTAACAAAGTACAACAACAACCAAAGGCTTTAAAATATTTGAATTTGGGTTTGTGTTTATAGAAAATTTCATAATGAGTCATATTTAATCTTTTATTTATTAGAATACGATTCTAAACATAACATGCAGTGTTTACTGCCTCAGCCTGAAAGAACAATGGTAATTTGGTAACAGATATCATAGTTCGAGCAGCTTCAATGAGTGTTCTATTCCTTCGTTCAGCAACTCCATTTTGTTGTGGAGTTCCTGCCGCACTAAACTGTCTCGTAATGCCTTTAGATTCACTAAACTCATTCAACGTCTGATTGCAAAATTCTGTTCCATTGTCATTTCTGATGCATTTTACCTTCTTATCTGTCTGATTCTCCACCAAATTAATGAACGTGATCAAAAGATGTGGAGTCTCATCCTTAGATGCAAAGAAAAACACCCAAGTAAATCTTGAAAAGTCATCAGTAACAACCAAACAATAAGATCGTCGACCCAAACTTAAAACATTTACTGGACCGAATAGATCCACATGTAAAAGTTGTAAGATTGATTCGATTGAGTTGTGTGCAATTGGTTTGTGAGGAAGTTTATGTTGTTTACCCTTGGTACATGACAAACAATGTTCAGTTAATTGAAATTTCTTTTAAGGTAAACCAATGACATGATTTCCATGTACCAGTTTATTCATATTTTTAAGATTTACGTGTCCCAACCGACGATGTCATAACATGGAATCATTCTCCGAGGCTTTGGATAATAGACAAGAAGCTGTTACCAAAGAATAATAACAATGCATATCAAGAAGATATGTATCATTGTCTCTCAGAGTCCTCAGTAAAACCCAATCATCAGGAATTACAAAACCCGGTTTTATGATTAAACATTCTTTATTAGTAAAGCGTGTAGAATATTGTTTGTCACAAATTTGAGACACACTTAGCAGGTTATGTTTTAATTCCTCAACAAAGTTGACATTTTCAAAACTGAGTACACCATTTGTAACTGTACCACGTTTAGTAATACGGCCTCCTTTGTCACCAGCAAATATTACTCTTCCTCCATTGTAAGATTGAACATCTTGAAGTAGAGATAAATTTCCATTCATATGTCTTGAACAACCGCTGTCCACATGCCATAGGCTTTCTATGATCTTTTGCGGCAGTTCCTGCATAAGTAAGAGAATTACTTAGTCTTTGGTACCCAAGTCAAAAAAGACTTGAACACATTCTGTGTTGCAGTTAGACAAAATGATTTGAGATTGTTATATTTGCTTTGCACATTAATAGTTTCTTTAACACTTCTCAATTGTAAGTTGTCTTTTAAATCATTTTTCAAATTCTTGTTCTTTTCGACATCATTTGCATATACAACTTTTGTTCTCAATTGTTTTGAAAATTTTCCACGAGTGAAAAACATTTTTCTATTATGAGCAATAGAATTATGAAATCGTTGTCTGCTTGGTGATTTTTGTCGATAAAGACAATTATTTGCAAGATGATTTATGTTTCCACACTGATAACATTTCCGTTGTTGTGTGTGGAAAACAAACTGTGGATGACAATTATAAAAATTATCATAAAAACCAAAATCAGATTGACATTTTGGTTTAACTTTCTGCACAGTCTCTCGTATCTTTACTTCATTGCATAATTGATAGTTCATCTTAGAAAGATTCGAGGAAATAGGTGATTTATGAACACTTGAAATTTTAGATTTATCTTCTTTGGCTATTTGAACGGATGATGCTGGAATTGGACCAATCTTAGATTGTGCTGGAGAAGGACCAGGCTTTGTTATTCGAATTGATGCTGGAGAAGGACCAGGCTTTGTTATGTAGATTAATGCTGGAGAAGGACCAAGCTTTTGAAGTTGCAGAATTGAAGAAGAAGGACTAGTCTTTTGCACATCTGGGCTACACATATCTTGTTTCACAGGATCAGCATTCTGATGAAGTTTATTTTTAAAGAATCGAAAATTCATTTCTTTAAAAATATAATCTTCATCTTCAATTAAACCTTTAGAAACAAATCTGTTTTTAAAATCTTTTTCAAGATTAACTTTATGATTAGCCCTTTGAATTTCATTCAAATTACTGTTGACATTTGGTTTTGTTTCACTTAAAGCGACGTTCTTTTCATTCCTCAATGAAGTTTGATTACAATCAGATTTGAAATCTTTTAAATTCTTATTTTTCAAACTCTCTCTTTCATTCTCACAATCACTATCACTTTCCCACTCTTCAACCAAACCGTCCACCTTCAAATTATCTGCACAAAAATTTTCAGTTGATTGTTTAGTTTTTGTTATTGTGATAGGCTCAATAGTCAAATTTATTTTGACTAAAGGTTTTAAGTCTGAGGAAGGTGAGAAACCTATCCCATAACTCATATCATAATCAGAAATGACATCAGATGAAGGCAAACATGAATAATCATGATTGATTGGTGGAGCGATGTTCGAAAATCCAACACCATATTTTCCTCCTTTTATCTTCTGAGTCATTTGAGATTTGATAATACCTTCAACCATGTTTGATGAAAGTTCAAACTTTTCAACAATCAATTTAGCCGAGGCTAGTTCACTGTTGAGGCGATTGATTTCCAAGGCGAGTTCATTATTTCTGTTAGTCAAATCATTATTTGTACATTCTTTATCATGAAGATTTAATTGTAAGTTGTACACCGTTTTATTTAAACCTTCAAGTTTTTCTTTAAAAATCTTTTCATTTGACTTGTGTTTTCAAGCTTGATATTGAAGTTTTTCAAATTCCATTATCAAGTTCTCATTATGAACTCTGTACCTTTGAACTTTCTCAATACATAAATTTATGCATAAATCATCATATACCTTTGATTTTGAGCTTCCACCTTCTGATTTTTCAACATTCTTCACCATAAAAGCTTTCATTGCATCAACATGTTCTTTCACTGGAGCAACATTGACAGTCTTTGAATCTTCAAACTTGCATTTGACTGGAGGCTTAACAGTGTTCTCTTCCATTTCTTTCTTCTTCTCAACAACCTTCTCTACCTCCTCTTTCTTCACATCACTTTCATCAACTTTAACTTCTTCATTCTCTTCTTCCTTCTCAACAAACACACCATCCAATAAATCATCTGATACAAACTCAGCAAACAAATTCTCATCCTCCTCTGGTTCAGTAACAATTTGAGCAACCAAAGCTGTAGATAACTTCAAATCAAGTGCTTCCATCTGGTCTGACCAATCATACTCAACATTAGTTTGTGAAACTAATGCTTTGTTACCTCCAGATAAACTTGCTTTATCCTTCTTAGTTTCAACCTCCACAGTGACCATTCTTTTAGTTCCTTCAGCTTGACCAGATTTAGGTTCAGTGCATTCTCTAGCAAAATGTCCTGGTTTATCACAGTTGTAACATCTCAGATTAGACTTGTCAAAACCAATTTTGCTTGAGTTATTTACTCCAAACATCTTCCTTCCAGTTCTTCTTGCAAAATTCTTAGCCCTGTACACCACCATTGCCATTTGATACTTAATATCATTTTCTTCCACATCATCAGGGTTAACTTGTTGAAGATCATCAATCAAAACATTTGGAGCAGTAAGTCTTCCAGCCATGAATGCTTCATAACTAGACATGAAAGTAGTGAATAATGCAAGATGTTCCTCTGCAATCTGAACAGTTTCTTTTGATGGATTTGTGGTAGCAACATAAGCTTGTTGAACACTCTGTGGAGCTGGAGTTTGAGGAATCTATTGATGAATGATGGGGGAATAATGTTGAACAGCTGGAATTTGAACTTGTGGGTTTATAACTGGTTGAATCTTAGGAGATGCTGAACTTCCTGTTTGCTGTTGCTGACACATCTGAGTATAACTGACATAGTAATTAGGATTACTAGTCATTTTAGCATATAAAGCAGTTGCTTCAGCACCTAAAGAACTCAAATGATTTGCAGCTCTCTGCTTATCATCCATTTCATAAGACTTGATAGTGGAAATTAAATCAGTCAGAGGAAGTGTGTACAAGTCTTTAGTTCTTTTGATCAAAGTACAGTTGTGATTCCAACTGTAAGGAAGTGAATTCAGCAGCTTCTTCATGATTGGTTCCAGTGTTATTCCAGCACTTTTCATTTTAGTAACCAGTTTTACAAATCTGGCTATCTGAACATCCCACAACATGATTGAACATGTTAAACTCTTGATTCTGCATATCTTTCTTACTTTCCCTCATGTCTTTGTTTCCCATGATTTGAGTTTCCAATGCATCCCACAAAACCTTTGCTCCTCTGAATTCTTTAAACTTGTGAGAGATCTCAGTGGTTAAATCCATAGTGATAGCTGCATAAGCCTTGTCATCTAGCTCAAATCTTTTCATATCATCCTCATCCCACAAATGTTCAGGCTTCTTAACCATCTCCCCTTTGTCATTCTTGTACAATGGGATATAAGGACCATACTTAATTGACCTCCACATTTTCGGTTCAGTATAGATAATATGATTCTCGGACCTATACGCCCAATCAGCATAATCATCCTCACTGAGAAGTCTAGGTGGCTTATTCCCAGTGCCAATTTCAGTGTCTAAGTGAAGAGATGCAGTAAGATGCTTCAAATTAGGTGTTGAAGAAGACATGTTGTTGAAGTGAACCAAAGAACCAACTTTTGTGCGAAAATTCAAATCACGCGACAACAATTTTCGCGCGAGAATCAAATTCGTGCGAGATTCCCACTTGTCAACCAAGCGAAATCGCGTGAAAAGCAAAATAACTGCCTGTGCGAAAGGAGAGTTTTCGCGTGCGAAAAGTCCAGATGTTTTCAAACACAACCAGTTTTCAAGTGCGAATTTTACCAATTTTCACCTCAGATTCACTGATTAGTTTCAATTTGATTGATTTTAGTTCAAGTTTATCAGTTTTCTTTCACTTTTATGTTCAAATGTGATTAAAACTCAGTCAAATTTTACAAATTCAGTCCAAATGATCAATATCTTCGAATTTTCAGCAGCACAACAACTCCAAATTGAACTCTCAAGTAACCGAATAAATGAGCAAGATGAAGAACTTGTCAAATCAATCAAAAAACTTCTTTTAATCTTGGTTCTAGAGCCAAATGCTCTGATACCAATTGTAAAACTCAGAAATCTCCCAAGAACAATAAACCAAGATCTCAATCTCAAGAATACGGAATGTAATTGAGATTGGAAGAAGAAAACAATAGTTCAAACGATTCAATTGATAATCAAACGATTACAATCTTGTGTAAATGCACAGAGATATTACAAGCAAAAAGTAAGAAATTCAGAACTTCTTGACTACTTTCAAAAGCGAAAAAACAAATCTATTTATACGAAACAACTAGGTTCTCGCGTGACTAGGTTTATCACGCGGATGCTCTTTTCGCGCGACTTCCCTCTTTCGCGCAACATCACTGTCTCGCACGACTTGAGCTTGATCAAAACCATCTTTATTCATTTTTAGTTGTTTTACCGAGACTTTTATAGTCTTCTACAGTTTTCGCTCCATCTCAAGTTTTCACTTGATTTTAATATTTGATTTTGCAAGCATGAAATCTTGACCTATACATCCTCTCTGATGGTTAGTTTTTGTCTCAGAATATCTACCACCAACAACCAGTGTTGTCTTAAAACATTCCTGCCATATGGTTCCAATGGGTTGTCATCTACATGTGTACTATTTATGTTCAAAATAGTTGTTAACTATGTATTCTCATGGCGCTTTTACAAATTATCTCTTGTTTCATGTGGATAATATTTTTATTTTGACTATTTTACTAAGTTAATACATTAAAGTGCCATGGTTTTGAGTTTTGTTTTTGCCAAGAGTGATTTAGGACCACTGAACTACTTTTTCAGGATTTTTGCTACTCCTAATAAAGAAAGTATTCTTCTCTCCCAAACTCAATCTTATATATATTTCTGGGATTGCTTATAATCCTATTGACATTAGCGCTAAAGCCAGGATGCGTGTCGATCCACATGTAGTTATTATGCGTTTTTTAGGTGATAACTTATTATCTTTCTCTTCTTAATGCTTTGGCTAATGACTCTAGCTCAAGCATTGAATCTAAATATTATATTGTTGCTAATGTTGTTGCAAGAACATGTTTGTACTACAATCTTATTCTTGAGCTTTATTGTGTTGTACCTTGTGCCACCATTGTCTTTTGTAGTATCGTGATAGTGTAAGTATAGTTTATTTGTCCACTATTATGGTACAACATCAACTCTTCAAATTTATTGACATACACATGTTGGGTTAATCATTTATTCACCGGGTCCACGAATACGGGTCATGTGGGTTCATATTATTTAGTTGCATGTATTGCATGGAATAAGTCAGACTTCAAGAATTAAGTTACATGGCCGAAACTTTGGATTAAAACATTTGGATTTTATAGTTTATTGTTTATTTTATTATAGTTTGGTATTATAACCTCTTTCTCTTCCTTTTTCTCTCTCTCACCATCAAGCCTCTTGAGCACAGATCTCCACTGAATCATCAAGCCGCTCACAAGAGCTCTGACGAACCCAAATCGGAGTTAACACCGCCATTCACCGGACTTATTTTGCGGTAAGGAGTACTAGAACAATTGCAAAAGATTAATCGATCTTCCTAAATTCCAGTTCTTGTCGTTGCTTCCGACCTTGTTGCCGTCGCTTCCGAGCTTGTTCACATCACAGATCCATACTTTCACATCCACGGAGCTTGTTGTCATCGCTTCCATCTCTGACGAGAGTTGCTTATTTCCAGATCTGTATTTGGTAAGAGGGTGTAAAGGTTAAGAGGGTGTTTGGAACCCTAACGCCGGCGACTGCCCCTTCCTTCTCCGGCGAGAGTTGCTCATTTCCTCTTCCGACGATACCGTCGCTTCCATCTCCTCTGGCGAGTTGCTCCCAGTTCCGGTGGTTAGATTAGCTTATGCTAGTTGCACATCATAGCAGTTCTATTCGTGTAACACCCAGAAATTTTCTTTGAAGCCGACGAAAGAAGAAAAGAAATAAAGCTCAAAGTCGAGGGACCAAACTTGTCAAACGGGAAGAAACTTGGATGAGTGGGGGTATAAAAGGGGGAGGGCAGCCCACACCCTCCCCATTCTTGCCAAAAACTCAGCCAAGGAGAAAAGAAGGAGAAAATGGAGAAAAGCTTGGTTTGGGTGGATTCGAGCGTGAAAATCGAAGTGTAGCGGGTCAAATCGAAGCTCTACTCGACGGGATTGTTTGTGTGAGTTCTAGGACCCCTCTTTTACACGTTTTTGATCGATTTTAGGGCTGGAACACATCTGAAACCCCGTTTTATGTGTGTGTGTGTTTGACCCATTTGTATGTGTTTGCGTGTGATGCGTTTGGAGTTTGTTTCCGGGCTTCTGTGTGCTTGAATGGGGTTGTGGTATGCATTCCTAAGGTATAGGATGGTTGATTTGGGCTTAGAATGGGTTTTGATGAGCTTGGAGGTTGAAAATGGCAGATTGGGTTCGGGATGAACTGCATTCTACATCCGCTAGGGCTAGGCGGCCGAATGGAGGCCATACGGCCGAATGGGGTGCGATTGAGGTTCATTCGCACGATTGAGGTTCATTCGCACAAAAGTAATGTGAATGAATGAGATGCAGATGAAGGTCACGCAACTGAATGAAATGCGGATGAAGGTCATGCGACTGAGGATCATGCGACTGGAGTCCATAAGCCTGTGAGTCGTGCGATTAAGGTTCATATGCACGAAAGGGGTGCGACTTAGGGCCATTCGCATGAAGGTCATGCGACTGAGGTCCATACGCCCGGATGTCATGCGACTGAGGTTCATTCGCATGGGAAGCATGCGATTGGAGGCTATGTGACTGGAGGTCCATTCGCCTAAGTGTTCTCATACGCATGGAAGACCATGCGACTGAATAAGGTCCATACGCCCGAATGACTATAGTATTGTCTGACTTTCGGGAAAGTGCGGACGTAGGCTCGGACCTTTGGGGTTTTAAATGATGTGATGAGCATGGATGATGTAAGATGATTTATGATGATGAGCTGATGATGATGATGCGATACATGATGATGTGTGATGCCATATGGTTTTATATGATGTGATGTGCGTGATTCGTGTGATGTTTGATGTTGTGTGATTGAGCATGTTGTATGTTATGCATGATGTATGTTATGGGTGTGCGATGTTGCCACGTGTGATTGATGTTGTATGTTGTTATGTTCCTTATTATTATGCATGATTGTCTTCCCGTGGTTGCGATGAACGTTAACGAATGTAATGAAAGTATTATGTATCGTAAAGTGGAAGATAATGAAAAGAGGAACGTAATGAATGAACGCAAGCATGAACGAATGAATGAGAGTAAGGATGGCTTGCAAGAGAAAGAAAGGAGGTTCATAACTCATTAAGAGATGTTAGCTCAACTGTGTGTGTATTATAGCGTGTGATCTTGGCTAACTCATAAGGGAACATAGACACAGTAGGGGGTTAAGTTTTGGTAACTGCTCCGATACGTGCAATGTGGTATTTACTGTGTGCTATGTAGCTTGCGATTTTGGCTACCTCATGTGGGTTATGTAGCGTGCGATTTTGGCTAACCCATGAGATGGCGTGCGATTCTGGCTAAACCCTACGAGTTCTCACACACACAAGGGGAGTCAGTCTTGATGACCTCTCCGTTGGTGCGATGCGATATGTATGTAAAACCTCTGAAATCTCCCAGAAATCAATAACACACGATCTCAATCACGTGAATGCGGAATTTAACATGATTGGATAGAAGAGAAGATTGAATTGAACACGAAATGCTTCTTTGATTGAATCAAACAACCTATGAAAGGTCTTGTGCGGTTTTCGCACAGTACAGAATGATAAAATGAACGAAAAGCTTAATTACAAAACGAAACTAGGCTATTTATACAAAACATTGAGTTCTCGCGCGACACGCTTTTCGCGTGGAACAAGCTTTCGCGCGGCAATAATCTTTCGCGTGGAAACCTTCTTCGCGTGAGATCTGCTTCTCGCGTGACAGAAGCTTTCGCACATGCAGTCTGTTTTCGGACTTCGTCTTCGATCAATCTTCAAATGTTTTGCCGAGCCTTGATTAGTCTTCTACAATCTCCCCCTAGGCTCGGTGAAACATTGTAAATCAAAATCAATGTTTGCTTTCTTGTACGTTCCTGCATATGCGTACCATTTATTCCTAAGGATTCGGTCAGTCATCCACACATATTGGCAAGATAGAAAATAAACGGACTCATCAGCTGTAATAGGGCCGTGTAAAAGCTTGAGTAAGTCGTCTTTGCCAAACTTCATCAAGTCTGCTGGATCAATGATTCGAAATGACTTGTCAGTGCATCTGATCACAGCGTGACCGAAATCCTTCTCACATCTCCATGATAGTAATTGCTTTAAAGAGTTGGGAGGAACTGGAGCATGCACGGGGACTTTCCTGATAAATTTAGGATGTTGATAGACTCGTATTTTCATTGGAGCTTGAGTCTTTTCATCTATTCTAGTTGAGTCATCAATCACCTTAGATTTGGCAGTCTTGAAATCTTTGAAATTTGTGCGCATCTCCCTTCATATCATAGATCTCATCAGTTCAGCTTCACTGTAATTGCTTTCATTAAAGAAAGGAGCTTTGCCCATAGAGTAGAGATCAGCAGCACGTAGAGTATGGAAGTCTTGTGTGCTTTTCAGATAATCAATTTCTCCATTCTTTCTTTTTATTACATATAGCCTTTTCTTGCCATCATAACCCCAGCTAATGACATGAGACATTTCACCATACTTCTGCTTGGGCTTAGAAATGAATAGAAAATGAGCTTCAGTAGGTGGTGGTGGTGCCTTGAACATCAATCCTCCTCTAGTGAATAAAGCAATCTGACCAGTAGAATCTTTCTTTGTAGCAACAGCAGGAGTTTCACCACTCACAGTCTCATTAGGAATTTCTCCTTCTTCAAGATTGATGTCTTTGAATAGCTCTTGAAGGTCGTTCCCAAAAATGTCAGTGTATTCATTCTGATCATCCAAATCATCAAACACATCAAGTTCTTCTTCAACAGCTCCTGATGAAGATTGTTGAAAAGAATACAAATTCCTTTTCATACACACTCTCAGTGGCAGGGTCAAGTGGATCATATCCTTCCGGATTACTAACACTTGGTCGATCGACATTATCAGTGTTAGTATCTCCAGTTGGACTCGAAGAGAAATCTGTAGCATTACCTCCATCATTGTTATCACCATCATTTCCACCATCATCTCCTCCATCATCATTATCACCATCATTTCCACCATCATCTCCACCATCATCATCATCATTTTCATCATCATCTTCATCGTCATCCTCATCATCATCAGAATCAGCATAATCAACCAACTCTTCATCCTCCTTTTCATGAACAATAGGCAAAGTAAACATGTGCTCTGGTTTAACGAAAGCTGTAGATGTGTAAGCTTTGGTGATAGGTACTTCAGATGAAATAGGAACATCCTCAGTAGTGCTAACACTTGGCTGTTCAGTGGAGGTATGAGCTTCGTTGACCACTTCCTTTTCTGGAACATTCTCAGTGGGAGGAGGACTTGGAGATCGTCCACTAGATTCACCAATCACAGTTGTAGACCTTATGATTGGTGGCTGATGAAAATAAGTCTGTGAAATGAATTCTCTGAGCTCATTCAGTTGTCTTTCCAGCCCTGAAGAATAATCAAAAATGTTCTTCATCTGTTGTTCTAGAGAAGCTATTCTTGTATCTTTGATTGCAGAATCCAGATGAATCATGGTAATCTGACTCGACTTTTCTTCATTTTCTTTCTTCAGCTCAGCAATCATCTTAACATTTTCAAAACTCTCTTTTTCCAAGTTTTTAACTCTTTCTTCTAGAGTTATAGAATAAGGAGTGCTAGTTGATTCCTCTCTCCTTTGAAACTCTGGAGGAGTATTCAAAAACGAGTCAACGTCAAACTCTAAGTTTTCCTGCCTTGGAGGTGTAGAAAAGCCAGACTCAGAGATATTGGCTGCTCCAGAAACAGGAACTGTTTCTGTCTCAGGAGCAGAAGAAGTCACATTGGTTTTCTGATCTTGCTCAGTTTCAGTGACAACCACATGTGTTCGTGGTCTCCTGGGTATAATACCACGACCTCTCTTTCTAGCTGGAAAATCTCTCCTTCTTGCCATTCGTTTTCTTCGTGAGGATGTACTAGGAGACTCTTCCGGAATATAATCAGTATCCCTGGCTTCATCATTCGGTCTTGAAGATGTTGGAGTAGTAGGAGCTCGATTTGTTTGAAGAACATAAGGAACATTACCAATTTGGTCACTATCAGTCTCGGAACTAGAAGCCGAGTGCAATTCATCTTCCACTCTCCCTTCATGAACAGGCTCATCTTCAAACAATTTCTCAATCTCTTCGTCCAAATTATCTCTAGCAGTAGAAGTAGAAGCACCAGTCTGTGCCTCATCAACAGGAACATCTCCTCCCAAACCTCCAATATTCTCATCAACTTCTGCAAATCGACCAATCTTAGCAAAACTTTCACCTGAGCACTTGTTTCCACGTGCTCCAGTGAGATGAGTAAAGATGTCTTTCTTGAGGACCTGAACAACATACTTTGAAGACTTCAAAGTGGCAAACTCTGGATAAGCATCATTGATGACAAGTTGCACGAATCTCGGGTACATAATAAACTTTCTCCCTAGATTAGCTGTAACGTTCTTCTGCATCTCTTGAAATATAACTCTAGAAATACTGAATGGAATATCATCCACCAGAGAAACCAATAAAGATCCAAACATAGCACTTAGACTATCCATGCCAGCCTTCAAATTACTCAGACAGTGAATTACCACATGAAATAAATATTTCCAGTAAGGTGGTAACCACTTCTTTTCCAAACTTGGATATCTATATTCGTATCCCATCCGAGATAGACAATCCATAACCACATCATCATCCAGTCTTGTTGGTGCTCCCTCTTGGTCATTAAACAGAAGAACTCTGTTTAGTATGGCTTGAGAAACTGTCACCCTTTTATCTTTTATAGTGGCTGTGATAATTTGATTTCCAGCTTGGTCCTTTTCTAGAGCAGCAGTGCTCCAGAAAGAATCTATCAACTCGGAATAGATGGCTGGATCAGCAGAAATAGCATAAACAATCCTTGAGTTCTTCAGCCCCTCAATCATAGAATTGAACAGCTCTTTTCCTTCAGGAACCTCATCTAAGTAAGTTATACAATTGTGACTAGCTTTGAAAATCATATTAGCCATCTGCATTGTAAAACAAACTCAAGATCAGAACACTTTTAATATAACTTAATTATGCATTTAGAATTTTAGCACTTAGAACAATTTAACTTTTGATGTTTCACACTTAGACAATTTTATCACTTTTATCATTTCAAAGCTTAGTAATATGTGAATACATATACTACACTTAAATTTTAGCAACAAAAGATTTATTATTCGAAAACTAATTGTAAGTGATAAGTCCATTTGATACAACACCATCAACACTTAGAGAAATATTTTCAAAATCTTTCTATCATGCGAAACCCAACACATGCGAAAATGAACACTGTGCGACATTTGTAATTCAAGCTACAACTATCACGCGAAACCACGCGAAATCACTTTGCGAAAACTAGGTTTAAGCAAAATTTGTATTTGCACGCGAAACCAAAGCTCACGCGAGAACCAGGTTCACGCGACAACCCCTTTTCGCGTCCGTTCATTTCTTTTGTGCGATTCGCACAATACACATGTCAAATTAACATATCAAAACATGTTTTTAATCCATGAAATCCAGATCATTGCTGTCGCCTAAGTCTATTAGGTGTATTTCATCGTTCAATTTCAACTTTAAAGTCCATTTTTAAGATTTTAATGTCAAGATGTTAAGTTCCCCTTAGCATTGTATTGCTACAGTAACCAAATCAAACCATATATACCTTTAAAATCACACTATGAGTGTAATGAAAGCACACTATGAATCAGAATCTCAAGCAAGAACGAACTGATTTGAGTTTTGATGTAAGCGAAATGAAATTTTGGAAGGTATGCGAAAAAGGTTTTCGGATGTGGTTTTGAGCGAAAAGTGATTGTGTCTTGAACACTGTGAAATTTATACCCATGACAAGTCACGCGAATATCCTTTTCGCAAGACCCACCTTTTCGCGTGAGGTTTCCCTTTCGCGCGAGAGACAGTGTTTTTCAAAAAAATTCAACTTTTAAAATCTTTCTTATTTTTACACAACTTTCAATCTTTTTATTTTCAATGAATTAAGTCAACATAAAATGTTATTTACCAAGTGACCAATTAATTTAATGAATCTTCAATTTTCAAAAATTTTCTTGTTATTTATTTGTCCTAAAAATAAAACACTATAAAAATGAAATAAAAACAAACAATTACATACAAAATAACAAAAAATGAAAACAATTAAAGAATCAAGATCGGATTTGCTTGTTTTTGTATAAGAATTTTCATAATGAGATCATATAGTTCTTTGTCAAGTTAAGACTCTGTCCGGCTTTATTTAAAATAACTGGTTAAGTTGATTGTCAATATAATTTGTCCTTTTAAACTTATACTTCAGGTTTTACTCAGAAACATAATGAGTGATATATATCATGTTTTGTGTTTATTTAATATAAGTCAGTGGATCCCACATTCAGAACTTCTGTAAAGTAATTATTATCCTTCAAGACACTATCAAGATTTTCAAGTCACCCCAACTTGACTTAAACCATGTATTGATGATCAGTGATACCATTTATTGTATTCCTAAATATAACTATTTGAGCATAACTAGCCTGAGAAATATTTCTTAACCCGGAATATTAACAAGTTTAAGGACTTACTAACAGCCATCCGGACTTACGTCTGCCCTCTCAAGATGTTTAGGACTTACAAGCCATCCGGACTTACATGCCCCATCTTTCGATTTTGCCTTCCAAAGTTAAAAACTATTCTCAAAATAGAAAATATATACCATATAGTATGTATGTCTTTTAGACATATCTTTTGATTTGTTGTGCTTCTTGGCATCTTATATCCTATATGGCCTTTTCCTTTTGGCATCTTTTTGCTCAATTATTTTCTTTTTGTATTTTTCTCCTTTTTGTTTCTTTTTGTATTTCATCTTTTATATATATATATATAGTTATGATAATCACTGAATCAATCACATACAGGCTTGAGTATGACAAGATTATATCTCTCAGTCTGTGTTAGAACATTTTTGGCACATAATCCTGATATGTTCCCCACTAATTCATATTTCTTTAATTCAAGTGTAATCACTCAATTATGATCTTTTCATTTCTGAAAGCCAAGCCTATCAACATATCAAACATAATCCAAGTCTATTCGTATTTAAGCCTTTGAAAGTACTTAGACTCTGTAGAACTTTGTAATATCATTTCTCATGTAATTATGAAAATTTCTTCTTTTGATTTTGGCAATCCTTTGATCTTAACTCCCCCTAAGACCAAAAATATTTTTCAAAACTTTTTTTCCTAATTTTCTCCCCCTAAAATTGTGATTGTCCTTTTAAGAAAAAGAAACAATTGCAATTTTATTCTTTATTAAAAAAATGAAAAATCTTTATATGAAGATTCATTAAACCAATTTATCCAAAGTTAATCATTCCCAATGATTGCACAAGGAAATCAAATCGAGAATGATCAAATGCCTTGGTAAATAAATCAGCTATATTTTCAGTTGACGGCACTTGTTTTAGATGAATAAGTTTACGATCAAAACAGTCGCGGATAAAATGGATGCGGATGTCAATGTGTTTAGTTTTGGAGTGTTGAATGGGATTTTTCACGATGTTCAGAACTGTCGTGTTATCACACCAAATTGGTGTGTCATAAATGTTGAGACCATAATCGAGAAGTTGTTGCTGAATCCAGACAAGCTGGGAACAACAGCTCGAAGCAGCCACATATTCAGCTTCGGCAGTGGATGTGGATACAGTGTTCTGCTTCTTACACTGCCAAGAAATGAGTCGATTACCCAAGAATTGACATCCTCCTGTGGTCGATTTCCTGTCTAAGTTATAACCACCATAATCACTGTCAGTATAAGCAAATAAATTGAAATCGGAATTCCGAGGATACCAAAGACCAAGTTTAGGTTGACCCTTGAGATACTTGAAAATCCGCTTGACAGCTTTCATGTGTGATTCCTTTGGATCACTTTGATAGCGGGCACACTGACAAACAGGGAACATGACATCCGGCCTGCTTGCAGTGAGATACATAAGGGAACCAATCATCGATCTGTAAAGATGTTGATCAACTGATTCTCCAAATGGATCTGGAGTAAGAGTAGGACGAGAAGCCATTGGAGTTGGAGCTACTTTTGAATCTTGAAACTTGTATTTCTCAAGAATAGTCTGAGCATACTTTTCTTGATGGATGAGAATACCAGTCTCAGATTGAGTAACCTGAATACCCAAGAAAAAGGAAATTTCTCCAAGGGAACTCATCTCAAATTTCTTCTTCATCACTGCTTCAAACTCCGTGCACATACTTTCATTTGTAGAACCAAAAATGATATCATCGACATAGATTTAAACCAAAATGATATCATCGCCTGATTTTCGTAGGAATAAGGTTTGATCAATTGCTCCTCTTGAATAACCATTTGCAAGCAAATATTCAGTCAGAGTTGCATACCAAGCACGAGGTGCTTGATGTAATCCATATAGTGCCTTATCCAACTTGTATACATAATCAGGATGATCTGGGTCTTCAAATCCTGGAGGCTGACAAACATAGGTTTCTTCCTTCATTTCTTCGTATAAAAATGCAGTTTTAACATCCATCTGATACACCTTGAAGTTCATGTATGAAAAGGCTAAGAAGATGCGTATTGCTTCTAGTCTTGCAACTGGAGCATACACTTCTTCAAAATCCAATCCTTCAACTTGATAAAATCCCTGCACCACAAGACGTGCTTTATTCTGAACTATAACACCTTTTCCATCCGTCTTGTTTCGAAAAATCCACTTTGTTCCAATCGGAAGCTTATCCTTTGGAAGTTCAACAAGATGCCAAACATTGAGCTTCTTGAATTGCATCAACTCATCTTGCATTGCTTCTATCCAGCTATTTTCTTTGAGTGCCATTTCCACATTCTTGGGCACTATTTGTGATAGAAAGCAAGCATACAGACTTGTGTTGATTGGCCCTGATCGACTTCTGGTAATTACACCTTCGTGCAACGGACCAATGATTGCTTCAGTTGGATGAGTTTTATGTATTCTTAATTGAGGAATCTCATCTGCAACCATTCCATCTTCCAAATTGGTAATATGTTCAACATTATCAATAACCTCTTCAGAATGTTGAGATTGATACACAATAGTTTCTTCAAGTGTGTCATCTGAAATAGGAGTTTCAGAGGCAGTAGACACATTTGGAGATTCTTCAAATGGAACTTGAATGATTTCTATCGGTGTATGTATAGTTTCTGAAGAAGATGAAGATAATGGAGAACTCAACGATTCTTCCAGCTCCTGAGTAGGAATTTGTTCTGAAGGAACATCTAATGACTCAGAACAGGCAGATACAGGTACATAAGCTGTAGGAATATCTTTGGATGATGAAGCAACAGCAGAATCATCAGATATCAAAGATGGAAGTTCCTCAATGATTTTGTTTTCCAAGGAGATTGCTTGAGAAGTAGAATCTGCAGAAGAAGGTTTAGAAATTTTAAAATTTATGAACAAAGATTCATAATCATAAACCCATGAAGGAGCTGAACCTGCATCAGTTATGTTAAGCTCGTGCCAATCAATGTTAAATGACTCGATTATTTGTCTAGTTCTTTTATTATAAACACGATATGCAACTTTATTGGCAGCATATCCCACAAAGTAACATTCATCAGCCTTTTCAGAAAATTTTGAACTAGATTCAGTTGTATGCAACAAAGTGCAACAACAACCAAAGGCTTTAAAATATTTAACTTTGGGTTTGTGTTTATAAAATATTTCATAAGGAGTCTTATTTAATCTTTTGTTGATTAAAGCACGATTCTGAACATAACATGCAGTATTTACTGCTTCAGCCCAAAAGAACAAAGGTAATTTGGCAGCAGATATCATCGTTCTAGCAGATTCAATCAATGTTCTATTCCTTCTTTCTGCAACTCCATTCTGTTGTGGAGTGCCAGCAGCACTGAATTGTCTGGCAATTCCCTTGGATTCACAAAACTCATTCAGAGTTTGATTGCAAAACTCTGTCCCATTGTCACTTCTGATGCATTTTACCTTTTTCTCTGTCTGATTCTCCACCAAAGTAATGAACTTGATCAAAAGGTGTGGAGTTTCATCCTTAGATGCTAAGAAAAACACCCAAGTAAATCTAGAAAAGTCATCAGTAACAACCAGACAGTAAGATCTTCGACCCAAACTTAAAACACTTACTGGACCAAAAAGATCCATGTGTAAGAGTTGTAAGATTGAATCGACTGAGTTGTGTGCAACTGGTTTGTGAGGAAGTTTATGTTGTTTACCCTTTGAACATGACAAACAATGTTCAATTAATTGAAATTCTTTTTCAGGTAAACCAATAACATGATTTTCACGTACAAGTTTATTCATGTTTTTAAGATTGACATGTCCTAATCGACGATGCCATAACATGGAATCATTCTCGAGGCTTTGGATAGTAAGCAAGAAGCTGTTACCAAAGAATTAGAACAATGCATATCAAGAAGATATGTGTCATTGTCTCTCGGAGTCCTCATCAAAATCCATTCATCTGGAACAACAAAACCCGGTTTTAAGATTAAGCATTCTTTGTTAGTAAAGTGTGTAGAATATTGTTTGTCACAGATTTGAGACACACTTAACAGGTTATGTTTTAATTCCTCAACAAAATTAACATTCTCAAAACTAAGGACGCCGTTTGTAACTGTACCACGTTTTGTTATACGTCCTCCTTTGTCTCCCGCGAAAATCACTCTTCCTCCGTTATATGACTGAACATCTTGTAGTAATGATAAATTCCCAGTCATATGTCTTGAACAACCGCTATCTACATGCCATAGACTTTCAATAGCCTTTTGCGGTTGTCCCTGCATTAGTAACAAAATTACTTAGCTTTTGGTACCCAAGTCAAACATGACTTGAGCACATTATGTGTTGCAGCAAGACAAAATGATTTGATATTATTATATTTTGTTTGCACATCATTCTTTTCATTTATGCCTTTAAGCTTGACATTTTCTTTTACATCATTAGTCAAATTCTTATTCCGTTTGATATTAAAATCATTAACAACCTTTGATTTCATATTATTTGAAAATTTTCCACGAGTGAAAAACATTTTTCTATTATGAGAAATAGAATTATGAAATCTTTGTTTACTTAATGATTTTTGTCGAAATGGACAATTGTTTGCCAAATGATTTGTGTTTCCACACTGATAGCATCTCTTTTGTTGTGTGTGGAAAACAAACTGTGGATGACAATTATGAAAATTGTCATAAAAACCAAAGTCAGATTGACTAGGTTTAACTTTCTCCACAGTCTCTCGAATCTTTGCCATGTTTGACAATTGCAAATTCATCTTTTGCATATTCGAGGAAATCGAAGAATTATGACCACTTTGGATTGGAGATTTGGCAGTTTTGACTTTTGGGATTGGTGGTGTTGGAATAGGAACAGTCTTTGATTCTGCTGGAGTAGGACCAGACTTTGAATTTGCTGGAGGAGGACCAGGCTTAGATATACGGATTGGTGCTGGAGAAGGACCAGGCTTTTGAATTTTCAGATTGAATGCAGAAGAATCATTCACTTACAAATCTGGGCTACAAACATCTTGATTCACAAGGTTAGCATTATAATGAAGTTTATTTTTAAAGAATCGAGAATTCGTTTTTTTAAAAATATGTTCTTCATTTTCAATTAAACCTTTTGAAACAAATCTACTTTTAAATTCTTTTTCAATTCTTTCTATCTGATTTACCCTTTGATTTGCATTCAAATTATATTTGCTATTAGATTTAATCTCATTCAAATTAACAAACTTTTCATTTCCATACAAAGTTTGTTTACAGTCAGATTGTAAAACTTTTACATTCTTAATTTTCAAATTTTCTCTCTCATTTTCTCCTTCACTATCACTCTCCCATTCTTCAACCAACCCATCCACCTTCAATTTATCTGCACAAAAGTTTTTAGTTGATTGTTTAGATTTGGGTACTATGATAGGATCAACAGATAAATTTACTTTGACTGAAGGTTTTAAGTCTTGAGATGGAGAGAAACCAATCCCATAGACCATATCAGAATCATAAATGTTATCAGATGAAGGTAAACATGAATAGTCATGATTAATTGGAGGAGCAATGTTAGAAAACCCAACACCACATTTTCCTCCTTTGATCTTCTGAGTCATTTGTGACTTGATTATTCCTTCAACCATTGTTGATGAAAGTTCAAATTTCTCAACAGTTGATTTAACCGTGGCTAATTCACTGTTAAGTCTATTAATTTCTAAAGCGAGTTCATTATTTCTATTTGTCAAGTCATTATTGGTACATTCTTTATCTTGAAGATTTAATTTTAAATTATATATTGTTTTGTTTAAACCTTCAAGTTTTTCTTTAAAAATCTTTTCATTTGACTTGTGTTTGCAAGCTTGATACTGAAGTTTTTCAACTTCCATTATCAGGCTCTCATTGTGAACTCTGTATTTTTGAACTTTCTCAACACATGAATTTTTGCACAAACCATCATATACCTTGGGTTCAGAAGTTTCCCCTTCAGCCTCTTCCACATTCTTGACCATGAATGCTTTCAATTCATCAGCTGGTTCTTCCACTGGAGCAACATCAACAGTCTTTGGATCAACACATGGGCTTTTGACTGGAGGCTCGACAGTGTACTCATCAATCTCACTCTTTTCTTCAGCAACCTTCTCAACCTGATCTTTCTTCTCAACTGTCTCCTTTTCTTCAACTTTCTCAACCTCTTGTTCAGTATTCACTTTCTCTACTTCAACTTTCTCCCTCTCTTCTTCCACTGTAGCAAACAAACCCTCCAACAAATCATCAGACACGAATTCAGCAAACAGATTTTCTTCTTCTTCTGGTTCTGGAACAATCTTTGCAATAAATGCAGTAGACAAATGTAGATCAAGGGCTTCCATTTGATCCGACCAATCATATTCAGCATTGGTTTGAGAAACTAATGCTTTAGTACCACCAGAAGTACTTGCTTTGTCTTTCTTCGGCTCTATCTCCACAGTCACCATCTTCTTGGGGCCTTCAGTTTGACTAGTCTTTGGTTCAGTACACTCTCTGGCGAAATGACCTGGTTTGTCACAGTTGTAACACCTCAGGTTAGACTTGTCGAAACCGATTTTGCTAGAGTTGTTAACGCCAAACATTTTCCTCCCAGTTCGTCTGGCAAAATTCTTCGCCCTGTAAACTACCATGGCCATTTGATACTTGATATCATTCTCTTCAACATCATCAGGATTGACTTGTTGAAGATCATCAACCAATACGTTTGGAGCAGTAAGTCTTCCGGCCATGAAAGCTTCATAACTTGACATGAAAGTGGTAAAAAGAGCAAGATGCTCCTCAGCAAACTGAACAGTTTGCTTTGATGGATTAGTGGTAGCAACATAAGCATGTTGACCACTATGAGGATCTTGAGATTGAGAGACTTGTTGATGGATGATGGGGGAATAGTGATGAGCAGCTGGAACATGAACTTGATGGTTTACTGCTGGTTGCATATAAGAAGATGCTGCACTTCCAGATTGTTGTTGCTGACACATTTGTGTATAACTGACATAGTAATTCGGATTACTAGCCATCTTTGCATATAGATCAGTTCCTTCAGCACCCAGAGAACTAAGATGATTAGCAGCTCGCTGCTTATCGTCCATGGCATAAGACTTGATAGTTGAAATGAGATCAGTCAACTGAAGAGTATACAAGTCTTTGGTTCTCTTGATCAATGTACAGTTGTTATTCCAACTGTAAGGAAGTGAATTTAACAACTTCTTATTCACAGTGATGGGTTCCAGAGTAATACCCGCACTCTTCATTTTTGTTACCAGTCTAACAAATCTGGCCATCTGAACTTCCAGCTCTTCACCAACAATATGATTGAACATGTTGAATTCTTGATTCAGCATATCCTTTTTGCTCTCTCTCATGTCTTTGTTGCCCATAATCTGAGACTCCAGAGCATCCCATAGTACTTTAGCACCCCTGAACTCTTGAAACTTTTGTGAAATCTCAGTAGTCAGTGCCATAGTGATGGCAGCATAAGCTTTATCATCCAGTTCCAACCTCTTGATGTCATCTTCATCCCATAAGTGTTCAGGTTTCTGAACCATCTCTCCTTTATCATTTTTATACAACGGAATGTAAGGACCATACTGGATTGATCTCCACATCTTCGGTTCCGTGTAAATAACATATCTCTCAAATCGGAAAGCCCAATCAGTATAATCATCTTCACAGAGAAGCCTCGGTGGCTTGTTACCAGTACCAATTTCCGTGTCTAGATGAAGTGAAGCAGTAAGATGCTTCAAATTCGGTGTTGTTGAAGCCATAGTGATCAGAAAGTCAAAAATCAGGTTTTGTGCGAAATAAGATGTCGTACGAAAATAGATTTCGCGCGGCCACACTTTTCGCGCGAGAGAGCAGTTCGTGCGATTTTCCAAGATACCTTTTCAAGCGAAATCACACAAAAAGGTGATATAACTGTCTGAGCGAAAACACCCTTTTTCGCACGCGACAACTTACAGATCAAGCGAAAATTGTCAATTTTGAGCAGAATCGAATTTCCAACAGTTCGTTCAAGCGAGAAACACCTCCAAATCAATAAATATGTCTAATTGAACCCATTTTAATCCAATTTTAATGAATTTAGGTCAAATTTAAGCTTAATTTTGATTAAAATTCACTTAAAGTCCACTAATTCAGTTCAAATCGGTCCAAATCAGTCCAAATCCTCCAAAATCGAGCAGAATAACATCTCCATATCAGAATCTAAAGTGATCAATGATGAATTTCTTCAAATACGAGTAAAACACAATCCAAATCTCTTCCAAATCGTGGTTCTAGAGCCTAATGCTCTAATACCAATTGTAAAACCTCTGAAATCTCCCAGAAATCAATAACACACGATCTCAATCACGTGAATGCGGAATGTAAACATGATTGGATAGAAGAGAAGATTGAATTAAACACGAAATGCTTCTTTGATTGAATCAAACAACCTATGAAAGGTCTTGTGCGGTTTTCGCACAGTACAGAATGAAAAAATGAACGAAAAACTTAATTACAAAACGAAACTAGGCTATTTATACAAAACATTGAGTTCTCGCGCGACACGCTTTTCGCGTGGAACAAGCTTTCGCGCGGCAATAATCTTTCGCGTGGAAACCTTCTTCGCGTGAGATCTGCTTCTCGCGTGACAGAAGCTTTCGCACATGCAGTCTGTTTTCGGACTTCGTCTTCGATCAATCTTCAAATGTTTTGCCGAGCCTTGATTAGTCTTCTACAATGTACGATGGATATCATGAGGGACTATAGACATAGTGGGAGTTCAGTTTTGGTAACTGCTCCGATACGTGGGATGTGGTATTTACTGTGTGCTATGTAGCGTGCGATTTGGCTACCTCATGTGTGCGATTTGTGCGATATGTACTTCGGGTACGATGATGTGAAGGCGCGATTTGTGCGAAAGTACGATATGTATGAAATGAACAAATGTATGAATTGAACGTTAACGAAATATCATAATAACGAACGAAACGGGATCCTTGTCATTCGACCTCAGTAATCATGGATGTGTGCCATGAGGAGGGTAAAGCTTGACGGGATCTAAATGAGAAATGAATAATAACGATGTATGTTGAATGAACGAAAGTTAATGAACGTAATGAAAGATAATAATGATATTATCTATGTGTACGTATGATGTGTGATCATGTACGAAAGTATGATTTGTAAGAAAGTAAAGAACGGTTTTAACGAAAGTAAGGTATTTTATTTATAAAACTAGAATTCACTCAGCAACGCTGACTTTGATGTGTTTCCAGTTGGCAAGTAATGGTTGCTGAGGATGACACGGGTGGCTACTCAGCTCTTTTAAATGGCATCCATTCATATAATGCTTTTGTGATGTAATGCAACAATGTATTTTGTAACTGATTAATGATGTATTATTTTGCAAAAGCCTTTATAATGAAATGAAATGTCATTTTTGAATGTTTCCATTGCAATGTTTACTTACGATAAATGAGAATGTATGTTTTATGTGCGATGATCGACCAGTCTTAAGCGTCTCGGGAACGGGGCCTTACAATTCGCTGGTGTATCATCTTCTTCACTGCATCCATCAGGAAACCGACGAACCATAGTGTTTGTAAAAACATATATCTCTAAACATATCGGGTATTGCTGAGAGCTCAAAGAGCTCTGATTATCCATCGATTCTGGTGATTCCGTTGCATAAACTGTCTGTCGGGTTTGCCGATTGAAAACCCTTGTTCTTGGTCATCATTTCGAGATCTGTATTTGGTCTCACGTATACCTTCTTGGGATTTTTGCTTACCTCCGATTGCTGGTGTGTTCGGGCTCCATTTGATGGCTAGGGTTGCTCACAAACCCTAATTCTCGTGATGTCTCAGATTACTGATCGAGAGGCTTTTCCATCTTGGTAAAATCAAGTAAAGGCTGCTGGTTGCTCTGAAGAAATATTCTCAGTGTGTCTGTAACCCTAAGTGAAGGTTACAGACCCTGTATTCCAGGTCATTGGAACCCCTTCTTGGACGCCGCTTTGGTGAGATCTTTCCATCTTCTTTCTTTCAAATATCTATGCTATTGATTTGTTGATTCTGCTTATTTTGTGTGCATCACTTGTGTGATTCTCTTTTAATTTTTTGTGTGTATTGCATCACTTGATATATTTCTGCTTCTTGTTTTGATTTCATTGTGCATTATTAGTGCTGCACTTCCACTTTAAGGTGTATTCCGTGACTAGTGGCAGTATTCGTGGACGTTGTCTGGTATTTTTTGGTTACGGTGGGTTAGTGCGGTAAAATAGATAGCAGGAGCCGTTATGCTACCGCGAGATCATGTTCGGTGACGAAAGGTGCATCTACAGGGAAAAAGGGTTATAGATTACGAGTGGCATCGTGGAATGTAGGAACACTAACTAGTAAGTTATTAGAGCTAATAGATGTGCTGAAGAGACGTAAGGTTCAGATAGTGTGTCTGCATGAGACTAGATGGCGGGGTGGGAGAGCAAAAGAGTGCAATGGTTATAAACTATGGTATTCAAGGTCAGATAGAACAAAAAATGGAGTAGGTTTTCTAGTTGATAAAGAACTCCAAGATAATATAGTGGAGGTGAGAAGATACGATGATAGACTTATACTGTTAAGAATAGTAATAGGGGATGAATTTAGTGGCAGTAGTTAGTGCGTATGCACCATAAGTTGGATCAAGGGAAACGGAAAGAAAGAAGTTCTGGGAGAGTTTAGACCACGTTATGGGAGACTACCTAGAGAAGAAAAAAATATGCATAGGAGGAGATTTTAATGGGCATATCGGTAAGGATAATGATCACTTCCCGTTGCTGCATGGAGGATTTGGGTATGGTCTTAGCAATGAAGGCGGTAAGGAGCTGCTTGACTTTGCATTAGCACATGACCCAGCAATCATAAATTCTTTTTTTAAGAAAAGAAACTTGCATCTAATTACGTTTAGCAGCGGCGGGAGACAGTAGTGACTCAACATCATATGTTGGTGGTGGATCTATGCGTGAAGAGAGTAATTGTCCAGCCAACTAATAGAATTAGACCTACGATCAGATGGGGCCAGCTCAAAGATGAAAAGATTACCATCTTTAAAGATAAGGTCATACCAATGAGCCATACTGGGCCACAGGAAGACACAAACCAAAGTGGGAGGATATGGCAACTAGAGTCATTCAAGCAGCTAAAGAAACTTTTGGAGTTACAACAAATAGGACAGTCGGTCAGAAAGAGTCCTGGTGGTGGAACGAAAATATACATGAGAAGATAAGAGCTAAACAACAAAGTTTTATAGAGCTTTTACGCTGTAATAATGAGGAAGAACAAGCAAAGCTAAAAGATAAATACAAGGAAGCTAAACGAGAGGGGAAAAAGGCTGTGTCAGAGGCAAAGAACACAGCGTTTGACAGGATGTATAAGTGATTAGAGACGAAAGAAGGAGAGCATGACATGTTTAAGATTGCCAAGGCAAGAGAAAGTAGAAGACAGGACTTGAGAATGGTAAAGTTTAAAAAGGATGAAGATAGAAAGGTCTTGCTAAAAGAGAAAGACATCAAGGTGAGATGGAAAACTTACTTCGATAACCTTTTCAACATAAGAAACCCTAATCAACAAACTGAGATTGATAAAACAACTCAAACAACACAACAAAAAAAATGTTATTGTAGAGGCATCACAGTCGACGAAGTTACGAGAGCTCTGAAGAAAATAGGAAGGGCTAAGGCGGTAGGGCCAGAAAACATACCGATTAAAGTGAGGAAGTGCCTGGGAAATGAGGGCCTGTAATGGCTAACAGACTTATTCAGCACTATCTTCAAGACCGGGAAGATGCTAGAGCAGTGGAGAAGCAATGTCATAGTCCACATATATAAGAAAAAAGGATATGTCTAATGTTGCGTAAAGTACAGGGGAATAAAATTATTGAGTCACACGATGAAACTATGGGAAGGAGTTATTGACACGAGAATTAGACGCGAAACTCATATAGCGATAAACCAATTTGGATTTATGCCAGGACGCTCTACAACAGAAGCCATACATATCATAAGGAGGTTAATGGAGATATATAGAGAAAAGAAAAAGGATCTCCATATGGTATTCATTGACCTACAAAAAGCCTATGACAGTGTTTTGCGTCAACTAATTTTGGAAAGTCTACAACTTAGAAGGGTAGCAAAGAGGTATATCAAAATAATCAAGGAGATATACGACGGGGCAAAAACGTGTGTGTGAGCACCAGTCGGAGACAAAGACTTCTTCCCGGTGGAAGTGGGACTCCACCAAGGTTCGTCATTGAGCCCATTCCTCTTCACAGTAGTGTTAGATGAGATGAACAAGTCTATGCAAGAGCCAGTCCCGTGGTGCATGCTGTTTGCGGATGATATTGTCTTAATATCAGAATCTAAAAGGATGCTTAACGAGAGGCTAGAACAGTGGAGAGCAGCACTAGAGCGCATAGGTTTAAGGATAAGTCGCTCTAACACGGAATACATGCATTGTGACTTTAGTGGTGAAGCTGAAGAGGACACCCAAATCAGCATCCAGGGTATGGCGTCCCACGGACGTCTAGGTTCAAATATCTGGGCTCGTACGTACAAGAAGACGGAGAGATACACAGCGATGTAGCCCACCGTGTTCAATCATGATGGTGCAAGTGAATAGCAGCATCAGGGATTTTATGTGATAAGAGGTTTCCAGCAAAAATAAATGGAAAACTATATAGAGTGCCAATACGTCCAGCTATGTTATACGGAACAGACTACTGGGCCATAAAGATGTCGGACGAGAGACAAATAGAGGTCACGGAAATGCGAATGCTGAGGTGGATGTGTGGACACACAAGACTGGATAGGATAAGAAACGACGTCTTTCGATAGAAGCTAGAGGTGGCTTGTATCACAAATAAATACGAGAGGGAAGATTAAGATGATTTGGGCACGTGAAGAGCAGACCAATTGCAGCACCTGTTAGAGCAGTAGAGAACATCAGCATAGAGGGTAGAAGAGCTAGAGGAAGACCAAGGTTGACTTGGGACGAGATAATTAGGCGGGATATGGTAGACTTGCACCTCTCTGAGCACATGATCGAGGATTGGAATGAGTGGAGGCGTAATATGAAAAGTAAGGACTTTTAGCGGGATCTGTGGATAGGAAGGATAAATGAAGCCCTTTCTAGATGAAACATGCCGCGTATTTTGTTGTATGCACTTTCTAAATCTTTATGTGTTATTTTACCAATGTGTTGTATGATATATAATATGTTTGCTATTACTTGCTATTGATTGCTATTGCTATTGCTTTTTTATTGAGTCGGGGGTCTCTTTGGAAGCGGTCTCTCTATCCCCCAAGATAGAGGAAAGACTCGCCACCAACTACCCCTCCCAGACCCTACTTTTGAGTGGGATATACTGGGTATGTTTTTTTGTTTGTTTGGTTGGTTTTTTAGACTTGGTATTTTATTTTGATCGGTTTACATTGAGGTAGTTGAAGTTGCACATGGGATAAAAACGTGAGTCAGATTGTACCTAGTCTGTAGGTGGAAGTGGTTAGTTGGTTTCACACGTTGCTTTTGTAAGGCTATTTATAGCCCCTAGCTTATTGAATAAAGTAGCTTTTGATCTTTCTGCAGCTTGATATTCTTCTACTACTTTTGTTTTTTCTCTTCATCTTCCTATACAAATTACACTATCAAAATCTTATTTGAGTGATTCTACTTCTATTTTCTTGAGGCTTGATATCCAACAACATATCCACTTTAATTGTTCTAAAAAAGTGACAATGGGTGAGTCCTTGGCTCACCCTCAGGCATACTTGTCTATTTCTTTTATCAGTATGAATGTTCATTCTTCCATTTGAAACTAAGTCAAACCACATGTGTAATCTAGTATTAAGCTCTTTAGGGTTAATCCCATTAGGGTTAGGTTTCATTCTTTATATATACACTCATGTATATAATTGTATTAAGGGTCTCACAGAAATACACTAATCTTCATCATCATACATCGGAAAAAAGCATACATTTCAAACCCAGTGTTTAAACTACTCCTCAATTGTGCATATAGTTACATAAACTCAATTGTTAGGTTTCTCACATGTTTAATATAGGTATAAAACATATACATATACAAGTGTAATTACATATGAATGAAATATGAATTCTTTTTAATTAAATATAAGATACAAAACAATGGAGGAAATTACATAGTTGATGATCTACGTTTCTGCTTAAAGATTAGTTTCAAAGGTTTTTCTTTTTTCAAGGTAATCAGGAATTTGTCATCCATATCAAGTTGTGATGAAACTTCATTGTTTGGAAGAACAAACTCAAACTCATGAATCAAAGACGCTATAATAAATTCCATGCTCTTGCTACCTATGGGTAAGCTGGGACACATCCTCCTTCCTGAACCGAACGGTAAAAGCTCAAAGTGTTGACCTTTAAAATCCAAATTCGTGTCAAGAAATCTTTCAGGTTTGAAAGACAATGGGTCATCCCAAACTTTAGGATCTCGACCGATTGCCCAAACATTAACAAATATACTTTCACCTTTAGGGATGGTATAACTCATCACGTCACAAGTTTCGATTGCGTGACATGGAAGTAGAAAGGGTACCGGAGGGTGCAATCTCAGAGCTTCTTTAACACATGCTTGTAGATATGGCAACTTAGATAGTTGTGATATTTTTATTTTGTCAGAATCGATTTCTCTTTTCATCTCCTTTTCAAGTTTTGTCAAGGCATCTTGGTTTTTTACTATCTCCGTAATAGCCCATACCAATGCAGTTGTTGTAGTGTTCGTTCCAGCCACGAATAATTCCTAAAAACATTAAATGGTTTACTTGAAGTCGTTAATCAAATTAAATAACGGTGACATCTTAGAAAGATAATAACTTTTTTCTGTGAAAAAAACTATAAATTCACTTTTTAACCACCTGTATCTACATATTATATATTTGAACCCTCGATCTCATAGACTGAGGGGAGGCGCCTTACGACATAATAACTAGCTTACCGTAACATATTGATTGATCCGGTCGTCTGTGAATCCGTTTTCAAGCAAGCGATCCAAGAAGGATTTTGATTGTAGCGACGATGATGTTGAAGAACTGATATGAGCTCTTCTTTCTTCTATCATATCCTTCCAATAATCAAACACCTCATACACGTGTTTTTGGCCCCCTTTCCTGATTCCTTGAAGATCAAATCTTTGAAATACAGGAAAGAAAGCACCAACATCCTTTATACGAGCTACATACTCGAGTATCATAAGTAGTGATCGTTTCACCCCAACAAAGGTCTCATTTTCCTCTTCTAGATCAACCAGATCTTTATCAAACACAATACTACTTAAAGTATTAAAAAAGGTAGTAAAAACTACGTCTGCGATGTTGATTACTTGTCCTTCTGTTTTACGCAAGAACTCCAACAATTGATCTACCTTTTCCTCACGTATTCTAGAGTGCGCCTCAAGGGCATTCGACGAAAACATTTCAGTCCTGCAAAGGTTTCTTAATGTTTTCCATGATTCATTGCATTCAGAGAAAAGGATGGAGTGAGGTAGGAGTGATTCTTCTTTCACGGCAGTAGGCACAACACGAGAGGAAAGAATACGGTCTTGAGTCTTGAGAATACCCATGGCTGCCTCAGGAGATGAAGCAACCACGAGAACTTATGTGCCTAACCTGAGAGAAATGAGAGGGCCGTATTCTTGGGCAAATTTGGCTGTGGAAACATGAATTTTGTCGCCGACTTGATGTAAGTTTCCGATAATTGGCAACTTTGGTGGACCTGGAGGGAGGATAATGATGTTATTTGAAGATATCCTTTTGGTTTGTTTGATGATAAACAAGAGGAAAAGTAGTGTTGATAGAATGAATATAGGAGATGATACATTTTCTATTACAGAAATATTGATGTCCATTTTGGAGTTTGTATTATCTATTCTTATTATTACCTTTGGTCGGTGACTTTGGTCGGTGGGAGGTTCAAAATCCCCAAACCCTAAACCACCACCACACCTCCAATTCCCCCCACACCACCCAAATCGCTGCCCCATCGCCACCAGATCCACCCAAATCTCCCACTGCTGTTCGGGTTGGCGGATACGTCGGCCGCGATGCCGGATTCGCGGATGGTGGCGAAGGCGATTAAGGATCCGGAGAAGCTGAAGATAATTGCGGTGAATCCGAAGCGATATGCAGGGAAGCCGAGGGTGGGGACGATGAGGGAGGTTGTGATGGTGACAAGTTACTTGCAGGGCAAGTTTGGGGAGGTTGATGTGCCGTTTTTTGTGGCGCATGGGATGTCGGATGGGCTCGCTTGTCATTATGGGTCGCAGATGTTGTACGCGAAGGCTGCAACGCCGGAGGAAGATAAGACGTTGAAGCTGTATGATGTGATGTACCATTCGTTGATACAAGGGGAGCCTGATGATGCGGTTGGGATAGTGTTGGCGGATATGAAGGCTTGGATTGATGAAAAGACTCGGAAGTTTGGCCCTCGGTCTGATGGTAATTGATATGTTTTTTCCTGCAAAACGTACTGATATAGTGTTGTGAGTAAATTACGAATGGTATTGATTTTTCTATGTGTGTTGATGGGATAAAGAAAACATGATGTAGTGCTATTGTTGTTCATCAGTTAGATGGAAAACTGAGAGAAGTCAATAACATTTGTGTTCAACTTCAGTGTTTTGATTTGAACTTTAAACTGCGAGAAGTCAATAAGATTTGTGTTGAGCCAATGATATGTTGTTTCTGCAAATCATAGCGAGAGGAAAGACAGAGCGACTAAGATGATGGTACAACGTGCAGGTGATCGTGAGCTTTGTGAGGGTGGAGAGCTTTTTGATCGGATTGTGGCTAGAGGGCATTACAGTGAACGTGCGGCTGCCGGAATCGCGAAGACGGTGGCGGAGGTGGTGAAGATGTGCCATGAGAATGGTGTGATTCGTAGGGATTTGAAGCCGGAGAACTTTTTGTTTGCGAATAAGAAGGAGAATTCAGCTCTGAAAGCTATTGATTTTGGGCTTTCTGTGTTCTTCAAACCAGGTATTTCAATCTGTTGTTCTTGATTAGGGCGTCGTTGATTATGTTTTTTTTTATAATTTCTGTTTAATTTTTCAGGGTTAGTGTCTAATCAGGTTTAATTGGATCTTAAGATGCTAAAGTTGCAAGCTTTTTGAATTGGGTGTTGAAATCTTTAGATTTAACTTTAAGATCTTGAAATCCCCTTAATTATTTGATTGAATTTGAATTATTGTTTTGAAATTCACTAATTAGTTGTTCTAAACATCAGATCAAAGTAAGGATTTTTCAAAAGGGTATGGTGGATTTGGAGTAGGTGAGTAGGTGGTGTTGGATTGAATTATTAAGATTCCATTTCTATGTCGTTTTCATGTTAATTTAGTCAAAATATGAAGATGTGGTACTGGGCGTGATTGTTGTCTTATTTGGATTTGCTTGAATTGCATGTGATTGTTAGATTCTTTCAAGGGAGTGAGTCGTTGAATCATGTGTCTCTTTTTAGGATTGTTATTTAGTGTAACCTGTCACATCCCGGCTGAAGCGTGAACGAGACGGGTGGAATATGACTAGCTTTTATCAGAGTACAGTGGTTTATATTAAATAAACACAGATTAAATAGAAACATAATACAGACATGCTTTTTATTTCTTAATATTCGAGATTACATCTTGTTACATAAGAGGGCGGGCCTTGGCGCAGCGGTAAAAGCTGTTCCTAAGGGACCGAAGGTCTCAGGTTCGATCCGTGGAAACGGCCTCCCCACAAAATGTGGGGGAAAGACCGCGTACATCTTCCCTTAAATGGGACGGACCCTCCCTGGGTAGGAATTGTCCCAAGGCATACCATCTAGCTTGTATCAGAAGGGATCAGGAGTTTTTTGAATCTGCTGCTAAATGGGATTGTGGTATGTTTCTGTTTGCACTACTGTTAATAGTTTCTCTACAATTTAAGAGGCTTGATCAACTGTCTTCTTCTTTTGATAAGCTAAGGTTTTGGTGTCTTGTATCATATGCTAGGGCATTAAGATAAATGCAGGCTATCTATTCAAATTAGAGTAGATGGAGAAAATCTAAGAGTGTACGCTTAGTAACTTTGATGTTTGGATCCTTTTAAATAAGCATTTAACGATAAATGATAATGCATGAAAAGCTTTAGGGATTTCTTATTTAGGTCGACTAGCTTGGGTATTACGATGAGGAATGCGCACGAATGTGCTACGTTTTTATAAATTAGCGCCAATTGGAAATATTATGCTTAGGCACTTTGTAAGTTGAACATTTTATGCCCTTCTAACATGGTAATGACCTGTTATTAATTTTATCTACATAGCAACATCTTGCATTTGTTCCTTTTATATTAACAAAGAGTTCTTGGATTTCACTATCAATATATCATTAAAGTTCCCATTTGACTATTGTTTGTTCTCCATTTACGGTATTATTTTTAGTTTTAAATACCGTCGATGCACGTTTCTATTAGTGTTGCATCTGAATTTCATATCCAGTTCTAGTTTCTTGAGTTCAAACTAACTTTACTAGATTTTCAAGCATGAATCTCAGTACAATTTTATTGAAACTTCGTTATGTGGGTTTTCGGGGGTTTGTGGTGCTAAGCATTTACTGAAATTGCTGTTGTAGGCTCAATATTTGTGTGCGTTTGTTGGTGTAGACGGTGCTAGGGTCCGCCTTCGATTTCTCCAAGCGAAGATTTCGGCTCACAAGCTGATGGATAGGTACCGATTCATCTTCATCTTCATCTTCTTCTTTATAACCTCTACTTTTCTATCGTTTTGATCCTTTATGTCCGTACAATTTCCGTCAATAGCTGTGTTAATCGCTGGATATGTGTGTATTGTTGTATTTCTGATGGATTTAGCTGTTTTCTGTGTCAGATTTGATGTATTCTGCGTCTTTATGTAGGTAATCGTGTAAGTTTTTGTTCGTTGGTGTTGATTCTGTGTTTGATGATGTGTTTTGAACGATTTGATGTGATTTACGATTGACGAATAGTTTGTTGATTATCTATCAGATACGGTGTTATGTATGGGGACTTATGTTATGTATGGGGACTTAGAATTAGAAATTAGGTTATGGTGTTCTAAGTTTTGCTGTTTGTGATATAGCTCAGGAGGATTTGGTTGATTATTTAAAAGCCGAAAAACTGTATACTGATAAGTTTATTGATAGATCTATATGTGGACTTAAGTTTTATGGTTTTTAATAGTATATTACTGGTGCTTTTTCAAATTAAGATGTGTTTAATGATCTTAAGTCGTTTAAGTTAATCGCCCACTGGAGTGCACAGTAGAAGAAATATGTAAGGGATGATATTTAGACCTGGAAAAGTACAATTGGTTTCTAGAGAAGTGAGTAAAATGGGAGTTATAGGTAATCCATTTTCAGTAATGGATGTGCTTAGTGCTCAGTTAGTCATGTGAGTTAATCGACCATAGGTGCGGGGTACTTTAGGATCTTGAAAAGTTTGATCGACTGTTTGAGTAGTTAGGAAAAACGGAGTTCATATTTTTTCCATCAGATGCATTTATCGGCTGCATTTAAGTAATTGGTTTTCAGTAGTGGTTAATTGGTTTGAATTTGAACTTGACATGTCCTCATCAAATGGGTCAAAACATGTGGCATTGGTTATGGCTCATAACAGGTGCATAAGTTATATGTCATAACGGGTGGGATTAATTATGGTCAAAACGATTGATATTTGGTTTAGGTCAAAACTGGTGGTATTGGTTATGGGTCAAAAAATATGGAATTGATATGGTCAAAATGAGTGATATAGGTTATGGGTCAACTTTGTGGTATTGGTTGTGGGTTAAAATAAGTAATATTGGTTAGGGGTCGAAATGGTTGATATTTGGTATGGGTCAGCTTGGGTGATATCAGTGATATTGGTTATGGCTCAAAACTATTGAAATTTGGTATGGGTCAACATGGATGGCATTGGTTATGGCCTATGGGTGAAAACGGGTGGTATTGGTTATAGGTCAAAACGGGTGGTATTGGTTATGGGTCAGTATGAATGGTGTTTGGTATGGGTCAAAACGGGTGATATTTGGTATGGGTCAAAATGGATGGTTTTGGTAATGGGTCAAAACGGGTGATATAGGTTATGAGTAAAAATGGGTGATATTGGTTGTGGGTTAAAACAGTTGATATTTGGTATGGGTCAACTTGGGTGATATTAGTTATGAGTGAAGATGGGTGTTATTGGTTATAACTCAAACGATTAAAATTTTGTATGCGCTAACATGGGTTGTATTGGTTATGTGTCAAAACGGTTGGTATTGGTTATGAGTCAAAACAATTTATATTTGGTATGCGTCAAAACGGCTGATATTGGTTATGGGTCAAAACATATGGTATTGGTATGGGTCAAAACGGGTGATAGGTTATGGGTCAATTGGTGATATTTATTGTGGGTGTATAGGTTAAAATGGGTGATTAAGTTATGGGTCAACTTGGTGATATTGGATGTGGGTCAAAATGGGTGATATTGGTTCTGGGTTGAAACAATTGATATTAGATATGGGTTAGCTTGGGTGATATTGGTTATGGGTCAAACAGTTGATATTTGCTATTGCCCATCTTGGGTGATATTATTTATGGGTCAAAATAGGTGATCTCGGTTATGGCTCGACACTATTGAAACTATTTGATGCGGTTTACGATTGACGAATAGTTTGTTGATTATCTATCAGATACGGTGTTATGTATGGGGACTTATGTTATGTATGGGGACTTAAAATTATAAATTAGGTTATGGTGTCCTAAGTTTTGCTGTTTCTGATATAGCTCAGGAGGATTTGGTTGATTAGTTAAAAGCTGAAAAACTGTATACAGATGAGTTTATTGATAGATCTATATGTGGACTTAAGTTGTATGGTTTTTAATTGTATATTACTGGTGCTTTTTCAAATTAAGATGTGTTTAATGATCTTAAGTCGTTTAAGTTAATCGCCCACTGGAGTGCACAGTAGAAGAAATATGTAAGGGGTGATATTTAGACCTGGAAAAGTACAATTGGTTTCTAGAGAAGTTAGTAAAATGAGAGTTATAGGTAATCGATTTTCAGTAGTGGATGTGCTTATTGCTCAGTTAGTCATGTGAGTTAGTCGACCACAGGCGCTGGGTACTTTGGGCTCTTGAAAAATATGATCGACGGTTTGAGTAGTTAGGAAAAACGGAGTTCATATTTTTTCCATCAGATGCATTTATCGGCTGCATTTAAGTAATTGGTTTTCAGTAGTGGTTAATTGGTTTGAACTTGAACTTCACATGCTCTCAGCAAATGGGTCAAAACAGGTGGCATTGGTTATGGCTCATAACAGGCGCATAAGTTATGAGTAGAAAACAATCCAAATCTTCTCCAAATCGTGGTTCTAGAGCCTAATGCTCTGATACCAATTGTAAAACCTTGAAATCTCCCAGAAAAACAATAAACACACGATCTCAATCTTGTGAATGCGGAATGTAAACAAGATTGGAGTGAAAGAAGATTGAATTGATCACAAAATGATTCTTTGATTGAATAACACAACCTAGAACAGGTCTTGTGCGATTTCGCACAGTACAGATATGATAAATGAACAAAAGCTATATTACAAAACGAAAACTAAACTATTTATAATAAAACAGCAGTTCTCGCGCGACAAGCTTTTCGCGTGGATCAATCTGTCGCGCGGCTAAGGCTTTCGCGTGGAAGACTTCTTCGCGTGACAGCTTCTTATCGCGTGGATCAGGCTTTCGCACAAGCTGTTTTGCCGAGCCTTGATTAGTCTTCTACAATCTCCGCCTAGGCTCGGTGAAACATAATCAATCAAAATCAACATTTGCCTTCTTGTACGAACCTGCATATGCATACCATTTATTCCTAAGGATCCGGTCAATCATCCACACATACTGGCGTACCTGGTGCTGCAAAGAGCTCCCGCGTTTTCGCAGGGTCCAGGGAGGGTCCGTCCCATTTAAGGGAAGATGTACGCGGTCTTTCCCCCACATTTTGTGGGGAGGCCGTTTCCACGGATCGAACCTGAGACCTTCGGTCCCTTAGGAACAGCTTTTACCGCTGCGCCAAGGCCCGCTCTCTCATCCACACATACTGGCAAGATAGAAAATAAACGGACTCATCTGCTGAAATGGGACAGTGTAAAAGCTTGAGTAAGTCATCTTTGTCAAACTTTATCAAGTCTGCTGGATCAATGATTCGAAATGACCTGTCAGTACATCTGATCACAGCGTGACCGGAATCCTTCTCACATCTCCAAGAGAGTAATTGCTTTAAAGTGTTGGGAGGAACTGGAGCATGCACTGGGACTTTCCTGATAAATTTAGGATGTTGATAGACTCGTATTTTCATTGGAGCTTTAGTCTTTTCATCTATTCTTGTTGAGTCATCAATCAACTTAGATTTGGCAGTTTTAAAGTCCTTGAAATTTGTACGCATCTCCCTACGTATCATAGATCTTATCAACTCAGCTTCACTATGATTACTTTCATTGAAAAACGGAGCTTTGCCCATAGAGTAAAGATATGCAGCACGTAAAGTATGAAAATCTTGTGTGCTCTTCAAATAATCTATTTCTCCATTCCTTCTTTTTATCACATATAATCGTTTCTCTCCATCATATCCCTAACTGATCACATGAGACATTTCACCATACTTCTGCTTAGGCTTAGAAATAAATAGAAAATGAGATTCAGTAGGTGGTGGTGGTGCTTTGAACATTAATCCTCCTCTAGTGAATAATACAATTTGACCAGTAGAATCTTTCTTGGTTGAACCAGCAGGAGTTGTACCACTCACAGTCTCAGTAGGGATTTCTCCTTCTTCAAGATTAATGTCTTTGAATAACTCTTGAAGGTTGTTCCCAAATATGTTAGTATATTTATTCTGTTCCTCCAAATCATCAAACATATCAAATTCTTCTTCGACAGCTCCTGATGAAGATTGTTGAAAAGAATACAATTCTTTTTCATACAAACTCTCAGTAGCAGGGTCAATAGGATCATATCCTTCCGAGCCACTAACACTTGGTCGATTGACATTATCAGTGTTAATTTCACCAGTTGGACTCGAAGATAGTCCAGTAGCATCACCTCCATCATCATCATTGCCTCCATCATCATTACCATCATCATTTGCACCATCATCTCCACCATTATCTCCACTATCATCATCATCATTTTCATCATCATCCTCATCATCATCATCCTTATTGTCATCTGAATCAGCATAATCAATCAACTCTTCATCCTCATCTTCATGAACAATAGGCAAAGTAATCATATTCTCTGGCTCAACGAAAGCTATAGATGTGAAAGCTTCGGTGATAGGTACTTCAGATGAAATTGGAACATCCTCAGTAGTGCTAACACTTGGCTGTTCAGTAGAAGTTTGAGCTTCGTTGACCATTTCCTTCTCTGGAATATTTTCAGCAGGGGATGGGCTTGGAGAGCGTCTACTAGATTCACCAATCACAGTAGGAGACCTTACGACTGGTGGTTGATAAAAATAAGTCTGTGATATAAATTCTCTAAGCTCATTAAGTTGTCTCTCCAACCCTGAAGTATAATCAAACATGCTCTTCATCTATTGTTCAAGAGAAACTATCCTTGAATCTTTAATGGCTGAATCCAGATGAATCATGTTAATCAGATTCGACTTTTCTTCATTTTCCTTTTTCAGTTCAGCAATCATCTTTACATTTTCAAAACTTTCTTTCTCCAAGTTCTTTACCCTTTCTTCTAATATGATAGAACGAGGAGTGCTTGTTGATTCATCTCTTCCTTGAAAATCTGGAGGTGTACTCAAGAATGTATCAACATCAAACTCTAAATTTTCTTGTCGTGGAGGTGTAGAAAAACCAGAGCCAGAAACAGGAATAGTTTCTGTCTCGGTAACAGTAGTAGTAGTATCAACATGTGTTTCTTCCTCAGTGATCACATTTTCTGGTGATCTCTGAATATCAGAAGAGGTAGTCTGTTCAGCCTCTGTAATAATCACTTGAGTTCGTGGACGTTTTGGAATAACACTTCTCCCTCTTCTTCTTGCAGGGAAGTCTTTTCTTTTTGCCATTCATTTGCGTCTAAAAGAAGTACTTGGGGATTCCACAGGAATGTAATCAGTGTCTCTCTCATCAGTACTTTTCCTGGTAGAAGTTGGTGTAGAGGGAGTCTGGTCTGTTTGGATCTCATATGGAACATTCCCTATCTGATCACTTGGGGTTTCAGAACTGGAAGCTGAGTGAACAATACCTTCCCTTCTTTCTTCATTGGATGGTTCATCCCCAAACATTCTCTCAATCTCCTGATCTATATCATCTCTAGCACCAGAAGTAGAAGCACCAGTCTGTGCCTCATCAATGGGTACATCTCCTCCCAAATCTCCAACATTATCATCAACTTCTGAAAATCTACCAATCTTGGCAAAACTTTCACCAGAGCATTTGTTGCCTCTGGCTCCAGTTAGATGTGTGAAAATCTCCTTCTTTATAGTCTGTACAACATACTTAGGAGATCTCTGAGTAGCAAGCTCAGGATAAGCATCATTTATCACCAGCTGGATAAATCTTGGGTACATGATGAACTTTCTTCCTGGATTGGCTGTAGCGTTCTTTACCATCTCCTGGAAGATAAATCCAGATATACTAAAAGGTAGATCATTAACCAAAGAAATCAATAAGGAGCCAAAAACTGCACTCAAGCTATCCATCCCAGCTTTGAGGTTGCTCAGACAATGAATCACCACATGAAATAGGTATTTCCAGTAAGGTGGTAACCATTTCTTCTTTAGACTTGGATATCTGTACTCGTATCCCATACGAGCCAGACAATCAATCATAGTATCATCATCAAGTCTAGTTGGTGCACCTTCTTGATCATCAAACAAAAGAACTCGGTTCAGTATGGACTGAGAGACTGTTACTCGTTTGTCCTTGACAGTAGCAGTAATAATTTGGTTTCCTGCTTGGTCCTTTTCCAGAGCAGCAGTGCTCCAGAATGAATCTATAAGCTCAGAATAAATGGCAGGATCAGCAGATATGGCATACACAATACGGGAATTCTTCGGTCCTTCAATCATAGATGAAAACAGTTCCTTCCCTTCTTGAACATCATCTAAATAAGCAACACAATTATGATTTTTATTAAAAATCATTTGTGCCATCTGCATTGTCAAACAAACTCAAGATTAGAACACTTAGAATATAACTTAATCATCCCAAAGAAAACATTATTTACACTTAGTGAATTTTCGCAACAAAATTCTCATTCGCTCGAATTTGAAACTTAGAAATTTTAAGCAATTTAGTTTTAATAATCAAGACTAAGTGCATGTTATAAGTTCATTTGTAAAAATTTAAAAACAACACTTAGAAAAATTTCGAGTTAGTTTCTGTCAAGCGAAAAATAACAATTCATGCGAAAAATTCTATTTGTGCGAATACTATCATCACGCGACAAGTTTAATTCCGTGCGAATTGAAAGTCAAGCGAAAGTAAAGGTCACGCGAAAGTCAAGGATCTCGCGAAATCTAGAAACATGCGAAATCTGTAATCACGCGAAAACATCCTTTCGCGTCTGTTCCTTTTCTGTGCGATTTGCACAACTCGACTTTTAAATTAATGGTTCAAAAATCGATTTTGATCCATGAAATCCAGTCCATCACTGTCGCCTAAGTCCATTATGTGTATTTCATCTTTCAATTTCAACTTTTAAGTCCATTTATTAAGTTTTTAATTTCAAGATTTTAAGTTCCACTTAGCATTTCATAGCTACAGTAACCAAATTAAACATTTTATACCTTTAAAATCACACTATGTATGTAGTGAGAACTAAATAAGAATCAGAATAGTCAAGTAAGAAGGAAATGATCTCAAACTTCGATTTTCAGAGGGTAAGCGACAAAGGTTTTCGGATGCGAAGCGAGAGGTGTTTTTGGATTTGGTTTTGAGCGAAAAGTGATTTTTGTCTAGAACACTGTGATATTTATACCTTGGACAAATCATGCGACAAGTAATTTCGCAAGACAAGTGTTTCGCGTGACTTCTCCTTGTCGCGCGAGATGAAATTGTTTTTCAAATTTTTCAACTTTTAAATTTTTTTTTTTTTAATTTTTCAAAACTTTCAACCCTTTTATTCTCAATTAATTATGTCAACATAAAGTTTTATTTACCAAGTGATCAATTAATTTAATGAATCTTCAATTTGTCAAAATTTATCTTTGTTATTTATTTGTCTTAAAAATAAAACAATATAAAAGCAAAATGAAAAACTTTTACACACAAAATAACAAAATAATAAAAACAATTGAAGAATCAAGATCGGATTTGTTTGTTTTGTAAGAATTTTCATAATGAGATCATATAGTTCTTTTTCAAGTTAAAACTCTGTCCGGCTTTATTTAAAATAACTGGTTAAGTTGATTGTCAATATATTTTGTCCCTTTAAAGTTATACTTCAGTTTTTACTCAAAAACATAATGAGTGATATATATCATGTTTTGTGTTGATTTAATATAAGTCAGTGAATCCCACAATCAGAACTTCTGTAAAGTAATTATTATCCTTCAAGACACTGTCGAGACTTCAAGTCACCCCAATTTGACTTAAACCATGCATTGTTGATCAGTGATACCATTTATTGTATTCCTAAATATAACTATTTGAGCATAACTAGCCTGAGAAATATTTCTTAACCCGGAATATTAACAAGTTTAAGGACTTACTGACAGCCATCCGGACTTACGTCTGCTCTCTCAAGATGTTTAGGACTTACACGCCATCCGGACTTACATGTCCCATCTTTTGATTTTGCCTTCCATGCTCAGAAAATATTCTCAAAATAGAAAATATATACCATATAGTATGTATGTCTTTTAGACATATCTTTTGATTTGTTGTGCTTCTTGGCATCTTATATCCTATATGGTCTTTTTGGCATCTTTTTGCTTAATTATTTTCTTTTTGTGTTTCTCTTTTTGTCCCATTTTGTATTTTTATCTTTTATATATATATATATATATATATATATATATATATATATATATATATAGTTATGATAATCACTGAATCAATCACATACAGGCTTGAGTATGACAAGATTATATCTCTCAGTCTGTGTTAGAACATTTTTAGCACAGAATCCTGATATGTTCCCTACTAAATCATATCTCTTTAATCCAAGTGTAATCACTCAATTATGATCTTTTCATTTCTGAAAGCAAAGCTTATCGACACATCAAACATAATCCAAGTGTATTTGAATTTAAGCCTTTGAAAGTACTTAGACTCTTTTAGAACTTTATAATATCATTTCTCATTTAAGTATGAAAATTTCTTCTTTGTTTTTATTTTGGCAATCCTTTGATCTTAACTCCCCCTAAGACCAAAAATATTTTTCAGAACTTGTTTTCTAATTTTCTCCTCCTAAAATTGTGATTGTTCTTTTAAGAAAAAGAAACAATTGCAATTTTATTCTTTATTAAAAATGAAAAATCTTTTTGTGAAGATTTATTAAACCAATTTATCCAAAGTTAATCATCCCCAATGATTGCACAAGGAAATCAAATCGAGAATGATCAAATGCCTTGGTAAATAAATCAGCGATATTTTCAGTTGACGGCACTTGTTTTAAATGAATAAGTTTTCGATCAAAACAGTCGCGGATAAAATGGATGCGAATGTCAATGTGTTTAGTTTTGGAGTGTTGAATGTGATTTTTCACGATGTTCAGAACTGCCGTGTTGTCACACCAAATAGGTGTGTCATAAATGTTTAGCCCATAATCAAGAAGTTGTTGTTGAATCCAGACAAGCTGGAAACAACAGCTCGAGGCAGCCACATATTCAGCTTCGGCAGTGGATGTAGATACAGTGTTTTGCTTTTTACACTGCCAAGAAATGAGTCGGTTGCCCAAGAATTGACATCCTCCTGTGGTCGATTTCCTGTCTAAATTACAACCACCATAATCACCGTCAGTATAAGCAAATAAATTGAAATCCGAATTTCGAGGATACCAAAGACCAAGTTTAGGTTGACCCTTGAGATACTTGAAAATCCGCTTGACAGCTTTCATGTGTGATTCCTTTGGATCACTTTGATAGCGGGCACACTGACAAACAGGGAACATGACATCCGGCCTGCTTGCAGTGAGATACATAAGGGAACCAATCATTGATCTGTAAAGATGTTGATCAACTGATTCTCCTAATGGATCTGGAGTAAGAGTAGGACGAGAAGCCATTGGAGTTGGAGCTACTTTGGAATCTTGAAACTTGTATTTCTCAAGAATAGTCTGAACATACTTTTCTTGATGGATGAGAATACCAGGCTCAGATTGAGTAACTTGAATACCCAGGAAAAATGAAATTTCTCCAAGGGAACTCATCTCAAATTTCTTCTTCATCACCTCTTCGAACTCCGTGCACATACTATCATTTGTAGAGCCAAAAATGATATCATCGACATAGATTTGAACCAAAATGATATCATCGCCTGATTTTCGTATGAATAAGGTTTGATCAATTGCGCCTCGTGAATAACCATTTGCAAGCAGATGTTCAGTCAGAGTTGCATACCAAGCACGAGGTGCTTGACGTAAACCATATAATGCCTTATCCAACTTGTAAACATAATAAGGATGATCGGGATCTTCAAATCCTGGAGGCTGACAAACATAGGTTTCTTCCTTCATTTCTCCATATAAAAATGCAGTTTTAACATCCATCTGATACACCTTGATGTTCATGTATGAAACAAAGGCTAAGAATATGCGTATTGCTTCTAGTCTTGCAATTGGAGCATACACTTCTTCATAATCCAATCCTTCAACTTGATAGAATCCCTGCACAACAAGACATGCTTTATTACGAACTATAACACCCTTTTCATTCGTCTTGTTTCGAAATATCCACTTTGTTCCAATCGGAAGCTTATCCTTTGGAAGTTTAACAAGATGCCAAACATTGAGCTTCTTGAATTGCATCAACTCATCTTGCATTGCTTCTATCCAGCTGTTTTCTTTGAGTGCCATTTCCACATTCTTGGGCACTATTTGTGATAGAAAGCAAGCATAAAGACATGTGTTGATTGCCCCTGATCGACTTATGGTAATTACACCTTCGTGCAACGGACCAATGATTGCTTCAGTTGGATGAGTTTTATGTATTCTCAATTGAGGAATATCATCTGCAACTATCCCATCTTCCAAATTAGTAATGTGTTCAACATTATCAAGAACTACTTCAGATTGTCGAGATTGATACACAATATTTTCTTCAAGTATGTCATCTGAAACAGGATTTTCAGAAGCAGTAGACACATTTGGAGATTCTTCAAATGGAACTTGAATGACTTCGATCGGTGTATCCATAGTTTCTGAAGAGGATGCAGATAAAGATGAACTTAATGATTCTTCCAGCTCTTGATTTGATATTTGTTCTGAAGGAACAACTAATGAATCAGAACAGGCAGATATGGGAACAGAAGCTGTAGGAATATCTTTGGATGATGAAGCAGTAGCAGAATCATCAGATATCAAAGATGGAAATTCCTCAATGATTTTGTTTTCCAAGGAGATTGCTTGAGAATTAGAATCTGCAGATGAAGGTTTAGAAATTTTAAAATTTATGAACAAAGATTCATAATCATAAACCCATAAAGGAGCTGAACCTGCATCAGTTATGTTAAGCTCGTGCCAATCAATGTTAAATGACTCAATTATTTGTCTAGTTCTTTTATTATAAACTCGATATGCAACCTTATTAGCAGCATATCCCACAAAGTAACATTCATCAGCCTTTTCAGAAAATTTTGAAGATGATTCAGTTGTATGCAACAAAGTGCAACAACAACCAAAGGCTTTAAAATATTTAACTTTGGGTTTGTGTTTATAAAATATTTCATATGGAGTCTTATTTAAACTTTTGTTGATTAAAACACGATTCTGAACATAACATGCAGTATTTACTGCTTCAGCCCAAAAGAACAAAGGTAATTTGGCAGCTGATATCATTGTTCTAGCAGCTTCAATCAATGTTTATTCCTTCTTTCTGCAACCCCATTCTGTTATGGTGTGCCAGCAGCACTAAATTGTCTAGCAATTCCCTTTGATTCACAAAACTCATTCAGAGTTTGATTGCAAAACTCTGTTCCATTGTCACTTCGGATGCATTTTACCTTTTTCTCTGCTGATTCTCCACCAAAGTAATGAACTTGATCAAAAGGTGTGGAGTTTCATCCTTAGATGCTAAGAAAAACACCCAAGTAAATCTAGAAAAGTCATCAGTAACAACCAGACAGTAAGATCTTTGACCTAAACTTAAAACACTCACTGGACCAAAAAGATCCATGTGTAAGAGTTGTAAGATTGATTCGACTGAGTTGTGTGCAATTGGTTTGTGAGGAAGTTTATGTTGTTTACCCTTAGAACATGACAAACAATGTTCATTTAATTGAAATTCTTTTTCAGGTAAACCAATAACATGATTTCCACGTACAAGTTTATTCATGTTTTTAAGATTGACATGTCCTAACCGACGATGCCATAACATGGAATCATTCTCCGAGGCTTTGGATAGTAAGCAAGAAGTTGTTACCAAAGAATTAGAACAATGAATATCAAGTAGATATGTGTCATTGTCTCTCGAAGTCCTCATCAAAATCCATTCATCTGGAACAACAAAACCCGGTTTTAAGATTAAGCATTCTTTGTTAGTAAAGTGTGTAGAATATTGTTTGTCACAGATTTGAGACACACTTAACATGTTATGTTTTAATTCCTCAACAAAATTAACATTTTCAAAGCTAAGGACACCATTTGTAACTGTACCACGCTTTGTTATACGTCCTCCTTTGTCTCCCGCGAAAATCACTCTTCCTCTGTTATATGACTGAACATCTTGTAGTAATGATAAATTCTCAGTCATATGTCTTGAACAACCGCTATCTACATGCCATAGACTTTCAATAGTCTTTTGCGGTTGTCCCTGCATAAGTAACAAAATTACTTAGCTTTTGGTACCCAAGTCAAACATGACTTGACCACATTATGTGTTGCAGCAAGACAAAATGATTTGAGATTATTATATTTGTTTAGCACATCAGTCTTTTCATTTACACTTTTCATTTTGATGTTTTCTTTTAAATCATTTTTCAAACTCTTATGCTTTTCGACTTTATAAGCATTATCAACTTTTGATTTCATTTGATTTGCAAATTTTCCACGGGTGAAAAACAATTTTCTGTTATGAGCAATAGAATTATGAAATCGTTGTTTGCTTAGTATTTTTGTCGAAAAAGACAATTATTTGCCAAATGATTTATGTTTCCACACTGATAACATCTCCTTTGTGGTGTGTGGAAAACAAACTGTGGATGACAATTATGAAAATTGTCATAAAAACCAAAGTCAGATTGACTAGGTTTAACATTCTGCACAGTCTCTCGAATCTTTGCCTCATTTGATAATTGCATGTTCATTTTTTGCAGATTCGAGGAAATTTTTGATGTATGACCACTTTTGAATTGAGAATTGGCAGTTGTGACTTTTGGAATTGATGGTGCTGGAATAGGGCCAGTCTTAGATTCTGCTGGAGTAGGACCAGACTTTTAATTTGCTGGAGGTGGACCAGGCTTAGATATACGAATTGGTGCTGGAGAAGGACCAGGCTTTTGAATTTTCAGATTGAATGCAGAAGAATCATTCACTTGCAAATCTGGGCTACAAATATCTTGATTCACAAGGTTAGCATTATAATGAAGTTTATTTTTAAAGAATCGAGAATTCGTTTCTTTAAAAATATGCTCTTCATTTTCAATTAAACCTTTAGAAACAAATCTACTTTTAAAATCTTTTTCAATTCTTTCTTTCTGATTTGCCCTTTAATATGCATTCAAATTATATTTACTATTTGATTTAATCTCATTCAAATCAACAGTCTTTTCATTTCCTGACAAAGTTTGTTTACAAGCAGATCGTAAAACATTTACATTCTTATTTTTGCAAACTGTCACTCTCATTTTCTCCCTCACTTTCACTCTCCCAATCTTCAATCAACCCATCCACCTTCAATTTATCTGCACAAAAATTTTCAGTTGATTGTTTAGGTTTGGTTATTATAATAGGATCAACAGATAGATTTACTTTGACTGATGGTTTTAAGTCTTGAGATGGAGAGAAACCAATCCCATAGACCATATCAGAATCAAAAAGGACATGAGATGAAGGTAAACATGAATAATCATGATTAATTGGAGGAGCAATGTTTGAAAATCCAACACCGCATTTTCCTCCTTTAATCTTCTGTGTCATTTGTGACTTGATTATTCCTTCAACCATTGTTGATGAAAGTTCAAATTTCTCAACAGTCAATTTAGCCGTGGCTAGTTCATTGTTGAGTCTATTAACTTCTAAAGCAAGTTCATTGTTTCTATTTGTTAAATCATTATTTGTACATTCTTTATCATGAAGATTTAATTGTAAATTATATACTATTTTATTTAAACCTTCAAGTTTTTTTTAAAAATCTTTTCATTTGATTTGTGTTTTCGAGCTTGATACTGAAGTTTTTCAACTTCCATTATCAAGTTCTCATTATGAACTCTATATCTTTGAACTTTCTCAACACATAAATTTGTGCATAAACTATCATATACCTTGGGTTCAGAACTTTCTCCTTCCGTTTCCTCAACCTTCTTGACCATAAAAGCTTTCATAGCAGCAGCTTTTTCTTCCACTTGAGCAACGTCAACAGTCTTTGGATCAATACATTGGCATTTGACTGGAGGCTCGACAGTGTACTCTTCAATCATAATCCTCTCCTCAGCAACCTTCTCAACTAGATGTTTCTTCACAACTTTCTCTTTCTCTTCTTCAACATTCTCCTTCACTTCTTCAACACTCACCTTCTCTTCTTCAACTTTCAGATTTTCTTCCTCAACTTCCACCTTTACTTCTTCTCTTTTAGCAAACAAACCTTCCATCAAGTCATCAGAAATGAACTCAGCAAATAAATTTTCTTCTTCTTCTGGTTCAGGAACAATCTTTGCAATGAATGCAGTAGACAATGTTAGATCAAGGGCTTCCATTTGGTCTGACCAGTCATATTCAGCATTAGTTTGAGAAACCAATGCTTTAGTACCACCCGAAGTGCTAGCTTTGTCTTTCTTTGGCTCAATCTCCACAGTCACCATCTTCTTAGGGCCTTCAGTTTGACCAGTCTTTGGTTCAGTACATTCTCTGGCGAAATGACCTGGTTTGTCACAGTTGTAACACCTCAGGTTAGACTTGTCGAAACCGATTTTGCTAGAGTTGTTAACACCAAACATTTTTCTCCCAATTCGTCTAGCAAAATTCTTTACCCTGTAAACCACCATGGCTATTTGATACTTGAGATCATTTTCTTCAACATCATCAGGATTGACTTGTTGAAGATCATCAACCAAGACATTAGGAGCAGTGAGTCTTCCAGCCATAAAAGCTTCATAACTCGACATGAAAGTGGTGAAAAGGGCAAGATGCTCCTCAGCAATCTGGACAGTCTGCTTTGATGGATTAGTGGTAGCAACATAAGCATGTTGACCACTATGAGAATCTTGAGATTGAGGGACTTGTTGATGGATGATGGGGGAATAATGTTGAGCAGCTGGAACATGAACTTGATGGTTTACTGCTGGTTGCATATAAGAAGATGTTGCACCTCCAGATTGTTGTTGCTGACACATTTGTGTATAACTGACATAGTAATTCGGATTACTAGCCATCTTTGCATAGAGAGCAGTTCCTTCAGCACCCAGAGAACTGAGATGATTAGCAGCTCGCTGCTTATCGTCCATCTCATAAGACTTGATAGTTGAAATGAGATCAGTCAACTGAAGAGTATACAAGTCTTTGGTTCTCTTGATCAATGTACAGTTGTTATTCCAACTGTATGGAAGTGAATTTAGCAGCTTCTTGTTCACAGTGATGGGTTCCAGAGTAATACCCGCACTCTTCATTTTTGTTACTAGTCTAACAAACCTGGCAATCTGAGCTTCCAACTCTTCACCAACAATATGATTGAACATGTTGAATTCTTGATTCAACATATCCTTTTTGCTTTCCCTCATATCTTTGTTGCCCATGATCTGAGTTTCAAGAGCATCCCATAACACCTTTGCACCCCTGAACTCTTGAAACTTTTGAGATATTTCAGTCATCAAGGCCATAGTAATAGCAGCATAAGCCTTGTCATCAAGTTCTAATCTCTTAATGTCATCTTCATCCCACAAGTGTTCAGGTTTCTGTACCATTTCTCCTTTATCATTTTTGTACAACGGAATGTAAGGACCATACTTGATCGACCTCCACATCTTAGGTTCCGTGTAAATAACATGATTCTCAAATCGGAAAGCCCAATCAGCATACTCGTCTTCACAGAGAAGTCTCGGTGGCTTGTTTCCAGTACCAATTTCCATGTCTAGATGAAGTGAAGCAGTAAGATGCTTTAGATTTGGAGTTGTTGAAGCCATATCGATCAGAAATTAAGTCAAAAATCAGAGTTTTCGTGCGAGAGCGATTTTGTGCGAAAACAGTTTTCGCGCAGCACAATTTTTCGCGCGAGAATTGAGTTTCGGGCGAAAATCCGATTTACTTTTCACGCAAAATCGCGTAAAAAGTGAAATAACCGTTTGTGCGAAATCTAATACTTTCGTACGCGAAAACTCCCAGTTCAAGCGAAAATCTTCCAATTTCGTGCAGAAACAAATCTCCAACAGTTTGTTCAAGCAAGAATCACCTCCAAATCACTGAATATGTCTGATTATACTCATTTTAATCCAATTTTAATGAATTTAGTTCAATTTTAAGCTTAATTATGATTAAAATTCAACTAAAGTCCACTAATTCAGTCCAAATCAGTCCAAATTCTCAAAATTCGAGCAGCATAACATCACCATCTCTGAATCTCAAGTAATCAATGATGAATGTCTTCAAAAATGAGTAGAAAACAATCCAAATCTTCTCCAAATCGTGGTTCTAGAGCCCAATGCTCTGATACCAATTGTAAAACCTTGAAATCTCCCAGAAAAACAATAAACACACGATCTCAATCTTGTGAATGCGGAATGTAAACAAGATTGGAGTGAAAGAAGATTGAATTGATCACAAAATGATTCTTTGATTGAATAACACAACCTAGAACAGGTCTTGTGTGATTTCGCATAGTACAGATATGATAAAAGAACAAAAGCTATTCTACAAAACGAAAACTAAACTATTTATACTAAAACAGCAGTTCTCGCGCGACAAGCTTTTCGCGTGGATCAATCTGTCGCGCGGCTAAGGCTTTCGCGTGGAAGACTTCTTCGCGTGACAGCTTCTTATCGCGTGGATCAGGCTTTCGCACAAGCTGTTTTGCCGAGTCTTGATTAGTCTTCTACAATAACGGGTGGAATTAATTATGGTCAAAACGATTGATATTTGGTTTGGGTCAAAACTGGTGGTATTGGTTATGGTTCAAAAAATATGGAATTGATATGGTCAAAATGAGTGATATAGGTTATGGGTCAACTTTGTGGTATTGGTTGTAGGTTAAAATAAGTAATATTGGTTAGGGGTCGAAATGGTTGATATTTGGTATGGGTCAGCTTGGGTGATATCACTGATATTGGTTATGGCTCAAAACTATTGAAATTTGGTATGGGTCAACATGGGTGGCATTGGTTATGGCCTATGGGTGAACAGGGAGACCGGTGATCACATACATACTCGGCATTGGAGAAGTTTCATCCAGATGAACAGGGACCGTTTGGGATTACAGCCACTTGTCTTGAAACATTTATTAAAAGTTGTGCAGGCTACTCGATCATCACATACATACTCGGCATTGGAGACAGGTGACTCTTTTATATATGGTCCAAAAGGAGGCAAGATGTGTGGGTTACTGGGTTGAGTAAACAGTCAAACTGGGTTCTGAGTCTAAACTGGTTGGGTTGACCCACACACACATTCTTTTATGTCTGCTAAATCTAACTTTTTATTAATAATTAATGTTTTAGTATTGATTACAAAAACCTTACAGCAGTGGGCATCATTGATTACTTAAAAGGGCAAAATGCAAATACTTTTAATCATACTTTCAGTTTTTGATTCATACTTTGAAAATCAACACTTCAATTTCTACTCATCATTTTGCATGTGCAGGCACTTGGATAATCTTCTACTTAGGGATGATGGTCGCCTTTTCCATGTTGATTTCCCTCCACCTATGAAGCTTTGCAAAGAAATGGTGGAGGCTATGGGTGGTGCAGAAAGGTAAACTAATATTATTCTTTTCATGGTACTTTTTTGGGCAAACTACAACGAAATGCAATATACTATTCAATCTTTACTGATATTAAAACAAACATTCCTGTTAGTTTCCCCTTTTTTTTCAAAGAATACTAACATGCTTTCAATATGCATAATCATGCTATATACCTAAAACGTAATAAGGCTCCTCGAATAAGTCATTTCAGGTGTTATATCATTAAGAGTATGTATTTGCTAAAGACAGCAGCAACAGACTTTATTAGATGTGTACGGTTAAAAGATAAATTATATTAGAAATATTTTCATCAACAAAAAAATATACTTTATGGTATAGGAGTGACAACAATACCTAACTAGGTATATATTAAGTGACTAAATGACATTCTCTCTCAAACATGTTGATTGATATTATGAAAATAGGTATTACATGTGACGGTGTTACGTCTGAAGAAAATATATAGGATATTATTAGACATAGAATATACTTGTATATGTATATGGGTCTCCCGCGGCAACGCGCGGGGCCAACCTTCTAGTTAATTCTTTATAAACGTGTAAGGATATGAATATATAGGTAGAGAACTATTAATTAATTGGGGATGCAGATGGTTATAGAAAAGTAAACGCAGTTCATGTGGATCTTTTTGCACCACAAATCTTGGAAGACAAGTTAACGTCATAGCAGTTAATATTAGTACTCTAATTTAAATAAACTACACATCGCTATCGAGATTCATGACTTTGCGAGGTGTATATGCATATTTTTTATTCGTGCTAATTAATTATTAGATTGGACAATATAATTTGTATATATTTTAATGATATACATTATTGTGCATTTATTTAAGTCAACATTAATAGAACAAAAAACTTAAACACCATGTAGGATGGTAAAATATAACTAAATTAATTACTACTAACTAATAGTTATAACATATAAAAAAAATGAAATTCAAACACTAGATATCTAATAGTTTGTAGACTCATACTTATAAACCTAATATTCATTATAGACATCATGATTATGAACATAATATGAAAATCTTTACCTCATATTCTTAGTTCTTGTAAGCACTGATCAAATTTCATGCAGAAGATTTTTATTTCATACTTTTTTGGATATTTTAATGTTGTCATAGATATGGATGTAACATTAAGATACTAAGACTTTAAAAGTATAGAAGTTGATTTTTCCTGACAACAATTTCGCAACAAAAAGTCTAAACGTTTCAAGATCTATCAAAATCGTAATACTTTTAAAGTCTTAATAGAAAAAATCTAGAATAACAAGGATAAAAATTAAACTCAAAAGTAGATGATTGTTTATATTGTCAAAATGTTTACATTCAATTCGGTGGCAAAAGTAGGTTTTTGACTTATATAGAGACACCAAATCAATGATGTTACATTTGACCACCACTCGTTCACATGGGTGTTCAATGGCAGCATTATTGTTAAAGTTCCTTCAATAATTATAACGATTTCCCATGATAATAAGAATTCGTATATTCATAAAATTTTCAGACCTGCACATGATGTCAAGATAGTTTAATCGTGGAATAGTTTATGCGATTGTAGGTTTTGTAATTCATGAAAACTTGGATCGAAACTACATTAATATTTTCAGATTAAATTATTTCATTGGTAATTTATATTTAATATGATAATCACTAGAGAGTTCAAAAACTATAGCATGAAGTTTGATTATAACCGTTTCCATATCAAAATCTAACGAGATTAGAACTTTTATATACAGGTTAAATAAGTGGAAACATCATTGCAATTTTTCATGAAAATACATGAAAGGTGACGGTTATTGTGACAACCCGAAAAATTCGTGATTTATTTCATAAAGTATTTATGTGATTTTTATATTATTTTTATTAATTTTATAAATAATAATAATAATAATGATGATACTAATATTGTTATTAATAATAATAATTTATAAAAATTATTAAACTTGGATTAAATAAAGACCAGGGGGTGGTTTTGTAATTTTTGAAACTTGAAATTAAAACTTTAATCATAAAATAATAAAGTTGGAAAGTTGGGGGACCATTTCTGTAATTTCTTTAAAACACAGCCCAGACCCCCGCCCGTTCCCCGATCACCCTCCGGCCACTATTCCGGCCAAAACTCCGGCGACTCCAAACACCAAAAATACGTGGTTTCAACTCAAACAAAAGCTCCCGACAGCATCGCGTGGAGGATTCGAACTCGGGGGGCCACTTCAATTTGAATAATACAATCGAATTAGTGCGATCTAACCCACTTCGGCCGAAAGTTCAGCCACAATCAATCGCATTAACATTTTTTTAAACAATGTAATCGAGCACCCACGGATTGTTAATCGTTTAAAACCTTCCAACGAGTTCAATTTCAGCTAAAACAAACACAGAAACCACATTCGATCATCCACATTAAACACGACCTGCAACATAGTCGAATCACATCTTCTGAGTTCTATTTTATGAAATTAACAGAGGGCTTTGCATCTAGGACATCACACGAAGCTAACCACAAGGTTAATTGGGTTATCGTCATCATTTGAACCTCGAATCATTTCTCCTCTGTCGCGGTTTGTTCTTCGCTGGGATTAACTTCAAGTCGAACACATACGGGTAATTGAATACACCTAAATACTCGTTTGATCATGGGGAAGAAAAGCCCCATGGATTCGATCGTTATCAACATCGAATTGAGTTTCAATTTTGGATTCAAATGTTTTAGGGTTCTTCGGGTTTGAGGGAGGGTTGATGATTGTGTTTAAGGGATTTAAAACCCGGATGTTACAGCGGCTGAGAGCCTTGGTTCACCGGTTAAGACACTGCCCCATAACCAAGAGGTCCCGGGTTCGAACCCGGCCAACCTCACATAATTTTTTTAGGCTTTATGGACTTCTAAAAATTATATAAAAATTCTCAAAAATTATAAAAATAATTTCTATAAACATTTCTTATTTAAAAGGTTACATAAATATTTTCTGTAAATTTATTTTATTTAAAAACCGTAATAATATTTATAAATTAATATTTACAAATATTACAAATAACTATTTTCATAAAAATGGACACTAGATCTTGCTTGATTATAACCATGAAAATCAAAGGAATTATATAATTTATAATTTCATCAATACTGTAACGAACATTTAAACAACGCGTCAAACCCTATACATAAATACATAATATATTATGTATATATTAACCCGATAATACGCTATCGTAATAACATTTATTTTAAAAGATTACAAAGAATATATACATAATATATTTAAACATTATCAGATGTTGAACCCTAGATTATAATTAAACTCAAACATATATATCAAATCGTTTGCGTCAAACCCAACCGACCCGAATCCAACAATATATATCTATTTGCATTTGAAGCCGTTTTAAAGACGTAATTACAATTAATAACAGGTGTCGAACGTGTTTGATCGTGCATTGCCTTATTCTGTGAAGCTTTTAACTTCAATTCAAGGTGAGTTTACAGCCTCACTTTTACTTATATACTCTTTTGGGGGAGAGAAACATGCTGTTTTCATAAACGTTACATTACATTGGATTTTTGTAATACTGCATATACTTGATACTATGGTGTTATACTTGCCCAACGGACCGTTAATATGGACTTAGCGAGGTAATTGTTAGTAGTACTACTGGGATTGACATACCCCACCCGGGCTAGTCGCGCTAGCACAACGTTCGTCAAACTGGTGAACGGTTAGCCTAATTACAAGTGTTGTGGTGTGTGATATACATCCGGGCCTGTTTTATTATTTGATTACATGTCAGCTCGGCCGCGATTTATACACATAGTTATCATTATGGACTAGCTACCCATTGTATGCTTTAATTACATAATCCGGGAATTTCATTATACTTGACGGATTACAAAATCCGGGAATTTCATTATACTTGACGGATTACATAATCCGGGAATTTCATTATACTTATCGGATTACATAATCCGGGGATTTCATTACAGATACTTATCGGATTACATAATCCGGGGATTTCATTACAGATACTTATCGGATTACATAATCCGGGGATTTCATTACTGATACTTATCAGATTACATAATCCGGGGATTTCATTACTGATACTGATAGGATCTCAGCCTCTAGTTTGATCAATTAGATTGTTTTTGCAGTGGATTTAGCACAAAATTAGCGTTTACAGCAAGAACACAAAAGATATTACATGTAAAAGTACAAACATAGAGAGAGAGAAAAGTTCTGCGAAAAGATGTTTCTATTAACTTTACACGTTTCGGCAATTAATACAGCATGGTTCACCATCCTTTTATAGACGGCAAAGGATGAATGATGATGTCACTTGACAGTGACATCAACCGATTATTAAACTAACAGCTGATAGAACATAAAACTACTGAAGATGCCAACAGCTGACATCTTCTTACAAAAGTTGTCTACCTATTACAAGTACTGAAAAAGGAAACTACTGAAAGCCTACAATGACTGAAGAACAAACTCTTCAGTTGTTTATAACTACTGAACTATAACAGCTAAAGAACATGCTCTTCAGCTGTTGTACAAACTACTGAAAAGATAAACAAAACTACTGAAAGAGAAAAACCATCACAACAACTGAAGAAGACTTCTTCATCTGTTGTGACAAACTCTGAAGCTTCAGCATTTGTCTTCAGACTTGGGCTTCAGATGATGTATCAGCTGATGACTTCAGTAAATGTCATCAGCTGATGTCTTCAGTCTTTGTCTTCAGACTTTGTGCATCAGTAGATGATCTTCAGTTCTTCAGTTCAGCTTTTGATCTTCAGCACTTGTCTTTAGTACTTGAAGTCTTCAGTACTTGTATGTTTCATTACTTCAGTACTTATCTTCAGCATTTTGGGATCTTTAGCTGTTGTACTTCAGATCTTTGATCTTCAGACTTTGATTCTTTAGACTTTGTCAAACTGCTGAAGAAGGTCTTCAGCAGTTGTTGTGATGAGATATGGGACTTAGAGGTTTTCCTGATCTTGGCTCATTGGTTCTTTTGGTCCAACAAACTCCCCCTGAACCAATGCAGCCAAAACCTCTAATTATTTGTTGTCCCACTTATTGTTGGCAGAAATATTGGTCTATTTCCTTCTGGATCAGATCAGAAGTTGACCCTGATAAGCACTGGCCTGAGAGGAGGTCTCTGATATTTGTTTGGCTAAGTATGGATGGGAGCCCTGTCTTGGGGAACTGGACACAGGACTGTTGTCCCATCCATGAGACCTACCTCCCTCGTACAAGCCGGTAGGATTCTCTGGTGTAGGCTTGAAGGAATATCATCTGTTCTTCTTTAGTCAAGTCTTCAGCCACACCATCGAATAACCCCTCCCGGCCGTACAGCTCTAAGACAAACTTAACCTGTTTGCCATTCTTGAGCTCAACTGTTGTGACTTGCCTATATGCAAATTCATCTGGGTGTCTTCCTTCTAACAACAAGTTGAGCTCATCCCTATGGAAGTTCTCAAGCCTCTTATAGACTAAGCCCTTCCTCACCACCCTATTGTCTAACATTGTTTGGGGTGGCTGCTTAGCTCTATAGGCTTTCTCGAACTCCTCTACTATCTCCCAGGGTGTTATTACAAGAGCCATAGAGATCACTTCATCTACGATTCTCTTAAGTTGGCTCTTGTATCTCACAGGAATATCTTTTTTAACTATCCTGTGAGCCACCCTAGGATCAGGCCAAGTTCTCACTCTTTCCTTATCATATTGATAGGTTTGCTTAAGAGTGAATAGTCTCAGAGCCTCCTTCTTCATATTCATAATAGAAGAAGAAGCAGCATAGGATTTGTCAATGCTATTCAGCATTTCCTCATCGTGTAATCTTTGCTGCTCCTCTTCTTCTAACTTCACCCTCACAGTGTCCATCTGTGAGGTGGGAGTGATGGTTTGAGGTTTGGCTTTAGGTAGAGGGATGACTGCTGAAAGAGGCAGTCTATCCTCCTCATCCTCTTCTTCTTCCTCTTCTTGCAGCCTCAACACCCTTCTCTTCTTCTGCAAGGGTGGATCATTGGCTGTGGGTTTTGATGGTGAAGGGGTTGGTTTTGTGGGTTGTGTTTGGGTTGTTGATGTGGGAATGTTGGCAGGCACTGCTAGCAATTTTGAGATAAGGGATGGTTTGGTCTGTTTTGCTAGCAGGGTCCTGTTCCCAGCACCGGCTTCTGAAAGGGCCTCAGCGACTAGTCCTTTGGTGAAATCACCAGCTGAACAGATCTTGGTGGCTATAGCCAAGATTCTGTCCCTGGTCCATGCCTTGACATCAAGGACTGGCCTGCCCAGATACTTCAAAATGAATCTACTCATAGCCTCGAGTCTATTTTTATCCTCTTGGCTATAAGTAGACCATCGGTGTTCTATCTCCCTGGTCTCCATCCTCCTAATCTCCTGATCTAGCAAAGCAGTGTCCAAGTCAAAGCCTTTCCTGAACAGCTGATCGATGACAGTCCATTGATCGGCTATGCTCAGCATCAGCCTCCTTGACAAGGACTGCTAGATCATCATCCCCCTTCTCTCCCTCTTTCTCTCCTTTCTTCTTTTTATAAGTGACACTGAAATCCTTTTGGATTTCAGCCACTTCAATTCGCTCACTCTCCACCCTCACCTTCTCCTTCCCCTTCACCCTAACACTCTCCTCAGCCTTCTCCCTCTCAATTACCTCCTCTCTCCCTACTTCTATCTCCTCCTCTCCCCTCTTCCTCTTAGCTTGCACTGATGTCTCCCCTTTTTGGGTGCATTGGTTGGGGTTTGACTATCAGCAAGCGCTTTAGCAACAGCAACCTCCACCATGGGTTGTATATGAGTGGGAAGCCTCTCATCAATGGTTTTCATCACAATTTCTGTGATTATAGGTGTGATGAGAGGCAGGGAATTCTGGAGGATAGCATCTAGCTGCTCAGGAGGGTTCTGTTCCTGAGAGCTAGAGCCAGAAGCAAGGGCAGGTGGCCGAGTTTGTGGGAGTGGCTCAGTGTTTATGAGACCTTCGGGTGAAGGTGCCATCTGTGGGTCAGTGGTGGCAGATGGACTTCTATCCTGAGACATTTTAGCAAGCAGCTCTTTGAGTCTGCTTACCTCATCCTCTAGGATAGTGTTTTGTGTAACTAAATCATAGAAGAAGCACAAGTCATCATCAGTGTGAACTGAATCACCTGACCTCCTGACTGCGTCAGGATATACATGCTCTGAGTGTGGCTCAGATATTGCATGTGCCCCTTGGTCGTGGTACTCGGGACTTCCAGCCTCCGGATTGTATCCATCATCGGCAGTTGCCTCTGGTGAGGTATTATTGATGTTACCACCTTCACCCTGCTCAGATGTTGATGCAGAGGAAGTGGCAGCCTCACCAGAAACTCCTATCTCCCTAGCCACACTGGAAGATTGGACATGTGATTCTCTGTGTTGGGGGCTCCCACCGGCACTTGTGTCCACCCTCTCTTCGGTTGGAGTCTCCCCAGTTGTAATTGCTTTCTGGGGAGAGGGTGGAGTGCTCAGGTGGGTCAACACTTTGGCAATGATTAGGGTAGGGCTTTATTGGGAGGTTTCAGTGGGTGATGGGCTTGAAGCAGATTGCACATGGGGAGGAATGTGCGTTTCAATGGCAATCTTCTCAATTGAGATAGATTCCAGATGTGTGGCTGCCCTAGAAGTGGTTGCATCAGGCTCCTGTTGAGAGGAAGCCTGTGCGGTTGTGGTGGGTGGAGTCGTGGTGACTGCTGGGAGAATCGGACCAGCAGCCACATCCTGCCTTTGTGTTGCAGGGGCATACTCAGGGGACTCATTTCCCTGAGTAGCCTTTGTGGGCTTCTTTTTGGTTTTTGGTTTGGTGGGGACTTTGGATTTGGAGGTGGAGGCTGTGGGTTCCTGCTGCGTGGGTTTTCGCAACCGGCCAGCCTATTTTAGTGATTGGTCGGTGTTGTGCCTGGAGTATACCTCGGCTAGAACAGCCATAGCAGGGACCCCAGTGCCAACAAGTCCCTCAGCTTGAAGCTGGTCTTCTATCATGGCCATAATGAACCTAGGATATAAAATCCATCGGTTTAAAACAGGTTTAGCAGCCATGTCTTTGAGTTCCAAAAGTATAATTTCAGTTAAGTTCAGTGGTTGTTTCTCAAATATAGAATATAATACATGTAGCCACCTTGTTGACATCTGGTCCCATGAAGATGTTTTGGGGGCCAGACACACATTCACCATGTGGAAGATGAGACGTTGGGGATATGGGAAGTGTTTCTTCAACAAGGTGGAGGCAGATAGGTCACCCTGATAGTCGTTGGATGTGAATGATAGATCAAGGGCGCCTTTGGGGTAAGAGGTTGGGAAGGTGGCATCCTCCAGCTTTAGGGTTTGTCGAATAGTAGCTGGAGTGATAACCACTGGGTGGTTGTTGACGGAGGACCGGAGAGAGACCTCGCCATCATTCTCTCCGGTTTGGACGATGATGTTCGTCCAGAACTCCGATAGGGAGTCAGTGTAGATGGTGGGGTTTAGAAGAAATGCCGTTTGGTAAGGTGAGTCGTTCATGAGATCGACGGTGTTGTGAAATTTGGCCCAGAATGGCGATTTTGTGAGATGAGCGACACAGTTGTGTCGAGGTTTGAGTTGCATGGTCACCATTAATGGTGTATGGGAAGTTCAGAGGTTTTTGAGAAGTTAGGTCAAGTGAGAATTAAAAGCTCTGAAGGTTGGGTATATATAGGGTAGGGCAAAGGCTGAAAGAAAACTACTGAAGGTTTTGGTGTTAGTCATCAGTTGTTGAAACTACTGATGACGTGGTCTTAACCTTCAGTGGTTGTAACATCTGAGGACTTGGTGTGAGTCTTCAGTAGTTGAAACTACTGAGACCTTGGTTTTGTCCTTCAGATGTTGTAAACGGCTGAAGACTTGTTGTTAGTCTTCAGTAGTTATAAACTACCGAAGACCTAGCTTTTCATCTTTAGACGTTGTAACAACTGAAGACTTGGTGTTAGCCTTCAGTAGTTGTGAACTACTGACATCAGTAGTTGTGAACTACTGAAGACATGGTATTGATTCAGTTGTTGGAAACAACTGAGGACTTGGTGTTAGTCATCAGTAGTTGTGAAACTACTGAGGACATGGTTTTGTCCTACAGTTGTTTGGGTATGAAACAGCAGCTGTTGGCATCAGCTGATGAGAAATCACTCATCAGCTGTTTCCGTCAAATCAGTTGTTTCATGCTAGCCTCCACTTTTACTCATCAGCTCTTTCGCTAACTTTCAGATGTTTCATTGACCCTTCAGCTCTTATGAGTATTTATGACTTCAGCTCTTGTGATCAGATGTTCACAAGTGCTGATGAAATACCCTTTAGAGCTGGTGAACAAATTTTGTCTTCAGTACTTGTGTGTAAGATTACACATCAGTACTTGTGAACAAAATTTTTTCTTCAGTACTTATTTGTTTGAAAATAATACATCAGTAGTTGTAATCCACCTCACTACATCAGTTGTTTTCAACAAATAATGTACATCAGTACTTTAAAGCATTTTAGTCTTCAGTAGATTGTGAAAGGCTGAAGACTAAATTACTCATCAGTACTTATATGTGACCTATGCTCATCAGTACTTGTGAAGTGAGAGCATCAGCATTGGTCAAATTAATCTAGCTGCAGCATACCAAGCCTTAGTACCAAATTTTAGAATGTGGCACTATCTAAAGGCTTAGTAAAGATATCTGCAAGCTCATAAGCACTAGGCACAAACTTAGGATCAATCAGACCTTTTTCATAGCAATCCCTGATAAAATGATGTCTGATCTCTATATGTTTGGTCCTAGAGTGCTGGACTGGATTTTTAACAATACAAAGAGCTGAAGCACTATCCATTAGTAATGGAGTCTTAGTCTCTGTAATGCCATAATCCAAGAGTTGGTTCTGAAGCCAGAGTATCTGAGATGTACAACTTGCAGCAGCAATGTACTCAGCTTCAGGAGTGGATGTAGCAATTGATGTTTGTTTCTTACTCTGCCAAGAAACTAAACAATTGCCTAGGAATTGGCAACCACCAGAAGTGGATTTTCTGGTGACTTTGCATCCTGCATAGTCACTATCAGAGAAAGCAACTAATTTGCAAGAATGCCCAGTTGAATACCAAAGACCTAGTGATTGGGTACCTTGCAGATATCTAAAGATCCTTTTGACTGCAATCAAATGGGATTCTTTAGGTGCAGCCTGAAATCTAGCACAGGCACATGTTGCAAACATGATGTCTGGTCTAGAAGCTGTAAGGTACATCAAGGACCCAATCATACATCTGTAAAGGGTTTCATCAACCGCTTTACCTTTCTGATCTACATCTAGTTGTGTGATGCTGCTCATGGGAGTAGAACAAGGTTTGCAGGTTTGTAAATCAAACTTATTCAACAACTCTTTGGAGTATTTGGACTGATGGATGAAGATTCCATCATCCTGTTGTTTGATTTGCAAACCTAGAAAAAACTGTAATTCTCCCATAGCACTCATTTCAAACCTTAGCTTCATGAGCTTTGTAAATTCATCACACAACATTAGATCAGAGGATGCAAAGATGATGTCATCTACATAAATTTGAACAAGGAGCTTATGTTGTCCCACAGTCTTGATGAATAAGGTTTTATCATTGGTGCCTCTAGTGAACTTATTCTCTAGAAGAAAAGTTGATAGTGTCTCATACCAAGCTCTAGGAGCTTGCTTCAGCCCATAAAGAGCCTTATCAAGCTTGTACACCCAATCAGGATGTTTATTGTCCTCAAAGCCTGGTGGTTGACACACATAAACTTCTTCTTTTATTTTTCCATATAAGAAGGCACTTTTGACATCCATTTGATAAACCTTAAGACTATGAAAGGCAGCATAAGCTAAGAATAGTCTGATTGCTTCTAGTCTGGCCACAGGGGCAAAGGTCTCATCATAATCGATGCCTTCCTCTTGTGCAAACCCCTGGACAACCAGCCTGGCCTTGTTCTTGACGATTTGGCCCTTCTCATCTGTTTTGTTCCTAAATACCCATTTGGTGCCTATAGCACACTTACCTTTGGGTAATGGAACAAGCTCCCACATTTGCTGTTTCTTGAACTGAAGAAGCTCAAGCTGCATAGCTTCCACCCATCCATTGTCTCTTAAAGCAACATGATAGTTCTTTGGCTCCTGCTGACTGATGAAGAGAGCATAGAAGCAGAAGTTGGACAATTGATTCCTGGTTGAAACTCCAGCATTGATATCACCAATGATTTGAGATGTGGGGTGATTCTTCAGCTCTTGATAGACTATAATATCTGTGCAAGTGTTTGTAGACCCATCAGCAGCAACAGATGGTGATGGAGATTCCTGAAACCATGTAGAAGATGGCAGCTCAAATGAAGTAGAGCAGACAGAGATCTCATCAGCATTTGTTATGGATGGAGCTGCTGAGGCTACAGGAGCATCAGGGTTAGTGGACTCAGGCAGGTTGTCACTAATCCTGAAGAGGCGAGTACTGACTACATCATCATCAGTACCACCAGGTGGAGAACTATTGACAGGCTCAACAGCTGGAGGTTGATAAGGAACATATTGCAGTATGTCCAGATCAAACAACTCCACAGGGTTTTGTGGAATCTTGTCCTTTGGAGATTCATTGAACTTAACATGCAGAGTTTCTTCAACCACCTTTTTCCTACAGTTGAAGACTCTGTATGCCTTGCAAGTTGATGAATATCCAACAAAATACCCTGCATCCACCTTACTAGCAAACTTCTGGAGTGGGTTGCTAGTGTTGAGAATGAAACATGGACACCCAAAGGCTCTAAAGAATGAAATCAGAGGAGCCAAATGATGAAGAACTTCATAAGGAGTCTTCATCAACCTCTTATTCACTAAAGCTCTATTTTGTACATAGCAAGCTGTATTGACAGCTTCAGCCCAAAAGGTCAGTGGCAGCCCTGAGTCAGCCAACATTGACCTTGCAGCTTCAATGAGAGTCCTGTTCTTTCTCTCCACCACTCCATTCTGCTCAGGAGTTCTAGGAATACTAAACTGCCTTTTAATTCCCTTGGACAGGTAGAAGTCATCAAGTGTGTGGTTTCTAAACTCTGTTCCATTGTCACTCCTCACACACTTGACCTGCAGGGAATACTGCTTTTCTACAAATAACACAAAGTTCATGATAGTCTTGGCTGCTTCATCCTTGGAGTGCAAGAAGAAAGTCCATACAAATCTGGAATAATCATCCACAATTACCAGGCAGTATTTCTTCTTTGCCATGCTCATTACTCTGACAGGACCAAAGAGATCCATGTGCAGGAGCTGCAAGCAGGCAGTGGACTTTGGTTCTTCTATTGAAGGGAATGAAACTTTGTGTTGTTTTCCTTTTAAGCAAGCAGTGCAGTCATCTTCACACTTGAACTCCTTCAAAGGAAATCCTCTTACTAAACCATGGCTTATCAGCTGGTTCATGTTCTTGAAATTAACATGCCCCAGCCTTCTATGCCATAGAGTAGACTCTTGAGGAGAGGCCTTGGAGAATAGGCAAGGATGGCCTTTTAGATCTATCTTTTTGGAAAGATCTAAGGCATACACTCTTCCTGTCCTGTTGGCCTTCAGGAGAGTGTATTCATCCAACACCTTGTCAATCAAACTCAGACCTTTGGATGACAGAATCCGACAGTTCTGGCTTGTGAAAAGGGCAACATGGCCTTTATCACACATTTGACTGACACTCAAGAGGTTGTACTTGAGATTCTCCACATGGTTAACATCATCAAACCTTATTTCCCCATTGGAAACAAAGCCTTTTCCGATGATGTAACCCTTTGCATCATTGCCAAAGGAGACAAATCCCTTCTTTCCTTGAGAGTAGTCATTAAGAAGGGAGCTACTTCCTGTCATGTGCATGGATCCTCCACTGTCTACATACCAGATGCTTCTATGGCATGTTGAAGAACCCTGCAATCATAACCACATGTTAGTTAGTCTTAGAGAACCAAACCTATTTGGTTTTGGATCTGTTCTCAACTACAGGTGCAGCACTAACAGGTGTGTTATGTGTGACAGCCTGAGGTGAAGGAGATGGTGCAGAAGAGGAACCCTTTGGCTTGGACTTCCTTTTCTGTGGATTCAACACAGGAGCATCTAAATGGTTGACTCTTCCTATTAGATGCTGAACCATCATCACCAGCTGTGTCTGACTTTGTGATAAAGCTTTCAGCTCTTCAGACACATTAGGATTTGCTGATGATGGATTCCTATGTTGTACCATCTTCTTTTGAGCAACCTTAGCTGTTGCCTGAGTAACCCCTACCTTCTTTTTAGATTTAGCTTTGGGCTCAGGGATTTCAGGCTTGGATGTTGCTAGTACAAACTTGGTTTCAAACTCATTCTTCATTTTATTGATGTCCTCATTGATTTTCTCTTTTTGTTTGAGTTTGGAACCCCTTTTGTACCAGCAATCATCAGTAAGATGATTGAACAAGCCACATATCTCACATGGATTCTTCTTCATCTTATGTTGATCATCAGCTGAAGAGGATGAAACTGCTGAAGACTTGTTCTTCAGCTGTTTGCCATCAGTACTAGCAGTTTTCTTCCTTGTAGTGCCTGCTTTCCTGACTTCCTCTTTAGCTGTCTTCAAACCTTTTCTACTGTTAGTTTTCTTCTCTTTAGTGCTAACAGTAGTTGAGGTTTGAACTTCAAATGTTATCACTTGCTCTCCAGTACTTTCAGTACTTCTAGTGACAACACCTGAGTTGATCAACCTTTTGATCATGTAACAGTCAGCATTTGAACCATCAACTGTTATAGCATCAGCTGATTGGTTTTGGCAGGAGTTAATGCTGACTTCTATCTCTGATGATGCTGAATCAGAAGATAGTAGGTCATATGATGAGAAGGATTGGTTATTGCTCTCTCCATCATATTCAACTTCTGCTCTTGAAGTAAAATCTGTAGGAGGAGTAGTGTGATTATAACCAATGCCAAAGTTCACATTGGAAGCTGATTGCTTGCTAAGAAGCATTTCAAAACCCTTGCATGATTGCACCCATCGATCACACTCAACTTGGGTGGTTGCAAGAGTTTCCTTGAGGTCTCTGTACTTCTCTAGAAGTACATCTTCCCTAGCTTTATCATCTTTGATTTGGCATTTAAGCTTGTAAATCTCATCATTTTTCTCAGTTTGTGCAGCCTCAAAATCAGCTTTCTTTTTGGAAATTGTGTGCTCTAGCTCAAGGTTTTTATCTATTAAAGCTACATTTGCTTCTCTAATAGAAGCAAATGCTGCTATGCATGATTCAGAACAAAGCTTGGCTTTAGCCTCAGTGGATACCTGCGATGAGGCATTGGATGATGACCCCTCAGCAGACTCAAGGGCCATCAGAGCAAGATTTCCAAATGGATTATCACCACCATGTTGACCAGCACCTTGGAGTAGTTGTTCCTGACCAGATAGATCATCTGGCAGACTACTCCAGTCAACAACTCCTGGGGTGAAGAAGCTATGTTGTTGAGGTTGTGTGTGATGATGAGATTGGGAAGATTGAGGCTCAGGAAGAGCATGTGGTGGTTGAACAGAAGGTGCTTGAGTTTGACTGGGCTGAGGCATATAGTAGCAGGGGTATGGGTATGGCATATGACCCTGAGGCACAAAATAAGCAGGTGATGCCTGTGCTTGTGATGGATGGCCAGAACTGGAGGAATGTTGCCCTCTGTGCTGTGAGCTATTGCTGGGAAAAGTCACAAAGGGTGCAGAGGAGTTAGATCCAGATGATCTACACTCTCTAGCAAAGTGTCCAAGCCTTTGGCACTTGTGACACCTCAACTTGCTCTTGTCAAAACCAACTTTGGTTTTGCCAGAGAGACCAGGGAATTTCCTACCAGTTCTCTTGTAGAACTTCTGAGATCTGATATTTATCATTGCCATTTGGTTCAAAATATCCATCTCTTCTAGATCATCATCTGGAATGCCCTTCAAGTCCTCCATCAAAAAACACAGATTATCACCACTGCTTCCTGAACTACTACTAACACCAACAAAAGCTTATTCAGAGTTGGTAGAGAAATCAATATGCTCATCATAAGAACTTTCTGATGCAGCATATTCTAACTCCTGACTTATCAAGGCAGCATTGCCTTGGACAAAGTCATCAGCGAGCTTGCCAGAGGTGGATAACTTCCTCTTTTGCTCTATCTCTCTCTCAAATGTGAGCAGTTTCCCATGAAGTTGGGTGAGAGATAGAGTATCCAGATCTGCACTGGAGCGTAGGACAATGGTATAAGTGTCCCATCTCTCAGGCAGTGATCTGAGGAACCTGTTGTTCATCTAGCTGTTGGAGTACTCTTGTTTGACCATCTTCAACTCAGAAATCAAACAAGAGAACCGCTCAAACTGCTGAGTCAGAGTCTCACCCTTCCTATGAGAGAATGTCTCATATTGTTGGGCGAGGATTTCCCTATTATTTGCTAAGACCGAATCGGTTCCTCCAAATTGTTCCTTCAGAGCAACCCATAGGCCATGAGCAGTTTCATGATGCAAAAGCCCTGAATAAATCTCATTTGGAATAGCCATGGCTAAAATTCCATGGGCTCTAGCATCAATCTCGAACAGCTTAAGATCTTCGTTCGAATATTGTTCAGGTTTCTTCGGAACCTGTTCATTTGATTCAGGGACGCTCACCATAGGCTTGTATGGTCCACGCACCACTGACTTCCAACAACCAGCACTGTTGACAGACAAGTGGTGAAGTATACGACGTTGCTATATGTTATACTCGTTCCTCACAAGCATCGGAGGCTTGGTTGAGGAACCAGTATTGTGAGGATCGTTAGTTAGTGTCGTCATCTCAGGTTTTAGTCAAAAACAATTTAAGCAAAACAAATGTAGCTCGAAACCACTAGAGGACCTCAAGTTTTTGGCCAGGAACAGCAGAAACTCACTCTCTATGGCTAATTCTTGCAAATTGCTAATTCGATCAAACGTAGAGATCAAAAAAGCAGTTTCAAATAATCAATAGTGAAATCGATCAATGATTAACCTGCTCTGATACCATTTGATAGGATCTCAGCCTCTAGTTTGATCAATTAGATTGTTTTTGCAGCGGATTTAGCACAAAATTAGCGTTTACAGCAAGAACACAAAAGATATTGCATGTAAAAGTACAAACATAGAGAGAGAGAAAAGTTCTGCGAAAAGATGTTTCTATTAACTTTACACGTTTCGACAATTAATACAGCATGGTTCACTGTCCTTTTATAGACGGCAAAGGATGAATGATGATGTCACTTGACAGTGACATCAACTGATTATTAAACTAACAGCTGATAAAACATAAAACTACTGAAGATGTCAACAGCTGACATCTTCTTACAAAAGCTATCTACCTATTACAAGTACTGAAAAAGGAAACTACTGAAAGCGTACAACGACTGAAGAACAAACTCTTCAGTTGTTTATAACTACTGAACTATAACAACTGAAGAACAAGCTCTTCAGCTGTTGTACAAACTACTGAAAAGATAAACAAAACTACTGAAAGAGAAAAACCATCACAACAACTGAAGAATACTTCTTCAGCTGTTGTGACAAACTCTGAAGCTTCAGCATATGTCTTCAGACTTGGGCTTCAGATGATGTATCAGCTGATGACTTCAGTAAATGTCATCAGCTGATGTCTTCAGTCTTTGTCTTCAGACTTTGTGCATCAGTAGATGATCTTCAGTTCTTCAGTTCAACTTTTGATCTTCAGCACTTGTCTTCAGTACTTGAAGTCTTCAGTACTTGTACGTTTCAGTACTTCAGACTTCAGTACTTATCTTCAGCACTTTGGGATCTTCAGCTGTTGTACTTCAGATCTTTGATCTTCAGACTTTGATTCTTCAGACTTTGTCAAACTGCTGAAGAAGGTCTTCAGCAGTTGTTGTGATGACATGTGGGACTTAGAGTTTTTCCTGATCTTGGCTCATTGGTTCTTTTGGTCCAACAGATACTTATCGGATTACATAATCCAGGGATTTCATTACTGATACTTACTGTTTTCTGATAAACCTGTGAACTCACCAGTCTTGTACTGAGATTTTGCGTGTTTTCTCTCAGGACATTGATGTGGCACATTTAGAAGCACAGCATCCACCACATGTCATTCCGCATTTATCTCAAACTGTTTTCAAGACTTAATTCCATGTAATGGATTGGACACGTGTTTGCATGTTCCAAAAATAGTTGTTAAATGTTTTCCTATTTTCGCTTCCACACTACTTAAATATATTTGGTTTGTTTCATTAAAATTAAACAACTTATATGATTTGTAATTATCGAGTCGTTTGGTGTAACTGATGCTTATCTGAGATCCTGGTTATGTCACACGCCTGACGGTAAAACCCCGTACGTGGAAAATGAGGGTGTGACAGATTGGTATCAGAGCATTAGTTATAGCGAACTAAAATGAACTTTGCATCTCATCTGCATTGCATTTTAGACTATAGCTGGATTTGCGTTAGTTACACACACATAGATTACTAAGCTATGCCTACTAAATTGGTTGCCTAAGAATTGCTTTAACATATCCCTGTGAGCATATGGCTACCGAGGGTGTGACAGATTGGTATCAGAGCATTAGTTATAGCGAACTAAAATGAACTTTGCATCTCATCTTTTTGCTTAATTATTTTCTTTTTGTGTTTCTCTTTTTGTCCCATTTTGTATTTTTATCTTTTATATATATATATATATATATATATATATATATATATATATATATATATATATATATATATATATATAGTTATGATAATCACTGAATCAATCACATACAGGCTTGAGTATGACAAGATTATATCTCTCAGTCTGTGTTAGAACATTTTTAGCACAGAATCCTGATATGTTCCCTACTAAATCATATCTCTTTAATCCAAGTGTAATCACTCAATTATGATCTTTTCATTTCTGAAAGCAAAGCTTATCGACACATCAAACATAATCCAAGTGTATTTGAATTTAAGCCTTTGAAAGTACTTAGACTCTTTTAGAACTTTATAATATCATTTCTCATTTAAGTATGAAAATTTCTTCTTTGTTTTTATTTTGGCAATCCTTTGATCTTAACTCCCCCTAAGACCAAAAATATTTTTCAGAACTTGTTTTCTAATTTTCTCCTCCTAAAATTGTGATTGTTCTTTTAAGAAAAAGAAACAATTGCAATTTTATTCTTTATTAAAAATGAAAAATCTTTTGTGAAGATTTATTAAACCAATTTATCCAAAGTTAATCATCCCCAATGATTGCACAAGGAAATCAAATCGAGAATGATCAAATGCCTTGGTAAATAAATCAGCGATATTTTCAGTTGACGGCACTTGTTTTAAATGAATAAGTTTTCGATCAAAACAGTCGCGGATAAAATGGATGCGAATGTCAATGTGTTTAGTTTTGGAGTGTTGAATGTGATTTTTCACGATGTTCAGAACTGCCGTGTTGTCACACCAAATAGGTGTGTCATAAATGTTTAGCCCATAATCAAGAAGTTGTTGTTGAATCCAGACAAGCTGGAAACAACAGCTCGAGGCAGCCACATATTCAGCTTCGGCAGTGGATGTAGATACAGTGTTTTGCTTTTTACACTGCCAAGAAATGAGTCGGTTGCCCAAGAATTGACATCCTCCTGTGGTCGATTTCCTGTCTAAATTACAACCACCATAATCACCGTCAGTATAAGCAAATAAATTGAAATCCGAATTTCGAGGATACCAAAGACCAAGTTTAGGTTGACCCTTGAGATACTTGAAAATCCGCTTGACAGCTTTCATGTGTGATTCCTTTGGATCACTTTGATAGCGGGCACACTGATAAACAGGGAACATGACATCCGGCCTGCTTGCAGTGAGATACATAAGGGAACCAATCATTGATCTGTAAAGATGTTGATCAACTGATTCTCCTAATGGATCTGGAGTAAGAGTAGGACGAGAAGCCATTGGAGTTGGAGCTACTTTGGAATCTTGAAACTTGTATTTCTCAAGAATAGTCTGAACATACTTTTCTTGATGGATGAGAATACCAGGCTCAGATTGAGTAACTTGAATACCCAGGAAAAATGAAATTTCTCCAAGGGAACTCATCTCAAATTTCTTCTTCATCACCTCTTCGAACTCCGTGCACATACTATCATTTGTAGAGCCAAAAATGATATCATCGACATAGATTTGAACCAAAATGATATCATCGCCTGATTTTCGTATGAATAAGGTTTGATCAATTGCGCCTCGTGAATAACCATTTGCAAGCAGATGTTCAGTCAGAGTTGCATACCAAGCACGAGGTGCTTGACGTAAACCATATAATGCCTTATCCAACTTGTAAACATAATAAGGATGATCGGGATCTTCAAATCCTGGAGGCTGACAAACATAGGTTTCTTCCTTCATTTCTCCATATAAAAATGCAGTTTTAACATCCATCTGATACACCTTGATGTTCATGTATGAAACAAAGGCTAAGAATATGCGTATTGCTTCTAGTCTTGCAATTGGAGCATACACTTCTTCATAATCCAATCCTTCAACTTGATAGAATCCCTGCACAACAAGACATGCTTTATTACGAACTATAACACCCTTTTCATTCGTCTTGTTTCGAAATATCCACTTTGTTCCAATCGGAAGCTTATCCTTTGGAAGTTTAACAAGATGCCAAACATTGAGCTTCTTGAATTGCATCAACTCATCTTGCATTGCTTCTATCCAGCTGTTTTCTTTGAGTGCCATTTCCACATTCTTGGGCACTATTTGTGATAGAAAGCAAGCATAAAGACATGTGTTGATTGCCCCTGATCGACTTATGGTAATTACACCTTCGTGCAACGGACCAATGATTGCTTCAGTTGGATGAGTTTTATGTATTCTCAATTGAGGAATATCATCTGCAACTATCCCATCTTCCAAATTAGTAATGTGTTCAACATTATCAAGAACTACTTCAGATTGTCGAGATTGATACACAATATTTTCTTCAAGTATGTCATCTGAAACAGGATTTTCAGAAGCAGTAGACACATTTGGAGATTCTTCAAATGGAACTTGAATGACTTCGATCGGTGTATCCATAGTTTCTGAAGAGGATGCAGATAAAGATGAACTTAATGATTCTTCCAGCTCTTGATTTGATATTTGTTCTGAAGGAACAACTAATGAATCAGAACAGGCAGATATGGGAACAGAAGCTGTAGGAATATCTTTGGATGATGAAGCAGTAGCAGAATCATCAGATATCAAAGATGGAAATTCCTCAATGATTTTGTTTTCCAAGGAGATTGCTTGAGAATTAGAATCTGCAGATGAAGGTTTAGAAATTTTAAAATTTATGAACAAAGATTCATAATCATAAACCCATAAAGGAGCTGAACCTGCATCAGTTATGTTAAGCTCGTGCCAATCAATGTTAAATGACTCAATTATTTGTCTAGTTCTTTTATTATAAACTCGATATGCAACCTTATTAGCAGCATATCCCACAAAGTAACATTCATCAGCCTTTTCAGAAAATTTTGAAGATGATTCAGTTGTATGCAACAAAGTGCAACAACAACCAAAGGCTTTAAAATATTTAACTTTGGGTTTGTGTTTATAAAATATTTCATATGGAGTCTTATTTAAACTTTTGTTGATTAAAACACGATTCTGAACATAACATGCAGTATTTACTGCTTCAGCCCAAAAGAACAAAGGTAATTTGGCAGCTGATATCATTGTTCTAGCAGCTTCAATCAATGTTCTATTCCTTCTTTCTGCAACCCCATTCTGTTATGGTGTGCCAGCAGCACTAAATTGTCTAGCAATTCCCTTTGATTCACAAAACTCATTCAGAGTTTGATTGCAAAACTCTGTTCCATTGTCACTTCGGATGCATTTTACCTTTTTCTCTGCTGATTCTCCACCAAAGTAATGAACTTGATCAAAAGGTGTGGAGTTTCATCCTTAGATGCTAAGAAAAACACCCAAGTAAATCTAGAAAAGTCATCAGTAACAACCAGACAGTAAGATCTTTGACCTAAACTTAAAACACTCACTGGACCAAAAAGATCCATGTGTAAGAGTTGTAAGATTGATTCGACTGAGTTGTGTGCAATTGGTTTGTGAGGAAGTTTATGTTGTTTACCCTTAGAACATGACAAACAATGTTCATTTAATTGAAATTCTTTTTCAGGTAAACCAATAACATGATTTCCACGTACAAGTTTATTCATGTTTTTAAGATTGACATGTCCTAACCGACGATGCCATAACATGGAATCATTCTCCGAGGCTTTGGATAGTAAGCAAGAAGTTGTTACCAAAGAATTAGAACAATGAATATCAAGTAGATATGTGTCATTGTCTCTCGAAGTCCTCATCAAAATCCATTCATCTGGAACAACAAAACCCGGTTTTAAGATTAAGCATTCTTTGTTAGTAAAGTGTGTAGAATATTGTTTGTCACAGATTTGAGACACACTTAACATGTTATGTTTTAATTCCTCAACAAAATTAACATTTTCAAAGCTAAGGACACCATTTGTAACTGTACCACGCTTTGTTATACGTCCTCCTTTGTCTCCCGCGAAAATCACTCTTCCTCTGTTATATGACTGAACATCTTGTAGTAATGATAAATTCTCAGTCATATGTCTTGAACAACCGCTATCTACATGCCATAGACTTTCAATAGTCTTTTGCGGTTGTCCCTGCATAAGTAACAAAATTACTTAGCTTTTGGTACCCAAGTCAAACATGACTTGACCACATTATGTGTTGCAGCAAGACAAAATGATTTGAGATTATTATATTTGTTTAGCACATCAGTCTTTTCATTTACACTTTTCATTTTGATGTTTTCTTTTAAATCATTTTTCAAACTCTTATGCTTTTCGACTTTATAAGCATTATCAACTTTTGATTTCATTTGATTTGCAAATTTTCCACGGGTGAAAAACAATTTTCTGTTATGAGCAATAGAATTATGAAATCGTTGTTTGCTTAGTATTTTTGTCGAAAAAGACAATTATTTGCCAAATGATTTATGTTTCCACACTGATAACATCTCCTTTGTGGTGTGTGGAAAACAAACTGTGGATGACAATTATGAAAATTGTCATAAAAACCAAAGTCAGATTGACTAGGTTTAACATTCTGCACAGTCTCTCGAATCTTTGCCTCATTTGATAATTGCATGTTCATTTTTTGCAGATTCGAGGAAATTTTTGATGTATGACCACTTTTGAATTGAGAATTGGCAGTTGTGACTTTTGGAATTGATGGTGCTGGAATAGGGCCAGTCTTAGATTCTGCTGGAGTAGGACCAGACTTTTAATTTGCTGGAGGTGGACCAGGCTTAGATATACGAATTGGTGCTGGAGAAGGACCAGGCTTTTGAATTTTCAGATTGAATGCAGAAGAATCATTCACTTGCAAATCTGGGCTACAAATATCTTGATTCACAAGGTTAGCATTATAATGAAGTTTATTTTTAAAGAATCGAGAATTCGTTTCTTTAAAAATATGCTCTTCATTTTCAATTAAACCTTTAGAAACAAATCTACTTTTAAAATCTTTTTCAATTCTTTCTTTCTGATTTGCCCTTTAATATGCATTCAAATTATATTTACTATTTGATTTAATCTCATTCAAATCAACAGTCTTTTCATTTCCTGACAAAGTTTGTTTACAAGCAGATCGTAAAACATTTACATTCTTATTTTTGCAAACTGTCACTCTCATTTTCTCCCTCACTTTCACTCTCCCAATCTTCAATCAACCCATCCACCTTCAATTTATCTGCACAAAAATTTTCAGTTGATTGTTTAGGTTTGGTTATTATAATAGGATCAACAGATAGATTTACTTTGACTGATGGTTTTAAGTCTTGAGATGGAGAGAAACCAATCCCATAGACCATATCAGAATCAAAAAGGACATGAGATGAAGGTAAACATGAATAATCATGATTAATTGGAGGAGCAATGTTTGAAAATCCAACACCGCATTTTCCTCCTTTAATCTTCTGTGTCATTTGTGACTTGATTATTCCTTCAACCATTGTTGATGAAAGTTCAAATTTCTCAACAGTCAATTTAGCCGTGGCTAGTTCATTGTTGAGTCTATTAACTTCTAAAGCAAGTTCATTGTTTCTATTTGTTAAATCATTATTTGTACATTCTTTATCATGAAGATTTAATTGTAAATTATATACTATTTTATTTAAACCTTCAAGTTTTTTTTTAAAAATCTTTTCATTTGATTTGTGTTTTCGAGCTTGATACTGAAGTTTTTCAACTTCCATTATCAAGTTCTCATTATGAACTCTATATCTTTGAACTTTCTCAACACATAAATTTGTGCATAAACTATCATATACCTTGGGTTCAGAACTTTCTCCTTCCGTTTCCTCAACCTTCTTGACCATAAAAGCTTTCATAGCAGCAGCTTTTTCTTCCACTTGAGCAACGTCAACAGTCTTTGGATCAATACATTGGCATTTGACTGGAGGCTCGACAGTGTACTCTTCAATCATAATCCTCTCCTCAGCAACCTTCTCAACTAGATGTTTCTTCACAACTTTCTCTTTCTCTTCTTCAACATTCTCCTTCACTTCTTCAACACTCACCTTCTCTTCTTCAACTTTCAGATTTTCTTCCTCAACTTCCACCTTTACTTCTTCTCTTTTAGCAAACAAACCTTCCATCAAGTCATCAGAAATGAACTCAGCAAATAAATTTTCTTCTTCTTCTGGTTCAGGAACAATCTTTGCAATGAATGCAGTAGACAATGTTAGATCAAGGGCTTCCATTTGGTCTGACCAGTCATATTCAGCATTAGTTTGAGAAACCAATGCTTTAGTACCACCCGAAGTGCTAGCTTTGTCTTTCTTTGGCTCAATCTCCACAGTCACCATCTTCTTAGGGCCTTCAGTTTGACCAGTCTTTGGTTCAGTACATTCTCTGGCGAAATGACCTGGTTTGTCACAGTTGTAACACCTCAGGTTAGACTTGTCGAAACCGATTTTGCTAGAGTTGTTAACACCAAACATTTTTCTCCCAATTCGTCTAGCAAAATTCTTTACCCTGTAAACCACCATGGCTATTTGATACTTGAGATCATTTTCTTCAACATCATCAGGATTGACTTGTTGAAGATCATCAACCAAGACATTAGGAGCAGTGAGTCTTCCAGCCATAAAAGCTTCATAACTCGACATGAAAGTGGTGAAAAGGGCAAGATGCTCCTCAGCAATCTGGACAGTCTGCTTTGATGGATTAGTGGTAGCAACATAAGCATGTTGACCACTATGAGAATCTTGAGATTGAGGGACTTGTTGATGGATGATGGGGGAATAATGTTGAGCAGCTGGAACATGAACTTGATGGTTTACTGCTGGTTGCATATAAGAAGATGTTGCACCTCCAGATTGTTGTTGCTGACACATTTGTGTATAACTGACATAGTAATTCGGATTACTAGCCATCTTTGCATAGAGAGCAGTTCCTTCAGCACCCAGAGAACTGAGATGATTAGCAGCTCGCTGCTTATCGTCCATCTCATAAGACTTGATAGTTGAAATGAGATCAGTCAACTGAAGAGTATACAAGTCTTTGGTTCTCTTGATCAATGTACAGTTGTTATTCCAACTGTATGGAAGTGAATTTAGCAGCTTCTTGTTCACAGTGATGGGTTCCAGAGTAATACCCGCACTCTTCATTTTTGTTACTAGTCTAACAAACCTGGCAATCTGAGCTTCCAACTCTTCACCAACAATATGATTGAACATGTTGAATTCTTGATTCAACATATCCTTTTTGCTTTCCCTCATATCTTTGTTGCCCATGATCTGAGTTTCAAGAGCATCCCATAACACCTTTGCACCCCTGAACTCTTGAAACTTTTGAGATATTTCAGTCATCAAGGCCATAGTAATAGCAGCATAAGCCTTGTCATCAAGTTCTAATCTCTTAATGTCATCTTCATCCCACAAGTGTTCAGGTTTCTGTACCATTTCTCCTTTATCATTTTTGTACAACGGAATGTAAGGACCATACTTGATCGACCTCCACATCTTAGGTTCCGTGTAAATAACATGATTCTCAAATCGGAAAGCCCAATCAGCATACTCGTCTTCACAGAGAAGTCTCGGTGGCTTGTTTCCAGTACCAATTTCCATGTCTAGATGAAGTGAAGCAGTAAGATGCTTTAGATTTGGAGTTGTTGAAGCCATATCGATCAGAAATTAAGTCAAAAATCAGAGTTTTCGTGCGAGAGCGATTTTGTGCGAAAACAGTTTTCGCGCAGCACAATTTTTCGCGCGAGAATTGAGTTTCGGGCGAAAATCCGATTTACTTTTCACGCAAAATCGCGTAAAAAGTGAAATAACCGTTTGTGCGAAATCTAATACTTTCGTACGCGAAAACTCCCAGTTCAAGCGAAAATCTTCCAATTTCGTGCAGAAACAAATCTCCAACAGTTTGTTCAAGCAAGAATCACCTCCAAATCACTGAATATGTCTGATTATACTCATTTTAATCCAATTTTAATGAATTTAGTTCAATTTTAAGCTTAATTATGATTAAAATTCAACTAAAGTCCACTAATTCAGTCCAAATCAGTCCAAATTCTCAAAATTCGAGCAGCATAACATCACCATCTCTGAATCTCAAGTAATCAATGATGAATGTCTTCAAAAATGAGTAGAAAACAATCCAAATCTTCTCCAAATCGTGGTTCTAGAGCCCAATGCTCTGATACCAATTGTAAAACCTTGAAATCTCCCAGAAAAACAATAAACACACGATCTCAATCTTGTGAATGCGGAATGTAAACAAGATTGGAGTGAAAGAAGATTGAATTGATCACAAAATGATTCTTTGATTGAATAACACAACCTAGAACAGGTCTTGTGTGATTTCGCATAGTACAGATATGATAAAAGAACAAAAGCTATTCTACAAAACGAAAACTAAACTATTTATACTAAAACAGCAGTTCTCGCGCGACAAGCTTTTCGCGTGGATCAATCTGTCGCGCGGCTAAGGCTTTCGCGTGGAAGACTTCTTCGCGTGACAGCTTCTTATCGCGTGGATCAGGCTTTCGCACAAGCTGTTTTGCCGAGTCTTGATTAGTCTTCTACAATAACGGGTGGAATTAATTATGGTCAAAACGATTGATATTTGGTTTGGGTCAAAACTGGTGGTATTGGTTATGGTTCAAAAAATATGGAATTGATATGGTCAAAATGAGTGATATAGGTTATGGGTCAACTTTGTGGTATTGGTTGTAGGTTAAAATAAGTAATATTGGTTAGGGGTCGAAATGGTTGATATTTGGTATGGGTCAGCTTGGGTGATATCACTGATATTGGTTATGGCTCAAAACTATTGAAATTTGGTATGGGTCAACATGGGTGGCATTGGTTATGGCCTATGGGTGAACAGGGAGACCGGTGATCACATACATACTCGGCATTGGAGAAGTTTCATCCAGATGAACAGGGACCGTTTGGGATTACAGCCACTTGTCTTGAAACATTTATTAAAAGTTGTGCAGGCTACTCGATCATCACATACATACTCGGCATTGGAGACAGGTGACTCTTTTATATATGGTCCAAAAGGAGGCAAGATGTGTGGGTTACTGGGTTGAGTAAACAGTCAAACTGGGTTCTGAGTCTAAACTGGTTGGGTTGACCCACACACACATTCTTTTATGTCTGCTAAATCTAACTTTTTATTAATAATTAATGTTTTAGTATTGATTACAAAAACCTTACAGCAGTGGGCATCATTGATTACTTAAAAGGGCAAAATGCAAATACTTTTAATCATACTTTCAGTTTTTGATTCATACTTTGAAAATCAACACTTCAATTTCTACTCATCATTTTGCATGTGCAGGCACTTGGATAATCTTCTACTTAGGGATGATGGTCGCCTTTTCCATGTTGATTTCCCTCCACCTATGAAGCTTTGCAAAGAAATGGTGGAGGCTATGGGTGGTGCAGAAAGGTAAACTAATATTATTCTTTTCATGGTACTTTTTTGGGCAAACTACAACGAAATGCAATATACTATTCAATCTTTACTGATATTAAAACAAACATTCCTGTTAGTTTCCCCTTTTTTTTCAAAGAATACTAACATGCTTTCAATATGCATAATCATGCTATATACCTAAAACGTAATAAGGCTCCTCGAATAAGTCATTTCAGGTGTTATATCATTAAGAGTATGTATTTGCTAAAGACAGCAGCAACAGACTTTATTAGATGTGTACGGTTAAAAGATAAATTATATTAGAAATATTTTCATCAACAAAAAAATATACTTTATGGTATAGGAGTGACAACAATACCTAACTAGGTATATATTAAGTGACTAAATGACATTCTCTCTCAAACATGTTGATTGATATTATGAAAATAGGTATTACATGTGACGGTGTTACGTCTGAAGAAAATATATAGGATATTATTAGACATAGAATATACTTGTATATGTATATGGGTCTCCCGCGGCAACGCGCGGGGCCAACCTTCTAGTTAATTCTTTATAAACGTGTAAGGATATGAATATATAGGTAGAGAACTATTAATTAATTGGGGATGCAGATGGTTATAGAAAAGTAAACGCAGTTCATGTGGATCTTTTTGCACCACAAATCTTGGAAGACAAGTTAACGTCATAGCAGTTAATATTAGTACTCTAATTTAAATAAACTACACATCGCTATCGAGATTCATGACTTTGCGAGGTGTATATGCATATTTTTTATTCGTGCTAATTAATTATTAGATTGGACAATATAATTTGTATATATTTTAATGATATACATTATTGTGCATTTATTTAAGTCAACATTAATAGAACAAAAAACTTAAACACCATGTAGGATGGTAAAATATAACTAAATTAATTACTACTAACTAATAGTTATAACATATAAAAAAAATGAAATTCAAACACTAGATATCTAATAGTTTGTAGACTCATACTTATAAACCTAATATTCATTATAGACATCATGATTATGAACATAATATGAAAATCTTTACCTCATATTCTTAGTTCTTGTAAGCACTGATCAAATTTCATGCAGAAGATTTTTATTTCATACTTTTTTGGATATTTTAATGTTGTCATAGATATGGATGTAACATTAAGATACTAAGACTTTAAAAGTATAGAAGTTGATTTTTCCTGACAACAATTTCGCAACAAAAAGTCTAAACGTTTCAAGATCTATCAAAATCGTAATACTTTTAAAGTCTTAATAGAAAAAATCTAGAATAACAAGGATAAAAATTAAACTCAAAAGTAGATGATTGTTTATATTGTCAAAATGTTTACATTCAATTCGGTGGCAAAAGTAGGTTTTTGACTTATATAGAGACACCAAATCAATGATGTTACATTTGACCACCACTCGTTCACATGGGTGTTCAATGGCAGCATTATTGTTAAAGTTCCTTCAATAATTATAACGATTTCCCATGATAATAAGAATTCGTATATTCATAAAATTTTCAGACCTGCACATGATGTCAAGATAGTTTAATCGTGGAATAGTTTATGCGATTGTAGGTTTTGTAATTCATGAAAACTTGGATCGAAACTACATTAATATTTTCAGATTAAATTATTTCATTGGTAATTTATATTTAATATGATAATCACTAGAGAGTTCAAAAACTATAGCATGAAGTTTGATTATAACCGTTTCCATATCAAAATCTAACGAGATTAGAACTTTTATATACAGGTTAAATAAGTGGAAACATCATTGCAATTTTTCATGAAAATACATGAAAGGTGACGGTTATTGTGACAACCCGAAAAATTCGTGATTTATTTCATAAAGTATTTATGTGATTTTTATATTATTTTTATTAATTTTATAAATAATAATAATAATAATGATGATACTAATATTGTTATTAATAATAATAATTTATAAAAATTATTAAACTTGGATTAAATAAAGACCAGGGGGTGGTTTTGTAATTTTTGAAACTTGAAATTAAAACTTTAATCATAAAATAATAAAGTTGGAAAGTTGGGGGACCATTTCTGTAATTTCTTTAAAACACAGCCCAGACCCCCGCCCGTTCCCCGATCACCCTCCGGCCACTATTCCGGCCAAAACTCCGGCGACTCCAAACACCAAAAATACGTGGTTTCAACTCAAACAAAAGCTCCCGACAGCATCGCGTGGAGGATTCGAACTCGGGGGGCCACTTCAATTTGAATAATACAATCGAATTAGTGCGATCTAACCCACTTCGGCCGAAAGTTCAGCCACAATCAATCGCATTAACATTTTTTTAAACAATGTAATCGAGCACCCACGGATTGTTAATCGTTTAAAACCTTCCAACGAGTTCAATTTCAGCTAAAACAAACACAGAAACCACATTCGATCATCCACATTAAACACGACCTGCAACATAGTCGAATCACATCTTCTGAGTTCTATTTTATGAAATTAACAGAGGGCTTTGCATCTAGGACATCACACGAAGCTAACCACAAGGTTAATTGGGTTATCGTCATCATTTGAACCTCGAATCATTTCTCCTCTGTCGCGGTTTGTTCTTCGCTGGGATTAACTTCAAGTCGAACACATACGGGTAATTGAATACACCTAAATACTCGTTTGATCATGGGGAAGAAAAGCCCCATGGATTCGATCGTTATCAACATCGAATTGAGTTTCAATTTTGGATTCAAATGTTTTAGGGTTCTTCGGGTTTGAGGGAGGGTTGATGATTGTGTTTAAGGGATTTAAAACCCGGATGTTACAGCGGCTGAGAGCCTTGGTTCACCGGTTAAGACACTGCCCCATAACCAAGAGGTCCCGGGTTCGAACCCGGCCAACCTCACATAATTTTTTTAGGCTTTATGGACTTCTAAAAATTATATAAAAATTCTCAAAAATTATAAAAATAATTTCTATAAACATTTCTTATTTAAAAGGTTACATAAATATTTTCTGTAAATTTATTTTATTTAAAAACCGTAATAATATTTATAAATTAATATTTACAAATATTACAAATAACTATTTTCATAAAAATGGACACTAGATCTTGCTTGATTATAACCATGAAAATCAAAGGAATTATATAATTTATAATTTCATCAATACTGTAACGAACATTTAAACAACGCGTCAAACCCTATACATAAATACATAATATATTATGTATATATTAACCCGATAATACGCTATCGTAATAACATTTATTTTAAAAGATTACAAAGAATATATACATAATATATTTAAACATTATCAGATGTTGAACCCTAGATTATAATTAAACTCAAACATATATATCAAATCGTTTGCGTCAAACCCAACCGACCCGAATCCAACAATATATATCTATTTGCATTTGAAGCCGTTTTAAAGACGTAATTACAATTAATAACAGGTGTCGAACGTGTTTGATCGTGCATTGCCTTATTCTGTGAAGCTTTTAACTTCAATTCAAGGTGAGTTTACAGCCTCACTTTTACTTATATACTCTTTTGGGGGAGAGAAACATGCTGTTTTCATAAACGTTACATTACATTGGATTTTTGTAATACTGCATATACTTGATACTATGGTGTTATACTTGCCCAACGGACCGTTAATATGGACTTAGCGAGGTAATTGTTAGTAGTACTACTGGGATTGACATACCCCACCCGGGCTAGTCGCGCTAGCACAACGTTCGTCAAACTGGTGAACGGTTAGCCTAATTACAAGTGTTGTGGTGTGTGATATACATCCGGGCCTGTTTTATTATTTGATTACATGTCAGCTCGGCCGCGATTTATACACATAGTTATCATTATGGACTAGCTACCCATTGTATGCTTTAATTACATAATCCGGGAATTTCATTATACTTGACGGATTACAAAATCCGGGAATTTCATTATACTTGACGGATTACATAATCCGGGAATTTCATTATACTTATCGGATTACATAATCCGGGGATTTCATTACAGATACTTATCGGATTACATAATCCGGGGATTTCATTACAGATACTTATCGGATTACATAATCCGGGGATTTCATTACTGATACTTATCAGATTACATAATCCGGGGATTTCATTACTGATACTGATAGGATCTCAGCCTCTAGTTTGATCAATTAGATTGTTTTTGCAGTGGATTTAGCACAAAATTAGCGTTTACAGCAAGAACACAAAAGATATTACATGTAAAAGTACAAACATAGAGAGAGAGAAAAGTTCTGCGAAAAGATGTTTCTATTAACTTTACACGTTTCGGCAATTAATACAGCATGGTTCACCATCCTTTTATAGACGGCAAAGGATGAATGATGATGTCACTTGACAGTGACATCAACCGATTATTAAACTAACAGCTGATAGAACATAAAACTACTGAAGATGCCAACAGCTGACATCTTCTTACAAAAGTTGTCTACCTATTACAAGTACTGAAAAAGGAAACTACTGAAAGCCTACAATGACTGAAGAACAAACTCTTCAGTTGTTTATAACTACTGAACTATAACAGCTAAAGAACATGCTCTTCAGCTGTTGTACAAACTACTGAAAAGATAAACAAAACTACTGAAAGAGAAAAACCATCACAACAACTGAAGAAGACTTCTTCATCTGTTGTGACAAACTCTGAAGCTTCAGCATTTGTCTTCAGACTTGGGCTTCAGATGATGTATCAGCTGATGACTTCAGTAAATGTCATCAGCTGATGTCTTCAGTCTTTGTCTTCAGACTTTGTGCATCAGTAGATGATCTTCAGTTCTTCAGTTCAGCTTTTGATCTTCAGCACTTGTCTTTAGTACTTGAAGTCTTCAGTACTTGTATGTTTCATTACTTCAGTACTTATCTTCAGCATTTTGGGATCTTTAGCTGTTGTACTTCAGATCTTTGATCTTCAGACTTTGATTCTTTAGACTTTGTCAAACTGCTGAAGAAGGTCTTCAGCAGTTGTTGTGATGAGATATGGGACTTAGAGGTTTTCCTGATCTTGGCTCATTGGTTCTTTTGGTCCAACAAACTCCCCCTGAACCAATGCAGCCAAAACCTCTAATTATTTGTTGTCCCACTTATTGTTGGCAGAAATATTGGTCTATTTCCTTCTGGATCAGATCAGAAGTTGACCCTGATAAGCACTGGCCTGAGAGGAGGTCTCTGATATTTGTTTGGCTAAGTATGGATGGGAGCCCTGTCTTGGGGAACTGGACACAGGACTGTTGTCCCATCCATGAGACCTACCTCCCTCGTACAAGCCGGTAGGATTCTCTGGTGTAGGCTTGAAGGAATATCATCTGTTCTTCTTTAGTCAAGTCTTCAGCCACACCATCGAATAACCCCTCCCGGCCGTACAGCTCTAAGACAAACTTAACCTGTTTGCCATTCTTGAGCTCAACTGTTGTGACTTGCCTATATGCAAATTCATCTGGGTGTCTTCCTTCTAACAACAAGTTGAGCTCATCCCTATGGAAGTTCTCAAGCCTCTTATAGACTAAGCCCTTCCTCACCACCCTATTGTCTAACATTGTTTGGGGTGGCTGCTTAGCTCTATAGGCTTTCTCGAACTCCTCTACTATCTCCCAGGGTGTTATTACAAGAGCCATAGAGATCACTTCATCTACGATTCTCTTAAGTTGGCTCTTGTATCTCACAGGAATATCTTTTTTAACTATCCTGTGAGCCACCCTAGGATCAGGCCAAGTTCTCACTCTTTCCTTATCATATTGATAGGTTTGCTTAAGAGTGAATAGTCTCAGAGCCTCCTTCTTCATATTCATAATAGAAGAAGAAGCAGCATAGGATTTGTCAATGCTATTCAGCATTTCCTCATCGTGTAATCTTTGCTGCTCCTCTTCTTCTAACTTCACCCTCACAGTGTCCATCTGTGAGGTGGGAGTGATGGTTTGAGGTTTGGCTTTAGGTAGAGGGATGACTGCTGAAAGAGGCAGTCTATCCTCCTCATCCTCTTCTTCTTCCTCTTCTTGCAGCCTCAACACCCTTCTCTTCTTCTGCAAGGGTGGATCATTGGCTGTGGGTTTTGATGGTGAAGGGGTTGGTTTTGTGGGTTGTGTTTGGGTTGTTGATGTGGGAATGTTGGCAGGCACTGCTAGCAATTTTGAGATAAGGGATGGTTTGGTCTGTTTTGCTAGCAGGGTCCTGTTCCCAGCACCGGCTTCTGAAAGGGCCTCAGCGACTAGTCCTTTGGTGAAATCACCAGCTGAACAGATCTTGGTGGCTATAGCCAAGATTCTGTCCCTGGTCCATGCCTTGACATCAAGGACTGGCCTGCCCAGATACTTCAAAATGAATCTACTCATAGCCTCGAGTCTATTTTTATCCTCTTGGCTATAAGTAGACCATCGGTGTTCTATCTCCCTGGTCTCCATCCTCCTAATCTCCTGATCTAGCAAAGCAGTGTCCAAGTCAAAGCCTTTCCTGAACAGCTGATCGATGACAGTCCATTGATCGGCTATGCTCAGCATCAGCCTCCTTGACAAGGACTGCTAGATCATCATCCCCCTTCTCTCCCTCTTTCTCTCCTTTCTTCTTTTTATAAGTGACACTGAAATCCTTTTGGATTTCAGCCACTTCAATTCGCTCACTCTCCACCCTCACCTTCTCCTTCCCCTTCACCCTAACACTCTCCTCAGCCTTCTCCCTCTCAATTACCTCCTCTCTCCCTACTTCTATCTCCTCCTCTCCCCTCTTCCTCTTAGCTTGCACTGATGTCTCCCCTTTTTGGGTGCATTGGTTGGGGTTTGACTATCAGCAAGCGCTTTAGCAACAGCAACCTCCACCATGGGTTGTATATGAGTGGGAAGCCTCTCATCAATGGTTTTCATCACAATTTCTGTGATTATAGGTGTGATGAGAGGCAGGGAATTCTGGAGGATAGCATCTAGCTGCTCAGGAGGGTTCTGTTCCTGAGAGCTAGAGCCAGAAGCAAGGGCAGGTGGCCGAGTTTGTGGGAGTGGCTCAGTGTTTATGAGACCTTCGGGTGAAGGTGCCATCTGTGGGTCAGTGGTGGCAGATGGACTTCTATCCTGAGACATTTTAGCAAGCAGCTCTTTGAGTCTGCTTACCTCATCCTCTAGGATAGTGTTTTGTGTAACTAAATCATAGAAGAAGCACAAGTCATCATCAGTGTGAACTGAATCACCTGACCTCCTGACTGCGTCAGGATATACATGCTCTGAGTGTGGCTCAGATATTGCATGTGCCCCTTGGTCGTGGTACTCGGGACTTCCAGCCTCCGGATTGTATCCATCATCGGCAGTTGCCTCTGGTGAGGTATTATTGATGTTACCACCTTCACCCTGCTCAGATGTTGATGCAGAGGAAGTGGCAGCCTCACCAGAAACTCCTATCTCCCTAGCCACACTGGAAGATTGGACATGTGATTCTCTGTGTTGGGGGCTCCCACCGGCACTTGTGTCCACCCTCTCTTCGGTTGGAGTCTCCCCAGTTGTAATTGCTTTCTGGGGAGAGGGTGGAGTGCTCAGGTGGGTCAACACTTTGGCAATGATTAGGGTAGGGCTTTATTGGGAGGTTTCAGTGGGTGATGGGCTTGAAGCAGATTGCACATGGGGAGGAATGTGCGTTTCAATGGCAATCTTCTCAATTGAGATAGATTCCAGATGTGTGGCTGCCCTAGAAGTGGTTGCATCAGGCTCCTGTTGAGAGGAAGCCTGTGCGGTTGTGGTGGGTGGAGTCGTGGTGACTGCTGGGAGAATCGGACCAGCAGCCACATCCTGCCTTTGTGTTGCAGGGGCATACTCAGGGGACTCATTTCCCTGAGTAGCCTTTGTGGGCTTCTTTTTGGTTTTTGGTTTGGTGGGGACTTTGGATTTGGAGGTGGAGGCTGTGGGTTCCTGCTGCGTGGGTTTTCGCAACCGGCCAGCCTATTTTAGTGATTGGTCGGTGTTGTGCCTGGAGTATACCTCGGCTAGAACAGCCATAGCAGGGACCCCAGTGCCAACAAGTCCCTCAGCTTGAAGCTGGTCTTCTATCATGGCCATAATGAACCTAGGATATAAAATCCATCGGTTTAAAACAGGTTTAGCAGCCATGTCTTTGAGTTCCAAAAGTATAATTTCAGTTAAGTTCAGTGGTTGTTTCTCAAATATAGAATATAATACATGTAGCCACCTTGTTGACATCTGGTCCCATGAAGATGTTTTGGGGGCCAGACACACATTCACCATGTGGAAGATGAGACGTTGGGGATATGGGAAGTGTTTCTTCAACAAGGTGGAGGCAGATAGGTCACCCTGATAGTCGTTGGATGTGAATGATAGATCAAGGGCGCCTTTGGGGTAAGAGGTTGGGAAGGTGGCATCCTCCAGCTTTAGGGTTTGTCGAATAGTAGCTGGAGTGATAACCACTGGGTGGTTGTTGACGGAGGACCGGAGAGAGACCTCGCCATCATTCTCTCCGGTTTGGACGATGATGTTCGTCCAGAACTCCGATAGGGAGTCAGTGTAGATGGTGGGGTTTAGAAGAAATGCCGTTTGGTAAGGTGAGTCGTTCATGAGATCGACGGTGTTGTGAAATTTGGCCCAGAATGGCGATTTTGTGAGATGAGCGACACAGTTGTGTCGAGGTTTGAGTTGCATGGTCACCATTAATGGTGTATGGGAAGTTCAGAGGTTTTTGAGAAGTTAGGTCAAGTGAGAATTAAAAGCTCTGAAGGTTGGGTATATATAGGGTAGGGCAAAGGCTGAAAGAAAACTACTGAAGGTTTTGGTGTTAGTCATCAGTTGTTGAAACTACTGATGACGTGGTCTTAACCTTCAGTGGTTGTAACATCTGAGGACTTGGTGTGAGTCTTCAGTAGTTGAAACTACTGAGACCTTGGTTTTGTCCTTCAGATGTTGTAAACGGCTGAAGACTTGTTGTTAGTCTTCAGTAGTTATAAACTACCGAAGACCTAGCTTTTCATCTTTAGACGTTGTAACAACTGAAGACTTGGTGTTAGCCTTCAGTAGTTGTGAACTACTGACATCAGTAGTTGTGAACTACTGAAGACATGGTATTGATTCAGTTGTTGGAAACAACTGAGGACTTGGTGTTAGTCATCAGTAGTTGTGAAACTACTGAGGACATGGTTTTGTCCTACAGTTGTTTGGGTATGAAACAGCAGCTGTTGGCATCAGCTGATGAGAAATCACTCATCAGCTGTTTCCGTCAAATCAGTTGTTTCATGCTAGCCTCCACTTTTACTCATCAGCTCTTTCGCTAACTTTCAGATGTTTCATTGACCCTTCAGCTCTTATGAGTATTTATGACTTCAGCTCTTGTGATCAGATGTTCACAAGTGCTGATGAAATACCCTTTAGAGCTGGTGAACAAATTTTGTCTTCAGTACTTGTGTGTAAGATTACACATCAGTACTTGTGAACAAAATTTTTTCTTCAGTACTTATTTGTTTGAAAATAATACATCAGTAGTTGTAATCCACCTCACTACATCAGTTGTTTTCAACAAATAATGTACATCAGTACTTTAAAGCATTTTAGTCTTCAGTAGATTGTGAAAGGCTGAAGACTAAATTACTCATCAGTACTTATATGTGACCTATGCTCATCAGTACTTGTGAAGTGAGAGCATCAGCATTGGTCAAATTAATCTAGCTGCAGCATACCAAGCCTTAGTACCAAATTTTAGAATGTGGCACTATCTAAAGGCTTAGTAAAGATATCTGCAAGCTCATAAGCACTAGGCACAAACTTAGGATCAATCAGACCTTTTTCATAGCAATCCCTGATAAAATGATGTCTGATCTCTATATGTTTGGTCCTAGAGTGCTGGACTGGATTTTTAACAATACAAAGAGCTGAAGCACTATCCATTAGTAATGGAGTCTTAGTCTCTGTAATGCCATAATCCAAGAGTTGGTTCTGAAGCCAGAGTATCTGAGATGTACAACTTGCAGCAGCAATGTACTCAGCTTCAGGAGTGGATGTAGCAATTGATGTTTGTTTCTTACTCTGCCAAGAAACTAAACAATTGCCTAGGAATTGGCAACCACCAGAAGTGGATTTTCTGGTGACTTTGCATCCTGCATAGTCACTATCAGAGAAAGCAACTAATTTGCAAGAATGCCCAGTTGAATACCAAAGACCTAGTGATTGGGTACCTTGCAGATATCTAAAGATCCTTTTGACTGCAATCAAATGGGATTCTTTAGGTGCAGCCTGAAATCTAGCACAGGCACATGTTGCAAACATGATGTCTGGTCTAGAAGCTGTAAGGTACATCAAGGACCCAATCATACATCTGTAAAGGGTTTCATCAACCGCTTTACCTTTCTGATCTACATCTAGTTGTGTGATGCTGCTCATGGGAGTAGAACAAGGTTTGCAGGTTTGTAAATCAAACTTATTCAACAACTCTTTGGAGTATTTGGACTGATGGATGAAGATTCCATCATCCTGTTGTTTGATTTGCAAACCTAGAAAAAACTGTAATTCTCCCATAGCACTCATTTCAAACCTTAGCTTCATGAGCTTTGTAAATTCATCACACAACATTAGATCAGAGGATGCAAAGATGATGTCATCTACATAAATTTGAACAAGGAGCTTATGTTGTCCCACAGTCTTGATGAATAAGGTTTTATCATTGGTGCCTCTAGTGAACTTATTCTCTAGAAGAAAAGTTGATAGTGTCTCATACCAAGCTCTAGGAGCTTGCTTCAGCCCATAAAGAGCCTTATCAAGCTTGTACACCCAATCAGGATGTTTATTGTCCTCAAAGCCTGGTGGTTGACACACATAAACTTCTTCTTTTATTTTTCCATATAAGAAGGCACTTTTGACATCCATTTGATAAACCTTAAGACTATGAAAGGCAGCATAAGCTAAGAATAGTCTGATTGCTTCTAGTCTGGCCACAGGGGCAAAGGTCTCATCATAATCGATGCCTTCCTCTTGTGCAAACCCCTGGACAACCAGCCTGGCCTTGTTCTTGACGATTTGGCCCTTCTCATCTGTTTTGTTCCTAAATACCCATTTGGTGCCTATAGCACACTTACCTTTGGGTAATGGAACAAGCTCCCACATTTGCTGTTTCTTGAACTGAAGAAGCTCAAGCTGCATAGCTTCCACCCATCCATTGTCTCTTAAAGCAACATGATAGTTCTTTGGCTCCTGCTGACTGATGAAGAGAGCATAGAAGCAGAAGTTGGACAATTGATTCCTGGTTGAAACTCCAGCATTGATATCACCAATGATTTGAGATGTGGGGTGATTCTTCAGCTCTTGATAGACTATAATATCTGTGCAAGTGTTTGTAGACCCATCAGCAGCAACAGATGGTGATGGAGATTCCTGAAACCATGTAGAAGATGGCAGCTCAAATGAAGTAGAGCAGACAGAGATCTCATCAGCATTTGTTATGGATGGAGCTGCTGAGGCTACAGGAGCATCAGGGTTAGTGGACTCAGGCAGGTTGTCACTAATCCTGAAGAGGCGAGTACTGACTACATCATCATCAGTACCACCAGGTGGAGAACTATTGACAGGCTCAACAGCTGGAGGTTGATAAGGAACATATTGCAGTATGTCCAGATCAAACAACTCCACAGGGTTTTGTGGAATCTTGTCCTTTGGAGATTCATTGAACTTAACATGCAGAGTTTCTTCAACCACCTTTTTCCTACAGTTGAAGACTCTGTATGCCTTGCAAGTTGATGAATATCCAACAAAATACCCTGCATCCACCTTACTAGCAAACTTCTGGAGTGGGTTGCTAGTGTTGAGAATGAAACATGGACACCCAAAGGCTCTAAAGAATGAAATCAGAGGAGCCAAATGATGAAGAACTTCATAAGGAGTCTTCATCAACCTCTTATTCACTAAAGCTCTATTTTGTACATAGCAAGCTGTATTGACAGCTTCAGCCCAAAAGGTCAGTGGCAGCCCTGAGTCAGCCAACATTGACCTTGCAGCTTCAATGAGAGTACTGTTCTTTCTCTCCACCACTCCATTCTGCTCAGGAGTTCTAGGAATACTAAACTGCCTTTTAATTCCCTTGGACAGGTAGAAGTCATCAAGTGTGTGGTTTCTAAACTCTGTTCCATTGTCACTCCTCACACACTTGACCTGCAGGGAATACTGCTTTTCTACAAATAACACAAAGTTCATGATAGTCTTGGCTGCTTCATCCTTGGAGTGCAAGAAGAAAGTCCATACAAATCTGGAATAATCATCCACAATTACCAGGCAGTATTTCTTCTTTGCCATGCTCATTACTCTGACAGGACCAAAGAGATCCATGTGCAGGAGCTGCAAGCAGGCAGTGGACTTTGGTTCTTCTATTGAAGGGAATGAAACTTTGTGTTGTTTTCCTTTTAAGCAAGCAGTGCAGTCATCTTCACACTTGAACTCCTTCAAAGGAAATCCTCTTACTAAACCATGGCTTATCAGCTGGTTCATGTTCTTGAAATTAACATGCCCCAGCCTTCTATGCCATAGAGTAGACTCTTGAGGAGAGGCCTTGGAGAATAGGCAAGGATGGCCTTTTAGATCTATCTTTTTGGAAAGATCTAAGGCATACACTCTTCCTGTCCTGTTGGCCTTCAGGAGAGTGTATTCATCCAACACCTTGTCAATCAAACTCAGACCTTTGGATGACAGAATCCGACAGTTCTGGCTTGTGAAAAGGGCAACATGGCCTTTATCACACATTTGACTGACACTCAAGAGGTTGTACTTGAGATTCTCCACATGGTTAACATCATCAAACCTTATTTCCCCATTGGAAACAAAGCCTTTTCCGATGATGTAACCCTTTGCATCATTGCCAAAGGAGACAAATCCCTTCTTTCCTTGAGAGTAGTCATTAAGAAGGGAGCTACTTCCTGTCATGTGCATGGATCCTCCACTGTCTACATACCAGATGCTTCTATGGCATGTTGAAGAACCCTGCAATCATAACCACATGTTAGTTAGTCTTAGAGAACCAAACCTATTTGGTTTTGGATCTGTTCTCAACTACAGGTGCAGCACTAACAGGTGTGTTATGTGTGACAGCCTGAGGTGAAGGAGATGGTGCAGAAGAGGAACCCTTTGGCTTGGACTTCCTTTTCTGTGGATTCAACACAGGAGCATCTAAATGGTTGACTCTTCCTATTAGATGCTGAACCATCATCACCAGCTGTGTCTGACTTTGTGATAAAGCTTTCAGCTCTTCAGACACATTAGGATTTGCTGATGATGGATTCCTATGTTGTACCATCTTCTTTTGAGCAACCTTAGCTGTTGCCTGAGTAACCCCTACCTTCTTTTTAGATTTAGCTTTGGGCTCAGGGATTTCAGGCTTGGATGTTGCTAGTACAAACTTGGTTTCAAACTCATTCTTCATTTTATTGATGTCCTCATTGATTTTCTCTTTTTGTTTGAGTTTGGAACCCCTTTTGTACCAGCAATCATCAGTAAGATGATTGAACAAGCCACATATCTCACATGGATTCTTCTTCATCTTATGTTGATCATCAGCTGAAGAGGATGAAACTGCTGAAGACTTGTTCTTCAGCTGTTTGCCATCAGTACTAGCAGTTTTCTTCCTTGTAGTGCCTGCTTTCCTGACTTCCTCTTTAGCTGTCTTCAAACCTTTTCTACTGTTAGTTTTCTTCTCTTTAGTGCTAACAGTAGTTGAGGTTTGAACTTCAAATGTTATCACTTGCTCTCCAGTACTTTCAGTACTTCTAGTGACAACACCTGAGTTGATCAACCTTTTGATCATGTAACAGTCAGCATTTGAACCATCAACTGTTATAGCATCAGCTGATTGGTTTTGGCAGGAGTTAATGCTGACTTCTATCTCTGATGATGCTGAATCAGAAGATAGTAGGTCATATGATGAGAAGGATTGGTTATTGCTCTCTCCATCATATTCAACTTCTGCTCTTGAAGTAAAATCTGTAGGAGGAGTAGTGTGATTATAACCAATGCCAAAGTTCACATTGGAAGCTGATTGCTTGCTAAGAAGCATTTCAAAACCCTTGCATGATTGCACCCATCGATCACACTCAACTTGGGTGGTTGCAAGAGTTTCCTTGAGGTCTCTGTACTTCTCTAGAAGTACATCTTCCCTAGCTTTATCATCTTTGATTTGGCATTTAAGCTTGTAAATCTCATCATTTTTCTCAGTTTGTGCAGCCTCAAAATCAGCTTTCTTTTTGGAAATTGTGTGCTCTAGCTCAAGGTTTTTATCTATTAAAGCTACATTTGCTTCTCTAATAGAAGCAAATGCTGCTATGCATGATTCAGAACAAAGCTTGGCTTTAGCCTCAGTGGATACCTGCGATGAGGCATTGGATGATGACCCCTCAGCAGACTCAAGGGCCATCAGAGCAAGATTTCCAAATGGATTATCACCACCATGTTGACCAGCACCTTGGAGTAGTTGTTCCTGACCAGATAGATCATCTGGCAGACTACTCCAGTCAACAACTCCTGGGGTGAAGAAGCTATGTTGTTGAGGTTGTGTGTGATGATGAGATTGGGAAGATTGAGGCTCAGGAAGAGCATGTGGTGGTTGAACAGAAGGTGCTTGAGTTTGACTGGGCTGAGGCATATAGTAGCAGGGGTATGGGTATGGCATATGACCCTGAGGCACAAAATAAGCAGGTGATGCCTGTGCTTGTGATGGATGGCCAGAACTGGAGGAATGTTGCCCTCTGTGCTGTGAGCTATTGCTGGGAAAAGTCACAAAGGGTGCAGAGGAGTTAGATCCAGATGATCTACACTCTCTAGCAAAGTGTCCAAGCCTTTGGCACTTGTGACACCTCAACTTGCTCTTGTCAAAACCAACTTTGGTTTTGCCAGAGAGACCAGGGAATTTCCTACCAGTTCTCTTGTAGAACTTCTGAGATCTGATATTTATCATTGCCATTTGGTTCAAAATATCCATCTCTTCTAGATCATCATCTGGAATGCCCTTCAAGTCCTCCATCAAAAAACACAGATTATCACCACTGCTTCCTGAACTACTACTAACACCAACAAAAGCTTATTCAGAGTTGGTAGAGAAATCAATATGCTCATCATAAGAACTTTCTGATGCAGCATATTCTAACTCCTGACTTATCAAGGCAGCATTGCCTTGGACAAAGTCATCAGCGAGCTTGCCAGAGGTGGATAACTTCCTCTTTTGCTCTATCTCTCTCTCAAATGTGAGCAGTTTCCCATGAAGTTGGGTGAGAGATAGAGTATCCAGATCTGCACTGGAGCGTAGGACAATGGTATAAGTGTCCCATCTCTCAGGCAGTGATCTGAGGAACCTGTTGTTCATCTAGCTGTTGGAGTACTCTTGTTTGACCATCTTCAACTCAGAAATCAAACAAGAGAACCGCTCAAACTGCTGAGTCAGAGTCTCACCCTTCCTATGAGAGAATGTCTCATATTGTTGGGCGAGGATTTCCCTATTATTTGCTAAGACCGAATCGGTTCCTCCAAATTGTTCCTTCAGAGCAACCCATAGGCCATGAGCAGTTTCATGATGCAAAAGCCCTGAATAAATCTCATTTGGAATAGCCATGGCTAAAATTCCATGGGCTCTAGCATCAATCTCGAACAGCTTAAGATCTTCGTTCGAATATTGTTCAGGTTTCTTCGGAACCTGTTCATTTGATTCAGGGACGCTCACCATAGGCTTGTATGGTCCACGCACCACTGACTTCCAACAACCAGCACTGTTGACAGACAAGTGGTGAAGTATACGACGTTGCTATATGTTATACTCGTTCCTCACAAGCATCGGAGGCTTGGTTGAGGAACCAGTATTGTGAGGATCGTTAGTTAGTGTCGTCATCTCAGGTTTTAGTCAAAAACAATTTAAGCAAAACAAATGTAGCTCGAAACCACTAGAGGACCTCAAGTTTTTGGCCAGGAACAGCAGAAACTCACTCTCTATGGCTAATTCTTGCAAATTGCTAATTCGATCAAACGTAGAGATCAAAAAGCAGTTTCAAATAATCAATAGTGAAATCGATCAATGATTAACCTGCTCTGATACCATTTGATAGGATCTCAGCCTCTAGTTTGATCAATTAGATTGTTTTTGCAGCGGATTTAGCACAAAATTAGCGTTTACAGCAAGAACACAAAAGATATTGCATGTAAAAGTACAAACATAGAGAGAGAGAAAAGTTCTGCGAAAAGATGTTTCTATTAACTTTACACGTTTCGACAATTAATACAGCATGGTTCACTGTCCTTTTATAGACGGCAAAGGATGAATGATGATGTCACTTGACAGTGACATCAACTGATTATTAAACTAACAGCTGATAAAACATAAAACTACTGAAGATGTCAACAGCTGACATCTTCTTACAAAAGCTATCTACCTATTACAAGTACTGAAAAAGGAAACTACTGAAAGCGTACAACGACTGAAGAACAAACTCTTCAGTTGTTTATAACTACTGAACTATAACAACTGAAGAACAAGCTCTTCAGCTGTTGTACAAACTACTGAAAAGATAAACAAAACTACTGAAAGAGAAAAACCATCACAACAACTGAAGAATACTTCTTCAGCTGTTGTGACAAACTCTGAAGCTTCAGCATATGTCTTCAGACTTGGGCTTCAGATGATGTATCAGCTGATGACTTCAGTAAATGTCATCAGCTGATGTCTTCAGTCTTTGTCTTCAGACTTTGTGCATCAGTAGATGATCTTCAGTTCTTCAGTTCAACTTTTGATCTTCAGCACTTGTCTTCAGTACTTGAAGTCTTCAGTACTTGTACGTTTCAGTACTTCAGACTTCAGTACTTATCTTCAGCACTTTGGGATCTTCAGCTGTTGTACTTCAGATCTTTGATCTTCAGACTTTGATTCTTCAGACTTTGTCAAACTGCTGAAGAAGGTCTTCAGCAGTTGTTGTGATGACATGTGGGACTTAGAGTTTTTCCTGATCTTGGCTCATTGGTTCTTTTGGTCCAACAGATACTTATCGGATTACATAATCCAGGGATTTCATTACTGATACTTACTGTTTTCTGATAAACCTGTGAACTCACCAGTCTTGTACTGAGATTTTGCGTGTTTTCTCTCAGGACATTGATGTGGCACATTTAGAAGCACAGCATCCACCACATGTCATTCCGCATTTATCTCAAACTGTTTTCAAGACTTAATTCCATGTAATGGATTGGACACGTGTTTGCATGTTCCAAAAATAGTTGTTAAATGTTTTCCTATTTTCGCTTCCACACTACTTAAATATATTTGGTTTGTTTCATTAAAATTAAACAACTTATATGATTTGTAATTATCGAGTCGTTTGGTGTAACTGATGCTTATCTGAGATCCTGGTTATGTCACACGCCTGACGGTAAAACCCCGTACGTGGAAAATGAGGGTGTGACAGATTGGTATCAGAGCATTAGTTATAGCGAACTAAAATGAACTTTGCATCTCATCTGCATTGCATTTTAGACTATAGCTGGATTTGCGTTAGTTACACACACATAGATTACTAAGCTATGCCTACTAAATTGGTTGCCTAAGAATTGCTTTAACATATCCCTGTGAGCATATGGCTACCGAGATGGTGACTCCGAGTTGCTGTGAGTCACGGGAGAGTTTGTGTGCATTTGACATCGCCTGAATGTTCTTCATGATTTGTGTGACACATAGACACCTGTATTCTGGATTTCCTGGCAAAACGCCCTCGGGCTAAGGCAAGCATATCGCATAAATCTCATTGTGAGACCAGTTACGCTTACCTGGGGATTTCTGGGATGAGTGATAAACTATGGTCAATACACAGGTCTCTAAGGCAAATGGGTCAAATTACCTTGGCGTGTCAATGATTCCCAAACTTTACTGATCCTTTCGTATACTTTGATTGATCGACCCCGATATAATACATACATATTGGTACTTCTATCATTGATGACCACTGTACTTGACAAGATATGTTAGCCTGATAGGAGGAACCGGGGTGATCATGCAAAGCAAATTACCATTACGGGTGCACACGTAATTGTAATTTGTCATGCATGCTAAGTCCGGTGAATCTGGTCGGGTGGTAACATTGTAGTCAGTATAAGTCATCATTCCTACACCTTGAGCAAGAAAGTCTCGGTCTTTATAGAATATAGCCATTAACTATCTATCAGTTCTACTTATAGGAATGCTCACCCTTACCTTGAATTTGGACGAAATTCAAACCATGACATTTGTGTTAATCCCACGGATTCGGACTGATTCTCTAGCTTGTCTATTTCTTTAAATCCTTGAATTTCTCTTCCTTTTCATTTCAAGACAAAAGGTCTATTTTCATACGACTGATAGCTTTTGATATTTGGTAATTTAAAGAATGTCTGGAAGAGGACGTGGACGCGGGAGAAGTAACGATCATGAGTATTACAAGTTTTCTATTCTATACCCTAGGGTGCTAGGATCAAAATTCTAAGTAAGACCTTGTTAAGGGTAACAAAACACTTCTAACACTTGCTATTACTTAAGTCCTGTCCTACTTAGAGCCTTCATGATATTTCCAATCATGACATTAATTTTATCTTCTAAGAGACATTCCTCCACTTAGCATTTCAGTAACTAAGGAACTGATTGAATACTTTAAGTGCATTATTGGTTATGAGTACATAGCCTGTCTTACAAACTATCTATGGTATACTTATTTAAGAACGTTGTGGGCATTATATCACATATTAGTACTTTGAGAAGACCCTCGATAATCACACCCTATCATTATTTGTTTGACTTATATTTTGTTTGGATTAATAAGGGCTTTATAAGAACTCTCTTAAGGACTTATGTTGTTAACCCAACTTTTATTCCATACGTCTGTCGATGTCGCATTTGCTATATGCACCCTTATTCACAACTGGTTGGATTGAGTCTTGAAAGACAAAAACGCCGGCTAATACGACATCAGTAGACAAGAGACGCGACATACTACTTCATCGGATTTTAGATTATTGTACATAGATTCCTTCGATCGCTCCTTGATCAAGTGAATTCCTTCTCAATCGTTTCCTTTGTACAACTCCGGTTAATTAACTCTTCGTTAATAACCATATCTTTGATACTCAAATCATGGATAAACTGTACTTGACAAGATTATCAGGAATTGAACAATTTGACTGTTAAGAACCGATACCCCCTTCCCAGGATCGACGATCTCTTCGATCAGTTGCAGAGATCAATGTACTCCTCAAAGATCGATCTTCGATCGGGCTATCATCAATTGAGGGTTCGTAAAGATGACATACCGAAAATATTGTTTAGAACTCGATATGAACACTATGAGTTCTTGGTCATGCCGTTCGGGTTGACCAACGCACCAGCTGTCTTCATGGATTTGACGAATCAGGTATGCCACGTGTTCACTACGGGGCAAGGCACTAACCTGGTGGAACACCTAGGTTCAAGCTAAGTTAAGATAAGTCCAAACAGGATAAGTTCAATTGATGCAAATGACTTAAGATAAGTTCAAAGCCTTGGTGATTGAGTACTATTACCTAAGGAATAAAATGCAAAAGTTAGAATGGTAATTCTAAAATTGTGCAATAGTAGGGTTAGGTCGTGCTCTTTATACTAACGAACTCCCTGAATTGACAAAGCTGATGTCATACCTTATGACATTAGACTAAATAGAATTAGGAAGGACACTGGGAAAATCTAGTGAGTAGTAGAAAGAAGTTGGAGGGTCGAACAAGCAATCTAGCGGTAAGGTAGACAAGAATGCCAATGTTGTGAACCTAGCTATGTTGGTTAATACGATTAAGTTAACATGCGCTAAACGGGGACATTAAGAAGGTTGGAGTTCCGACCATTACCATAAGTGTGCCCTAGGTCGATTAGGACCCCAGGACAAGTTAGAAACAATCAGAATTAGGAAATGGCTATAGCTAGGAAGTAAGAACAGTTAAATTATGGTAATAAAGGTCATATAAATCAAGGTAATACATCACGCGGTCATACATTTACAACTAAAGCAAACCACATTCGACAAGACTAAATGTTGTTACATGTACGTACCTTATCATCAATAGTTACACATCTATTTGATACCAGGGTTGATAATAAGCTTGGATTCTTCTGGAATTATTCTTTAACTTAGCATTAACCCTAGTTGTTTAGAAATTATTTACTCTGTTAAAATGACCAATGGTAATAATTAGAGGTTACACAAAAGTACTCGAAGATCATGACCTTGACATAGACTTAATACCATATGAATTGGTTATCGAAGAAGGAAACCAAGATAGTCCGTCAGGAGAAGGTGATTCGACCTATCAAACCAAAGCATGATCTCTGAACCTGAAAGGAGACCCAATCGTTTTAGGTTGATTTTTTTTCTAAGCTTGGAGCACTTAAATTCCTAAATCGATTTCTCTCCCTTTATCCTCATGTTTTGACCGGACTATATGGAATCATTTATTCCTTATCTATCGACTTTCATTTTGAGCTATCATCAAAACGTGATTGTGCGATGGTAGTCTTCCTAAACAATCTCTCTGCTGAAGATATTATCAACTTATGTTCATGACTTTCTAGTCATACAAATGTTCTCAGCTGTGCTTATGGTTTGTTGAACTGCGTAAATAAACTTACTTAGATATTGCTACCTTGCAAAACATGTTTATAAATACCTGTCCTGTTGTTCGCATCACTTTTTGAATCGCTTTTGAATCCTTAAGCTTGAAAATCATTAAAATTCTATCTTGGATTTAAACAACAAGACTCGTTATTATCCTCATCGCGATGTGGATATAAAGGTTCATAAACCTTCGTAACTTGTAGACATGGGTTTGGCCTAAAGGAAAAGACGTAACTTGGTATGGGTCCAAGTGTCTCATCTTCACAAGTGACAAGACCTAACCTTCGTGATCCTATGGATCACTTGTTTAACTTTCCTTGCAACTAAAATGTTTCTTATTTTAGAGGTCATGATGACAATTGGTACATTATAGACCGATTGACTAAAAATTCAATTCGAGTCACTATCTCACAACGTTAAGGAATTAACCTGTATCGGTTTCAAATATTCGTATACCGTGGTATGACGATAAAACATCGATCGTTATTTTGAATGATGGATTCATTTTCTGTCTTAATAATATTCTTAACCATTGTCGTGAACTCATTCTAAGATCTTCGCATAGCGTATTATTTTTAGACCGATGGTTGGTCAAAGGAGAAATACATATTCGCAAGATATGCGTTAAGATCGTTTCATATAGCGACGGTTGGGATTCTTAAATTCTGACGGATAACCTTTCTTATCATTGTTGGTTTTATCACCTTACCACGAGATTATATTCTGGAAATTATGGATCGATAAGTTAAACAACTTAAGCATACAAAAATTCCGATTGGCAGAGTTCGGTGGAACTCCCGGCGTGGTCCTGAGTTCACTTGGGAACGAGAGGACGAAATGATGCGCAAGTATCCTAGCCGGTTCAAGGATATTGCCAGTACATCTTAATTTTCGGGACGAAAATTCCTCTAACAGGGGGATGATGTGACAACCCGAAAAATTCGTGATTTATTTCATAAAGTATTTATGTGATTTTTATATTATTTTTATTAATTTTATAAATAATAATAATAATAATGATGATACCAATATTGTTATTAATAATAATAATTTATAAAAATTATTAAACTTGGATTAAATAAAGACCAGGGGGTGGTGTTGTAATTTTTGAAACTTGAAATTAAAACTTTAATACATAAAATAATAAAGTTGGAAAGTTGGGGGACCATTTCTGTAATTTCTTTAAAACACAGCCCAAATCCCCGCCCGTTCCCCGATCACCCTCCGGCCACTATTCCGGCCAAAACTCCGGCAACTCCAAACACCAAAAATACGTGGTTTTAACTCAAACAAAAGCTCCCGACAGCATCGCGTGGAGGATTCGAACTCGGGGGGCCACTTCAATTTGAATAATACAATCGAATTAGTGCGATCTAGAAACCTAACCTACTTCGGCCGAAAGTTCAGCCACAATCAATCGCATTAACATTTTTTTAAACAAAGTAATCGAGCACCCACGGATTGTTAATCGTTTAAAACCTTCCAACGAGTTCAATTTCAGCTAAAACAAACACAGAAACCACATTCGATCATCCTCATTAAACATGACCTGCAACATAGTCGAATCACATCTTCTGAGTTCTATTTTATGAAATTAGCAGAGGGCTTTGCATCTAGGACATCACACGAAGCTAACCACAAGGTTAATTGGGTTATCATCATCATTTGAACCTCGAATCATTTCTCCTCTGTCGTGGTTTGTTCTTCGCTGGGATTAACTTCAAGTCGAACACATACGGGTAATTGAATACACCTAAATACTAGTTTGATCATGGGGAAGAAAAGCCCCATGGATTCTATCGTTATCAACATCGAATTGAGTTTCAATTTTGGATTCAAATGTTTTAGAGTTCTTCGGGTTTGAGGGAGGGTTGATGATTGTGTTTAAGGGATTTAAAACCCAGATGTTACCGCGGCTGAGAGCCTTGGTTCACCGGTTAAGATACTGCCCCATAACCAAGAGGTCCCGGGTTCGAACCCGGCCAATCTCACATAATTTTTTTAGGCTTTATGGACTTCTAAAAATTATATAAAAATTCTCAAAAATTATAAAAATAATTTCTATAAACATTTCTTATTTAAAAGGTTACATAAATATTTTCTGTAAATTTATTTTATTTAAAAACCGTAATAATATTTATAAATTAATATTTATAAATATTACAAATAATATTTTCATAAAAATGGACACTAGATCTTGCTTGATTATAACCATGAAAATCAAAGGAATTATATATTTTATAATTTCATCAATACTGTAACGAACATTTAAATAACGCGTCAAACCATATACATAAATACATAATATATTATGTATATATTAACCCGATAATACGCTATCGTAATAACATTTATTTTAAAAGATTACAAAGAATATATACATAATATATTTAAACATTATCAGATGTTGAACCCTAGATTATAATTAAACTCAAACATATATATCAAATCGTTTGCGTCAAACCCAAACCGACCCGAATCCAACAAAATATATCTATTTGCATTTGAAGTCGTTTTAAAGACGTAATTACAATTAATAATAGGTGTCGAACGTGTTTGATCGTGCATTGCCTTATTCTGTGAAGCTTTTAACTTCAATTCAAGGTGAGTTTACAGCCCCACTTTTACTTATATACTCTTTTGGGGGAGAGAAACATGCTGTTTTCATAAACGTTACATTACATTGGATTTTTGTAATACTGCATATACTTGATACTATGGTGTTATACTTGCCCAACGGACCGTTAATATGGACTTAGCGAGGTAACTGTTAGTAGTACTACTGGGATTGACATACCCCACCCGGGCTAGTCGCGCTAGCACAACGTTCGTCAAACGGGTGAACGGTTAGCCTAATTACAAGTGTTGTGGTGTGTGATCCACATCTGGGCCTGTTTTATTATTTGATTACATGTCAGCTCGGCCGCGATTTATACACATAGTTATCATTATGGACTAGCTACCCATTGTATGCTTTAATTACATAATCCGGGAATTTCATTATACTTGACGGATTACATAATCCGGGAATTTCATTATACTTGACGGATTACAAAATCCGGGAATTTCATTATACTTGACGGATTACATAATCCGGGAATTTCATTATACTTATCGGATTACATAATCCGGGGATTTTATTACAGATACTTATCGGATTACATAATCTGGGGATTTCATTACTGATACTTATCGGATTACATAATCCGGAGATTTCATTACTGATACTTATCGGATTACATAATCCGGGGATTTCATTACTGATACTTACTGTTTTCTGATAAACCTGTGAACTCACCAGTCTTGTACTGAGATTTTGCATGTTTTCTCTCAGGACATTGATGTGGCACGTTTAGGAGCACAGCTTCCACCGCATGTCATTCCGCATTTATCTCAAACTGTTTTCAAGACTTAGTTCCATGTAATGGATTGGACGCGTGTTTGCGTGTTCCAAAAATCGTTGTTAAATTTTTTCCTGTTTTCGCTTCCGTACTACTTAAATATATTTGGTTTGTTTCATTAAAATTAAACAACTTATATGATTTGTAATTATCGAGTCGTTTGGTGTAACTGATGCTTATTTGAGATCCTGGTTATGTCACACGCCTGACGGTAAAACCCCGTACGTGAAAAAAATGAGGGTATGACAGTTATCACTATTGTTATAACAGTCAACCGCTATACATAATACCATCGACAGTTATCACAATTGTTATAACTGTAAACCGCTTGACATAATACCATTGACATGTCCATCAATAACAACTTGTTGTTGATCACCTTGAAAAAGTTAAGTTTTGCTATTAACTTATCAAGTTGTATATTGATGATCTGTTCCTTAGTTCTGTTAAAGAGTTGATAATGACCAACCTTATTACTAACGACGTAGAAAAGTTGTTACCTAGATACTAAAAGTGGCTACCATATACTAAAAGTTGTATACTATTGTTATAACAGTCAACCGCTTTACATAATATCATCGGCAGTTATCACTATTGTTATAACTGTAAACCGCTTGACATAATACCATTGACATGTCCATCAATAACAATTTGTTGCTGATCACCTTAAAAAGTTAAGTTTTGCTATTAACTTATCAAGTTGTATATTCATGATCTGTTCCTTAGTTTTGTTAAAGAGTTGATAATGACCAACCTTATTACTAACGACGTAGAAAAGTTGTTACCTAAATACTAAAAGTGGCTACCATATTTCACTTTCTATTATCAAAGATCAATTTACTATCAACATCCTATTACTACCAATAATTATATTAATGCAACTTTCTAAAAATTTCATGGTTCTAAAGCAAAACAGAAACTAAAATTTTGCAAATTGACAATTCGGCTTGAACCCAACAAGGGATTTTGCCCTCCCTTAGACCCTTGACCCAGCACAAATTGGGCTTGCCGCACCCACCAAGGGACATTGCCCCCTTGAAACACCCTTTGTTTTTCGGGGTTTCGCATCTTAGAATCATGAGGTTCTTGACCGTACGTAGTGGGCGTAAAAATGGCGCTAAAGATGATGATATGACGCTAAAGCCACTAATGTTGCTGGTTTTTGTAGTTTTTGCTTCTTTTTGGTTGTGCCTTATTACCATCTGATTTGATCTCGCTTTCCCTATCTCGTTATTTGCCATCTGATTGATTTGTGAGCACGGGTTGCTACAAGATCAATTTGTACCTCATAAAGACTATTACTTTTTCATGTTTTGTCTTAAGTTCTTAAGGTTTTAAGTTTTCTTCTCCACATATGCAAGCTGGTTTTTCTTAACATTTGTCCTGCAAGTGAGGTCTTTTGTCACTTTTTTTTAATTATAACAATACATTTGTTTCTATTACTCTTGGTCTCTCTGTTTGGTGGCACATTCTAAAGAAAACACCTAGTAATCAAATGTATAAGATGGAATTATATGACTCGTCTGTTTATCACCCCACCAGACACTCTAACTTATGCATCACTCACTTGTACCCTCTTGAATTACTTTCAACGTTCTTGAATTGATTGCAAAACACCGATCCTTCTCTTGGTTTTTGAATACATATATAATATTACAGTATTTTATTATATATTTTTTTTATAAATCAAAATTAATATATTTAATTGAATATTAAACTAAAAATGATTGAGTACTGATTCCAATTTTTTACAACCATTACACTTGATTTAAATGTGATTTTGATGGATTTATTCTTGCCTACATGGCATTTAGGTGCTATTTTAATAAAAAATTTAGTTAAAACCACTATACATAGTCTTATACGTCACACTTTTCAATATGTTTGATATTTAATTTGGTTTCTCATCTAACCACTATGTTAGTTACAATAACCTAAAATAGCTTAGTAACAGTAAAATCATTTAGAAGAGATTTTTTTGAACTCCCAATGAATACTTTTAAGCACGGTTACCCGGGTAAATTTATTAACGAAAGGTAACCTATGCCCGTGAACACAGACAGTACTAATGACCCAGCCTGCCCCTATTTCTGAGAAAACCCACCACCAAAGGTGATGTAGCGCGCGGAACGAATCGAAGTACTATCACGTAGATTCTGCGAATACCCGTGAAGTTCTTCACCCAAACCCCAAATTCGACCCAAGAGTCACGAATTTGAAAAGACAGAGTTCTTAATTCTCAATAAAATCAGGTGTCCCTTTACATTAAAGAACTGAACTTTAAATAAGCAAACAAACATTCGGGATGGGCCTAAAACAAGCAACCCTAGGCCCAAACAAAAGCCCAAAACAAACTCGAAATCTAGAAAAAACATAAAAGTGGCCCAAAAGTCCATTTAGAGGCCTTATTTCAGAAAATTAACGGGATAACCCGCCTACGGCTGATTACCATAACGTAGCCCTCATTTCTGCGGTCGTTTTGACTGGTAGCACGTCAGAAACGGAGACTCACAGCCCGGGTTAGGCTCATTTTCGTGAATCGCGGTCTTGGGCCTCCATAAAGAGTAAGGCTCGCTCTTCAACACTTGAGCCCGCATCAAAAGGCTTACTATGATAAAAATCATAGCTCACTTGTGACATATTGACATATTGTATCAGGTAAGACTTGAATACATAACATAATCTCTTCCTCCCAAACCAATTAATATAGTGCTCATTGGCAATCAATTAGAGAAGATCTATTACACAATTTAATACATTTGTTTAGTAGCCCGTAAGTATAAACAAATTTTCAACGTATGTAAAATAATGTCTTGCATAATCTCGAGGACTATATATGAATAATTATTAGATGTTCAAACCCTGATGCATGATCAATATTAAATTCCTTGAATTATGTTTACGATTTTTCATTTATAATAGATTCGTAATCTTCACCGATTACCTCGTTGATCCTATTAAGATATCTTTTTCATCATTGTGCTGGTTTGAATGATCTAACTATTCTAAATCGTTTAAATAATTCATTTTTAACTTAACTTTTGTTTTTTGATAAGCTTATTTTCTGGTGATTATATTATTGTTATCAAGTAATTTTATCTAACTGATATACTTGATACAAAACAATTATTTTTAATTAAACATTGATAAAAGTTAGTAGATATAGAGTACACTCATTTGAGACTAATAAGATTTTCTATCACCTGGCTAGGAACCTTAGGGGTTCAACGATGCGCTATTACAAAACTAGAGGGTTTTACCAGATTGGCTTTTGGATGGTGACCCCCCTTAATGATTCGCGGGCCGGATCACCAACTCTATGTTTACGTGCGTAGGTGGTCTTTTGTTAATGGGTTTATAAGGGCGACCGCGGACTCAAAAAATATTTGTTAGCCCATTCAAAAAAGAAGGTTTCATACGTAACAAATCAACAATTCGTGGGAAACGTGTAGGAAGTTAACATTTCAAACATTTCCAACAAATTTTCTGCCGACATACGCTAAATATTTTTGATAAAAATTTCCGACATATTTTTCCATTCTTTTCCCAACACAATATTTTCACATTTCTTACATAGATATTCTCTTAAGCATTTTCTGTGCAATGTTTGCCTATGTATTTCTTTCTGTGCAATGTTTGCCTATGTATTTCGGCAGTTACTACACAAATATTTTCTACGTATTTCTTACATAAACTTCTCCTAAACAAGTCCGACCAGATTTGCGTTTATTTTACCTACATAAAATAATATTTATTGATTATTTTTAGATTAGAAATAGATTTGTAATAAATTAGAAAAAAAATCTTTTTGTTAATATTATTTATAACGAGGTAAATGTTTATAAAATAATTTTCTTCTCTAAAACATCAATCTTTATAAAAATATAAAAGATTTTAAAATCGATGTGTTTATAAAGTAAATTTTTTATAAACCAAAAATATTTAAAATTAGGACTTATAATAATAAATTTAAAAACTAATATTTTTTAAAAATGGTTTGCTTTGAAATAAAATGTTTAATTTTTTTTAGAAAAACAAAAAAAGTTTAAAAAGATGATATTATTATTTTATTACTTATAATCCTTAATTGTATGTAATTTAATCATATTTTATTTTTGAATATATTTATATAATAACTAAATTTTTGTTTCTTAGTTCTTGTTGTTTCTTAGTTCTTGTAAGCACTGATCAAATTTCAAATTTCATGAAGAAGATTTTTATTTCATACGTTTTTGGATATTTTAATGTTGTCATAGATATGGATGTAACATTAAGATACTAAGATTTTCAACGTATAAAAGTTGATTTTCCTTGACAACAATTTCGCAACAAAAAGTCTAAACGTTTCAAGATCTATCAAAATCGTAATACTTTTCAAGTCTTAACAGAAAATATCTAGAATAACAAGGATAAAAATTAAACTCAAAAGTAGATGAGTGATTATATTGTCAAAATGTTTACATTCAATTCGGTGACAAAAGTAGGTTTTTGACTTATATAGAGACACCAAATCAGTGATGTTACATTTGACCACAGTCGTTCACATGGGTGTTTAATAGCAGCATCATTGTTAACTTTCCTTCAATAATTATAATGATTTCCCATGATAATACGAATTCTTATATTCATAAAGTTTTCAGACCTGCACATGATGTCGAGATAGTTTAATCGTGGAATAGTTTATGTGATTGTAGGTTTTGTAATTCATGAAAACTTGGATCAAAACTACATTAATATTTTCAGATTAAATTATTTCATTGGTAATTTATATTTAATATTATAATCACTAGAGTTCAAAATCTATAGCATGAAGTTTGATTATAACCGTTTCCATATCAAAATCTAACGAGATTAGAACTTTTATATACAGGTTAAATAAGTGGAAACACAATTGCAATTTCTCATGAAAATACATGAAAGGTGACGGTTATCACTATTATTATAACAGTCAACCGCTTTACATAATACCATCGACAGTTATCACTATTGTTATAGCTGTAAACCACTTGACATAATACCATTGACAAGTCCATCAATAACAACTAGTTGCTGATCACCTTGAAAAGTTAAGTTTTGCTATTAACTATAAAGTTGTATATTGATGATCTGTTCCTTAGTTCTGTTAAAGAGTTGATAATGACCAATCTTATTACTAACGAGGTAGAAAAGTTGTTACCTAGATACTAAAAGTGGCTACCATATTTCTCTTTCTACCATCAAAGATCAAGTTACTACCAACATTCTGTTACTACCAATAATTATATTAATGTAACTTTCTAAAAATTTCAAGGTTCTAGAGCAAAACAGAAACTAAAATTTTGCAAATTGACAATGCGGCTTGAACCAACAAGGGATTTTGCCCCCCTTAGACCCTTGACCCTGCACAAACCGGGCTTGCCGCACCCACCAAGGGACATTTCCCCCTTGAAACACCCTTTGTTTTTCGGGGTTTCGCATCTTAGAATCATGAGGTTCTTGACCGTACGTAGTGGGCTTAAAAGTGGTGCTAAAGGTTATATGACACTTGGTATGACGCTAAAGCCACTAATGTTTTTGCTGGGTTTTTTTTTTTGTAGTTTTTGCTTCTTTTTGGTTGTGCCTTTATTACCATCTGATTTAATCTTGCTTTCTCTATCTCGTTGTTTGCCATCTGATTGATTTGTGAGGACGGGTTGTTACAAGATCGATTTCTACCTCATAAAGACTATTACTTTTTCATGTTTTGTCTTAAGTTCTTGAGGTTTTAAGGTTTTTTATCTGGATATGCAAGCTGGTTTTTCTCTAACATTTTTCTTGCAAGTCGGGTTTTCAAGATTAAATGGTAGGTCTTTTCTCACTTTTATTTTATTTTAACAAGACATTTGTGTCTATTACTCCCTGACTCTCTATTTGATGGCACATTCTAAAGAAAACACCTAGTAATCAAATGTATAAGGTGGAATTATATAACTCGTCAGTTTATCACCCCACCAGACACTCTAACTTATGCATCACTCACTTGTACCCTCTTGAATTACTTGCAACGTTCTTGAATTGATTGCAAAACACCGATCCTTCTCCTGGTTTTTGAATACATATATAATATTACACTATTTTATTATATAATGGTTTTACAAATCAAAATTAATATGATTATCTGAATATTAAATTAAAAATGATTGAGTACTAATTCCATTTCGGTACAACCATTACACTTGATTTAAATGTGATTTTGATAGATTTATTCTTGCCTACATGACATTTAGGTGGTATTTTAATTAAAAATTTAGTTAAAACTACTACACATAGTCTTATACGTCACACTTTTCAATATGTTTGATATTTAATTTGGTTTCTCATCTAACCACTATGTTAGTTACAATAACCTAAAATAGCTTAGTAACAGTAAAATCATTTAGAAAAGATTTTTTTGAACTCCCAATGAATACTTTTAAGCACAGTTACCTGGGTAAACTTATTGAGGAAAGATCATCCATGCCCGTAAAAACAGAAAGTCTGGCGACCCAGCATGCCCACTATTTCGAAGGAAACCCACTACCAAGGCTTACTATGATAAAAATCATAGCTCACTTGTGACATATTGTATCAAGTAAGACTTGAACACATAACATAATCTCTTCCTCCCAAACCAATTAATATAGTGCTCATTTGCAATCAATTAGAGAAGATCCATTACCCAATTTAATACATTTGTTTAGTAGCCCGTAAGTATAAACAAATTTTCAACGTATGTAAAATAATGTCTTGCATAATCTCAAGGAGTATGAATAAGCATTAGATGTTCAAACCCTGATGCATGATCAATATTAAATTCCTTGAATTATGTTTACTTTTTTATTTAAATATAGATTCGTAATCTTCACCGATTACTTCGTTGATCCTATTAAGATATCTTTTTTCATCATTGTGCTGGTTTGAATGATCTAACTATTCTAAATCGTTTAAATAATTCATTTTTAACTTAACTGCTGGTTTTTTATTAGCTTATTTTCTGGTGATTATATTATTGTTATCAAGTAATTTTATCTAACTGATATATTTGATACAAAACAATTATTTTTAATTAAACATTGATAAAAGTTAGTAGATATAGAGTACACTCATTTGAGACTAATAAGATTTTCTATCACCTGGCTAGGAACCTTAGGGGTTCAACGATGCGATATTACAAAACTAGAGGGTTTTACCAGATTGGCTTTTGGATGGTGGCCCCCCGTAATGATTCGCGGGCCGGATCACCAACTCTATGTTTATGTGCGTAGGTGGTTTTTTGTTAATGGGTTTACATGGGCGACCGGACTCAAAAAAAATCTGTTAGCCCATTCAAGAAAAGAAGGTTTCATACGTAACAAATCAACAATTCGTGGGAAACGTGTAGGAAGTTAACATTTCAAACATTTCCAACAAATTTTCTACCGACATACGCTACATATTTTTGATAAAAATTTCCGACATATTTTTTGTAACTTCTCGTAATTTTTCAAATAAAATTTAATTTTATAAATAAAAGAGTTTAACACGTTGATATAATTCCAAAAATAACAATAATAAAAAAAATGATAATAATAATAATAACAATAATACTAATAATAAAATCTATTGTTAAAAACTTAACCTTAAAAGCTTTGGGTTGAAAATGTAACAATTGAAACTTGTGTTATGAACTTTTAACATAAAATGTTAAACAAAACAAATTACAGGGGGCAAAAGTGTAATTTCTTTTAAAATCCACCCTCACCATCGACTTTCCCCCCTTCTCCCTCCGGCCACTATTCCGCCACCCCTCCGGCGAACCATTACGCCCAAAACCAATTGATCGTTGACCAAAACAACTATCCCGACATTATCGCATGCGGGGTTCGAACTATACCCCACTTCCAATTGAAAAATCAAGTGCGATTCACCACTATTCCACCCACTCTACTTTCGGCCGAGATAACGGGCCACGATCGCCCACTGATCAAAAATAAAATCGAATTAGTGGTGCACTAACGAAAGGTTAATCGATTATCATGTTCCACTGAATTCAATTTTGTATAAAACGTGCACAAACACCTCATTCAAACACCACCCTTACCCGCGACCTGCAACTCAATCGAAGGGCCTGTTCGGAGCAACATTTGTTGAAATTTATAGAGGGCTATTGATCATAATCGTGTGGGGAAGCTTACTGTGCAATCAATTTGATTAACATCATCGTTTGGGCATCGAACCAGTGATACACGATCGCGACCTGTTCTTGGTGCCTTCTTCATCAAATCTAATCAAATTCTGGTAATTGATCACATCTATACACTCGTTTCATTATAGGGAACAAAAGCCCTATGTTTAATTCCATTAACACTTTCAAATCGATGGTCAATTGATCAAGAATCGAAACTAGGGTTCTTGGTTTGGGGGAAAGGCTTTCGGGTGTGTTTAAAAGAAATTGAAACCAAGGAATACCACGGCTGCGGCCTTGGTTCACCGGTTCCCTGTCCAAGTTCGATTCGAGAGGTCCCGGGTTCGAACCCGGGCAACCTCATTTATTTTTTTAAAGGGCTTTTTGGACTTTTAAAAATAACAGAAAAATTATAAAAATTATAAAAATAATTTTTATAAATCTTGTTTATATTTTTGAGCATTAAATAATTTTCTGGATTATATTAAAGTTTACCAAATTATTTACAAATATGATTTATTTTATAAAATATACTTTAAACGAACGGTTTAGAACAATATTTTTGTAATTATTCTTCGGTAATCATACGGACTTAATTACATGTTGAACATCATCGTTACATCAAAATTCGTTTATAAAACACTTAATAATTTACCAAATAGAAATATGATATTTATTTTATAAATCTAATTACTTAAACAAAACACATAATTCTATCAAAACCTTAATCCATATTCTAACGTTAATCATATTATAAACTCGTAAATAATAACTAACATTAACTATGTTCATACTAAACGAAACACAGGTTAACTGAAATTCTAATCGTCGTGCGAACATTATTTCTTTGCAACGCAATCAAGGTGAGTTTCACGACCCCTTTTTACTTTCTTTCCTTTTGGGGGAGAAAACATGCAAACATATTTTATGAATGGTTTTAGTATTATTGATATCACCTGTTACGTTAGTGCAAACACACAAACAGTCCTAACACTCTCGAACTGTTAGCAATGGGATTAGCGAAGTAATACTGAGTAGTACTACTGGGTCTGACAAACCCCGCCCGGGCTAGTCGCGCTAGCTTGATTGGAGGTCAAACGGGTGCATTATTGACCTAACATTTGTCACTGTCTTGCGAGACGTGACGGGGAAACACAAACATATAGGACATGCAAACAGTCAGTTTCGGTTCGAAACGCTAAGTAACATGATTATAGGCTAGCTACCTATCGATATGCTTTAATTACTAAACCATTCGGACAGTCGAACAGTTACAAACAGTCGAACAGTTACAAATAGTCGAACAGTTACAAACAGTCGAACAGTTACAGACAGTCGAACAGTTACAAACAGTCGAACAGTTACAAACAGTCGAACAGTTACACACAGTCGAACAGTTACAGACAGTCGAACAGTTACAAACATTTTTATCTGAAATAAAACCTGTGAACTCACCAACTTTATGTTGACACACTTTAGCATGTTTTCTCAGGTAACAGGAACGCGTAATCTCATGATGCACGATTAAGGAACGCACTCAGGACATGCATTCATCAGATCCATTTATATTGCATTAAACATTGTTTTGATTTAACATTTCAGACTTTCAGTATTGTTACATTTCGTTATTCGCTTCCGCACTGTTATTCATTTCTGTTATGTTTTTAGTCATACGTATATTTTTAAACTCATATAGTGTCGTTTGATATGATCGTGTCTGAGATCCTGGTATGTCACACGCCTAACGGTAAAATCCCGTTTGTGGAAATTGAGGGTGTGACATTTTTCCATTCTTTTCCCTACACAATATTTTCACATTTCTTACATAGATATTCTCTTAAGCATTTTCTGTGCAATGTTTGCCTATGTATTTCTTTCTGTGCAATGTTTGCCAATGTATTTCGGCAGTTACTACACAAATATTTTCTACGTATTTCTTACATAAACTTCTCCTAAACAAGTCCGACCAGATTTGCGTTTATTTTACCTAAATAAAATAATATTTATTGATTATTTTTTAGATTAGAAATAGATTTGTAATAAATTAGAAAAAAAAACTTTTTGTTAATATTATTTATAACGAGGTAAATGTTTATAAAATATTTTTCTTCTCTAAAACATCAATCTTTATAAAAATATAAAAGATTTTAAAATCGATGTGTTTATAAAGTAAATTTTTTATAAACCAAAAATATTTAAAATGTGGACTTATAATAATAAATTTAAAAACAAATATTTTTTAAAAAAGGTTTGCTTTGAAATAAAATGTTTAATTTTTTTAGAAAAACAAAAAAAAAAGTTTAAAAAGATGATACTATTGTTTTATTACTTATAATCCTTAATTGTATGTAATTTAATCATATTTTATTTTTGAATATATTTATGTAATAACTAAATTTTTGTTTCTTAGTTCTTGTAAGCACTGATCAAATTTCAAATTTCATGAAGAAGATTTTTATTTCATACTTTTTTGGATATTTTAATGTTGTCATAGATATGGATGTAACATTAAGATACTAAGATTTTCAAAGTATAAAAGTTGATTTTCCTTGACAACAATTTCGCAGCAAAAAGTCTAAACGTTTCAAGATCTATCAAAATCGTAATACTTTTCAAGTCTTAACAGAAAAAATCTAGAATAACAAGGATAAAAATTAAACTCAAAAGTAGATGAGTTAAAGTTCCTTCAATAATTATAATGATTTCCCATGATAATACGAATTCTTATATTCATAAATTTTTCAGACCTGCACATGATGTCAAGATAGGTTATGGGTGGTGCTAGGGACACCGCTGAGATTTTTGGTGGTAGGCCGGTTTAAACGGTCACGGTTAGGGTTTGCGGTCACATTTTGGCCCTTAACCGTGACCGCAAGGCCTTGCTGTCACGGTTTATGGTGGTACTACCCGTGATCTCGTGACAACAAAACGACAAAATGGCCTGATAAAGTTGAATAGCGGTCACCAAACCGTCACGGTTTGGCCTAACCGTGACCGCTAAGGTACGGGGTCTCAATTTAAGGTACGTGGTAGACGTGATTTTGATAGAAGGTAGGGAATCGCGCCATGAACCGTCACGTGGAGGCCAAACCGTGATGGTTTGTGCACCAAATTTTCGCGTTAAATACCTTTCAACTTTCAACACTCAACACATAATCCGACATTCGAAATTTTTTCATCATAAGGTATTTGAACTTTCATTCATCCAACACTCGAGATTTTTCAGCCTTCGTCATTCCAAAAACACGATAATTCGAAAACAATGTCGGGTTCGGGAGATCATTATCAAAAGCCGAAGCTTCCAGATTTGAATGAGGTGCCACATATCGAAGATTCGAACCAGGTTGAACTAGTATATGTTTTATTATAACTTATTATTTGAAATATCTAACCATTATCTTTTTTAGGAATATTACGTATACGGGAGTCACCCTCCGTGGGGGGAGGAGGAAACCAACCCGTCGAACACATTTGCTCAAGAGGCGTACAACTCTTTATTTGGACAGACAGGTTACTGTGAAGGGTACAGATATCCCCCTTGCAATTCTTACGGGCATGCCCCGAACACGTGCCACTCACAAACAGAGCTGGATTACGGACATCCCCCGTACCAGTCAGAACTAGAAATTACACATGTGTCGGATACTTTTAATGGGAATGACACAGAAGAGAGTGAGGGTTCGGTTCACCTCAAAGAAAACCATGGGGACACCACGGAGCATGATGAGGATGAGGATCGGATTCGAAAGGCTACGGTTTCTTATAAAACTGATAAAGTACGAAGAGTTTTTATTCTTTTGTTTATTTTATTTTTTATTTGTTTTATATATTGTTTTTTATGTCTAGCTTTTTCATTTTTTAGTATTTTGATTCTCGTGAGGACTTGGAGAGCTGGGCTAAAATGAGAGGACGTGAGCATGGGTGCGTCATTGTGGTGGGTCGGTCACGAAAAAAGGATGTGGAACTATTATGCAGTCGTAGTGGTGAACCTAAATTCACTGGCACAAGTAGACGTACTGGGAGCATAAAGAAGGGATGTCCTTTTAAACTCGTAGGGAAGTACGTAGGAAAGAGTGACAGTTGGATGTTAGAGGTGAAAAACGAGACGCATAACCACGATCCTGTTGTGTACGAGGAGGGCCATGCGCATCTTAGAAAGATGACTGCCGAAGAAATTGATCTTGTCGAGAAGTTACACAGGCAGCACGTGCGGCCACGACATGTCCATTCAGTCGTAAGGGAGCACTTTCCCCACAGCGTCTGTGTTGTTCAAGACATATACAATCTGACGTCGAAGTTTATGGCTGAGTGGAGAAAAGGCATGACACCAATGCAGGAACTTGAAAACCTGCTACAATCTAAAGAGTTCGTGTATGAAACACGAACGAATGCAACTACAAAGGTCGTGGAAGATGTTTTCTTTTGTCATCCTACTTCGTATAAAATGTGGCGCGCATTCCCGCACGTGATGTTGATAGACATGACGTACAAGACCAACATGTACAACATTCCGTTTGTTCAGGTTATTGGCGTTACGTCGACGTCGAAGTCGTTTTATATTGCGCATGCATTTATATCGAGGGAACGGCAGGACCACTTCACATGGGTACTGGAGCGGATCAGAGATATGCTCGATGGGTGTGTGGAGCCCCGCATTATTGTCACAGACAGGGACCTGGCCCTGATAAGCGCGTGTGACATCGTGTTCCCGAGTGCTACTAAAAACCTATGCAGGTGGCACGTTAGGGAGAATATCAAAAGACGGTGGAATATGATATTCAAAACTGGCATGTGGAAGGATTTTCCATAATGGTGGAAGACCTTGTGTTCGTCTCCCACAGAGGCATTGTACGATTACAATTGCAGGAAGATGGAAGAAAAGTTAACTGAAGATGGTAAACGTGGTAAGAATTTCATAGTTATTTTTACTCTAATAATTTATTTGTTCATTTTATAAATTTTGTTATTTCTTTCAGAGGTATGGGAATATATTTGGAATAATTGGTTGGTGCCGTACAAAGAGAAAATTATTACTTGTTGGATGTACGACCGCCTTAACTTTGGTGAGTTTACAACTAATAGGGTTGAGGGCCAACATGCCAACTTCAAGAGTTACCTCACAGGGACCAATAATACGTTGCACACACTTGTCGGATATGTTTGTGACCTCGTGCGCGGCCAGGAGATTGAAATTTGTAAAACATTCGAGGTGTCCCGTGTGAAAATTAAAAAAGACCATCGACTGTCATTGTTCTCAAAGTTGCATTATAAAGTATCCATTTTTTGCCTTAGCCTCCTTGAATCAGAGTTGACGAAAATGGAAATGATTCAGGAGTCTGGGGGTTCATGTGGACACCAGTGTTCACGTCCATGGGCTTGCCATGTGCTTGTCGTTTGGAGATATACATCCGAGAAGGTTATATTTTTCTTAATACATTTTTTACTGTTGTCACACGATTGCATATTTTTCACTAATAATTTAACCTTTAAATCCAGTCACAAGTATTCCACTCGATGCGGTAGATCCACACTGGAGGAAGCTTGATTTCGAGCCAGCGTACGTCGCGCCGCCTGAACCCGACTACGATGTGAAATTTGATGACTTGAAACAAAAGGTTATGTCGTCTCCCAATCCTCAAGTAAAGAAAAAATTGTTTAAGAAAGTATTTGACTCTTTGTTTAAGAGCAAGTAAAAACTTAAAGAACCTTAGGTGCGTCATGACCGACGTGGTCGTCCAAATATTAAGGAGCAACAAAGAAGGGACTCCAATACATCACAGTATGAGGCTGCTAGACACAACTCCTATACTTCCTCACAACAAACTATGCCTGACCCGGTGAGGCATAGCTCATATACCCCTCAGTTTAAAATGCCCAACGACCGTTCTAATCAGGCAAAGGCTGCTTCAAATGTACCGATTACGGGAGCAGCCCTAGGGTTTCCTTTAATATTGAAACCAAAGGACGTGATAAAAGTTATGAAGTTTAAGGATCAGCTGCCCTAATGGATTCACCGGTACGTTTCGACTATAAAAGATGTGCGGCCTGATGGTAACTGTGGTTTTCGGGCGATCGCGGTGGCTTTAGGGAAAAAGCAAAATGAATGTGAATGGGTTAGGCGTCAAATGTTGTCGGAGATGGATAGAAACAAGTGGTATTGGCGGAGCAATTTGAACCGCGAGTTGCCTGGCTATTATGATTCTGTTCGTAATAGCTTAAATTGGTTTGGCACGACTCAACCCGCACCCGATACCTATTGGCTAACTTTTCCGGCCCATGGACTCGTAATTGCTGAAACATTCACTTGTATTGTGCATCTTATTTCTTCATTTGGCAGCCCGACATGGTTCTGGCTGAGAACAGCCCCAGAGCCATTATTCACCTATCCAGTTGTCGCACTTGCTCATGTTAACCAATGTCACTTTATTTGCATACAATTGGAAAAGGATTACCCAATGCCAAGTGTGAGCTATCATTGGCCGAGATTTACATATCAACAAGCACTAGAATGGCAAAATATGTATGAGGATCGTATAAATAATTACGTTAGAATAACGGATCGTCATAGAGGCACCAATGCCTCTTGTAAGTTATCATTTTCCAATACTTTATCATATTAATGAAGATCCCTTTATTTGATGATGATGATGATGATGATGATGATGATGATAAAAACAATAGTACAAATAATAACTAGTGAACTAACTCGCCGCGCGTTGCTGCGGCGGCGAGCATAAGTGTCATGATCAAGTATGAAATATAATCGACTCTGTTTGTTTTCAAACTAAATTTACGTAAAACATGGAGTAACACGAATTTGTACCATCAAATAAAAACATATTTTATTTAAAACGACTATATTTCAAACACAATTTACGTTAAAACGTAGAACAACTCAAAACGTACATCAAAATAATCAAGTGCGGGAAAGCCATAGGCGACATGATAAAGCATAGATTATATTCGCTGTAACACATTTCCTAACAAAATTTACTCAAAACATAGAGTAACTCGAATTTATACCAACGAAATAAAATTATAATATTTGACCCAACTTATTGCAAATAAAATTTACACATAAAAATAAACACGTAATATTATATAATAAAGTTTTTAAGATAGATATAATTTGAACTACTATTATTTATACGAGAAACTAAAATATGAGTTAATTAAGAAAGCATGCAAAGTATAGTGAATGTTAAACTCGAACCGGGTTTTATGTATGGTGAAAAAGTTCACAAGCCAGCAAGATAGATGTCATTCCATGTTTCAATTTGCTATATATAATATATAATATAAAAAATAAAAATAAAAAAATCCCCACCTATATATAATATATATAATAATAAAATAAAAAATAAAAAAAATCAAAAAAAAAATCAAAAAAGCCCCACCACCGACATCTTAGATTAATTAGTAATAGAATAATAGTAATAATAATAATAATAATAATAGTAATAATAGAAATAATAATAATAATAATAATAATAATAGAAATAATAATAATAATAATAATAATAATAGTAATAATAGAAATAATAATAAAAATAGAAGAAATAACAATAGTAATAATTTTAATGTTAATAATAATAATAATAATAATAATAATAATAATAATAATAATAATATTACTAATAGTAATAATAATAAAACACTAAATCAAATAGGAGGATAAACTGTCACGGTTTGACCAAACTGTGACGTTTAGGGTTTGGCAACGGTCACGGTTAGGTCTAACCGTGACCTCTTTTCGGGCGCATGGCACCTGTTCGGGCGCATGACACTTGTAAAAGGTCACGGTTAGGGTTAGGGCAAAAGGTCACGGTTAGGGCAAACCGTGACCGTTTGCCTAATTTTTTAATATTTTACTAATTAAATAATTTTATAAAAAATACCCACTTGAACCGGTGGTAGTGGGTTTCGAGCCCACACCACTCCCCTGTTGCCCTACCGTCTTAATTGGTCGGGACGAGAGTGGTTCGCTGATAGGTATAGAAGACTTATTCTTTTAAAATAATCTGGACCAAAAGGTCACGATTTAGGCAAACCGTGACCCCTTTGTTCACATGTGGCGTTGTGGAATGAAGCTGTCACAGCTTGTTGACACAAAGTGTCACGTGATGGGCGAACCGTCACAGCTTGTTGACAAAAGAGGTCACGGTTTGGTCTAACCGTGACCTTTTAGAGTTCCCTAATCCTACAAATTAACCGTTTATGATCATTTACGTATATCGAATCGGATATTTTTTCATGAACATACACACACATCAACATATATATACAATAAGAACAAATACACTTGGTAAACGTACATACAAACATGCGTACGTGAACAAACCGTAACGTTTTAATGATAACCTAAACAATCTTATCGGGAACATATCGACATATATGCACCTTATGTTTTGTAAACCAATGTTCAAACATACATAATAAATTCTAATAATAATAACAATAATGATAAATAATAATAATAACAATAATAATAATAATAAAATTTAATAGTAATAATTTTAAAGTTGATAATGATAATTATAATAGTATTATTTTGTATATCCAGAAACTACAAAATAAACTCTAATAATAATAATAATAATGATAAATAATAATAATAACAATAATAATAATAATATACTCTAATATAAATAAAAAATTTAATAGTAATAAGTTTAAAGTTAATAATAATAATAATATTAATAATAATAATATTTTGTATATCCAGAAACTACAAAATAAACTCTAATAATAATAACGATAATGATAAATAATAATAATAACAATAATAATAATAATATACTCTAATATAAATAAAAAGTTTAATAGTAATTATTCTAAAGTTAATAATAATAATAATAATATTAATAATAATAATATTTTGTATATCCAGAAACCACAAAGAACTCTAATAATAATAACAATAATGATAAATAATAATAATAACAATAATAATAATAATATACTCTAATATAAATAAAAGGTTTAATAGTAATAATTTTAAAGTTAATAATAATAATAATATTAATAGTATTATTTTGTGTATTCAGAAATAAAAAGGTTACGGTTAATAATAATAATAATAATAATAATAATAATAATAATAATATTAATATATAATAATAGTAGTAGTAGTAGTAATAATAATAATAATAATAATAATAATAATAATAATAATAATAATAATAATAATAATAATAATAACAATAATAATAATAACAATTATACAAAAAAAGGGAAGAGGTCACGTGGAGGCCAAACCGTGACCTTTTGAGATATTTTTTTGAATCTGATTTTTCCTCGATTAGTGCACCTACCCCTCGAGCACCGTATGTGTAAGAGGTCACGTGGAGGCCAAACCGTGACCTCCTGTTTGTAAGAGGTCACGTGGAGGCCAAACCGTGACCTCGTTGTTACTACGTTCATCTTCAACCGTTCGCACACCCCCATTTCACCACACAACCACAACCATTTCACCACCACAATCCTCCTAATGTTTCACCTCCACCGCTTCCAAACCGTCACCGCGAGCCCTCCCCGTGACACCGTCGCCGCTCACCACCACCTTCCACCACCACCACCGCCGCCGCTCAACCATCTTCCACCACCACCGCCGCTCATCCACCATCTTCCACCACCACCACCGCCACTCACCATCTTCCACCACCACCACCACTGCTCACCATCTTCCACCACCACGCCACTCACCATCTGCGCACCACCACCGCCGCTGCACCACCGCCGCTGCACCACCGCCGCTGCAACACCGCCGTCGCACCACCACCGCCGCTACATTATCGTATTCGGTACGTAATTTTCCACTTTAATCCATAGAGGTAAACATAGATTTGATAGGTTTTCCCAAATAGATTTGATAGGTTTTCCCAAATAGATTTGATAGGTTTTCCCAAATAGATTTGATAGGTTTTCCCAAATAGATTTGATAGGTTTTCCCAAATAGATTTGATAGGTTTTCCCAAATAGATTCGATTGTTTTCCCAAATAGATTCGATAGATTTTCCCAAATAGATTTGATAGGTTTTCCCTTATAGATTTGATAGGTTTTCCCGTATGTGTAGCGTAGTTTGTCGACGGTTTATTATTATTATTAGAAATAATAATAAATAATAATAATAATAATAATAGTTATAATAGTAATAGTAATAATAATAGTAATAATAGTAATAATAATAATAGTAAATAATAATAATAATAATAATAGTTATAATAGTAATAGTAATAATAGAAATAATAATAATAGAAATAGTAAATAATAATAATAATAATAATAGTTATAATAGTAATAGTAATAATAAATAATAATAATAATAATAATAGTTAAATAATAATAATAATAGTTATAATAGTAATAGTAGTAGTAGTAGTAATAATAATAATAATAATAGTAGTAGTAGTAATAATAATAGTACTAATAATAAGAATAATAATAATAATAAGAATAATAATAGTAATAATACTAATAGTAATAATAATAATAATAATAATAATAGTAGTAATAATAATAGTAATAGTAATAATAATAATAATTGTAATAATAATAGTAATAATAATAATAATAATAGTAATAGTAATAGTAATAATAATAATAATACTAATATAATAATAATAATAATAATAATAATAGTAATAATAATAATAGTAATAATAATTATAGTAATAGTAATAATAATACTAATAATAATAATAGTATACATAATAATAATAATACCAATAATAATAATAGTATAATAATAATAATAATAGTAATAATACCAATAATATAATAATAATAATTAACCGTCAACCACTAATTTTATAAACATGTTAATAATGATAAATACGTTTTTTTTCGCAGATATGGATGCCGACGATGCCTTTATCCTCGGTATTGATGACTGCCAGTTTTTACAGTTCGAGCAGGGGACTACACCGTACGAGCGGTTCAGGACCCTGAGAGCGCGAGTGTCGGCACCGGGGACCGTCCTGTCGGAGGACTTCTTACAGCTCGTTGGAGAGCGGGACCGTTTTTTTGAGATTATCGGCGAGGACGGCCCGTGGGAGCAGCTGTTCCGGATGAGCGACGATGCCCATCGAGAGCTGGCCGTGGAGTTCTACTACACCTTCACATTCCGTCCACGTGAGCAGGGACTTGCGGAGCTGGACGAGGACGACATAGCGGACGGTCGTGCGCCCGCGGAGGTTGCTTTCCGGTTGTCCGGGCACCTCCACCGCATGTCACTTAGGCGGTTCGCTGTCTTCAGCGGCCTCTAGACGGAGGTGGAGGTCGGACAGCCGATGTACACCACGGCCTTGATCCGCGGGGCCGACGACTCCGATCAGGTCTGGTGGCCTGCCATTGGCGACGGACCGTACGGTGGTGATACGAGGTCATCTCATATACGAGACCCTCTGTATAAATACATTCACCGACTCATCGTCACGTCCGTCGCTGGACGTGGGGCGGGGACCGACAGGGTCAACGCCGCCGACCTTTTCTTTCTTCGGTGTGTACTCACACACTGACACTGCCACCTCGCGCATGCCCTTGCTGATTATTTTGCTAGTTGTTATCATCGGCAGTCGCGAGGGGCGTTAGTGGGCGGGAACATCGTTTCCCGGATCGCTCGGGGCTTGGCGTACGCGCACGCCATATCCCAGCTCCCGCTACCTCCGACTCCTGTGCGCGTGGCAGCCCGGACCACCGCCACTGGGATGAGGATCGTTCGGAGGTTCCCCGACGGCACGTGGCACCTGCTCAGTTGATACCATGAGCTCGTGCCATGGGTGCCCGAGCCGTTGGTGGACCCCCCCCAAGCTGGCGGGGGCTGAGGTCCACCTTCAGGATGCCCACGAGCCCCTTAGCGGCGGGGAGGATCAGCCCATTCCCCCGCCGCATGACCAAGACCCGCCCCACCATCCTCAGCGCGTGTACCATGCTGTGCGATTGCCAGCTCATGTTCTTGATATGCTTTAGGACACACGAGACAGGGTCACAAGGCTAGAGGATATGACCAGGAGGCTGCATGATGTGATGGACTGGGTCGTCCAGCACATGGTCGCGGACTATGCCGCCTCGGGTACGCCATTGTTGCCACGGCCACCGAGGCGGTTAGACCACGACGGTGCTGGCCCTTCTGGCGCGGGCGGGTCTGGTCAGGGCAGCGATCCGGGGATGATGGATTAGATAGGTATTTTGTTTGTATTTTATTTCTTTTTGTATGTTAAAACTCGTTGTATATATATATGTGCAGTTTCAGTTATGATGACTTGTATATTTGGTTGTGTTTGTTTGGTTGTGTTTCTTTGTTTGTTTGTTTTATATTTGTAATGTTGATAATGTTAATTGTATATGTTTGATAACAACTGATTTTTACGATTAGGTTAACCATGTGATAAAATTACAACCAACTTGTTTAATAAATAATTAAACACAAAAATTACTTGTAATATGATAAATTAATAATAAACACAAAACACAAACTCGTATGTTACGATTAGATTAACTGTTTGATAAAATAAAAATAAAACAAAATTAAAAAAAATTTAAAAAATATGTACAAAATGTCACGGTTTGGCCAAACTGTGACATAAAAATAAAAAAACACAAACTCGTATGTTACGATTAGATTAACCGTTTGATAAAATAAAAATAAAAACAAAATTAAAAAAATTTAAAAAATATGTACAAAATGTCACGGTTTGGCCAAACCGTGACATATACACCTCCAAAACCCTAACTGTCACCCCATTAATTACACACCCAATAATTGCAATGATCCCGAGAACCTAACGTCACGGTTAGGCCTCACCGTGACCGCAAGGTCCCACACCCGATCAAAAGGTCACGGTTAGCCCTAACCGTGACCGTTTGAGGTGGTATCCCTCAAAAAGGAGCGGTGTGTGCAGAATTCCCGTAGTTTAATCGTGGAATAGTTTATGTGAATGTAGGTTTTGTAATTCATGAAAACTTGGATCAAAACTACATTAAATATTTTCAGATTAAATTATTTCATTGGTAATTTATATTTAATATGATAATCACTAGAGTTCAAAATCTATAGCATGAAGTTTGATTATAACCGTTTCCATATCAAAATCTAATGAGATTAGAACTTTTATATACAGGTTAAATAAGTGGATACACCATTGCAATTTCTCATGAAAATACATGAAAGGTGACGGTTATCACTATTGTTATAACTGTCAACCCCTTTGCATAATACCATCGACAGTTATCACTATTATTATAACTATAATCCGCTTTACATAATGCCATCGACAATTATCAATATTGTTATAACTGTAAACCGCTTGACATAATACCATTGACATGTCCATCAATAACTTCTTGATGATCACCTTGAAAAAGTTAAGTTTTGCTATTAACTTATCAAGTTGTATATTCATGATCAGTTCCTTAGTTCTGTTAAAGAGTTGATAACAACCAACCTTATTACTAACGAGGTAGAAAAGTTGTTACCTGGATACTAAAAGTGGCTACCATATTTCACTTTCTACCATCAAAGATCAATTTACTATCAACATTCTGTTACTACCAATAATTATATTAATGCAACTTTCTAAAAAGTTCATGGTTCTAAAGCAAAACAGAAACTAAAATTTTGCAAATTGACAATGCGGCTTGAACCCAACAAGGGATTTTGCCCTCCCTTAGACCCTTGACCCAGCACAAATTGGGCTTGCCGCACCCACCAAGGGACATTGCCCCCTTGAAACACCCTTTGTTTTTCGGGGTTTCGCATCTTAGAATCATGAGGTTCTTGACCATACGTGGTGGGCTTAAAAGTGATGCTAAAGGTGATGATATGGCACTTGATATGACGCTAAAGCCACTAATGTTGTTGGTTTTTTTATAGTTTTTGCTTCTTTTTGGTTGCGCCTATATTACCATCTGATTTGATCTCACTTTCTCTATCTCGTTGTTTGCCATCTAATTGATTTGTGAGCACGGGTTGCTACAAGATCGATTTGTACCTCATAAAGGCTATTACTTTTTCAGGTTTTGTCTTAAGTTCTTAAGGTTTTAAGTTTTTTTCTCTACATATGCAAGCTGGTTTTTCTCAACATTTGTCCTGCAAGTGAGGTCTTTTGTCACTTTTTTTCTTAATTATAACAAGACATTTGTTTCTATTACTCTCTGTCTCTCTATTTGGTGGCACATTAGAAAGAAAATACCTGGTAATCAAATGTATAAGGTGGAATTATATGACTCGTCTGTTTATCACCCCACTAGACACTCGAACTTATGCATCACTCACTTGTACCCTCTTAAATTACTTGCAACGTTCTTGAATTGATTGCAAAACACTGACCCTTCTCCTGGTTTTTGAATACATATGTAATATTACAGTATTTTATTATATATTGGTTTTATAAATCAAAATTAATATATTTAATTGAATATTAAATTAAAAATGATTGAGTACTAATTCCAATTCGTTACAACCATTACACTTGATTTAAACATGATTTTGATGGATTTATTCTTGCCTGCATGACATTTAGGTGGTACTTTAATTTAAAATTTAGTTAAAAGTACTACACATAGTCTTATAAGTCACATTTTTCAATATGTTTGATATTTAATTTGGTTTCTCATCTAACCACTATGTTAGTTACAATAACCTAAAATAGCTTAGTAATAGTAAAATCATTTAGAAGAGATTTTTTTGAACTCCCAATGAATACTTTTAAGCACGGTTACTCGGGTAAATTTATTAACGAAAGATCACCTATGCCCGTGAACACAGACAGTACTGATGACCCAGCCTGCCCCTATTTATGAGAAAACCCACCACCAAAGGTGATGTAGCGCGCGGAACGAATCGAAGTACTATCACGATGATTCTGTGAATACCCGTGAAGTTCTTCACCCAAACCCCAAATTCGACCCAAGAGTCACGAATTTGAAAAGACAGAGTTCTTAATTCTCAATAAAATTAGGTGTCCCTTTACATTAAAGAACTAAACTTTAAATAAGCAAACAAGCATTCGAGATGGGCCTAAAACAAGCAACCCTAGGCCCAAACAAAAGCCCAAAACAAACTCGTGTAAGGCCCCGTTCCCGGGCAACTCACAGTTGGTCCTTCACAGCATGAAACATTGCATATTATAAATTTAAGCAGCGGAATTAATTTAACAAAAACCATTCATTCATTATAAACACTGTTGTTAAGCAATACATTGTAGTTCGTGAGTCACAAAATGATTAGTTGAATGAATCACAAAACAACAGTATTGTCAAGACATGAATGGATGTCAGTCTTGCCCCGCCGAGTAGCCATCCCCGCGTGTCATCCTCAGCAACGTTTTACCTGCCAACTGGAAAATACATAAAAGTCAGCGTTGCTGAGTGAGTTCTAGTTTTTATAAATAAAATACTTTACTTTTCATTTCAAACCGTTCATTTCTTTCGTAGGTGATCACACATCGTACGTACACATAAGTAATATTATTATTATCTTCATCATCATTCAATTCATACTTTTACCATTATTCTTCCGGTCTTTTGCAACACAGAGTCACTCACCCATTAGCAATATCAAGGATTGCAAGTCTTTCGGTCTTTTGCAACACAGAGTTGCTCACCCCATTGTCAATCTCAAAGATTGACCCTGTGTGCATCCTTCAGGGTAGCTAACTCGCATCACAATTGAGCTAACGACAACATGGCCGTGCACCTCTTTACATTTGCTTGCAAGACTTCCGTTCATTCATTTACGATCCACTTTTCTTTATCATTAATCTTTCACTTTATTAATGATAATAATTTCTGTCTCGATCATGATCATACCACGTAGAGTCATACGATATTAATATTAATAAATATGATAACAATAATAATATCGTAATAATAATAATAATATTAATAATAAGGGTCGTAATGACAATCAAACATAATCATATGCATTAAATAAACCTTAGTCAACATTTGTCCAAAACCCTAAATGCATAGACTTCCACGAGAATTCTGCATTTAATTCTAAGTGTTGGGCGCATGAGGACTATTTGGGCGCATGAGCCCTGTCTGGGCGCATCTCAACTGTGCAGGCACCCAATCCCAACACTTAGCAGCTTATCACTTGGGTATATGAGCCTTTCAGGCGCATGAGCACTGTTGGGGCATATCACCTCAATACTTAGGCGTTTGTAGTAAAAACCTAGGCACATGAGCTAATGTTCAGGCACATCAACATGCACATGATATTTCTAAGGAACTTTCTAAGCGTAGGAGTACTGTTTAGGCACATTATCCTATACTTAGTTTTCTAAATCATAATTTCAGGCGCATGAGCACTGTTGGGGAGCATGAGCCCCAACACTTAAGCTCCTGGTCAAAATCCTGGGAGCATGAAGACTATTCAGGCGTAGGAGCCTTATATAGGTGCATTATCATCCTGTTAACTATGTTTCTAAGTCGGTTTCAGTCCCAAACATCCTATCACCTTGTTCTAAGCATACACATACTATACTAAGCATGAACTTAACATAACCATAACATTATATTCGCCCAAAACATACCCCACCCACATACACATGCACATGAACATACGGGTAACATACCCAATCTCATAAAAACATACATACATGTATTTTCCAGCCCCGAAATCGTATAAAACATGTAAAATGGGGTTCTAGAAACTCACCTTAGTTGTTTTCGAGTCTAAACCCTTCCTTTGAACTTCTCAGATGTTTTTAGCACCTAAAACACACTAAAACACGCAACCCGAACATACAATAGCACATATGAGCATATAACCTAGACTAAATCGACCAAAAACGACTTAAAACACATAATCTTACCTTAAACTTCGAATTCTTCTTCTTTCTCTCTCTAGAGCTTGAAGTCTCCGCTGTTTCTCTCTCTAAAAGCCGAGACAATTGGTGAAGTGAGGTGAGGGTGGGCGGCCATACTCACCTTTACACCAACTTTTGAAAGTTTTGTCCTTTTTGGACACTTTTAGCCCCTCCACTTAGACCTTATTGCCTTTCTTGCTTTTATTCTTTATATCGTGTCTTTTAAAAATAACCGGGTGTTACAACTCGAAATCTAGAAAAAACATAAAAGTGGCCCAAAAGCCATTTAGAGGCCTTATTTCAGAAAATTAACGGGATAACCCGTCTATGGCGGTTACCATAACATGGCCCTCGTTTCTGCGGTCGTTTTGACTGGTAGCACGTCAGAAACGGAGACTCACAGCCCGGGTTAGGTCAATTTTCGTGAAGCGCGGTCTTGAGCCTCCAAAAAGAGTAAGGCCCGCTATTCAACACTTGGGTCTGCATCAAAAAGCTTACTATGATAAAAATCATAGCTCACTTGTGACATATTATATCAGGTAAGACTTGAATACATAACATAATCTCTTCCTCCCAAACCAATTAATATAGTGATAATTGGCAATCAATTAGAGAAGATCTATTACACAGTTTAATACATTTGTTTAGTAGCCCGTAAGTATAAACAAATTTTCAACGTATGTAAAATAATGTCTTGCATAATCTCGAGGACTATGAATAATTATTAGATGTTCAAACCCTGATGCATGATCAATATTAAATTCCTTGAATTATGTTTACGATTTTTCATTTAAATATAGATTCGTAATCTTCACCGATTGCCTCGTTGATCCTATTAAGATATCTTTTTCATCATTGTGCTGGTTTGAATGATCTAACTATTCTAAATCGTTTAAATAATTCATTTTTAACTTAACTGCTGGTTTTTGATAAGCTTATTTTCTGGTGATTATATTATTGTTATCAAGTAATTTTATCTAACTGATATATTTGATACAAAACAATTATTTTTAATTATTTTTAAATAATTCATTTTTAACTTAACTGCTGGTCGGACCGGTCGGACCGGTTGGACTGGATTTAACTATATTTTAATTATATTTAAATATGTAATTAAATATAAGTAATTTATATATGATTTATATATGTATTTTATAGTTATATATAAAACTTAAGTATATTTGGGTGTGTGTGAATGTATGTTTAAGATTACGGTGAACACTTTGTCCCATATTGGTGTGGGTACAAAGTGAGGTTTGGTTTATAAGTAATTATTTTATCACTCTAGTGTATCTTTATGATATATTTTGCCACAAGTACTACCCGAGCGCAGGGGGTGCAAAAATGGGGAAAAAGGTTGGATTTCCTGCGAACTCGTGTGTGCCCGCACGTGTCGCGGACACGAATGCAGCTTCAAAAACCCAGGCCCGTGCGAGCCCGTTTTTTGAATTCGGTTTAACTTTTTGATCTAACACACTAATTTATAGTTCAACACCCCGTTTTTATTCAAAAAAGTAAAAAAAATAAAAAATGTAGAAAACCGGTCCGGTTCCTCGGTCCGACCACCGACTCGGGTACAACCGGCCGGTTCGACCCATACAAAACGATTCATGCACGACCGGACCGGCCACCAAGCCGATCCCCGGTTCGATCGGTCGGACCGGCCGGTCCGATCCGGCCGTGAAAACACTGGTGTCCACAATACTCTATATTTGAAACCAAAAGAGAGAATTCTTGCGAAGACAGAGAAGGCCATGCTTTCTCTGACTCATTTTTAACAAAAGTTGAACCACTTTTTGCTGACACCTGTAAAGACTCACCAACTTATATGAGTTGTTGAAAAGTCCATACTTTTGTGAACTTTAAATTAAGGTTTTAGAATTAGTAACTTTCTACTTTTGTACTTTTAATCTTTTTATATTAGATAAGGATGTGAGCTATGACATGTAATAGTCACTAGTCAAAAGACAAATCTGTCTTTTGACTTTACATTGATCTTGTTGTCTAGATTAGTGTTTTCAACTAGCGTTCAAAGTATGATTGGCTGTAGGATGTAGTATAAAGTATTTCAAGTACTTATCATTAGAAGCAAACTTTGTAACACTGTAAAAAGAAATTGAGAGCAATATACAATATTCTTGAAAACCATATTATTGTGTTCTTGTTCTGTTCTTTACTAGTGTTCTTTGTTTCACTCTAAGCCGGTTTTCTATTTGATCTATTAAGTGTTCTAAGTCTCTGAAAACATTATGAAATATTTGCGTTGACCTCATTCATCGGTCCTGCAACGAATTTAATGAGTTGAACTGCATCAAATATTGAACATTCGAAACATAGCTATCGAAGAAAATGGATCTATTTTAAATGTTTACATAGCAAAAACAACACAAACTGCAATCTTTCATAGTTATCCAACAATGAAAAACAAAATTTATCGAAATAGAAAGGTAGAAGTATAAAAATTATTGAATAACAAGACATTCATTATAAGCAACTCTGACATATGTAATAATTCGGTGCTCCTTTGAGTGATCAACTAAATTGATAATGATTTAAATTGGTAAAAACTTGCCTCATTAAAATTGATCATCACTTTAAAAACGCATGCCTTAGAAACCAACATTTTTGTATAGCAACTAGAAGAGAGTTTGAAAAGTATGAAAAAACAAATTAAGAAAAGGGATCCCATGAATAAACTTAATAAGAATCAACTTTAAATATAGATCAAATTCCTTAATCTACCGGGAGTCAAAGTAACATTAACAATTCACTACAAGAAAGTGGGTCTATAGCAACGAAAAAATAAGACCTTATAGGGACGACATGTCGTCGCTACAGATTTTGTCCCAAAAAATTGGTAGTTATAAGTTAAAATGTCGTCGGGATAGACGTCGTCGGCATAAAATAAGCAATAGGAACGACATGTCGACCCTATAAGTGTCGTGGTTTCTGAAATTAACGAATAAATAAATAAATAAATATATATATATATATATATATATATATTATCTATAGCGACGACGACGACATATCGTCCCTATAGGTAATATATATATTTTTTATATTAGCTATAGCGACGACATGTCGTCGCTATAGATAATATATATATATTTTTAAGAAAAACTGATATGTCGTCGCTATAGACTTTATTTTTTTTAATTTTTTAAGGAACCTGCTTTTTTTAATAAAAATTTAACAAACAGATAATTGATACAAATTTAACAGACATATAATCAGTGCAAATCACATTCAAGTTTAACGCAAATAATTCATACAACTTCAAAGTAGTTTAAAGTTTCATAAAATCTAATAAAAATACAAACTTTAATTGCCACCAGGTGGTCATTGCTGCTGTCAGTAACGCATCATTTCCATCTACTCTTGGAGAAGTCGTTGATCTCTTGTATTTGTTGTTGTTATTGTTGTTGGATTTGTTGTTGTTGTTGTATAATTTCTTTATTTTGTTGTTGTTTTTGTTTAAGTTCTTGTCTAAGCTCTGCAACTTCATCTTGCAAATGTTGTGTTGGAGGTTGTGAGCTAGAAAAATCAGGGTCGGATGTCTCACCACGCGACCAACACCTTGTATATGTCCTCGCCTTTGACCTAAGGCACGCTCAATGCATTGAATCTCATCAACAGCAGATGAGTCTCCACCGGTCTCGCTAGAGGATCTCACATACTCCTCTTGAATTCGTTCCCGCATTAAACATATTAAAAATATTAGTTCAAATGGGTCATTTTGACCCGAACACACTTAAACATACTAGAATCAATCAAAAGTTAGTTCAAATGGGTCATTTTGACTCAAACACACTTAAACATAGTAGAATCGCACAAAAGTTAGTTCAAATGGGTCATTTTGACCCAAACACACTTAAACATACTAGAATTGCTTAAAAGGGGTCATTTTGACCCACATCATCATAACCACCCACATCATCAAAATGCTTGCGGGTCAGTTCCCTCAGGAGGACAAGTCAATGCTGTTTCCACGTCATCATAACCACCCACATCATCAAAATGAGATTTTAGAACTTGTTTTCGATCTTTATAGTCATGCTCACTTACATATGTACATACAAGCATTATCACAACACATAACCACTTACAAGTGTACAAACATACAAATATACAACATACTTACATACACAATTACAAAAATACAAACATACTTACATGCAAGTATACAACATACTTACATACACACTTACAACTATACAAAAAACATACAAGTATAAAACATACTTACTACACAATTACAAAAAAACAAATATATAATATACTAATGAACGAACATATAAACATAAATATATACAATCATTCACATAAAAAATTAACATAATTACATACATATAAACATACACATAAACAACTAAACACATTAAACCATATATATATAAAATAACACATATAAAAATGCATACAAACTTAAAACCATGAAAATATATATGGTGACATTTCATCAAACACTTGGTGGGCATAACCTAATCTAACATCAAACCCATATAACCTAATCTATCATCAAACCCATATACATTTACATATATATACAATTTTACAATCATATAAACCTAATCACATACATATTCACCAAACAACACTTAAATCATAAGCTATAAACGAATTTCATACCTTGAAAATCTTCAAATCCTTTAATTTCAAGCTTTAAACTTTAATCTCACCTAAAACATAAAAATTTAGATAAAACTTATAAAAACAAGATTATATAACTTCATTATAGTAAAAGAAACATCATTATTACTTTAAAACACTTTAATTTGATGCCAAATAAGCCTATAAAACGAGATGAAGTCGGGAGAAGAAAATGGGGGGTTTTTTGGTTGAAAAATAGGGCAGAAGGTCGAAACTGCGATTTAAGTCGTCCCTATAGATAATAAAAAAATTAATTTTTTAATTTCCACCTATCCCGATAGGTGGAAATTTAAAAAAATTAATTTTTTTTAATTTTCAACTCTATACCAACGACATGTCGTCGGAATAGGTGAAAATTAAAAAAAATTAATTTTTTTTAATCTCCACCTATTCCGACGACATGTCGTCGGGAAAAATAAAATCTTTTTTTTATTTTATTTTTCTTACACGAATGTTTAAAAAAAGAAGAGAAATAAATTTAATATTTGTCTTTCCCGACGACGTGTTGTCGAGACAGATAACGCAGGTTTTTTTAATTTTACCTTCTTAAGCTAAAGGTTTTAAAAAAAGATAAAATAAAGTATTTTTTCCTACAGCAACGACTTGTCGTCAGTATAGAGTCAAAGTGTTGAATCTTTGACTTTTGTCTGTACCGACGACATGTCGTCGGTACAGAGCACTCTGTACCAACGACTTTTGTCGTCGCTATAGCATTTGTTGGTATAAAGTGAAATTGTTGTAGTGATTGTCTATAATAGTTCAATAGCATCCAACATGTTTGCCTAACTTCTCACACCTAACATTTATAACTTGCTCGTAACTATTACTCTTCATTCTCGGATTTAAAACAGAAATACAAAATAGTACGCACATGCTTCTCATAACAAAGAAAATACACTAACCTTGTGAAGACACCGACTTCGTACACAAGCTTTAATAAATCAGGAAGGAGATAGCTTGCCATGTCTTTCCTAGGTCCGTCTGCTAGTAACCTTTTTTAAGGTTTAGTGCAAACACTTGATTATACTCTATGTTAGTAGTCAATATAACATGTGTTATGCAACTAAAGAAAATCAATTAAACTTTCTGGGCTTCCAGCCCCGGCCATGTACAGATTCATCTATACATGGTTTCCTGCAAATACAAATGAAACAATTAACAACACAATCACATTATTATTCTCGAGTTAATTGTAATCCTGTGATTGAAAGAGATATATTGAAAACAATCAAAGTAGTCTAAACTCAAATTCAACAATCACCAGGAAAAGAGTATTATAAATACCCAACTAGGTTAAAAGTTTTAGTTGTAAACATATTGCATCTTCTTAAAACAAACTAAAGAATTAAAGATCTGCTTTGTCACCTGAATATGATGAAACCTATATCAAATTTTAGTTAAATCAACAAAATTTAAACGCTTTTAAATTTATCATTTACCAAGAAAGTATGCAAAACTTGACAACCAAGGAGAGATCTACATTCATTAAAATCAATCACTACAGCAAGGTAAGACAAATACAATTTGATTTCACATATTTAAAATAACCGCCCACCAGCAATCTTATACAATTAACCTCTGATATTTGATATACTGATTTATGTTTTCCTGAACTAGTTTAGGCAAGACTAAGAGTAATATGAAGGTTGATGCATACACATAAAAAAACCAAAACATAAACAACAAAAAGTTATGCATATTTACCCTTTTTTTACCTTGAAAGTCAAGTAGCACAACTTATAAAAGTTAACTGAACAACATCGGCTCAGCGCAACATTGAAATCTTTAATCCAACCTATAGAGAGATTCAGCGTATGGTTATTGGCCAGTACACACATTAGATCAAAACGGAAAAAAGTTGTTCTATGACCTGAAATATGAAACCTAGAGATTTTAAGAATCTAGGAACAAAGTTGTTTTAAGCATCACCATCTCTCACTTACGACCCTTGAAGATTTTTAAAATCACGTCTTATTAGTTGGTTGATATTTCATAAAATTGCTGATTTAATATGCAATATAGCAATGTGATGACATTGGGATTAGAAAGTGGGCTTTTTCATCACCCACCCATCGTTGTAACATACCCACCCATGAACCAATGACAAACCATGGAAGTGAGAAGAAGAATCGGAAGAACACTGATTGAGTGAAAGAGAAAGGCAAAAGAAAGGAAATTATGGCAAGCAGAAAGCATAACACGTAGATTTGCTTTTCATGATAACGATACAAGTAGCATGACGCAAAGAGAATGGGTTGTACATCACCATTTATAGATTCAAAATCATGTGCTCTCACATAAGGGCATTTTAATCAATTTAACTTGGAAAAAATACATTTTTGTATTTGGGATATTTGTGAGGCCATTTTAACCCATAAAATAAAGAAAATCAAACTATTGACTATTGACTAATATTAATCCCAATTAACAATTTTACTAGTATTACTCCCAACTTTCAATTTTTTTACTAATAACAGTCTCAGTCTAAATATTGTTAAAATCGTTAGTTTTTTATGACATCACACGTGACGTGGCTCGTGACTTATAACATAATTATAATGAAAATATAAATATATTACTAATATTTTTCTAGTAAAGATCATTTTCTGAAGTTATTTAATGTAACACTTTTGTCGCTGGTAGAGTAGTTTGAATACAAATACACATAAAAATTGAGTGATACATATATATATACATATATATATATACATACATATATATATATACACATATATATATATACACATATATATACACACACACACAAATACATGACACGTCACAAGCAACGTCACGTGATACGCCGTAACAAACTAACAGAATTAACGAACAGTTAGACTATGATTGTTATTATTAACAAAATCGAAAGAATAGATATAATTAAAAAACTTAGAAAAACTCATATGAGAAAGATGAACATGTCATTAACTATTTATTTAGGATTTTATAAAATATCAATTTTTAAATTATATAAGAGAAACACAGCAAAATTAATGAGTGTGACAAAAAAACATATAGAGAAGTCTATGACATAAAATATAGATATAACTAAATTTAAGTGTGTCAAAATAAATCTTTTTAGATGAATTGATAATGAAACATACATTGAAGGTTGTATTATGTGCATAAGGAGTGAGCCAAACGTATATATAATATTTTTTTTGTAACATTAAAAACAAAATCTTTCTAATTAATAAAATAGTAACTACAGAGGACATGTGTCAACACCACATTTATTCTCATCAAAATATTTTTATTTCTATCTCTTGTTAAATAATTACCTTAATTATTAATAATATTATTTAAATTTACAGATTAAAAGTAGCGTTTTAATAAGCTAAGAAATAGATGTTTATATTAGTTTTATTTCTAAAGAAATATTTTTTCATAAAACAAGAAGTTTTTCTAAAACATTAAACTTATTTAAAAGTACGAAATATTTTAAAATTAGTGTTTTCAAAAGTAATTTTTTATAAACCAAAAATAATTAAAATTGAGATTTATAATAAAGAAATTTTAAAAAAACATTTTTTAATACGTGAAACAAATATTTAATTATTTTTTTGTAAAAAATGTTTAAAACCAAAAGTTTAAAAACTTTTTTTGTTGTTTTATTATTTATAGTTTTTACTATACATAATTTCAATCATACCTGATCTAAGAATATTATTTTATTATTAATAAAATTTTATTATAGTTAATATTTTATTTATTTAATACGTGTAATACATCAGTTTATTAAAACAAGTTAATTATAAAAAGATAGTAAAAAACCACCCAAGAGAAAGAAAGCTATGTTAGGTGTTGTTTGTATTTTCTACAGTAAAATGTTTGCAGTCTGCGGATCACATCTACAGACATCTGCAGAAGAAGAGGTGGACCAAAGCTCTACAGTATACAACAAGAAGATTTTTTTAATGTCTGCAGACTGCTTCAACTGGTGGTAGCATACGGCGGCGCTGGATGGTGGTGTTGATGGTAGATGTTGGTGGTGATGTACAATGGGTGGTGGTGTATGGTAGCGGTTGGTGGAGGAAGACGGTGGGGAACGGTGGTGGCGGACATGGGTGGTGATGGGTGATGGTGTTTAATCCTCTATAGACTTTAGAAAACTTTAGATATGGTTGTGCTAAGTTTGCACCATTCAGACCTCGCGCAGACTTTTTTAATAAAAAATTATCAAAAAACAAACACTCTACAGATCTTAGCGTCTACGCGTGATCTGCGCAGCGCAAACAAAAGAGATCATGAAAAACTTTTCTGAAAAAACAAACACCCCCTTAATATCCTTTTTAACCATTTCATTTGTACAAAATAGAATCACACCTTTTATGACAAACTTTTAGTGTCTTTATAGGATTGCAACACATGTAAAGAGGTCTAATTGATAAAAAAGCAAAATTTATCAAAATGACCATTGACCGTAACGATTTATACTAATAGCTATTGACCTTTTAAACATTTAATTTATTTGACTAACAAGTTTGACCATGTGTTCAAATATCTTCACCCGAGGATTCCAATGCATATGGTATCATCAACTTTTATTGACCGTCAACACCAATGCATGTGATCTTGTCACTGTATCGCTAAAAGAAAATTATCATATCGCTAGTGAGCAATACAACATGTGTACGTACCGCTAACAAAAAAATAATAAAAAAGGTGTATCGCCGGTCAGCAATAGGCATACACTTATGTATCGCTCGGCATCTCCCATTTATGTAAATTATGTAAATAACATTTGTATTTAATGACTAACTACCGGTAATTAATGAATAGTATTTGGCTCTAAATTGTAACACCCGGATATTTTTATAGACGAGAAAGAAACAATAAACGTGAACAAAAGAAGGAAATGTAATTTAACCCAAGTAGAGGGGTTAAAAGTGCCAAAATGACAAAAAAGATCAAAAGTTGGAACAAAAGTGGGCATGGCTGCCCACTCTATTCTGCACACTAACTTTCATTTGGTTTTAGAGAGAGAAAGAGCAGAATAGAGAGAAGAAGAAGAAGAAGGCAGAATTTAAGGTAAGAATTAGTGTTTTTAAGTTGTTCTTGGCTAGATTTAGCCTCGGTTACATGCTTACATGTGTTTGTGTGTTCGGTGTGTGTGTTTTTGGTGGGTTTTAGGTTGTTGAGTTCATAGCAAACGGGTGTAAAGATGTCTACTCAAAAGTTTGGCAAAGGTAAGTTTCTAGGACCCCCTTTTTACATGTTTTTAACTGATTTAGGGCTGGAAATGCATGTAAACATGTTTTCACAAAAATGGGTTTTTCACCCGTATGTGTATGTATGAATATGTATGTGGGTGGGTGTAAGTTTGGGTTTAATTTGTAGTTATGGTCATGTTATGCTGCTTAGAATATTAGTGTTAAGTTTAGATCATGATATATGTTGGATTAGGACTGAATTATGTTGAATAGGTGCAAGTTGGTTGCCCATGCGCCTAAACAGTGGCCCACGCGCCCAACGGTCAAATTTCCTAAGTGTGCCCAACCGCCCAGAAACCCAAACGCCTAAATAGTGCCCAACCGCCCAAGTGCCCATGCGCCTAAGTCAGGCTCATGCACCTGAATAGTGTCCAGATGCCCGAAAGGCCCATGCGCCTAAGTGTTAATGGCTAAGTGTAGGTTCAATGCCTGCATAGAAAACGCCTAAACAGGGCAGAAACGCCTTAACAGTATCGAAACGCCCAAACACTTAGATTTATTTCTGAAATTTTAGGAAGACCCAGGATTTTAGGGTTTGACCTGATTTGACTTATGCGCTATGATTACCCATTTTAAGCATGATTATGGGATGTTTTAGGGTTATGAAATGTATGGTTGATGTATGGTATGTATAATGTGTTATCTTTTAATGGTATTCATACGTACTTATTTTATGTTATAAAATACGTTAAATATTATGTTATTACTTTACGTAGTATGACAAATGACTGAAAGAACGTTAAGAATAACGTAACGAAGTGAAAGATAACAAAGATGAAAAGTAAAACGTAATGAACAAAAGAATGGCTTGCAAGCAAATAGAAAGGAGGTACACGACCATGTTGTCGTTAGCTCAACTGTGATGCGGGTTAGCTACCCTAAAGGATGTACACAGGGTCAATCATTGAGATTGACAAGGCCCCTTGGTATGCCCTTGGTGACGTGGTCAACTTCGTGCAAAATGTTCGTGGTTTAATTATCACAGGCCCATCATCAGCTTCGTGCACAATGTTCGGGGTATTACCAATTGGTTTGAATGAATGGGAGAGATGACTTGCCCTAGGTGACTGGGTCAGCTTCGTGCACAATGTTCGTGGTTTAATTCCCATAGGCCCAACGTCAGCTTCGTGCACAATGTTCGGGGTATTGTCATCGATCCGTACGAAAGTAAAAGAATGACGTAATGTACGAAAGAAAGAAAGAAAAAAGTAAGAAAGTAAAAGAATGATGTAAAGTACGTTACGAAAGAATGAGAACGAAAGTAAGGGATAATGTAAAGTATGTAATAAAAGAATGTGTACGGAAGAGAACATTAATGAAAAGCATGACATGAAAGAATGTATGAATATGATGGTGATGGAAAAATGAATGATAATAAAAGTTAAAAATAATATTTTCTAACTGTACGTATGATGCATGATCGCGTATAAAAGTAAATAAATGTATTTTATTTATAAAACTAAAACTCACTCAGCAACGCTGACTTTTATGTATTTTTCAGTTGGCAGGTAAGAGTTGCTGAGGATGGCACGGGGCAGCTACTTGGCATTTTTGGGATGACATCCATTAGTATAACATTCACGCTTATGTGATGTAATGCAATTATGATATTTTATAATAGTTAATTGCATTGTATTACTTTGCAAAAGCTGTCATTAATATATAAAATCGTTTTAATTAATTTCCGCTGCGATGTTTTAAATAAATGTATGTTTTATGTGCGATGAATGACCAACTGTGAGGTGCCCGGGAACAGGGCCTTACAAGTTGGTATCAGAGCCAAAGTTTAAGTGAAATGGGTAAATATTTTCAAAAGGAACCTAAACTTAAACTGAGAATGGGATAAAGAGAAGGGATGCCAGTCCAAGTAGCTACGTGCCATCAGGTATTTTCTTAAATGTTAACCAATATTATGTGCGCATGTTATTTGATCTGTTTTCCTTTAGTAGATTTAGATACTAATATAGTCAGGATAGGAAATGCTTGGGGTAGAAGAGTAAAGTAAGTGGCTAATCACAACTGGCCACTGTAATTAGGGACTTACTATACTTGACATAAACTGAGCTATTACCTTGAATGATCGTGTTAGTGTTTGAATCTTATAGTGTGTTAGAGGATGGCTGGAGGTAGATCTTCTAAGGCTTCACGAGGCGGAGTACGCGGTGGACGTGGTGCCAGACCACGGGGCACAAGAGGAAGGCTTAGGGTTAAAAAGGTGCCCCATGAGGATCCTAAGACCCCTCATCCGGAGGGTGGGGATGAGAGTGCTAATTTGAGAGCCTCGGTGAACAAGGCCGTGGTGGAGGAGGTTCATCAGGTCATGCAGACGATCTTGCCGTCTGTAGTGACCAAAGTGATTAAAGCGGTTAGGGAAGGAGAGTGGAAGGATAGGAACAGGTCCTCGGGAGGGAGAGAACAACCGGAGACCAAGACGGTTATCCTTACTGATGAGGAAGAGGAGGAAGAAGAGCCTGTGCCTGAGGCAGCACGAGGCTGTAATTATAGGGAATTCCAAAGATGCAAGCCCCTACATTTGATGGTAACGACACTGCTGCTGCTGCTCACCGATGGGTGAGGGAGATGGAGGTTGTCCTTGAAATCAGCGAGTGCCGGGAGGACCAGAAGGTGAAGTTTGCCACTCATTCGTTTGTGGACTCGGCTCTATGTTGGTGGGACAACATTGTCCAAGCCAAGGGTAGCAGGGCGATTGGTAGAATGAGGTGGAATAAGCTGAAGAAGTTAGTGATTGAGGAGTTTTGTCCTCATCAGGAGTTAAACAAGGTGGAGAGAGAGTTCCTGCAGCTGGAGGCGGGAACCATGACATACCAATAGTACACCACCAAGTTTAATGAGATGGCACGGATGGTGCCGGATCAGGTGACGCCCCTGTCACGGAAGATCAAAAGATACATTCAGGGCTTGCCGGCGGATATCCATAGGCACATGATCGCCGCCCGACCGAGTACGTTTAGGTCGGTGGTTGATTTGGCTAGAAGGTTGTACGATGAGAGGGATGTGATGGTGGTTGAAGGGAAGAAGACAGGTGGTGATGATCGGAACTGGAATTGGAAACGTGTCACACCCTCAAAATCCACTTGCGGAGTTTTACCGCGAGGCGTGTGAACAAACCAGGATCACAGTCAATAGTTACTCGAAACAACTCTATATGCTACGTTTAATGTAAACCAACCAGAGTTTAAACTTTAAAAGACATGCGGAAGCGTAAAGTAAATAAAACAACCCAAAACATGTGAAAGTACCATATGGCAAAACAAGTGCCAACCGAGTAGTTTAAACCATAAATAAAAACGAGTAAATATGTTTGAAGTTTAAATCTCTAAAATGCACGCTGACTCGTGTGGTGCTCCTATCAGCAGTCCAGATTAATGACCTGAGAATAGCATACTAAAAGTCAACACATGGTTGGTGAGTTCAAGAGTTTGCGTATAAACATAACAGTTTATCAATAGTGTATAAATAAGCATGTGCATTGTAATAGCTAGCTAGTCCATTAACAAAAGATATTAATACATAGTGATTTCGACATTGAAGCTGACTGTGTTATGTTTGCCTCCCGTCACGACTTCACCATATCATGATGATTAATCATAGGACAAATTGCACCCGGTTGACCTCGAGTCACAGAGGTGGGGCTCGTCAGACCCAGTAGTACTACCCAAGTTTCCCCGCTATCCATATTAACAATTCAAAAGTGTGAGGACTTTATCATAATAAACAACACTATATTAATATCATACACATCTTAAATATAAAAGGGGTTGTAAAATTTACCAGTATGCTATCTCCCCCAAAAGAGATTTAATAAACAGAGGGGCATGAACTCACCTGATACGCGTATTGTGTACTAGAGTTTACTTGAAAGAAAAGTGAACAGTCAACCCTCAGAGGTTACCTAGGTCACGTAAGTACATGAGTTTGTGTAAACAGTGAATATGAGAAACCCTAAATGCACCATAACCAAGGACTCAAGGTTTTAGAAGAATAGACATGTTTGACCCAGTTGACCCGTTTGACCCGTTGGTGACATTATGTGTTGTAAACCATTTAAACAAACATGAGCATATATCATACAAGTCATGTAAGTTCTTAGTATCTAGCATACTTAGTGTGTTCATAACACAACTAGTGTATCATATAACAGGTTAGATCATGCATAGCCTACTTATATAACCTATAATTATGATTTAGCATATATGGGTCAAAACAGATAATCTACCAAATAATCATCCATACTAATCACAACACATTCAATATGTCCAATACATACCTCATACATCAATATGATCAATTTCCAGTCCCAAACATGATGTCCTAGTTACTAATCAACATACCAAACCATACATGATCATCAAAGTGCATAAATCACCCAATAACCTACTAAACATTCCATACAACCCAAATCTCAGATTCTAACATATTAGGCAACGACTCTATATGCTACGTTTAACATAAACCAAACCAGAGTTCAAACTTTAACAATCATCAATTCCATGTTATAATCATCAATTTTGAGTATAGGCTTCGGCCAAGATGAGAAATCACGAAAAAACACCAAACTAACCTTCAATTCGTGGAAAGAAACAAGATTTGATGCTTCTATTGCCTTCTACTACTTGGAATCGACCAAAACCATGAAGATTTGAGGATTATAGGCTGAAAATCGCAGGTTGAGGGAGGAAGAGAGCTGTAGGTCGGTCATGGGTGTTTGGGTGGGGGTTTGGGTGTTTTATTTTAACCAATTTACAAATACACCCCCTCTAAAACTTCCACTTTGTATTTTTTTTTAAAAGTTAAGTTTTTAACTCTTTGTAATGTGTTTTTAACTTAATAATATGAATATATAAACTAATGATAACACTTATATATTTTATTTTGTACAAACACAAGACATACGAAATAACACGCGCGTTTCCGCGTTACGCGATAAAATTCCCGAATAGTCTTTAAATCGCGTAAACACATAAGCATAACATAATAATCATTAAATCCACTAGATTATTATTAAATTAACATTATTAATTATTATTAAGTCACCAACATCAAACGACAACTAGTGTGTGCTTACGACGCGTGTATGTAAAACTTAACGGAACTAACGGAGTTTGGTAACGGAAAATTACCGGATGTCACAAAACGGTTCGGACGTGGTGGCTTTACCCCAAATAACAAGAAAGCTAGGGTGGATGATTGACGGGTGGTTGCCATAATCTCGGGAGTGAAGAAGTGTGGTAAGTGTGGGAAGGAGCACGCTGGTGAGTGCAGGCTGGGGCTTAATGTTTGTTTCAAGTGCGGGAAGCCCAGCCACATCTCTAGAGATTGCAGAGCAGTGAGGTGCTTCATTTGTGGAGAAGTAGGCCATCTGAGCAGGGAGTGTAAGAAACCGAGGGTAGAGAGTTCCGGAGCGGGGAAGAAGGCCGGAACTGAGGAGCAAATGGCAAGCGCCAGGGCATTCACAATGACCAGGGAGGAGGCTTGGACGGACCCCGATGTTGTGTTAGGCACGTTTCTAGTAAGCCAAACTCTTGCTTTTGTATTATTTGATTCTGGTGCTAGTAGGAGTTTTATTTCTGCTGCTTTCTGTGCTAAATTGCCTGTTAGTAGTAGATGTATTGATGAGCCCTTTGATGTAGAAACTACCATTGGTAAGTCTACCAGGATTTCTGACTTGATTGATGGTTGTGATATAGAACTAGAAGGTCATAAGTTTCCTTCTAGACTATTTATGATGACCTTAGGCGGATTTGATGTAGTCCTAGGAATGGATTGGTTAGCGGACTACAAGGCGAACAATGTGTGTCGTAAGAAGATGATTAGATTGACAGCGCCTGACGGGAGTTCGGTGAAGATATACGGTGATCGAGTTACGACGATTCCGAAGGTGATTTCGATGGCAGTGGAGGGAAAGTGCATGAGGCGCGGATGTAATGCCTATTTGGCCTACGTGAAGGATGTGGATGCGTCAACACTGTAACACCCGTATTTTTAGGAAATAAAAGAATAAAAGAGAAAGAAAAGGATGGAAATAAAAGCCAACCCAAAGATGAGGGGTCAAAAGTGTCAAATGAACAAAAAAGTAATAAAGTGGGTGAAAAAGGTGGTATGGTCTCCCATTATTGCCTGCCACAACATTTCATTCGACAGTTTAGAGAGAGAAAGAGCAGAAGCTCTTGGATATTTGAAGGACAAGAAGAAGCAGTCAAATTTAAGGTAAGATTTAGTGTTTTTGAGTTGTTCTTGGCTAGAACTAGCCTCGGTTATATGCTTATGCGTGTTCATGTGTGCTCGAGTGTGTGTTTTAGACACATCTAGGCGTCCGAATCTTTGGAAAAGCCCAAGTTGAGGAGTTTGAACTTGGAAGCAGCAAAGGTGAGTTTCTAGATCCCCTTTTTACATGTTTTCAAATGATTTTGGGGCTGGAAAATACATGTATTTATGTTTTTATAAGGTTGGGTATTATACCCGTATGTTCATATGCATGTGTATGTGGGTCGGGTATGTTTTGGAAAGATGTATGGTTATGAATATGTTAAGTTCATGCTTAGAACCGTATGTGAATGTTTAGAATTAGGTAATATGATGTTTGGGACTGAGAACAGCTCAAAAATATGTGAACAGGCTGCTAATAAGTCCAAATAGTGCTCATGAGTCTGAATTTTGACTTAGAAAAACTAAGTGCAGGGTAATAAGTCCAATAGTGCTCATAAGTCTAAACAGTGCACATATGCCCGAAAATAAGTTAAGTATAAGGTGATAAGTCCAATAGTGCTCATAAGTCTAACAGTGCACATATGCCCGTAAATAAGTTAAGTATAAGATGAAAAGTCTGAACAGTGGTCGTATGACCAGAGAATTTTTCTAAGTGTAGGGTGAAAAGTCCAGCAGTGCTCATACGCCCAACAGTGCTCATGCTTCCAACAGTGCTCATGTGTCCAACACTTAGAATTTTTTTCAGAAATTTTCTGAAAATCTGGATTTCGGGGATTTGACCGAGGTTGACCAAGGGCCATTTAATGATGATGTTTTGTGCACACGATGATGATTATGATTAACCCTTATTATTACTGATATTATTATCAGTGTATTATTATTGTTAACAATATTATTAATAAAATATTGTTAAGTATGGTATGATGCTATGTATGATGATGAATGTGAATGATGATGTTTGAATGTAATAATATTCTTTTCCTAATATTATAATTAATATTATGATTAGAGATATTATTAAGAGTATGAATAATATTATTTATATTATTATTATTATTATTATTAATATGCTTATTAATAATAATACTGTATGTTTCTATGTGGAATGATCATGATCAATAATTATTATCATTAATAAAGTGAAAGATTAATGATAATGAGGAATGGGACGTGAACGAATGAACGAAAGTCTTGCAAGCAAATGAATGGAGGTGCACACCCCTGGCAGGTGTTAGCTCAACTGTGATGCGGGTTCGCTACCCCGAAGGATGCACACAGGATCAATCCTTGAGATTGATATAGAGGTGAGTGACTTGGTGTCACAACAGACTCACAGGAATGTAGGTCAATCTTTGTGATTGGCTTAGAGGTGAGTGACTTGGTGTCATAACAGACTCACAGTATGTAGGTCAATCTTTGTGATTGACTTAGAGGTGAGCGACTTGGTGTCGCAACAGACTCACAACTTAATTAAAGAGGAATGATAAAAGTACGAATTGAACGATGATGAAGATAATGATAATATTACCTATGTGTACGTACGATGTATGATCACCTGTGAAAATGAGGAACGGTTTTTGAACGAAAAGTAAAGTATTTTAACTATAAAACTAGAACTCACTCAGCAACGCTGACTTTTATGTATTTTCCAGTTGGCAGGTAACAGGTTGCTGAGGATGGCACACGGGGATGGCTACACGGCGGGCAAGACTGACATCCATTTATGTTTTGACAATACTGTTGTTTTGTAATTCATTCGACTAATTATTTTGTGACTTATGAACTAGAATGTATTGCTTAACAACGGTGTTTTTAAATGAATGAAGGGTTTTTGCCAACTTAATTCCGCTGCTTAATTTATTAACATGTATGTTTTATGCTGTGAATGACCAACTGTGAGCTGCCCGGGAACGGGGCCTTACAAGTTGGTATCAGAGCTAAAGTTTAAGTGAAACGGGTAAATTTTCAAAAAAAATAAACCTTAACTTAAACTGAGAATGGGACGGAAAGAGGGATGTCAGCCCGAGTAGCCATGTGCCATCAGGTATTGCTTTTCTTAAAAGTTAATCAGTGTTATGTGCGTGTGCTATGTGATTTATGTGTTCTTAGTAGATTTAGATGCTGATGTAGTCAGGATAGGAAGTGCTTGGGGTGTGAAGAGTAAAGTAAGTGGCTAATCACAACTGGCCACTGTAATTAGGGACTTACTATACTTGACATAAACTAAGTTGTTCCTTGAATGACTGTTTTAGTGTTTGAATCTTATAGTGCATAGGAGAATGGCTGGGAAGAAACCTTCTAAGGCTGCTAGAGGTAGAGGTCGTCCGCGTACGACTAGGAACAGTACTAAAGCTCCTGAGACGACTCCTGTGAACCCTGAGGTTCCTAACCGGAATGAAGAAACCGAGAATGCGAGCCTGAATGCCTCAGCTAGGGAGGCGATTGCTGATGAGGTACACCAAGTCCTGCAGGCAGTTATGCCATCTATGGTGACTGATGTTATTCGTGCTGTGAGGAATGAGGAAAGGAAGGAGAAGGAGGATAGGAGAGGGTCAACTGGGAAGGAAAGCAAGGGAGGAGAGGAACGACCAGATCCAGAGATAGTAGTATCTGATGAAGAGGAAGATGATGTGGTAGGGGTGACAACCAAGGGATGCAATTACGGGGCATTCCAGAGGTGCAGGCCCCCGACTTTTGATGGAAATGGCAATGCTGCGGCTGCCCATCGGTGGGTAAGGGAGATGGAGGCGGTACTCGAGATCAGTGAGTGCCGGGAAGATCAGAAGGTGAAGTTTGCCACCCACTCCTTTACTGACTCAGCCCTATGTTGGTGGGACAATATTGTCCAGGCTGAGGGCAGCAGGGCCATAAGCAAGATGAAGTGGTCCGAGTTGAAGAAGCTGGTAATTGAGGAATTCTGTCCTCACAGGGAACTCGATAAGATTGAGAGGGAGTTCCTACAACTCGAAGCGGGAACCATGACCCACCAGCAGTACACTGCCAAATTCAATGAGATGGCGAGGCTGGTGCCGGATCAAGTGACGCCGGTGTCCCGAAAGATTAACCGGTACATTCAGGGACTACCAGCCGACATTCGTAGGCACTTGATTGCTTCTCGGCCAAGCACGTTTAGGTCGGCAGTGGATTTGGCTGGAAGACTCTACGATGAGAGGCAGGTAGCAGATGCGGAGGTGAAGAAGGCTGGTGGGGGTGACCGAAACTGGAATGGGAAGCGGTTCGGGCGTGGTGGCTTTACCCCGAACAACAAAAGGATGAGAATGGATGACCGTAGGGTGGGGTCATCAAGCTCGAGGCCCAAAAGGTGTGGCAAGTGCGGGAAGGAGCATACGGGTGAGTGCAAATCGGGACTCAACGTGTGTTTCAAGTGCGGAAAGCCGGGCCACATCTTGAAAGACTGTAAGGAGCTGAGGTGTTATAACTGCGGCGAGGCGGGCCATATGAGCAAAGACTGCAGGAAGCAGAGGGTGGAGAGTTCTAGGGCAAAGAAGACGGCCGGGACTGAAGGGCAGAAGGCGAGCGCCAGAGCTTTTACCATGACCAGAGAGGAGGCTAGGACGGACCCCGATGTTATGTCAGGTACGTTTCTAGTAAATCAAACTCTTGCTTCTGTGTTATTTGATTCTGGTGCTAGTAGGAGTTTCATTTCTGCTACTTTCTGTGTTAAATTGTCTGCTAGTAGTAAATGCATTGATGAGCCCTTTGATGTAGAAACCGCTATTGGTAAGTCCACTAGAGTTACTGATGTGATAGAGGACTGTACCATAGAGTTAGAAGGCCATAGGTTTGCTGCCAAAGTACATGTGATGCCCCTAGGTGGATTTGATGTAGTGCTAGGGATGGATTGGTTGGCAACCTACGAAGCGAATATAGTATGTCGAAAGAAGATGATTAGATTGACGGCATCTGACGGAAGTCTGGTGACAATATACGGTGATCGGGTAACGATGATTCCGAAGGTGATTTCGATGGCGGTGGCGGGGAAGTGCATGAGGCGTGGGTGCAACACCTACCTATGTTATGTGAAGGATGTGGAAACGCCAACACCACAACTATCCGACGTTCCGGTTGTGTGCGAGTTTCCAGATGTGTTCCTGGAAAACTTATCGGGATTGCCACCTGACCGAGAGATCGAATTCCAGATCGACCTGATACCGGGTGCTCAACCTGTCGCAAAAGCACCGTATCGCTTGGCTCCAACGGAGATGAAAGAGTTGATGGAGCAACTGCAGGAGTTGCTTGACAAGGGCTTTATTAGACCGAGTATCTCTCCTTGGGGTGCTCCGGTCTTGTTTGTGAAGAAGAAGGACGGTAGCATGAGGATGTGTATCGACTACCGTGAGTTGAACAAGCTAACGGTAAAGAATCGGTATCCGTTACCGAGGATTGACGACTTGTTCGACCAGCTCCAGGGTGCCAGTTGGTTCTCGAGGATAGATCTTCGATCTGGCTACCACCAGTTGAAGGTGAAGGAGCAGGACATTCCTAAAACAGCTTTTCGTACGCGTTATAGGCACTATGAGTTTCTCGTTATGTCATTTGGTTTGACCAACGCGCCAGCTGCTTTTATGGATTTGATGAACCGAGTGTGCCGGCCAATGTTAGATAAATTAGTGATTGTGTTGATCGATGATATCCTGATTTATTCGAGGAGCGAAGAAGAGCATGCAGGTCACATTCGGGAAGTGTTGGAGACTTTGAGAAGGGAGAAACTGTATGCTAAGTTCTCCAAATGTGCCTTCTGGCTACGCGAGGTGTAATTTCTGGGTCACGTGGTAAATGCAGAAGGAATAATGGTGGACCCAGCAAAGGTTGAGGCTGTGATGCAATGGAAATCACCAAAGACGCCATCCGAGATTCGTAGTTTCTTAGGACTGGCGGGCTACTATAGGAGATTTATTCAAGACTTCTCCAAGATAGCCTCCCCTTTGACAAAATTGACCCGAAAGGACGTGAAATTTGTGTGGGGTCGAGAGCAGGAGACCGCCTTTGAGGATTTGAAGACAAGACTAACACAAGCTCCTGTTTTGACTTTGCCCGAGGGGAATGAAGACTTAGTGGTCTATTCAGATGCATCTTATTCTGGGCTAGGTTGCGTGTTGATGCAACGTGAAAGGGTAATAGCCTATGCATCCCGAAAACTGAAAACCCACGAAGTCAACTATCCCACACACGATCTAGAACTAGCTGCGGTGGTTTTTGCGTTGAAGATATGGCGGCACTATCTATACGGGACGAAGTGCACTATCTTCACAGACCACAAAAGCTTGAAGTATTTCTTCGAGCAGAAAGATTTAAACATGAGGCAAAGGCGATGGTTAGAGCTCATAAAGGATTATGACTGTGAAATCCATTACCATCCGGGCAAGGCCAACGTGGTGGCAGATGCCCTTAGCCGAAAAGAAAGGCCTGAGCCAATTCGGGTGAAGGCTTATCAGTTAATCATGACCTCCGATGTGATGACACAGGTTAAGGAGTTTCAAGACGAGGCTTTGAAAGAAGATCATCTTAACTCCGAAAGGATGAGAGGTCTGGTTACGAAACTGGGTGAGAACACTCTTGGTGTTAAGACCCGATTCGGATGAATGTGGATTCCTCGATACGGGGATCTACGTGGAAGAATCATGGATGAGGCCCATAAGACCCGATACTCCATTCACCCCGGTGCTACCAAAATGTACCATGATATGAAGAAGGATTACTGGTGGCCGGGTATGAAACGCGACGTAGTGGAGTACGTGAGTAAGTGCCTGACTTGTTTACAAGTGAAGGCGGAACACCAGAAACCCTACGGGAAGATCCAACCGTTAGATATACCCGAGTGGAAGTGGGAGCACATCACCATGGACTTCATTACGAAGTTACCACGTACCCCTAAGGGGTATGATGCCATATGGGTGATAGTTGACCGTTTGACAAAGAGTGCCCACTTCCTACCGATCCGCGAAACGTACTCATCTGAAAGATTGGCGGATCTGTTCATCAAAGAAATTGTAGCTCGTCATGGTGTACCGGTGTCTATTGTGTCTGATCGTGACACCCGGTTTACCTCCAAGTTTTGGAAGAGATTTCATGATGCAATGGGGACGAGGCTACACATTAGTACAGCATATCATCCTCAGACAGACGGTCAGTCTGAGAGGACGATCCAAACACTCGAGGACATGCTTCAGGCGTGCGTGATCGATTTTGGAGGAAGTTGGGACGACCACCTGCCGTTAGCAGAATTCTCGTACAACAACAGTTATCATGCCAGCATTGGCATGCCACCTTACGAGATGCTATACGGTAGGAGATGTAGGACGCCCGTATGCTGGGGAGACATTGGGCAGAAAGAGTTAGGAGGTGTTGAGGTGGTCGAAGCTACGACTGAGAAGTTGGAAAAGATCAAGGCCTTCATGAAGGCGGCGAAAGATAGGCAAAAGTCGTATGCTGACAAGAGGCGAAGACCGATAGAGTTCAAGGTTGGTGACCGAGTCATGTTGAAGGTCTCACCTTGGAAAGGAATTATTAGATTCAGGAAACGAGGTAAGCTAAGCCCGAGATATATAGGACCTTTCCGAATCATCGCACGAGTAGGGGAGGTAGCCTATCGACTTGAATTGCCAGATGAGTTAAGTGGAATTCATCCCACATTCCATGTATCTCATCTGAGAAAGTGCTTAACTGATGAAGATATGATTGTACCACTGGAGGACATTGAAGTTGATGAAAGGCTCAATTATGTGGAGCAACCAGTGGCAATCATTGATCGTAAAGAGAAGAAGTTAAGGAATAAAGTGGTTCCTCTTGTGCGTGTATAGTGGAAGCACAGAAAGGGATCAGAATCTACGTGGGAGACGGAAGAGGAAATGAGGCAGCATTATCCTCATCTATTTGAGGAATAACAGGTTTCGGGGACGAAACCTATATAAGGGGGGTGGACTTGTAACACCCGTATTTTTAGGAAATAAAAGAATAAAAGAGAAAGAAAAGGATGGAAATAAAAGCGAACCCAAAGATGAGGGGTCAAAAGTGTCAAATGAACAAAAAAGTAATAAAGTGGGTGAAAAAGGTGGTATGGTCTCCCATTATTGCCTGCCACAACATTTCATTCGACAGTTTAGAGAGAGAAAGAGCAGAAGCTCTTGGATATTTGAAGGACAAGAAGAAGCAGTCAAATTTAAGGTAAGATTTAGTGTTTTTGAGTTGTTCTTGGCTAGAACTAGCCTCGGTTATATGCTTATGCGTGTTCATGTGTGCTCGAGTGTGTGTTTTAGACACATCTAGGCGTCCGAATCTTTAGAAAAGCCCAAGTTGAGGAGTTTGAACTTGGAAGCAGCAAAGGTGAGTTTCTAGATCCCCTTTTTACATGTTTTCAAATGATTTTGGGGCTGGAAAATACATGTATTTATGTTTTTATAAGGTTGGGTATTATACCCGTATGTTCATATGCATGTGTATGTGGGTCGGGTATGTTTTGGAAAGATGTATGGTTATGAATATGTTAAGTTCATGCTTAGAACCGTATGTGAATGTTTAGAATTAGGTAATATGATGTTTGGGACTGAGAACAGCTCAAAAATATGTGAACAGGCTGCTAATAAGTCCAAATAGTGCTCATGAGTCTGAATTTTGACTTAGAAAAACTAAGTGCAGGGTAATAAGTCCAATAGTGCTCATAAGTCTAAACAGTGCACATATGCCCGAAAATAAGTTAAGTATAAGGTGATAAGTCCAATAGTGCTCATAAGTCTAACAGTGCACATATGCCCGTAAATAAGTTAAGTATAAGATGAAAAGTCTGAACAGTGGTCGTATGACCAGAGAATTTTTCTAAGTGTAGGGTGAAAAGTCCAGCAGTGCTCATACGCCCAACAGTGCTCATGCTTCCAACAGTGCTCATGTGTCCAACACTTAGAATTTTTTTCAGAAATTTTCTGAAAATCTGGATTTCGGGGATTTGACCGAGGTTGACCAAGGGCCATTTAATGATGATGTTTTGTGCACACGATGATGATTATGATTAACCCTTATTATTACTGATATTATTATCAGTGTATTATTATTGTTAACAATATTATTAATAAAATATTGTTAAGTATGGTATGATGCTATGTATGATGATGAATGTGAATGATGATGTTTGAATGTAATAATATTCTTTTCCTAATATTATAATTAATATTATGATTAGAGATATTATTAAGAGTATGAATAATATTATTTATATTATTATTATTATTATTATTAATATGCTTATTAATAATAATACTGTATGTTTCTATGTGGAATGATCATGATCAATAATTATTATCATTAATAAAGTGAAAGATTAATGATAATGAGGAATGGGACGTGAACGAATGAACGAAAGTCTTGCAAGCAAATGAATGGAGGTGCACACCCCTGGCAGGTGTTAGCTCAACTGTGATGCGGGTTCGCTACCCCGAAGGATGCACACAGGATCAATCCTTGAGATTGATATAGAGGTGAGTGACTTGGTGTCACAACAGACTCACAGGAATGTAGGTCAATCTTTGTGATTGGCTTAGAGGTGAGTGACTTGGTGTCATAACAGACTCACAGTATGTAGGTCAATCTTTGTGATTGACTTAGAGGTGAGCGACTTGGTGTCGCAACAGACTCACAACTTAATTAAAGAGGAATGATAAAAGTACGAATTGAACGATGATGAAGATAATGATAATATTACCTATGTGTACGTACGATGTATGATCACCTGTGAAAATGAGGAACGGTTTTTGAACGAAAAGTAAAGTATTTTAACTATAAAACTAGAACTCACTCAGCAACGCTGACTTTTATGTATTTTCCAGTTGGCAGGTAACAGGTTGCTGAGGATGGCACACGGGGATGGCTACACGGCGGGCAAGACTGACATCCATTTATGTTTTGACAATACTGTTGTTTTGTAATTCATTCGACTAATTATTTTGTGACTTATGAACTAGAATGTATTGCTTAACAACGGTGTTTTTAAATGAATGAAGGGTTTTTGCCAACTTAATTCCGCTGCTTAATTTATTAACATGTATGTTTTATGCTGTGAATGACCAACTGTGAGGTGCCCGGGAACGGGGCCTTACAAACACCATAATTGTCCGATGTACCGGTGGTGTGTGACTTTCCCGATGTGTTCCCTGAAGATTTATCAGGTGTGCCACCGGACCGTGAAATCGAATTTCAAATTGACTTGATACCCGGTGTTCAGCCAGTAGCTAAGGCACCGTATCGATTGGCTCCCTCAAAGATGAAGGAATTGATGGAGCAACTGCAAGAGTTGCTTGATAAGGGTTTCATCAGATAGAGTATCTCTCCTTGGGGTGCTCTGGTCTTGTTTGTAAAGAAGAAGGACGGTAGCATGAGGATGTGTATCGACTACCGTGAGTTGAACAAGTTGACGGTGAAGAACCGGTATCCATTACCAAGGATTGATGACTTGTTTGATCAACTTCAAGGTGCCAGTTGGTTCTCGAGTATAGATCTTCGATCTGGCTACCACCAGTTGAAGGTGAAGGAGCAAGACATTCCTAAAATAGTTTTTCGCACGCGTTATGGACACTACGAGTTTGCCGTTATGTCTTTTGGTTTAACTAACGCGCCAGCTGCTTTTATGGACCTGATGAATCGAGTGTGTCAGCCGATGTTAGATAAATCAGTGATTATGTTTATTGATGATAACTTGATTTACTCTAGGGGTGAAGAAGACCATGCCGGCCACATACGCGAGGTGTTGGAGACATTGAGAAAGGAGAAGTTGTATGCTAAGTTCTCCAAGTACGCGTCCTGGTTGCGCGAAGTTCAGTTCTTGGGTCATGTGGTAAATCCTGAGGGGATTATGGTAGACCCGGCAAAGGTAGAGGCGGTGATGCAATGGATGTCTCCAAAGACGCCATCCGATATTCGTAGTTTCTTAGGATTGGCGGGATATTATCGAAGATTCATCCAAGACTTTTCCAAGATAGCATCACCTTTAACAAAGTTGACTCGCAAGGATGTAAAGTTTGTATGGAGTCAAGATCAAGAGAAGGCTTTTGAGGAGTTAAAGATGAGGTTGACGTGAGCTCGTGTCTCGTCGTTACCCGAAGGGAGCGAGGACTTGGTAGTCTATTCGGATGCTTCTTACTTGGGGTTGGGTTGCGTGTTGATGTAACGAGGGAAGGTTATAGCCTATGCATCCCGACAGTTGAAAGTTCACGAGGTTAACTACCCTACTCATGACTTGGAGCTAGCAGCTATGGTCTTTACTTTGAAGATTTGGCGGCACTACCTATACGGGACGAAGTGCACCATCTTCACTAACCATAAAAGCTTGAAGTACTTCTTCGAACAGAAAGATTTGAATATAAGGCAGAGGCGATGGATGGAGCTCATAATTACCATCCGGGCAAAGCCAACGTGGTGGCAGATGTCCTTAGCCAAAAGGAAAGACTCGAGCCGATTCGTGTGAAGGCTTATCAGTTGATTATGACCTCTGACGTGATGACGCAGGTCAAGGAGTTTCAAGATGAGGCTTTGAAAGAAGATGGTCTTAACTCTAAAAGAATGAAAGGTTTAGTCGCGGAATTAGGTGAGAACACTCTTGGTGGTAGAACCCGATTCGGACGAATGTGGATTCCTTGTTATGGGGACTTACGTGGAAAGATCATGGATGAGGCTCATAAGACCCGATATTCCATTCATCCCGGTGCTACCAAGATGTACCATGATATGAAGAAGGATTATTGGTGGCCGGGTATGAAGCGTGACATAGCAGAATACGAGACTAAGTGCCTTACTTGTTTGCAAGTGAAGGCAGAACATCAGAAGCCGTATGGAAAAATCCAACCGTTGGATATACCCGAGTGGAAGTAGGAGCATGTCACCATGGACTTTATTACGAAGTTACCGCGTACCTCGAGTGGGTATGATGCCATATGGGTGAGAGTTGATCGTTTGACGAAGAGTGCTCACTTCCTACCGATCCGAGAGACGTATTCCTTTGAGAGACTCGCGGATCTATTTATCAAAAAGATCGTAGGTCGTCATGGGGTACCAGTGTCTATTGTATCTGACCGTGACACATGGTTTACATCTAAGTTTTGGAAGAAATTTCAAGATGTGATAGGAACCAGGCTACACATCAGCACGTCTTATCATCCTCAGACGGATGGTTAGTCTGAGAGGACGATCCAGACACTCGAGGACATGCTTCGAGCGTGCGTGATCGATTTTAGAGGAAGTTGGGGTGACCATTTTCCGTTAGTAGAATTCTCGTACAACAACACTTATCATGCCAGCATTCGCATGCCACCATACGAGATGCTATACGGTAGGAGATGCAGGACACCTATTTGTTGGGGTGACATTGGTCAGAAAGAGTTAGGAAGTATTGAGGTGATTGAAGCTACGACTGAGAAACTTGAAAAGATCAATGCCTTTATGAAGGCAGCTAAAGATAGACAGAAGTTGTATGCTGATAAGAGACGTAGACCGATTGAGTTCCAGGTGGGTGATAGGGTTATGTTAAGAGTCTCACCTTGGAAGGGTATCATTCAGTTCAGAAAGCGGGGCAAGTTAAGCCCGAGGTATATAGGACCTTTCCTAATTATTGCTCGAGTAGGAGAGGTAGCCTATAGGTTAGAACTACCTGATGAGTTAAGTGGAATTCATCCGACATTCAATGTATCTCATCTGCGGAAATGTTTGGCAGACGAGGATATGGTCGTACCACTGGAAGAGATCAAAGTAGATGAACGGCTCAATTATGTCGAGCAACCAGTGGCGATCATTGATCGTAAAGAGAAAAGGTTAAGGAATAAAGTGGTTCCTCTTGTGCGTGTACAGTGGAAGCACAGGAAGGGATTCCGAGCCTACGTGGGAGACTGAGGAAGAGATGAGGCAGCATTACCCTCATCTGTTTGAAGAATAACAGGTTTCGTGAACAAAACCTATATAAAGGGGGTGGACTTGTAACACCCGGATATTTTTATAGACGAGAAAGAAACAATAAACGTGAACAAAAGAAGGAAATGTAAATTTAACCCAAGTAGAGGGGTTAAAAGTGCCAAAATGACAAAAAATATCAAAAGTTGGTACAAAAGTGGGCATGGCCGCCCACTCTATTCTGCACACCAACTTTCATTCAGTTTTAGAGAGAGAAAGAGCAGAATTCGAGTTTCTAGAGAGAAGAAGAAGAAGAAGGCTGAATTTAAGGTAAGAATTATTGTTTTTAAGTTGTTCTTGGCTAGATTTAGCCTCGGTTACATGCTTACATGTGTTTGTGTGTTCGGTGTGCGAGTTTTTGGTGGGTTTTAGGTTGTTGAGTTCATAGCAAACGGGTGTGAAGAAGTCTACCCGAATGTTTGGCAAAGGTGAGTTTCTAGGACCCCCTTTTTACATGATTTTAACTGATTTGGGGCTAGAAATATATGTAAACATGTTTTCACAAAAATGGGCTTTTCACCCGTATGTGTATGTATGAATATGTATATGGGTGGGTGTAAGTTTGGGTTTAATTTGTAGTTATGTTCATGTTATGTTGCTTAGAATGTTAGTATTAAGTTTAGATCATTATATATGTTGGATTGGGACTTAATTATGTTGAATAGGTGCAAGTGGGTTGCCCATGCGCCTAAACTGTGGCCCACGCGCCCAACGGTCAAATTTCCTAAGTGTGCCCAACCGCCCAGAAACCCAAACGCCTGAATAGTGCCCAACCGCCCAAGTGCCCATGCGCCTAAGTCAGGACCATGCGCCTGAATAGTGTCAATATGCCCGAAAGGCCCATGCGCCTAAGTGTTAATGGCTTAGTGTAAGTCTAGACGCCCGCATAGTAGCAAAACGCCTAAAAAGGGCAGAAACACCCAAACATTTAGATTTATTTTTGAAATTTTAGGATGACCCAGAAATTTAGGGTTTGACCTGATTTGACTTATGGGCTATGATTACCCATTTTAGGCATGATTATGGGATGTTTTAGGATTATGGGATGTTTTAGGGTTATGGAATGTATGATTGATGTATGGTATGTATAATGTGTTATCTTTTAATGGTATTCATACGTATTTATTTTATGTTATAAAATACGTTAAATATTATGTTATTACTTTACGTAGTATGACAAATGAATGAAAAAACGTATAGAATAACGTAACGAAGTGAAAGATATCAATGATGAAAAGTAAAACGTAATGAATGAAAGAATGGCTTGCAAGAAAATAGAAAGGAGGTGCACGACTATGTTATCGTTAGCTCAACTGCGATGCGGGTTAGCTACCCCAATGGATGCACACAGGGTCAATCATTGAGATTGACAAGGCCCTTTGGTATGCCTTAGGTGACTGGGTCAGCTTCATGCACAATGTTCGTGGTTTAGTTACCACAGGCCTAGCATCAGCTTCATGCATAATGTTCGGGGTATTACCATTTGGTATGAATGAATGGGAGAGATGACTTGCCCTAGGTGACTGGGTCAGCTTCGAGCACAATGTTCATGGTTTAATTACCATAGGCCCAGCATCAGCTTCGTGCATAATGTTCGGGGTATTGTCATCGATCCGTACGAAAGTAAAAGAATGATGTAACGTACGAAAGAAAGAAATAAAGTAAGAAAGTAAAAGAATGATGTAAAGTACGTTACGAAAGAATGCGAACGAAAGTAAGAGATAATGTAAAGTATGTAATAAAAGAATGTGAACGGAAGAGAACGTTAATGAAAAGCATGACATGAAAGAATGTATGAATATGACGGTGATGGAAAAATAAATGATAATGAAAGTTAAAAATAATATTTTCTATCTGTACGTATGATGCATGATCGCGTATGAAAGTAAAGAAATGTATTTTATTTATAAAACTAGAACTCACTCAGCCACACTGACTTTTATGTATTTGCAGTTGGCAGGTAAGAGTTGCTGAGGATGGCACGAGGCAGCTACTTGACATTTTGGGGATGTCATCTATTAGTATAACATTGACATTTTTGTGATGTAATGTAATTATGATATTTTGTAACAGTTAACTTTATTGTATTACTTTGCAAAAGCTGTCATTAATATATAAATGGTTTTAATTAATTTCCGCTGTGATGTTTAAAATAAATGTATGTTTTATGTGCGATGAATGACCAACTGTGAGGTGCCTGGGAACGGGGCCTTACATAAATGTTCACCATCCTACTAATTTTTGAAAATTTCATTCCAAATTCTTTGAACCATTTTGTATTCTTCGATAACTTCAATCCAAAAACCTTTAACCATCTTTGTGTTTTTTAGAAAAATGGAGGTGAATATTGTTATATGTAGCGGTGGGGAGTGAAAGTTTATTAATGGAGTCGAAGAATATATTTCTGTAAAGGTTAGATGTAATAGACATGTCATTTCTACATTATGCATATATGATGTGTTATATGTCTTTTAGAGTTAACCAGTATAAACACACGCGCATTGCGACGACAAGCAAATCCTGAAAGAAGTTAACATCTAAATGTTGTTGCATACCTACACATTGAAGTTAAATAAAAAAAACTTGTGAATGGTTATATAAAATCAAAACATTACAAAGTCATGAGTTAAGGCGAACCAGTTGATAGTATTTGAAACTAAATATATAAAAAGGAAAACTTTAAACAAAATTAAAGTTAGAACGCTGATAAAGATACGTCACAAAGGAAATAATCGTTTATACAGGAGTTGTTGTACGAGTACGTACGTGAATTGCAGGACTAGGGGCATTATTTGTTTCTTTGTATAAAAGAAGTTGTATTTAATTAAAAATTAAATAAATTTAAGTTAGTGTCCATAAAGACCACATTGGGGCATGTATATTTGAAGATGGTTGTTGAATAACTTAAACAATTGCTTAGAACCCCTAGTCAGTTTGAAATCGATGTTATGAACATCATGAGGAAACATAGATAAAATTAGACGCGTCACATTGTAAAACTTGAAATTTCATAAAACCTTGTATGTTAAAAGTTGTAATAGGAAAAAAAAACTATGAAAAAATCAAAACCTTGAAATTTTTGACAATTTGTACCTTTGTATATTGATAACTTGTATATTATTATGCTCAAATCCATTTAGAGTGAAATTTATATCAAAACATAGATAAAATAAACACGTCATAAAGTTATATTGAAACTTTTTAAAACATCACACTATAAGAAAAAATAAAAAAATGCGCCACACAAGGTTGTTGCAAATTTGTCGCAAAACATGTTTTGCGACAAATTTACGTCAGAAACTGTTTTGTTGCAAAAACCCTTGTTGCAAAAGTTTTGCGACATCTTTCTAACCTTGTTTGCATCTCCTCTCGTATTTGTTGTTGCATCTCCTCCCGCATCTTTCTTCTCATCTCATCAACTTCAACTTCTTGTTGCATTTCATCCCATATTTGTTGTTGGAACTACACATACACACAAATATAATTATGTTGACCCTAAACACACATGTATATACATCCGTGAACAGAATATAAACTAAAACTTACATGGATATCTTTATAAAAATAAAAACTAAAGTCTAACTCGATTTTATCTATGTAGGGATTAAACCTAGAGGCTCGGAAAATCAAATCAAGATAAAGAAGATAAAGTCGCGCAAGAAGTTCAAGTTGCCATGTGAGAAGAACATCTCGCACGAGAAATAGTTTTGTTTAGTATATATATCAAGTTTGCAATGTAATTGTTAAGCTTTTAGTCATTTTCCTGATTTCACACTTAATGTACTTGTTTTAAAGGAGTGAGCAATACAAAGAATATTATTTACTATTGTGTTCAAGTTTGTTTGATTCTACCTCATCTTCTTACCATGAGTGATTACATTCCGCATTCTCCTCACGAGATCGATTTTTTGTTATTGTTGATCCTTACAATTGGTATGAGAGCTTTGTAACTCTAGATCGGTTGATTTGAAGATTGAAGTGAGTGTTATGAAGTGTTCGTGAACCTTAAATTGTTTGTTATTTGAATATTTATTTTATTTCTACTGAATTTGATCATATTTGAAGATATTGAAAGTGATTACGACTGAAATTGGAGCTTGAACACCTCTAGGATGAGGAAGATATGAAGAAATTGGAGTTTGATGATAAGGCGTATGCTGCTATCACTATAGCACTTACGACTGAAATTGCAAAAAAGTTTAAGGATTACAGAAAGGTAAAAGATTTATGGGATGCGATGGGGAGAAGATTATGGGGAACAAAGATATGAGAGAAATCCGCAAAGATATGTTAAACCAAGAGTTTAATATGTTCAATCATGTTCTTGGAGAAACTCCAGAGGTTCAAATGTTAAGATTCGTGAAGTTGATAACAAAGATGAAGAGTGTGAGGTTTATTTTGGAAAATATCTCAGCAAACAAAAAGTTACTAAATTATATCATACAGCTGGAATGATAACTTCACAACCATCATCCGAACCAAGGATCTATTCACTTTGTCACTTAGCGATCTCATCTCAACCATCAAGTCTTATGATATGGATGATAAGTAGAGAGCTGCTAATTACATCAACATAATGGGAGCTGAAGCATCTGCATTATATACCAAAATGGCTAGTAATCCAAGCTATTATGTTAGTTATTCCTAACTGTGTCAACAATAAAATCTTTAACAAGATGCTTGAACACACGATTAGAGAGACGATCGAGTTTGCGATGCAAGTCAAGTGGAGAAACTTTGATGGCGAAGTTGTTAGGACCGATTTCGTATGGAGTACTAACGGATTCTACATGATACCGAATCAAATAGTGCGGAATCCTATTTGATTGGCGATCCATTCAGTGAGAACGAATATCCTGATCAATCCAATGATGAAACGAACGTTTAAAACGAATAAGAATTGATTAGAAACGAACTTTGAACATGGATTGAAGACTTGGTACGCTCTGGACGGCTAGGGTACGTAGGTATTCGAAGTGTTGTGTTTTTCCACGAATTACGTGGTATTTATAGGTTTTCTGTCTTCATTCGTATGACTGAACTATTAGCATGGTTTAGTCGTGCGACCGAATCATGCGATTGACTCATACGTATGACTGAAGGTTCAGTTGTGCGACTGACTCAATCTTATGTCTCAGTCGTGCGACTGATCCAGTCTTCTGGTTCAGTTGTGCGACTGGTCCATAAGCATGATATATTCATGCGTACGGTCAATTAGCATGGTCCATTAGCATGAACTATCACATGGATAAGTTAAACATACTTCTAAGTTCTTATAGACTTAAAACCATGTAGAACAACATCAAACCTATATAGTTAGTTCATACACGTACAACACATTCAATATAATGATATCATGACATAATCAAACATAAATTAACATCACGATGCACTTCATATATCAATCATTCAATTCATTATATCGTTTACATATATGTAAGACATGAAAGACTTTTACATTTCAGAACATAAACTAGGTACATCAATATGTATCAACAGAAGTGAAGTTGTGGAATTAGTTGACTCTTGGTATAGTACACATCATTGATGTTGCCCCCCCCCCCGCATGAGAGGCACCACCGTGCAAAGATCCTTGACCAGAAAATGAAACGGGAAAAAATCAACAGAAACATGGTTAGCGAGACAAAGTTTAGCAACAGAATAAGATTTCTACGAAGTTTAGGAACACATAGAAAATTGGACCATGCGTATGGTTCCTTCTTATGACAGAACCAATCGGTTCCTTTAGTCGTACGACTGGACCATACTTATGCTTCAATCTTACGAATGGTCCAAAGGCATCTCTCAGTCGCACAACTGGTCCATTAGCATGGCTCAGTCATACGGCTAAGTCCCATTCGTATATGCTCCTGCAAATGACTCAGTTTCACGTGTTTACAACATATCAAGTGTATTACATTCGTCCAGCGACGGACACACTATATATCACAATATATGCTCCAGCAAATTCCCCCTTGGACGTTACTGGCGAATAGTAGATAACACCTCTTACAATCTTTAGTCAAATCTTTGCTCTAGTCTTCAATAGAATCAAACAAAAAAACCATATTAGCCAACGTTGCTGATCCGTCAGGTTGCTACAGTATCCCTGAAAATGAATTTAGGCACAACAACTTTCGTTTACTTTGTAGACACCATCATTGCAGCAAGATTCCCCATTTGTCTGATTTTTCCAGATAATGACATGAACAATTTTCTATTGCTCCAATCTTCACACAAGCTAACCTGATTAACATTAGCAACTGCAGAAATTCCCCCTCAGATTCAGCATATCCCAATATATAAACATTGTGCTCTCCTGGCGTCTTCATACGGTGTATTAGGCAAAAAGTAGAAGGTTCCAATCCATAACTGACAATATCAAACAAATCAACATGCATACAGATTCATCATCAGAAACCAGCTCACATCATCACTTTCTGATTGCGTCTTCAATTTCTCTTAACATGGATTCCTCCTAAGAATCAGAATCCTCTTTGTGTAGATAAATATAACTTGATTGGCCTATAAATAGTCAGATGCTCCTGACTACCCCATAAAATCAGCACCGACTGCTGATATCTTCTCTTTTCTCTTTTGTGTTATAACTACACTCACCAATTCTGGAAGTCCAACGAATAATGGGATATCCGTCGAACTTGTTTGGCAAAAGAACCTTAGGGTGAATGTGCTTTGCTCATCCTCAAATCTGTGCAGAGGTAGATCTAGTTTTTTTTCTTTTTGGAACACCGTTCATTCGTATGACATGGAGGACAAATAGCACATTCGTGTGAATGGATGATACGAATGATATATTTATGCGACTTGTCCAGTCTTACGAATAGACATAAGACTGAGTCCATACGGGTGACTGGACATAAGACTGGTCCAGTAGCATGACTGGATATAAGATTGGTCCAGTAGCATGACTGGACATAAGACTAGTCCATTAGCATGGCCCAGTCGTACGAATGGTCCATTAGCATGGTCCAGTCGTACGAATGGTCCATTAGCATGGTCCAGTCGTACGAATGGTCCATTAGCATGGTCCAGTCGTACGAATGGTCCATTAGCATGGTCCAGTCGTACGAATGGTCCATTAGCATGGTCCAGTCGTACGAATGGTCCATTAGCATGGTCCAGTCGTACGAATGGCCTATTAGCATGGTCCAGTCACATGAGCGGATCTGCACGCAGATTTTCAGATCCACAGCCGCCATGGCTGCTAAAAACCCTAATCTGATGAATTTTACATGAACCGAAACAAGATAGACATCATAAGATTCGCAAGGGTGATGAGAACGTGATCTCGGGTTTGATTTTAGCAGAAAAACAACACACGCCACGAGATCTGAGCAAAACACAAAGAACACGAAGTGGGTTTAACGTCAAAGAACATGAAATAGATCCAGAAATTAAGAGCTCAGGTTGCTAGAATGGTTGTTAGATCATTCTAGCAGTAACCGGCTCCGATACCAATTGTTAGGACCGATTTCGTACAGAGTACTAACTGATTCTGCGTGATACCGAATCAAATAGTGTGAAATCCTATTTGATTGGCGACCCAATCAGTGAGAACGAATATCATGATCAATCCAACGATGAAACAAACATTAACGAATATCATGATCAATCCAACGATGAAACAAACATAAGAACGAATGAGAATTGATCAGAAACGAACTTTGAACTTGGATTGAAGACTTGGTACGCTTTGGACGGCTAGGGTACGTAGGTATTCGAAGTGTTGTGTTTTTCCACGAATTACATGGTATTTATAGGTTTTCTGTCTTCATTCGTATGACTAAACCATTACCATGGTTCAGTCGTGCGACTGAATCATACGATTGACTCATACGCACGACTGAAGGTTCAGTCTTGCGACTGACTCAATCTTATGTCTCAGTCGTACGACTGATCCAGTCTTCTGGTTCAATTGTACGACTGGTCCATAAGCATGATATATTCATGCGTATGGTCAATTAGCATGGTCCATTAGCAAGAACTATCACATGGATAAGTTAAACATACTTCTAAGTTATTATTGACTTAGAACCATGTAGAACAACATCAAACCTATATAGTTAGTTCATACACGTGCAACACATTCAATATAATGATATCATGACATAATCAAACATAAATTAACATCACAATGCACTTCATATATCATTCATTCAATTCATTACATCGATTACATATATGTAAGACATGAAAGATTTTTACATTTCAGAACATAAACTAGGCACATCAATATGTATCAACAGAAGTGAAGTTGTGGAATTAGTTGACTCTTGGTATAGTACACATCATTGATGTTACCCCCCTCCGCATGAGAGGCACCGCCGTGCAAAGATCCTTGACCAGAAAATGAAACGGGAAAAATTCAACAGAAACGTGGTTAGCGAGACAAAGTTTAGCAACAGAATAAGATTTCTATGAAGTTTAGGAACACAGAGAAAATTAGGTAAAGACAATGGACGTGAAGAAATATATAATTTTATATAACTAGTGTGTGGTATAGAGAGATTTGTACTATTACCTAGGATGATTTCATCCGGTCCTTCTTATTCTAAGATGGTATGAAGGGTTGATAGGTCGGATGTAATGTGGCGTGACGCTTCACTGTCAAAGAGTTATGGTGCTAAAACCGGAATGGGTTTTGGGGGCAGATGATGTAGCATTAGCGACAGGGCTATTGGATGTTAAGTACGAACACCAACATTATTGTATTTGAGGAATCTTCCAATCCTTCTACAGTGTCGGGATTCATGTCATGGGATATTGTGAAATTAACAGTAGCTAGAAGATTTAATGTTACGATTTGTAACAGGTTGATGGGTATAGCTATATCGACCGTTCCGAGATTGATTGTTTTGGTTGAACCAACCGGTTCAAGATGGTGAGTCTGATGGAGGTCGAGAGCTAAAGCTGATGGGTTGTTTCTATGAGTAATTGGCGCTCGTAATGATTGGGGTGCTACTACTTTGTCTTCTTTTAGCGAGCACTCAAAACCAATAAGTTCGTCGAATAGTTCGGGATAGGTGATCAAGTTTTCTTGAACTTTGAGGGCTGCAGCGATAGGACAAAATTCATCACTAAGTTGGCTTAGAATGTTTACAATTAGGTTTTCATCATGTATGGGGCTTTGAGCCAATGCAAGTTCATCCATGATTGACCGCATGTCGTTTAAAAATTTATCAACGGTTCTGGTTCCTTTCGGATTTTTGGCTAATCTTGACTTTAGAGAGATGATTCGAGAAAGCGAAGTGCTAGCATAACTTGTGGTTAACCTATTATAGGCGTATTTTGATGTGGTTGCAGACACGATTAACGGCTTAATGATGTCGGAACAACTTCCTAGTAAAGCACTAAAGATTATTTGGTCTTGACGGTCCTAATGGTTGAAGTTGGGAATAGGCTTTGTGGTGTCTTTTTCGATGAGAACTTTAGATGGCGGATTAGTTGCCGATGATAAAATCATCAAGTTCAAGTCCGATTAGGGTGGACTGAACTTGCTTCTGCCACACCGGAAAATTAGTGGCAATCAGTTTTGATTAGAAAGTGACTTGTGGCTGTGATTTGAGCAACAGTTTTAGAGGTAGCCATGGATTCGAATGTAGTGGGACATTTAGTAGAATGGATCGAACTCGTTAGAGCAAAGGATGCTTTGACACCATATGGAATAAGAGACTTAATTTTTTAAATCAACTCAACGAGTTGTATTTGTTCATCGAATACAAAGTTGTACATATAAAGAAGGATACGCGGAGCTATATAAGGAGATTATACAGTAGGAAACAAACACTATTGGCTTGAAATATATAATTGATTCAATTGGATTGTTGCCAAACATACGATATAAACATTATAATAGTTGGCATGGGCCGGCTATGTGTTGGCATGAGATGAGCTTACCTGCACGCCCTTAACAATATGCAACTACAACTAGAATTAAATGTACTGTTCCTTTCCTGCTATCAGAGCAAACCTTCGTTAAAGTCTACTCCATATTGTTGTACGTATCCTTTGGCTAGAAGATGAGCTTTATGCTCTACTATATTTCCATTTGCATTTGTTTTGGTTTTAAATACACATATTAAGTTAATATCTTTGTGATTGTCGGAAACTTCTACATCTTTATTATTATTTATTAATTGTTGTCCATATGATTCGATCACATCCATAGATGGTGAGTGACTGGATGATATTCGTGGTGATCCTTAAGGTGAATTGATAGGTAGTTCTTCATGATGATCAAGAGTTGTTTCTTCGGATTCAATGTAGTTTATACATCTTTAGTACAATAATAAAAGTTCATCCATTCGGGCTCCTCATTGTTGGATCAGATACAAAACTATATCTAATACGTACATGAGAAAGGTTTCTTCAACACAATCAACCACACTTCATATTCTATATAAAACAAGACTATTTAGTTTTGATACAGTACATACCAACATTTAGGAAAGAGAAAAGAACTAACTATGACTCCACTATGAAACACACGACTCCACTTCTTCACTAACAGTACATGGCATAAATTGCCTTGATTGAAATGGGAAAATCAACACATGCATGCGTGTATGCATGTACATACACTCATAACATGAAATTAAAAACTAAAAACATTAACGAATATATGAATTACTTTAACATCCCTCGTAATTCAAATAGTCATGACACCAAGCTTATCTCTGAGGTAACAGAATTGTTGAGCTCCCAATGCCTTCGTAAAAATGTCCGCAATCTGATCTTGAGTATCCACGGACATTAGCTCCACTTCTGCTGCATCAGTTAGAGACCTCATGTAATGAAACATAATATTAATATGCTTTATGCGGCTGTGAAATGCTTGATTCTTGCTCAGGAACACGACAGATTGATTGTCGCATAAAATAGGAGTTGACAAATGTTGCTCATGTGTCAGTTCAACCATCATCTTACGAAGCCATACAGTCTGACAGGCGCATACAGCTGCAGAAATATATTCGGCTTCTATTGTCGACAGAGCTACTACAGCCAGCTTTTTAGAGCTCCATGATATAGATCCAGATCCAATGGAAAATACATAAGCTGAAATGCTCTTCATATCAGGTGAAGATCCAGCCCAATCACTATCTCAATAACCAGTAAGTTTGATATGATGAGCTCTACCATACCAAATTCCATACTCCAAAGTTCTAGCAATATACCTTAATATCCTTTTAGTGGCACCTAAATGATATGAGGAGTGCTGGTGCATGAATCGAGAAACGATACTCATAACAAAGTTAATGTCGGGGCATGAGTGAGTGAGATAAATAAGCCCACCAACAAGACTTGTGTACATAAAACCATCAACTGCAGCTCTACCATCATTTGCATGTAGCTTCTTATTTAAGTTTATTGGAGTGGTATTTGGTTGCATGAGATCATACCAAAGCGATTCAATAAGTCTTTAGCATACTTTTTATGTGAAATGAATGTTCCATCTGACCTTTATGTGACTTCTAGCCCCAAGAAGTAATTCAGATCTCCGATATCAGTCATTTCAAATTCCCTTATCATGTTATACTTGAATTTATCAATAAATTTTGTGAGGAGACTGTGTATATGATATCATCTACATACAAACATATCGCAACAAAAACACTGGAGCCCACTTTCTTGACATATATTGTAGGTTCACTGGTGCTTCTTTCATACCCGTTTGCTGTAAAAAAACTATCTACTCTGCTATACCATGCCATTGGGGCCTATTTCAGCCCGTACAAAGCTTTATACAGCTTATAAACTTTATCTTCTTTCCCTTTTTCTTCGAACCCTGGTGGCTGCACGACATACACCTCTTCCTATAAGACACCATTCAAAATGTTGTTTTAACATCAAACTGATATACCTTCCACCCATTTTGAGCTGCAAAAAATATGATGAGGCCAATTGTTTCAAACCGAGCAACCAGGGAGAAAGCCTCATGGAAAATCTATGCCAAACTCTTGAACGTATCCTTTGGCAACAAGTCGAGCCTTATATATGGTGATTTTCCCATTGGCATCGATTTTTACCTTAAAAAGCCACTTCAACCCAATAGCCCGCTTGTCATGAGGGAGGATTGTGAAAGACCATGTCTTCTGATGTTCTAGTAATCATAGTTCATCTTTTATTGAATCCACCCATTCTTTCTTTTGGACAGCTTCTTTAAGTGTTACAGGCTCAATCAGAGAAAGCCGAATTGACATGAGTAGTCAAAGTCTTCTATTGGTATTGTATTAGCATACACATTGTCAAGTGACATAAGATGAAGGGGTGGAGAGCTACTGTTGGACCCACTTATTGACCCAGTATTGGCTGAAGAACTAGCACTACTTTCCCCACTTATAGTCCCACCATTATTTGCATTCTGTATACTTTGTGATGGAGTGCTTGGTGTACTTTCACTATTGTCTATACCATTTCCATACCCATCAGATGTGTTGTCACCAACTACTATTAATGTCACTGTCAATATTACTTTCTAGTATTGGCTGTATAGTTTCAGTAGGCAATTCATTTGCATTCTGGTCATTAAGTTTCCACTTTGCATGCTTATTGAACAAAACATCTCTACAAATAATAATACTCTTTTTGTCCAAGTCAAATAGGCGATATGCTATTGAGCTTGTACTATAACCCACAAACACATACTTTTTTACTTGGGATCAAGTTTCTTTCTAAGTTGATGAGGTTTTAAATTGTAAGCAACTGAACCGAATACCTTTAGGTGATGAACTGCAGGTTTTCTCCCGGCCCATGCCTTATATGGAGTTTAATCTGCTAGAGCTTTTGTTGGTGCACAATTAAGAAGATAAACTGCTGTTGCTACCGCCTCACCCCAGAAAACATTACTAAGATCCTTTTCTGCAATCATGCTACGTGTCATATCCATCACGGTTCTGTTATTTCTTTCCGCCACTCCGTTTTGCTCTGGTGTAGATGGTGAAGTGAGGTCTCTGCAAATGCCTTGTTCTTCACAAAATTTGTTGAAATCTTTTGAATAGAATTCTCCTCCCCTGTTAGTTCTCAAGTTGCTGATCCTCTGTCCCGGTTCATTCTCTACACATGCTTTGAAGATCTTGAACTTTGAAAACGCCTTATATTTGTTTCTAAGGAAGAACACCCATGTCATCTTGCTGTAGTCATCTATAAGCAAAAAATAGTACAGACTTCCCCCTAAAGATCTGATTGACATAGGTCCGTATAGATCAATATGAACTAATTCCAACACCCGAGTGGATCTTAGAGCTCCCTTGGAAAATGGTTTCTTGACATGTTTTCAAAGAGCGTAGCTTTCAATGAGGACTATGATTGAATTGTCTGGGGAATCCCATACACCATACCCTTTTCACTTAACATACATAATCCTTGTTCATACATATGGCCATATCTACAATGCCATATGAATGAGTCATCTCCACTGATTGTTGCCAACACCTTGGACTTTCTTTTCTGGTTGTTCATATTTAAAGGAAATATATTATTTCCAGTCACCTTATGACCCACTTCACGTCACCTGTTTGTTTATGAATGATTGTACATGAGTCTTCATCAAACACCAATTTATAACCATTCTTCATCAACTATCCCACACTTAATAGATTATAATCCAATTCAGGGGCAAATTGAACACTATCATGTGTGTTATTTTTACCATCACCATCATCTAAGTTCACTTTCCCTCTTCCTTCTACATGAATACAGTTTCCATTTCCCATCTTCACTTGAGCCTTTTCTAATTCATCGATACTTTTAAACCATTCTTTTCTTCCAGTCATGTGGTTAGAGCACCCATTGTCTAAGAACCACACACTTTTGTGTTGGTTTAGTCCACAACTGATAGCCATGAACAACCTATACTCATCTTCATCCTCTTCATTATCAACAGCAGCTTGCGCTTGCGGTTCATTCCAACATTCCTACCTGACATGACCAAACCTGTTACAGTTATAACACTGTATGGCACCTCTGCCTCTCCCAATGCCACACCCACGTCCTCGTCCTCGACCACGAAGACTACTTCGGCCAAAACTTCCTCCACTACCACCCATTCTACTTTCATCCCTTATTATCGCTTGGAGTGCTTGTTCTTCACTAGAAACTTCTGTTCCACGGTTAACTCTTCCTTCATGTGCTTGTAGAGAGCCCATAAGTTAATCAAATGACACTGTAGTTAAGTCTTTTGATTCTTCAATTATTGTTACCACATGATCCCAGCGAGGTGGAAGGCTGCGTAGAACCTTCTCAATAATTATCTGATCACTAACCATTTCACCATAGCTTTTCTTTTGGTTCACGTTTTTCATTACTTTTGATAGCAAATCTGCAACTGCTTCACCTTCTTTCACTTGAAGAGTTTCAAATTCTCTGCTTAACCCTTGTAGTTTAACCATTTGAACCTTTGAGTCACCTTGGTACTCTGTTTGGAGAAGAGTCCAGGCTTACTGGGAGGTTGTAACGGCTGCTTCCCGTGAGAAAACTTCATCGTGAACCCCCTGTTGAATCAGGGAAAAAGCACGTGCATCTCGTTCCAAACTTTCTCGTAGTCGGATGTGATCATTGTCATGTTCATCGAACCCGTTGTTCACATAGGTCCACAGGTCTTGTGATCTTAGGATCGTCTTCATCCGAATACTCCAGTATTCGTAGCCTTCTCCTTTGAAAATTGGGAGAGGGGGTATAAGCTGATTATCACCATAGTTCGCCATTTAGTGATTGATTCTTCCGCACTCACTCGATCACCAACTTGGCTCTGATACCAGATGTTGGATCAGAGACAAAAGTATATCTAATACGTACAGGAGAAAGGTTTCTTCAACACAATCAACCACACTTCATATTCTAGATAAAACAAGACTATATGTCTTGATACAGTACATACCCACATTTAATTAGAAAAGAGAAAAAACTAACTATGACTCCACTATGAAACACACGACTTCACTTCTTCACTAACAGTGCATGGCATAAACTGCCTTGATTGAAATGGGAAAAGCAACACATGCATGCGTGTATGCATGTACACACACTCATAACATGAAACTAAAAACTAAAATCATTAACGACTATATGAATTACTTTAACACTGATGATAAAAATATCCATGCAGTCTTTTTGATCCCATGATTTTGTTTCTTTGAATTGGACATCTCGATTAATGCAAATTTGTTTTGTTTCAAGATTAAATATTCTATAAGCCATTGATCCTTTATCAGTACCTACGTATACCACGCACTGGTATGCTTTTATCATCAAGCTTCCTAAGTAAGGGTATGATACTATAGAGTAGGGTTGTTCAAAAAAAGCCGAATCCGAAACGGAATCCAAAATATCCGAAAATCCGAAATTCGGATATCCGAAATTTTGGATATCCGAAAATTTGGATATCCGAACTTCGGATATCCGAAATTTCGGATTCGGATTCGGATTCGGATAGTGATTTTCAGAATTTTCGGATATTTCGGATATCCGAAATATCCGAAATATCCAAAATATTTTATAAAAATTTAAAAATATTAAATATTAATTATATATTTCGGATATTTTTAGATATTTAGGACATTTTAATAAAAAAACTTCGAATATCCGATAAAAACTTTAATAAAAATTATTATATTTTTATAAAATTTTGTTAAATAATTTCAAAATTTCTTTGAATTCAGATATCCGAACGGATATCCGAATCCGAATCCGAATATGAGATTTCGGATATACAAAATTAGGATATCCGAAATTTAGGATTCGGATTCGGATAGTGAAATTCACTATCCGAAATTTTCGGATATCCGAAATTCGGATATCCGAATTTCAGATGTCCGAAAATAAACACCCCTACTATAGAGAATGCTATACATCTAAAAGCCTTGTAAATGGTCTAAGTTAGGATTTAATGCTTCATAGGTGTACAATTTGTTGACGACTTTATTGGAGCCCAATTCAATAAATTAAATTCATGACATACTCTTTCTTTTAAGAAGTTTGTGAGGCATATTAGTAGCTTTCAAAATGCTTCGTGTAGTGGATAATATGGTCCTATTTTGGTGTTCAACTGCTGCATTTATTATGGTCCTATTTTGTAGTATTACATATAATCATGAGCCATTAATTCATCACCGTAATGATTCTAAATAGTCATTTGTTTATTTCCTACTTCATCTTCACTTTCTGCTTAATTTCATTGAAGATCTCAAATATTGATCTTTTACTAGCATATGTTTGTGTTTTTATCGTACCTCAAATCTCCGTATACAAGGTCCAATTGTGATACAAGTTTATTCTTCGCTTAACTTCTAAACAAAATTCGATTGTGTTTCCCAATTAGATATGCATTACAGGTTTGAGTTGCTTGATTTATTTGTGAGGGGGTATCCCATGGTCCAATTTCTTTTGGTTCATGTTCTTAATTAAATTAAAAATAGTGTTATCCAACCTGTGCTTTACGGTGGGATTTTATCTACAAGAAAACCAACACATCAATTTTGTCAATGGTCCTTTAAATTGAACGCATCTGTATGTAATTTATACATGTTGAAATTGAAAAATAAATATTACAATTCACTATAGCTGCAAACAATTGTGTCTACCACACTCAAAAAAAATAAACTTTGTGTTCTTTTCACATCGCCAATTCATCATCGCTCAAGTTCCCAAACCAATAGTTATGAGCATGATCAGCAACCCAAAAGAAAACACGTTGGTGAATGAGGTTACTAAATCACACATTTCCCAAATCAGCAAGGTTCAACCCTTTAAATTTGAAATAACAAAAGCCTAATGCAACAAAATTATCCAACTGGTTCTCATATGAAGCAGAATTTCTCAGATAAAACAATCCTCATAAACATTAAACTAAAGTTAAAATTAAAATCAAAGAGAGCATCAAGAAAAAAAACACAAATACAACATGACACACCAAAGAAGTTCTCAAATGACTCTATGTTCATCATTATTAAATAAACTAAACTTAAAACCTATATCAACGGCATTCGAAACAAAACCGAAATAACAGATAATGGTTTCTTAGATGCGGACATCAGCATCATCATAGAACTCTCATGATCAAGTTCTCTACAATGTTTGTAATATATAAAACTTAAAAGGAGGGTCAAAATAGAAAATATGACAAAACAATGTATCCAAAACCGATAACCCAAAAACCCACTACTTCTTCATCCCCTTTTTAAACATATATATAGGGGAATGCAACTGCCCAAGGATTCTTTGGTCTTTTAGTTTTGCTAGGAGACAAAATGATAAACCGATTTTTTACATTGCTATTGTAAAGTCTATTCTTAGATGACTTTTATAAAAAATATATATGATTTTGATCATGAGAGTAATAAGTTGTGTTCAATCTTGATTTTACACCCATTGTTGGCTTGTTGTTATAGGCTGAGGATATTATTATCAAGGCTTATTATGTGTGGGTGGTTGTTGTCTTTACCTACATATAAATTAAGTGTCATGAAGTGTGGTATCATGTCTTTGGGTATAGATCATTACCACATCAGTTATGTGTAGACATATTACATGTTATACTAAAATATATATGTATGGATGTATCTAATAAATACGTTTGGTTAGAAGTATAACTATTTGTTTGGGTGACATCTAACGTGAGATACAGCGCGGTAACTTATGTGGACTATAATGATTATATGGCATCTCCCTATAAAGGATTATTGACATGTGTTGGTAAAATTAGATTTTTAACTAAACTGGTGCTAGTGTAATGAATATTCATCAAAATGGGTGATTTGAAAATCATTTATACTAAAATGGTTTTTTTTTTCTTTTATTTTTATTTTTAACTAATTTATTACAATTATGCTAAATCTATCTAACACATTTATATATTTTCTTTTCCAACCTTAGACTGAAAATTGCATCATCATCCTCACATTCTTTTCTAGTGATGATTTTGATTTCATCTCATTTCGATTTCTAGTTTAGTTTATACCTTCAATATTCCATCAAAATTTACGATTTACAGGATTTAAAATTTCAACATCAAATACATTACAAAATTATCGAATTTGACAAGCACAAATATGATACATGTAATCCACCTATAATTTGTATCAGGATTCACGAGTAGTTCTACCGGTTGGAAACAATTAGATGAGATCACTAAGTTGGCCATGAATATGACCACACCCCAGAGCTAAAATTCAACGGTTGAATATTATAATCCTCTTGTAACGGCCACCTCCCGGACTATCCCGGGGAGCGTTACGCATCGGATATACAAAACACATAGTAATAATGGAGTTCACAACGGAAGTCTAACTTTGATTATACATCAAAATATACATTTTATTTGTCATGCTAGATAATACCATTACATCAGTTTAACTATATTAGTGATCTTAATCTTCTTTAGCGCTCTATACCTCTATTTCCTTGTAAACTATCCCGTAATCTTCAATTTATGCAATCTCTTGGCACCTAGGATGTGTGTCCATAAAATAGAAAATATTTTGGACTCAGCATAAAGCTTGTGAGTTCGTGAACATAGCATTCTTCAAGATACAAAACATATTAATATTGACTATTGCATCAAGCAGATACAACCATGACAAACAGATAGGAACAGAGTAAGCACAATATAAATTCATATAACTAGGCTATGTATACAAACTCCACTAGCTAAAACAGAATCATACGAGCAGCCCTCAAGCATCCTATCAAGCATTGACACATATCACAGATGCTATTGATAGTCAATTCTTCAATTATTACCACTTATCAGAACATCATATCCCGCTTTTCAGAAAACAGTTAAGCGGAACTCACCTGTTTAGCAGTTGCCCAAAAGTTGATAACATTTCTAGTCCAATCAGGTTATATCTCTAGGTCCTGATATAGTTGAAGTAATCCTAGATTAGGTAATGATACAACTAAATAGTTACTGTAATGGTTGGATATTGATTTACGCTACCTTGTTTAAGCATGAGTGATCAGTCCATGTCTAATTAGGGCTAGGATACTCAATACAATACCGACCCCTAACAATAACCCTAATGCCTAAAAATAATAATACTAATAATACTAAAACTACTCCTAATAATAATAATAATCTAAAATAAATAATAATTAACTTGATATAAACTTAAGCGAGAACATACCTTAAAACTATCTACGACAATTTGACGTAGACTCCCTACTCGCGCTCCTACCAGAGCTCCAAAAACGACTAATAACAATACCCAATGGGGTATCGATTACTCAGGATTCTCTTTATATCAGAGCGTTTCTAAGAAAACTTATAATCTAAATTCAACCTTAAAATGTCTATTTATAAGCAAGCAATCAGGCACGTGGAAAACTAAAGTAGACGATGTGGGATATAAAAGTGATGTGCTTGCCTGCTAGCTTAATTAACTTTAAATATTATTATTATTATATTATTATAATTAATTCAGCTACTTACTTCGTTTTTCTCTTATCAAAATTCAACCTTAAGGTCTCTATTTATAAACAAACAATCAGGCAGGTGGAAAACTAAAGCAGATGTGGATATAAAAGTGACGTGCTTGCCTGCTAGCTAATTAATTTTAAATAATATTATTATTATATCATTATAAACAATTTAGCTACTTACTTCGTTTTTCTCTTATATCTTTTTAAATATAACGTCTTATAAAATTTCAAATACGCCATTGAGACGAGCTTATTTTTCTCTACGAGTCGACCTAAGTTTTGTTAAAAACAGAGCACGTTTAAATATAATATATTTTTATATTTATATATATTTAAACGGTCCCTTACGACATTAAAACTCGTCTAAAACTTTAAATTTAAAGTAGTCATTTCCCTCATTACTTACTCGTTTAACAATATACAAAATGTAAAGTCCATATTTCTTTTATTTTAACTATTACATTTGACCTTGGAACTCGGGTTGTTATATTCTTCCATCCTTAAAAGAATTTCATCCTCGAAATTCAAAGATTACCTGAAGACTCGAGGATATTTGGCATTCTTATGCCCATCCCCAAGTTTTCTCAGACTCTTTTTGTAACATTTCATGTTTTTCGTAAATTAAAAGTTCACCCTGTTATGTTCTTGTAAGGACTGTTTATGTCATTTATAAAACCATGAGGATTATTTATGATTGCTCCTTGTATTATATTCTTTTATTCATTAATTTAATGGTTAATAATCAAATTTTAACAATAATAACTAATAATAATAATAATAAATATGATAATTGTAATTATGATAATAATACAAATAATAGTAAAAATAATGATAATAATAATAATACTAATAAACAATAATTTATAAAAACTAATTAAACTTAAAAATGTTCAAAACTTAAAGTAATCAAATTAAGGGGGCCTTTATGTCAATTTTAAAAATTAAAATAGAAATTTTAAGCATAAAATAATAAGGAAAAAACTACAGGGACCATTTGGGAAATTTCAAAAGTTACAGCCCAACCCCCCACCCTTTTTTCCCCTCGGTTTTCCGGCCAGCCTCCGGCCATCCCCAAATACCCATTTTTAACGCATGTTTTCATCTATAACCGTTCCAAATGCTCCGTGGAGATGATTCGAACCCAAATAAACATTTTAATTAAAGTTAAACAATGGTTATGAACTCAAACAGTTCGAATAACCGATACCATTAGTCTTAGAACCATTCGGTCATTAAACCTAATAATAATTCAATTAATCGAACCTGAATGATCATTTATCTGTTCCTAAACTATTACCATTTTCAATTTCAACTAAAAAACACACAACACCACCTTTGATCCCACCCTCACCGCGACCTGTTTATCGACCGGGCATCCTTCGTTTCGTTCAAAATCAGGTGATTAAATACACCATTCTACTACTTTTTTTACATGGGGAGAAAAAGCCCCATGGTTATCAACATTCACAGAGTTGTTTCGTGGATCAATTTGGTCTCCAATCGATCTAGGGTTTATGGAGTTTTAGGGGTTCTTTTTATGTTTATGTTTTAAGATTTTAAAACAAGATAAACCATGACCACGACCTTGGTTCACTGGTTAGTCACTTGCATCCATACCTTGAGGTCCCGGGTTCAAAACCGGGTGTAACACCCGGATAATATAAAGAATGGTAAAATGAAGAATAAAAATGGAAGTGTGACATTTAACCCAAGTGGAGGGGTTAAATGTGTCAAAAGTACAAAAATTAAACATTCTTTTTATACAAAAGCAACATGGCCGCCCATGCCATGTTACTTTTCATCTATCATTCGGATTTTTTAGAGAGAGAGAGAAGAAGAGCAGAGAATTCTCGGAGGTTATAAAAGGGGAAAGGGAATTCGAAGTTTTTGGTAAGAACTCTTAGTTTTATGATGTTTTAGATGTTTCTAGTTTTGGTTATATGCTTATAAATGTGTTTGTGTGTTCGGGTTGTATATGTGCATGAGCTTTAGGTGCTAAAAACGTTTGAGAAAGCTCAAGAGAGGGGTTTAAACCTGAAAACAATTAAGGTGAATTCTAGACCACGTACTTTACTTGTTTTAACTCGTTGGGGCTGAATATGTATGTAAAACCATTTTTACAAAGTTCATTTTGAACACCCGCATGTATCTATGTGTGTATGATAATGTTCTTATGGTGGTTAGGTGTTAGTTATACTTAGAATAGTGTTATTAAGCTTAGAACATGTAAGAAAAATGATTGGGATTGATAATATGTTAAAACATGCGAAACAGGTTGCCCAACCACCCAAACAGTACTGCCAACCGTCTGAGATTTTCCTTAGAAAGTTTAAGTAGGCCCAAACGTCTAAACAGGGCCCAACCGCCTGAACAGTGCCCCAGCCATCTAGAAATGCCTTAGAAAATTCTAAGCGCAAGCCCAACCGCCTGAACAGTAGCCCGTGCATCTAAGGTTTTGACTCAGGCGCCTAAGTGAAGGACAAACATCCAAACAGTGCCCATGCGTCAGGGATTCCCCAAACGTCTAAGTGTTGAACCGTCTGAATAGTGCCCATGCGTTTGGGATTCCCAAAACGTCTAAGTGTTGAACCACCTGAATAGTGTCCATGCAACTAAAGAGGACTCAAGCGCTTGCATTGTGTCCATGTGTCTAGAACACTTTAAATAATTCCTGAAATTTTGGGCAAAACCGAATCATTAGAGTTTGACCCAAGTTTGACTTAGGGTTTTTAATTGTTATTATATTTGCGTTACTATAAGTTGTTCCTATGATCATAGTGATTATTATTGTATGACTTATGTGGTGTGCCTATGATCATAAATGCAAGTATTATCTTTAACATAGTGAAAGAGAAATAACAAAGAGAAGTGGAACAGAATTGAAAAAAATTGACAAGTCTCGCAAGCATATAGGAGGTGCACGACCATGTTGTCGTTAGCTCAACTGTGATACGGGTTAGCTACCCCTTATACTCACAGGGCCAATCAATTGAGATTGGCGGACCTTTGTAGCATGCCCTAGGTGACTGGGCCGTCCTTTTATACAGTAATTCAGACCATAGACTGTACGGGCCCAACACCAGTTTCCCCGCGCATATAGTTTAGGGTGCTGCTCATTGGTCCACATAGACGTGAAAGATAAAATTTAAAAGAGTACAAAATGAACAAGGCATACAGTAAAGAAAGAAAGCATTACCTTGTTGTATAGTCAACGCGTGCTCACGTACAAGAGTAAGAGATGTATTTTTACAAAAAGAGTGTTTTCATATATATACATTACACAGGATATTTGTAATACTTACAAACTAGAACTCACTCAGCAACGCTGACTTTTATACATTTTCAGTTGGCAGGTAATTGTTGCTGAGGATGGCACGAGAGTGAAACTACTTGGCAGGGAAAGTCTAACATCCATTCTTAAGCCATGATATTGTTGTTTTGTAATGCAATTAAGCAATCTTTTGTAACTTTAACATTGTTGTATTGCTTAACAACAGTATCTTTTTAATAATAGAGAATGGTTTTTGCTCACATAATTCCGTTGTTTATTTAATGAAATGTATATTAATTTGTTTATGTGAAATGAATGACCAACTGTGAGGTGCCCAAGAACGGAGCCTTACAAGTTGGTATCAGAGCCATAGTTTAAGTGAATTGGGTAAAATATTTTCAAGAACCTAAACTTAAACTGAAAATGGGACAAATAGAGGGATATCAGCCCGAGTAGCTACATGCCATCAGGTATGCCTTTTATAAATGTTAACCGGTATTATGTGCATGTGTTATTTGACTTATGCGTTCTTAGTAGATTTAGATACTGATGCAGTCAGGATAGGAAATGCTTGGGGTGTGAAGAGTAAAGTAAGTGGTTAATCACAACTGGCCACTGTCATTAGGGACTTACTATACTTGATATAAACTGAGCTATTACCTTGAATGACTGTGTTAGTGTTTGAATCTTATAGCATCTAGGAAATGGATGGACAGAAGTCTTCCAAGGCTTCTAGAGGTAGAGGTTGGCCACGTGTGACTAGGAGTAGTGCTAAGGCTCCTGAGACGGCTCATGAGAACCCTGAGGTTCATGGCCGAAATTAGGAGAATGAGAATGCTAGCCTGAACGCCTCAGCTAGGGAGGCGATTGCTGATGAAGTGCACCAGGTCATGTAGACAGTTTTACCATCCGTGGTGACTGAAGTCGTCAGGGCTGTAAGAAGCAAGGAGAGAAAGGAGAAGGAGAATAGGAAGGGATCAACGGGCAAGGGGATCAGAGGGGAGGAGGAACGACCAGAGCCTGAGACTGTATTGTCTGATGAAGAAGAGGATGATGTAGTGGGGTTGACGACCAATGGGTGCAGTTATGGGGCATTCCAAAGGTGCAAGCCCCCGACCTTCGATGGTAATGGCAATGCTGCTGCCGCTCACCGCTGGGTAAGGGAGATGGAGCCGGTGTTGGAAATCGGTGAGTGTCGTAAAGACCAGAAGGTGAAGTTTGCGACTCACTCCTTTGTTGACTCAGCGTTGTGTTGGTGGGACAACATTGTCCAAGCTGAGGGTACTGAGCCATCAGGAAGATGCAATGGAAGGAGCTGAAACAGCTAGTGATTGAGGAATTTTGTCCCCACCAGGAACTCAACATGATCGAGAGGGAGTTCCTGCAACTTGAGGCGAGAACCATGACCCACCAGCACTACACCACCAAATTCAACGAATTGGCGAGGCTGGTACTGGATCAGATGACGCCGGTGTCAAGGAAGATCAAGAGGTACATCCAGGGACTACCAGCTTATATTCGCAGGCATCTGATCGCTGCTCAGCCAAGCACCTTTCGATCGGTGGTGGACTTGGAGGGCAGACTGTACGACAAACGGGAGGAGGTAGTGGTAGAGGCGAAGAGGACAGGTGGTGGTGGCAAAAGCTGGAGTGGGAAGAGGTTTTGACATGGTGGTTTCACCGCAAACAACAAGAGGATGAAAGTAGATGATCGTAGGGTGTCGACAAGCTCGGGGTCAAAGAAGTGTGGCAAATGTGGAAGGGAGCATACTGGCCAGTGTAGGTTGGGACTGAATGTATGCTTTAGGTGTGGCAGGCCCGGCTACATCGCTAGAGGCTGTAGGGTGCTGAAGTGTTATAACTGTGGTGAGGAGGGCCACGCGACGAAAGACTGCAAGAAGCAGAGGGCGGAGAGCTCTGGGGCGAAGAAGAAGTCGGATGAAGGAGGGAAGAGGGCAAGTGCTAGAGCTTACACCATGACCTGGGAAGAAGCCAGGGTGGATCTCGATGTGTGTCAGGTATGTTTCTAGTAAATCAAACTTGTGCCTCTTATTGTTTAATTCTGATGCTAGTAGGAGTTTTATTTCTTCTAACCTCTGTGCTAAGTTGTCTGCTAGTAGTAGGAGTATTAGTGAGCCTTTTGACATAGAAACTGCTATCGGTAAGTCCACTAGCGTTACTGAGGTGATAGAGGACTGTGCCATAGAATTAGAAGGTCATAGGTTTGCTCCTAAGTTACATGTGATGCCCCTAGGTGGATTTGATGTAGTGCTAGGGATGGATTGGTTAGCAACCTATGAAGCAAACATCGTATGTCGCAAGAAGATGATTCGGCTAATTGCACCTGATGGAAGTTTAATGACGGTTTATGGAGACCACGTTACTACGATTCCAAAGGTGATTTCGATGGCATTGGCGGGAAAATGCATGAGACGTGGATGTAGTGCCTATTTGGCCTACATGAAGGATGTAGACATGTCAACACCACAACTATCCGACGTACCGGTGGTGTGTGACTTTCCGGATGTATTCCCCGAAGATTTACCCAGCGTGCCACCGAATCACAAAATCGAGTTCCAAATCGATTTGATACCCGGTGCTCAACCTGTTGCCAAAGCACCGTATTGATTAGCTCCAACTGAGATGAAGGAACTCATGGAACAATTATAGGAGTTAGTGGATAAGGGGTTCATTCGACCGAGTATCTCTCCTTGGGGTGCTCCGGTATTGTTTGTAAAGAAAAAGGATGGTAGTATGCGAATGTGCATCGACTACCGAGAGCTGAACTAGTTAACAATGAAGAATCGGTATCCATTACCAAGGATTGATGACTTGTTTGATCAGCTCCAAGGTGCCAGTTGGTTCTTGAGAATAGATCTTCGATCTGGCTACCATCAATTGACGGTGAAGGAGCAGGACATTCCTAAGACAGTTTTTTGTACGCGTTATGGACACTACGAGTTTCTTGTTATGTCCTTTGGACTAGCTAACGCGCCAGCTGCCTTTATGGACTTGATGAATCGAGTATGTCAGCCAATGCTAGATAAATCAGTGATAGTGTTTATTGATGATATCCTGATTTATTCTAAGAGTAAGGAAGAACATGCCGGCCACATACGCGAGGTGTTGGAGACACTTAGGAGAGAGAAGTTGTATGCCAAATTCTCCAAGTGTGCTTTCTGGTTGCGCGAGGTTCAATTTTTGGGTCATGTTTTTAATGCTGAAGGAATCATGGTAGACCCGGCAAAGGTTGAGGCAGTGATGCAATGGAAGTCCCCAAAGACGCCATTCGAGGTCCGTAGTTTCTTGGGTTTGGCAGGCTACTATAGAAGGTTCATTCAAGACTTCTCCAAGATAGCCTCACCTTTGACCAAGTTGACTCACAAGGATGTGAAATTCGTGTGGGGCCAGGAACAGGAGTGTGCCTTTGAGGAGTTAAAGATGAGATTAACGCAAGCTTCTGTCTTGACATTGCCCGAGGGGAGTGAAGACTTAGTGGTGTATTCGGATGCATCTTATTCCGGGTTAGGTTGCGTGTTGATGCAACGTGGAAGGGTAATAGCCTACGCATCTCGGCAGTTGAAAACCCACGAAGTCAACTACCCTACATATGATTTGGAGTTAGCAGCTGTGGTTTTTGCATTTAAGATTTGGAGACACTACCTATACGACACAAAGTGCACCATCTTCACCGACCATAAGAGCTTAAAGTATTTCTTTAAGCAAAAGGATCTCAACATGAGATAGAGAAGGTGGTTAGAGCTCATAAAGGATTACGATTACGAGATCTATTACCATCCGGGCAAGGCCAATGTGGTGGCAGATGCCCTCAGCCGAAAAGAGAGACCCGAGCCGATTCGGGTGAAGGCGTATAAGTTAGTGATGACCTCGGACGTGATGGCTCAAGCGAAGGAATTTCAGATTGAGGCATTGAAAGAGGATTGCCTCAACTCTGAACGAACGAGAGGTCTAGTTACAGAGCTAGGAGAAACCCCCACGGGGTTAAAACCCGCTTTGGGCGAATGTGGATCCCTTGTTATGGAGATCTACGAAGGCGAATCATGGATGAAGCCCATAAAACTCGATGCTCCATTCATCCTGGTGCCACCAAGATGTATCAAGACATGAAGAAAGACTACTGGTGGCCGGGTATGAAACGTGAAGTAGTGGAGTATGTGAGTAAGTGCCTTACTTGCTTGCAAGTGAAGGCGGAGCATCAGAAGCCTTACGGGAAGATCAAACCGTTAGATATACCCGAGTGGAAGTGGCACCATGGTCTATATTATTAAGTTATCGCGTACCCCGAAAGGGTATAATGCTATATGGGTGATAGTTGATCGTTTGACAAAGAGTGCTCACTTCCTGCCGATCTGAGAGATGTATTCGTCTGAGAGACTCACGGATCTATTTACTAGAGAGATCGTAGCTCGTCATGGCATGCCGGTGTCTATCGTATTGGATCGTGACACACGATTCACATCGAAGTTTTGGAAGAAATTCCATGATGCGATGGGGACAAGGCTACATATCAGCACAACTTATCATCCTCAGACTGACGGTCAGTCTGAGAGGACGATCCAGACACTCGAAGACATGCTTCGGGCGTGTGTGATCGATTTTGGACGTAGTTAGGATGACCATCTGCCGTTAGCAGAATTCTCATACAACAACAGTTATCATGCCAACATTGGTATGCCACCATACGAGATGCTATACGGTAGGAGATGCAGAACACCCGTTTGTTGGGGTGACATTGGTCAGAAAGAGTTGGAAAGTATTGAGGTGATCGAGGCTACGACTAAGAAACTAGAAAAGATCAAAGCCTTTATAAAGGCAGCTAAAGATAGACAGAAATCGTATGCTGATAAGAGGCGTAGACCGATTGAGTTCCAGGTGTGTGACATGGTTATGTTGAAAGTCTCACCTTGGAAGGGCATCATTCGGTTTAGGAAGCGGGGCAAGTTGAGCCCGAGATATATAGGACCTTTCCAAATCATTGCTCGAGTAGGAGAGGTAGCCTATAGGTTAGAACTACCAGATGAGTTAAGTGGAATTCAACCGACATTCCGTGTATCTCATCTGCGGATGTGTTTAGCAGACGAGGACATGATTGTACAACTGGGGATATCGAAGTGGATGAACGGCTCAATAATATGGAGCAACCAGTGGCGATCATGGATCGTAAAGAGAAAAGGCTAAGGAATAAAGTGGTTACTCTTGTGCGTGTACAGTGGAAGCACGGGAAGGGGTCCGAATCTACGTGGGAGACTAAAGTGGAGATGAGGCAACATTACCCTCATCTGTTCTTGGAATAACAGGTTTTGGGGACGAAACCTATATAAGGAGGGTGGACTTGTAACACCCGGATAATATAAAGAATGGTAAAATGAAGAATAAAAATGGAAGTGTGCCATTTAACCCAAGTGGAGGGGTTAAATATGTCAAAAGTACAAAAATTAAACACTTTTTTGTACAAAAGCAACATGGCCGCCCATGCCATGTTACTTTTCACCTATCATTTGGATTTTTTGGAGAGAGAGAGAAGAAGAGCAGAGAATTCTCGGAGGTTATAGAAGAGGAAAGGGAATTCAAAGTTTTTGGTAAGAATTCTCAATTTTATGATGTTTTAGATGTTTCTAGTCTCGGTTATATGCTTATAAATGTGTTTGTGTGTTCGGGTTGTATATGTGCGTGGGTTTTAGGTGCTATAAACGTCTGAGAAAGCTCAAGAGAGGGGTTTAAACCCGAAAACAATTAAGGTGAGTTCTAGACCCCCTACTTTACTTTTTTTAACTCTTTAGGGCTAAAAATATATGTAAAACCATTTTTACAAAGTTTATTTTGAACACCCGTATGTATCTGTGTATGTATGATAATGTTCTTGTGGTGGTTAGGTGTTAGTTATACTTAGAATAGTGTTATTAAGCTTAGAACATGGAAGAAAAATGATAGGGATTGATAATATGTTAAAACACTCTAAACAGGTTACCCAACCACCCAAACAGTACTCCTAACCGTCTGAGAATTGCCTTAGAAAGTTTAAGTAGGCCCAAACGTCTAAACAGAGCCCAACCGCCTGACCAGTGGCCCAGCCGTCTAGAAATACCTTAGAAAATTCTAAGTGCAAGCCCAACCGCCTGAACAGTAGCCCATGCGTCTAAGGTTTTGACACAGGCGCCTAAGTGAGGGACAAATGTCCAAATAGTGCCCATGCGTCTGGGATTCCCCAAACGTCTAAATGTTGAACCGTCTGAATAGTGCTTATGCATCTGGGATTCCCAAAACGTCTAAGTGTTGAACCGCCTGAATAGTACCCATGCGACTAAACATGCCTCAAGCGCCTGCATAGTGTTCATGCGTCTAGAACACTTAGAATAATTCCTGAAATTTTGGGCAAAACTAAATCATTAGAGTTTGATCCAAGTTTGACTTAGGGTTTTTAATTGTTATTATATTTGCATTACTATAACTTGTTCCTATGATCAGAGTGATTATTGTTGTGTGACTTATGTGGTGTGCCTATGATCATAAATGCAAGTATTATCTTTAACATAGTGAAAGAGAAATAACAAAGAGAAGTGGAACTTAATTGAAAAAAATTAACAAGTCTTGCAAGCATATAGGAGGTGCACGACCATGTTGTCGTTAGCTCAACTGTGATGCGGGTTAGCTACCCCTTATGCTCACAGGGCCAATCAATTGAGATTGGCGGACCTTTGTAGCATGCCCTAGGTGACTGGGCCGGTCTTTTATACAGTAATTCAGACCATAGACTATAGGGGCCAAGCACCAGTTTCTCCGCCCACATAGTTTAGGGTATTGCTCATTGGTCCACATAGACAGTGAAAGATAAAATTTAAAAGAGTACAAAATGAACAAGGCATGCAGTAATGAAAGAAAGCATTACCTTGTTGTATAGTCAACGCGTGCTCACGTACAAGAGTAAGAGATGTATTTTTACAAAAAGAGTATTTTCATATATATACATTACACAAGATATTTTTAATACTTACAAAACTAGAACTCACTCAGCAACGCTGACTTTTATACATTTTCAGTTGGCAGGTAATTGTTGCTGAGGATGGCACGAGGGTGAAGCTACTTGGCAGGGAAAGTCTGACATCCATTCTTAAGTCATGATATTGTTGTTTTGTAATGCAATTAAGCAATCTTTTATATCTTTAACATTGTTGTATTGTTTAAGAACAATATCTTTTTAATAATAGAGAATGGTTTTTGCTCACTTAATTCCACCGTTTATTTCATGAAATGTATATTAATTTGTTTATATGAAATGAATGATCAACTGTGAGGTGCCCGGGAACGGGGCCTTACATTGGGCACCCTCAATTATTTTTTTGAGGCCTTTTTCAGCCTATAAAAAATATATAAAATTTTTTAAAAATTATAAAAATAAGTTTTATAAACTTTCTTTATTTTAAAAGTTACCTAATGATTTTCTGTAGATTTATTTAGTTAAACAATTTAACATTTGTTATAGAAAAATATTATTTGCAAATATTATAAATAGTTATTTTTATAAAAATGGACTCAAAATAATAATTTAAACCGTTAAATTATTAGTGGACACAATATTATCTTTAATTATATATATTTTATAAATTCACAAATTATTTACAAATGTCATTTTGGATTATTTCATATAAAACGTACTTTAAATAATAGTTTAGATTTGTTGGACCAAAAGAACCAATGAGCCAAGATCAGGAAAACCTCTAAGTCCCACATGACATCACAACAACAGCTGAAGACTCCCATCAGCTGTTCTGACAAAGTCTGAAGAATCAACAGCTGAAGTTCAAAGAACTGAAGTACAACAGCTGAAGATCCCAAAGTACTGAAGACAAGTACTGAAGTCTAAAGTACTGATAAACACAAGTACTGAAGACCTCAAGTACTGAAGACAAGTGCTAAAGATCAAAGTCTGAAGAACTGAAGAACTGATGAACAACTGCTGATGCACAAAGTCTTAAGACAACGACTGAAGACATCAGCTGATGACAACTACTGAAGTCATCAGCTGATGAATCATCTGAAGACCAAAGTCTGAAGACCAAAGTGCTGAAGTTTCAGAGTTTGTCACAACAGCTGAAGAAGTCTTCTTCAGTTGTTGTGATGGTTTATTTTCTTTTCAGTAGTTTTATGTTTTTCATTTCAGTAGTTTGTACAACAGCTGAAGAGTTTGTTCTTCAGCTGTTATAGTTCAGTAGTTGTAAACGACTGAAGAGTTTGTTCTTCAGTCGTTGTAGCTTTTCAGTAGTTTCCTTTTCAGTACTTGTAATAGGTAGAACACTTAGGAAATTTTGTAAGAAGATGTCAGCTGTTGTGACATCTTCAGTAGTTGTGTTCTATCAGTAGTTAGTTAAATAATTGTTTAATGTCAGTGGAATCTGACAACAGTATGGGTCATTTGCCTATAAAAGGGCAGTGACCTGAATGTATTCCATGCCGAAACATGAAATAAACGAATATTATTCCTTCAAGGCAGAATTATTCTCTCTACATCTACTTTTGGTTTGCATGCAATATTCTTTATGTTCTTGCTTTAATTGCTAATATTCATGCTAAATCCGCTGCGAACACAATTTAATTGATCAAACTAGAGGCTGAGATCCTAACAAATGGTATCAGAGCAGGTTAATCATTGATCGATTTCACTATTGATCATTTGAAACTGCTCTTTTGATCTCTAAGTTTGATCGAATTAGCAATTTGCAAGAATTAGCTGTAGAGAGAGAGATTCTGCTGTTTCTGGCCAAAAACTTGAGGTTCTCTTGGTGGTTTGAGCTATATTTGTTTTGTTTAAACTTGAGTTTGACTAAAACTGAGATGACTACACCAACAAGCGATCCTCACAATACTTGTTCCTCAACCAAGCCACCGATGCTTGTGAGAAATGAGTATAACATATGGAAAAAGACGTATGCTTCACCACTTGTCTGTCAACAGTGCTGGTTGTTGGAAGTCAGTGGTGCATGGACCATACAAGCCTATGGTGAGCGTCCCTGAATCTAATGAACAGGTTCCAAAGAAACCTGAACAATATTTGGACGAAGATCTAAAGCTGTTCGAGATTGATGCTAGAGCCCATGGAATTTTAGCCATGGCTATTCCAAATGAGATTTACTCAGGGCTCTTGCATCATGAAACTGCTCATGACCTATGGGTTGCTCTAAAGGAACAATTTGGAGGAACTGATTCGGTCTTAGCAAACAATAGGGAAATCCTCGCCCAACAATATGAGACATTCTCATATAGAAAGGGTAAGACTCTGACTCAGCAGTTTGAGCGGTTCTCTTGTTTGATTTCTGAGCTGAAGATGGTCAAACAAGAGTACTCCAACAGCCAGATGAACAACAGGTTCCTCAGATCACTGCCTGAGAGATGGGATACTTATACCATTGTCCTACGCTCCAGTGCAAATCTGGAAACTCTATCTCTCACCCAACTTCATGGGAAACTGCTCACATTTGAGAGAGAGATAGAGCAAAAGAGGAAACTGTCCACCTCTGGCAAGCTCGCTGATGACTTTGTTCAAGGAAATGCTGCCTTGATAAGTCAGGAGTCTGAATATGCTTCATCAGAGACTTCTTATGATGAGCATATTGATTTCTCTACCAACTCTGAACAAGCTTTTGTCGGTGTAGGTAGTAGTTCAGGAGGCAACAGTGGTAACTGGTGCTTTTTGATGGATGATTTGAAGGGCATTCCAGATGATGATCTGGAGGAGATGGATATTTTGAGCCAAATGGCAATGATCAATATCAGATCTCAAAAGTTCTACAAAAGAACTGGTAGGAAATTCCCTGGTCTCTCTGGCAAAACCAAAGTTGGTTTTGACAAGAGCAAGTTGAGGTGTCACAAGTGCAAAAGGCTTGGACACTTTGATAGAGAGTGTAGATCATCTGGATCTAACTCCTCTGCACCCTTTGTGACTTTTCCAAGCAATAGCTCACAGCACAGAGGGCAACCTTCCTCCAGTTCTGTCATCCATCACAAGCACAGGCATCACCTGCTTATTTTGTGCCTCAGGGGTATATGCCATACTCTTATCCCTGCTACTACATGCCTCAGCCCAGTCAAACTCAAGCACTTTCTGCTCAACCACCACAGGCTCTTCCTGAGCCTCAATCTTCCCTATCTCATCATCAAACACAACCTCAACAACACAGCTTCTTCACCCCAGGAGTTGTTGACTGGAGTAGTCTACCAGATGATCTATCTGGTCAGGAACAACTACTCCAAGGTGCTGGTCAACATGGTGGTGATAGTCCTTTTGGAAATCTTGCTTTGATGGCCCTTGAGTCTGCTGAGGGGTCATCATCCAATGCCTCATCAAAGGTATCATCTGAGGCCAAAGCCAAGCTTTGTTCTGAATTATGCATAGCAGCATTTGCTTCTATTAGAGAAGCAAATGTAGCTTTAATAGATAAAATCTTGAGCTAGAGCACACTATTTCCAAAAGAAAAGCAGATTTTGAGGCTGCACTAAAAGAGAAAAATGATGAGATTTACAAGCTTAAATGCCAAATCAAAGATGGTAAAGCTAGGGAAGATGTACTTCTAGAGAAGTACAGAGACCTCAAGGAAACTCTTGCAAACACCCAAGTAGAGTGTGATCGATGGGTGCAATCATGCAAGGGTTTTGAAATGCTTCTTAAGAAGCAATCAGCTTCCAATGTGAAGTTTGGGATTGGTATAATCACACTACTCCTCCTACAGATTTCACTTTAAGAGCAGAAGTTGAATCTGATAGAGAGAGCAATAACCAATCCTTCTCATCATGTGACCTACTATCTTCTGATTCAGCATCATCAGAGTTAGAAGTCAGCAACCAATCAGCAGATGCTACAAGAGCTGATGGTTCAAATGCTGACTGTCACATGATCAAAAGGCTGATCAACTCAGGTGTTGTCACTAGAAGTACTGAAGGTACTGGAGAGCAAGTGACAACATCTGAAGTTCAAACCTCAAATACTGTTAGCACTAAAGAGAAGAAAACTAACAGTAGGAAAGGTTTGAAGACAGCTAAAGAGGATACCAGGAAAGCAGGCACTAGGAAGAAAACTGCTAGTACTGATGGCAAACAGCTGAAGAACAAGTCTTCAGCAGTTAAATCCTCTTCAGCTGATGATCAGCATAAGATGAAGAAAAAGCCATGTGAGATATGTGGCTTGTTCAATCATCTTACTGATGATTGCTGGTACAAAAGGGGTTCCAAACTCAAACAACAGGAGGAAATTAAAGAGCAAACAAAGAAAATGAAAAATGAGTTTGAAACCAAGTTTGTACTAGCAACATCAAAGCCTGAAATCCCTAAGATCAAAGCTAAATCTAAAAAGAAAGTAGGGAATACTCAGGCAACAGCTGAGGTTGTTCAGAAAAAGATGGTACAACATAGGAATCCATCATCAGCAAACTCCAGTGTGTCTGAAGAGCGGAAAGCTTTATCACAAAGTCAGACACAACTTGTGATGATGGTTCAGCATCTAATGGGAAGAGTCAACCATTTAGATGCTCCTGTGTTGAAACCACAGAAAAGGAAGTCCAAGCCAAAGGGTTCCTCTTCTATACCATCTTCTTCACCTCAGGCTGTTACACATAACACACCTATTAGTGCTGCACCTATAGTTGAGAACAGACCCAAAACCAAACAGGTTTGGGTCTCTAAAACTAACTAACATGTGGTTATGTTTGCAGGGTTCTTCAACATGCCAAAGAAGCATCTGGTATGTAGACAGTGGAGGATCTATGCACATGACAGGAAGCAGCTCCCTTCTTAATGACTACTCTCAAGGAAAGAAGGGATTTGTCTCCTTTGGCAATGACGCTAAGGGTTACATCATCGGAAAAGGCTTTGTTTCCAATGGGGAAATAAGGTTTGATGATGTTAACCATGTGAAGAATCTCAAGTACAACCTCTTGAGTGTCAGTCAAATGTGTGATAAAGGCCATGTTGCCCTTTTCACAAGCCAGAACTGTCGGATTCTGTCATCCAAAGTTCTAAATTTGATTGACAAGGTGTTGGATGAATACACTCTCCTGAAGGCCAACAGGACAGGAAGAGTGTATGCCTTAGATCTTTCCAAAAAGATAGATCTAAAAGGCCATCCTTGCCTATTCTCCAAGGAATCTTCTTAAGAATCTACTCTATGGCATAGAAGGCTGAGGCATGTTAATTTCAAGAACATGAATCAGTTGATAAGCCATGGTTTAGTAAGAGGATTGCCTTTGAAGGAGTTCAAGTGTGAAGACAACTGCACTGCTTGCTTAAAAGGAAAACAACACAAAGTTTCATTCCCTTCAATAGAAGAACCAAAGTCCACTGCCTGCTTGCAGCTCCTACACATGGATCTCTTTGGTCCTGTCAGAGTGATAAGCATGGCAAAGAAGAAATACTGCCTGGTAATTGTGGATGATTACTCCAGGTATGTATGGACTTTCTTCTTGCACTCTAAGGATGAAGCAGCCAAGACTATCATGAACTTTGTGTTATTTGTAGAAAAGCAGTATTCCCTACAGATCAAGTGTGTGATGAGTGACAATGGAACAGAATTTAGAAACCACACACTTGATGACTTCTACCTGTCCAAGGGAATTAAGAGGCAGTTTAGTATTCCTAGAACTCCTGAGCAGAATGGAGTGGTGGAGAGAAAGAACAGGACTCTCATTGAAGCTGCAAGGTCAATGCTGGCTGACTCAGGATTGCCACTGACCTTTTGGGCTGAAGCTGTCAATACAGCTTGCTATGTACAAAATAGAACTTTAGTGAATAAGAGGTTAATGAAGACTCCTTATGAAATTCTTCATCATTTGGCTCCTCTAATTTCATTCTTTAGAGCCTTTGGGTGTCCATGTTTCATTCTCAACACTAGCAACCCACTCCAGAATTTGCTAGTAAGGTGGATGCAGGGTATTTTGTTGGTTATTCATCAACTTGCAAGGCATACAGAGTCTTCAACTGTAGGACAAAAATGGTTGAAGAAACTCTGCATGTTAAGTTCAATGAATCTCCAAAGGACAAGATTCCACAAAACCCTGTGGAGCTGTTTGATCTGGACATACTGCAATATGTTCCTTATCAACCTCCAGCTGTTGAGTCTGTCAACAGTTGTCCACCTGGTGGTACTGATGATGATGTAGTCAGTACTCACCTCTTCAGGTTTAGTGACAACCTGCCTGAGTTCACTAAACCTGATGCTCCTGTAGCTTCAGCAGCCCCATCCACAACAAATGCTGATGAGATTTCTGCAAGCTCTACTTCATTTGAGCTGCCATCTCCTACATGGTTTCAGGAATCTCCATCACTATTTGTTGCTGCTGAAAGTCCTACAAACACTTGCACTGACATTATAGTCTATCAAGAGCTGAAGAATCACCCCACATCTTAAATCATTGGTGATATCAATGCTGGAGTTTCAACCAGGAGTCAATTGTCCAATTTCTGCTTCTATGCTCTCTTCATCAGTCAGCAAGAGCCAAAGAACTATCATGTTGCTTTAAGAGACAATGGATAGGTTGAAGCAATGCAGCTTGAGCTTCTTCAGTTCAAGAAACAGCAAGTGTGGGAGCTTGTTCCTTTACCCCAAGGAAAGTGTGCAATAGGCACCAAATGGGTATTCAGGAACAAAACAGATGATAAGGGCCAAATTGTCAAGAACAAAGCCAGGCTGGTTGTCCAAGGATTTGCACAAGAGGAAGGCATCGATTATGATGAGACCTTTGCTCCTGTGGCAAGACTGGAAGCAATCAGACTGTTCTTAGCTTATGCTGCCTTTCACAGTCTTAAGGTTTATCAAATGGATGTCAAAAGTGCCTTCTTATATGGAAAAATAAAAGAAGAAGTTTATGTGTGTCAACCACCAGGCCTTGAGGACAACAAACATCCTGATTGGGTGTACAAGCTTGATAAGGCTCTTATGGGCTGAAGCAAGCTCCTAGAGCCTGGTATGAGACACTCTCAACTTTTCTTTTAGAGAATAAGTTCACTAGAGGCACCATTGATAAAACCTTATTCATCAAGACTGTGGGACAACATAAGCTCCTTGTTCAAATTTATATAGATGACATCATCTTTGCATCCTCTGATCTAAAGTTGTGTGATGAATTTACAATGCTCATGAAGCAAAAGTTTGAAATGAGTGCTATGGGGGAATTACAGTTCTTTCTAGGTTTGCAAATCAAACAAAGGGATGATGGAATTTTCATCCATCAGTCCAAATACACCAAAGAGTTGTTAAACAAGTTTGATTTACAAACCTGTAAGCCTGTTCTACTCCCATGAGCAGCATCACACAACTAGATGTAGATCAAAAGGTAAAGCGGTTGATGAAACCCTTTACAGATGTATGATTGGGTCCTTGATGTACCTTACAGCTTCTAGACCAGACATCATGTTTGCAACTTGTGTTTGTGCTAGATTTCAGGCTGCACCTAAAGAATCCCATTTGATTGCAGTCAAAAGGATCTTTAGATATCTGCAAGGTACCCAATCACTAGGTCTTTGGTATTCAACTGGGCATTCTTACAAATTAGTTGCTTTCTCTGATAGTGACTATGCAGGATGCAAAGTCACCAGAAAATCCACTTCTGGTGGTTGCCAATTCCTAGGCAATTGTTTAGTTTCTTGGCAGAGTAAGAAACAAACATCAATTGCTACATCCACTGCTGAAGCTGAGTACATTGCTGCTGCAGTTGTTGTACATCTCAGATACTCTGGCTTCAGAACCAACTCTTGGATTATGGCATTACAGAGACTAAGACTCCATTATTAATGGATAGTGCTTCAGCTCTTTGCATTGTCAAAAATCTAGTCCAGCACTATAGGACCAAACATATAGAGATCAGACATCATTTTATTAGGGATTGCTATGAAAAAGGTCTGATTGATCCAAAGTTTGTGCCTAGTGCTGATGAGCTTGCAGATATATTTACTAAGCCTTTAGACAGTGCCATATTTCAAAACTTGGTACTAAGGCTTGGTATGCTGCAGCTAGAATAATTTGACCAATACTGATTCTCTCAGTTCACAAGTACTGATGAGCATTAGTATGCAAAGGTCAAATATAAGTACTGATGAGTAATTTAGTCTTCAGCATTTTCACAACTACTGAAGACTAAAATGCTTCAAAGTACTGATGTACATTATTTGTTGAAAACAACTGATGTAGTGAAGTGGATTACAACTACTGATGTATTATTTTCAAACAAATAAGTACTGAAGTTCAAATTTTGTTCACAAGTACTGATGTGTAATCTTACACAAGTACTGAAGAACAAATTTTGTTCACCAGCTCTAGAGTATTTCATCAGCACTTGTGAACATCTGTTCACAAGAGCTGAAGGCATAATATTCACAAGAGCTGAAGGGTCAATGAAACATCTGAAAGTCAGCCAAAGAGCTGATGAGTAAATGTGGAGGCCAGCATGAAACAACTAATTTGACGAAAACAGCTGATGAGTAATTTTACTCTTCAGCTGATGCCAACAGCTGCTGTTTCATACCCAAACAACTGAAGGACAAAACCATGTCTTCAGTAGTTTCACAACTACTGATGGCTAACACCAAGTCCTCAGTTGTTTACAACAACTGAAGCAATACCATGTCTTCAGTAGTTCACAACTACTGATGTCAGTAGTTCACAACTACTGAAGGCTAACACCAAGTCTTCAGTTGTTACAACGTCTGAAGATGAAACTAGGTCTTCAGTAGTTTATAACTACTGAAGAATGACAATAAGTCTTCAGCCGTTTACAACATCTGAAGGACAAAACCAAGGCTTCAGTAGTTTCAACTACTGAAGACTAACACCAAGTCCTCAGATGTTAAAACCACTGAAGGTTAAAACCCCGTCATCAGTAGTTTCAACAACTGATAACTAACACCAAACCTTCAGTAGTTTTCTTTCAGCCTTTGCTGTACCCTATAAATACCCAACCTTCAGAGCTTTTCATTCTCACTTGACCTAACTTTTCAAAAACTCTGAAATTCCCATACACCATTAATGGCGGCCATGCAACTCAAACCTCGACACAACTGTGTCGCTCATCTCACCAAACTGCCATTCTGGGCCAAGTTCCACAATGCCGTCGATCTGATGACCGACTCACAATACCAGACGACATTCCTCCTTAAACCCACCATATAAACCGACTCCTTGGCGGAGTTCTGGACGAACATCATCGTCCAAACCGGAGAGAATGATGGCGAGGTCTCTCTCCGGTCCTCCGTAAACAACCACCAAGTGGTCATCTCTCCAGCTACCATTCGAGAAACCCTAAAGCTGGAGGATGCCACCTACCCAACCTCTTACCCCAAAGGCGCCCTCGATCTATGCTTCACTGCCAACGACTATCAGGGCGACCTCTCTGCCACCACCTTGTTAAAGAAACACTTCCCAGATCCCCAATGACTGATCTTCCACATGGTGAATGTGTGTCTGGCTCCCAAAACTTCTTCATGGGACCAGATGTCAACAAGGTGGCAACAGGTATTGTATTCTATCCTTGAGAACAACCCCTAAACTTTACTGATATTATATTTTGGGAACTCAGGGGTATGGCCACAAACCCATTCTAACCGTTGGATCTTGTATCCTCGGTTTATAATGGCCATCATCCACAGCCAGCTTCAAGCTGAGGGACTTGTTGGCACTGGAGTCCCTTGCCATGGCTTCTAGCCGAGGTATACTCCAGGCACCACACCGACCACACACTCAAACAGGCTGGCCGGCTGTGTGAAACCCACGCAGCAGGAACCCACAGCTCCACCTCCAAATCCAAAGTCCCCCAAGCCAAAAGCCAAGTAGCAAAAAAGGCTACTCAGGGAAATGAGTCCCCTGAGGATGCCCCTGCAACACAAAGGCAGGATGTGGCTGCTGGTTCGATTCTCCCAGCAGCTACCATGACTCCCCCACCACAAGCACAGGTTTCCTCTCAACAGGAGCCTGATGCACCACAACTGGGGCACTTACACATCTGGGGTCTTTCTCACTTGAGGAGACTGCCATTGAAATGCACACTACCTCCCCATGTGCACTCTGCTTCTACCCCATCTCCCACAGAAGCCGCCCCACAAAGTCCAACCCTAATGATTGCCAAAGTGTTGACCCACCTGAGCACTCCACCCTTCCCCAGAAACCTATTACAACTGGGGAGACTCCAACCGAAGAGAGGGTGGATACAAGTGCTGGTGGGAGCCCCCAACATAGAGAATCACATGTCCAATCTCCCAGTGTGGCTAGGGAGATAGGACAATCTGATGAGGCTGCCACTTCCCCTGCATCAGCACATGAGCAGGGTGAAGCTGGTACAAGCAATAAGACCTCACCAGAGGCAACTGCCGATGATGGATCCATCCGGAGGCTGGAAGTCCCCAGTACCAATACAAAGGGGCACATGCTACTACTGAGCCACACTCAGAGCATGTAAATCTGACACAGTCAGGAGGTCAGGTGATTCAGCTCACACTGATGATGACCTGAGCTTCTTCTTTGACGTAGTTGCTCAAAACACTATCTTAGAGGTTGAGATAAGCAGACTCAAAGAGCTGCTTGCTCAAATGACTCAAGATAGAAGTCCATCTGCCACCACCAACCCAAAGATGGCACCTTCCCGAAGGTCTCACATACACTGAGCCACTCCCACAAACTCAACCACCAGCCCCTGCTTCTGGCACTAGCTCTCAGGGCCAGAACCCCCTAAGCAGCTAGATGCTATCCTTCAGAAATCCCTGCCTCTCATCACACCCATAATCACAGAAATTATGATGAAAACCATTGATGAGAGGCTTCCCACACATATCCAACCTCTGGTGGAGGTTGCTGTGCTAAAGCACTTGCTGAGAGTCAAACCCCAACCAATGCACCCCAAAAAGGGGGACCTCAGTGCAAGTTAAGAGGAAGAGGGGAGAGGAGGGGTTAGAAGTAGGTAGAAAGGAGGTGATTGAGAGGGAGAAGGTTCAGAAGACTAAGGGGAAGGGGAGGGAGAAGGAGGAGAGAGCTGAAAAAGAAGTGACTGGAATCCAAAAGGATTTTAGTGTCACTTATCAAAAGAAAGGAGAGAAGAGAGGAGAGGTGAGGGAGAGTGCTGATCCTGATCTAGCAGCCCTTGTCAAGGAGGCTGATGCTGAGCATAGCCGATCAATGGACTCTGTCATTGAACAGCTGTTCAGGCAAGGCTTTGACAAGGACACTGCCTTGCTAGATCAAGAGATCAGGAATATGAGAGAGAGAGAGAGATTGAGTACCGATGGACTACTTATAGCCAAGAGGAAAGAAAGAAACTTGAGGCTATGAGTAGGTTCACTTCGAAGTACCTGGGCAGGCCAGTCCTTGATGTCAAGGCATGGACCAGGGACAGACTCTTGGCAATAACCACCAAGATCTGTTCGGCTGGTGATTTCACTAGGGACTGGTCGCTGAGGCCCTCTCTGAAGCTGGTGTGGGAACAGGACACTGCTAGAAAACAGACCAAACCAGCCCTTATCTCTAGGTTACTAGCAGTGCCTGCCAACATTCCCCACCAACAACCCAACCACAACCCACTAAACCAACCCCTTCACCATCAAATCCCGCAGCCAATGATCCACCCTTGAAGAAGAGAGAAGGGTGTTGAGGCTGCAAGAAGAGAAGAAGAGGAGGATGAGGAGGATAGACTGCCCCTTTCAGCAGTCATCCCTCTATCAAAAGCCAAAACTCAAAACCATCACTCCCACCTCACAGATGGATACTGTGAGGGTAAAGATAGAGGAAGAGGCACAGCAGCAGCTTCATGATGCTGAAAATGCTTAAGTCAATTGACCAAGCATATGCTGCCTCTACCTCTATCATGAACATGAAGAAAAAGCTCTGAGACTCTTCACTCTCAAACAAACCTTCCAATATAACAGAGAGAGAGTGAGGACTTGGCCTGATCCTAGGGTGGCTCCCATGATCACAAAGAAAGATATTCCTGTGAGGTACAAGAGCCAGATGAAGAGGATTGTAGATGAAGAAATCACAGTGGCTCTTGTAGTAACACCTGGGAAATTGTGGATGAGTTCGAGAAAGCTTATAATCTAAGCAACCTCCTGAGATGATGTGTTGGAGAACAAGATGGTGAGGAAAGGCTTAGTTTATAAGAAGCTTGAGAACTTCCACAAAGATGAGCTCAACTTGTTGCTAGAAGGCAGACATCCAGATGAATTTGCATATAAGCAAATCACAACAATTGAGCTCAAGAATGGCAAACAGGTCAAGTTTGTCTCAGAGATTACGGCCGTGAAGGATTGTTTGATGGTGGGGCTGAAGGCATGACCAAAGAAGAACAAATGATCTTTGTCCGAGCCTACACCAGAGAATCCTACAGGCTAGTACATGGGAGGTAGGTTTCATGGATGGGATAACAGCTCTGTGTCCAATTCTCCAAAACAGAGCTCCCATCCATACTTAGCCAAACAAATACCAGAAACCTTCTCCCAGGCCAGTGCTTATCAGGGTCAACTTCTGATCTGATCTAGAAGGAAATAGACCAATCTTTATGCCAACAATAAGTGGGACAACAAATAATTAGAGGTTTTGGCTGCATTGGTTCAGGGGTAGTTTGTTGGACCAAAAGAACCAATGAGCCAAGATCAGGAAAACCTCTAAGTCCCACATGACATCACAACAACAGCTGAAGACTCCCATCAGCTGTTCTGACAAAGTCTGAAGAATCAACAGCTGAAGTTCAAAGAACTGAAGTACAACAGCTGAAGATCCCAAAGTACTGAAGACAAGTACTGAAGTCTAAAGTACTGATAAACAAGTACTGAAGACCTCAAGTACTGAAGACAAGTGCTGAAGATCAAAGTCTAAAGAACTGAAGAACTGATGAACAACTGCTGATGCACAAAGTCTGAAGACAACGACTGAAGACATCAGCTGATGACAACTACTGAAGTCATCAGCTGATGAATCATCTGAAGACCAAAGTCTGAAGACCAAATGCTGAAGTTTCAGAGTTTGTCACAACAGCTGAAGAAGTCTTCTTCAGTTGTTGTGATGGTTTATTTTCTTTTCAGTAGTTTTATGTTTTTCATTTCAGTAGTTTGTACAACAGCTGAAGAGTTTGTTCTTCAGCTGTTATAGTTCAGTAGTTATAAACGACTGAAGAGTTTGTTCTTCAGTCGTTGTAGCTTTTCAGTAGTTTCCTTTTCAGTACTTGTAATAGGTAGAACACTTAGGAAATTTGTAAGAAGATGTCAGCTGTTGTGACATCTTCAGTAGTTGTGTTCTATCAGTAGTTAGTTAAATAATGTTTAATGTCAGTGGAATCTGACAACAGTATGGGTCATTTGCCTATAAAAGGGCAGTGACCTGAATGTATTCCATGCCGAAACATGAAATAAACGAATATTATTCCTTCAAGGTAGAATTATTCTCTCTACATCTACTTTTGGTTTGCATGCAATATTTTTATGTTCTTGCTTTAATTGCTATTATTCATGCTAAATCCGCTGCGAACACAATCTAATTGATCAAACTAGAGGCTGAGATCCTAACAAGATTAATATATTATTATTGGTCAATACGATATGATTAATAAATTATTATTGATCAAAACGTTATTTTAATCATTGTTAAATCTTGTTTATTTTAAAATATTATGAAATTTTATTTACATTTTATATTTAAACCTTATCAATTATTATACCTAATTTCTTTTCTATATTAAAACATTGAAATGGTATAATTCTTTTCATTGAATTAAAATATAAATGATTTCATTATATAAATTTATTTACTCGACAAAACCCCACAATTCTATTGAAACCGTAGTCCTCGTTAGAACGTTAATCTTATTATTAACCTTAATCTTGTAATATATACGTTTAGGTGTCTTGTAAAGGAATACGTTTGAATATTATTTAACTCTTATTATCATCTTATATACATATATCAGGTGAGTTTTCCATGCCCCTCTTTTATTATTTCACACCTTTTGGGTGAAACATGTTAATTATTAACTTACACTTGTAAACCTTTTGATACTTGTAAACGCACATGCAATTCATCTTTACTTTTTATCTTGGTTATTTGTATTATTGTGAGTTTTATATGATATACATTATATGTTGACAATCATTAACTATTACTAGCCTGGCGACATCACAGATCTATGTGCCTGACAAGCCTATTTGGTGGCCCTAGTGTCGTACTCTTGAGCACTATGGGGACCAAGTACACTTAGCTAATCGTTTAATCTTGTAATCTTGTAATCTGTCAAGGTTTGATTGTAGCTATATGTATTCTATAAACTTGCGTAATTTGTAACCATTGACATGAATTGCTACTTGTAAACCTTTATATATATATATATATGTATATATATATGTATATATATATATGTATATATTTATGTATATATATATATATGTATGTATGTATGTATGTATGTATGTATGTATGTATGTATGTATGTATGCATAACCCATGGAAACTCACCAACTTTCATAGCTGACCTTTTATTTTTAACATGTTTCAGGAAATGCACAAGGTTGATGTTATCATTGAAGCATGCTCACACCTAGGATTTGGAGTTAGGATAATAAATAAATCATTGAGAAACTAGGATGTTGATCTTTGTTTACTTTGTTTCATTAAGACTTTTGGTTGTAATGCTTATTAAAACTTATGATATTATATTTATATTTAAAGATAGTGTTATGTGGTTGTGAACAATCTTCACCCTCACATCTCGACGTTTCCTTTAGATAACTATAGGGATTTAGGTTATTAGAAATGGTGACCTAGACTATAGTTTATGCATGAACCTTATAGAAGAATCTTTATATTCTTGTAAATATATATTATTGCATGCTATATGACGCTATCTCTTTAGGAATGCCTTTGAATGTGCAACTTGATGCCTTTAGATAGGTGTGCCTTATAATTGATTAAACTTGATTGCTTGTCTCTCCTAAACTTATTCTTAATTATTTAATTCTCCCCGACGAGTGAAACTTCTTAAACTTATTCTCGACGACACGTGGAATTGTACGCTTTAATCGAAGATTTAAATCTTTAGACTTTATGTCTAATCTATAACAATCTCATCAAGGTGTTGATTCCATGAACCTAAGGAATATTGTGTGAGACATAGACACCTGTATTCTAGATTTCCTGAGAAAAAGCCTTCGGGCTAAGTTGAGCATTTTGCATAAATCCTACGGGACTAGTTATGCTTACCTGGGGATTTCTGGGATGAGTGATAAACTATGGTCAATATACACAAGTTCCTAAGGCAAATTGGAGTTAAGTTACCTTGACGTGACAATGTTTCCTATTGGTTATGTATTATTAAATGGAATTATTCCGTATGTGTTTTATAAGTCCCGAGAAATTATTGCTTTGTTTAACTATCCTTACCTCAAAAATATCCTATCCCTATGTTTTATTTGATTCTGGAGCCGATAAAAGTTTTCTCTCGTTAGAGTTTGAGTCTATTCTTGCTAAGCCACAAACGAAACTAGAAAGACCTCTCACCGTTGATGTCACCGATGGAGAACCTATCACCGTTTATGTCGTTATTCGTGATTGTATTTGAGTCTCGACGTGTAAGGCCCCGTTCCCGGGATGCTTATAGCTGGTCGATCATTGCACAAAACATACATTTGTGTTTAACTTATATAAAACATCACAGCGGAAACAATCAAAATGACATCTCATTTCATCATAAAAGGTTTTGCAAAATAATACATCGTTAATCAATTAAAAATATACATTTTGTATTACATCACAAATGACCTCTCCTTTCTTTACCTTCCACTTTACGTTACATAATCCTTTCGTTTCATTCAATAACATAACACGTAAAGCCATGGGAAAGATAAACATACGTCATAATAAGGAACATCAACATACACAGTTATCATCATCATACAGGGCAACATCACACATAACATACATCATGCATAAACATGCGACATCATTATCATCATGCCCGATATAACTTCTAAGGCCTCAAAGGCCATCTACATGTATTTAAGGGAACTACCACGTTAAAACTTACATATGCACTTTCCCCCGAGAGTCAGTACTTTAACTATGCTCCTTCTCGGGTACAACAGCCTTATTGGACGTATGGGCACCCATCAGTCGCATGGCCTCCATGTGACTGAACATCATGCGAATGGACCAATATGGATGAACACCAATGCGGATGAACACCAATGCGGATGAACACCCAATCGTGCGAATGGACCGCATACGGATGGACTCTATGCGAATGGACCTTATGTGGATGAACACTAAGTGAATAGGCTCTCAGTCGCATGACTCCCCATGCGACTGGCCCTCCAGTCGTGCGACTCAACCTCAATCGTGCGAATGAACTCCAATCGCACTTCAATCGGCCGTATGGACTCCAGTCGGTCGTCTAGCCCTAACTGATGCAGAATGTCGTTCATCCCGAACCCAATCTGCTATTTTTGACCTCCAAGCTCATCCAAACCCATTCTAAGCCCAAATCAACCATCCTAAATCTTAGGAATGCATACTACAACCCTATTCAAGCACACACAAGCCGGAAACAAACTCCAAACGCATCACACGCAAACACATCCAAATGGGTCAAACACACACACATACAAAAATGGGTTTACTATGTGTTCCAGCTCCAAATCAGTTGAAAACGAGTAAAATAGGGGTCCTAGAACTCACACAAACTACACCAAGAAGAATAGCTTCATTTAGACCCGCTACATGATGATTTTTGTCACATCCCGGCGGAAGCGCGAAACGATATTCGGGTGTGACTAGTTTTTATCAGAGTGCATTAATTATAACAGAATAATACGTAGAAATATGATTAAGTAAAACAACAACTTGAGACATGCTTTTTATTTATAATATCCGAAGTTACATCACATTACATAATATATCAAAATTGATGTAACTAATTACAACTAAGTTAAACTATAGCATGTTTATCAAACGCGATGGAAATGGGCATCCACGTACACACTGAAGTCAACAATGTTGACCGTCAGGGTAACACAAACCCTTCCCACTATTTCGCCCCAACCATTGTGGACATCGAAACTGAAATCAAACGAGTTAGTCATTTTGCCCTGAAAAAGCACACATAACAAAGTCAACAAAGATGTTGGTGAGTTTCATAGGTTTATATAACAAAAGTTATTTTGTTGATGTATTAGTTACAACCAAACCTGCACAAACATAATCATACTGTCACGAAATAATTCACAGAATCAAGTAATATTGCATCTTAACCCTCATTCGGTTAGATACAGGGAAATAGTAACTAACCCTCATTCGGTTGATACTAATTCTCCTAAGTAGCGCTACTAATATTACCAGACGGTTCCTCATTCGAACTAATGGTTGTATCACAAATGACAGTAAGTAACTCAAGTAAATTAAAATAATACATCAACCAAAAATCATATGCTTTTTCCCCCAAAACTTTACTGAATATCAAAACGGTTGGAAAATGGGGCTATGAACTCACCGTATCTTCCCACTTGAACCTAATAAAACAGTTCACAGTGTTAGATAATACTTCAATATTTTTCTGGTTTTTGTTGACTATAAAAGGTAAATAGATTTTTGTAGAGAAACACTTTCGGGCCTCAAAAATTCCCTTTTTAATTGTTTCTATATAATAATTGTAATTTACTTTATAAATTACAAAAATAATCCAAAAATAGCTTCTGCCTTTTAAAAATTAACAAAATTTTACAGAAATTTGTTTAATCCATTCAGAGTCTCCTGTAATTTTTAATATTTATCTCCCAACAGATTATTTATTATAAAGTCTATAAGACCACAAAAATTCATAAAGATTAGCTACTGAAGTTAATAAATTCCTATATTTATACAGTCAACTTTTAATATTAGATATAACAACATATAATTAAATCAAAGTCCCAATCCAATCAGAACAGTTTCTATAATTTTTCATAATAATCCCAATATTCATCAAAATATACACTGTTGTCCAATAAGTCCCCATAAATTCATAGAATTTCTTCCAATAGTCCAATAGCATCGTATAATTTTTATAGGGTCTAAATATTAACGGATTACTTTCTGTGAATTTCCTAATTTCTCAATAATAGTTAAAAATAGTTCTTTCTAATGAAAAATTCCAATATTTTTACAGAATACTTCTTATAAAGAACCAAACATCATATATTTATTCCATAGTCCAAATCGTAATATAACAATTTCTGTAATTTTCTTAATAATCATGATATTTAGCAAAAATAGTTATGCTATTCCATAATTCATGAAAATTATATATTCTGTAATAAGTGTTGTAATATTTCGTCTTTGTTTTTATCCAGATTTATTATGTCCTTTAATTATTTATTAAGATTTATTTATTTCAGAACATATAAAAATTCGTATTTTAAACATAATGAGGTATAAAATTCTGAAATAATTCCAGGGGCTTTTATACCTTAAAATAATCATTCTGAGATTTTATCAGAATTTTAACAAATTTATTTATATTTTTGACTTTTTCTTCTATTTTTCCATAATAAAATAATTTGTATAAATTATTTGTTTATCAAAATTATACCAAAATCTCCAGTTTATTATTTCAGTATAAAAACAAGTATTTTTCATGTTTATTCCCACAATTGCTTTCATTAAACATTTGTTTGATTTTTCTTAGTTTTTATGTTATAAATTTATAAAAATTCAATTATAAATACAAGTTCCTGGAACTTGGAACTTTGTTACTTATCATTTGAGATTTCAAGTCTCCCAAATGGGTTTGAGATGATTACATCCATCTATATATATACATATCAATATGTATGTATATATATATATGTTCTTGTAACATAGGTGTAATCCAATCTTTTTATTTACCTTAGAAGAGGTATTTGATGATGTTCTTCACTTCTGGAAATCCAAAGACAAGGTACCGGGGTCATGAATGGTGCTGGTTGTTGATGATTGTGTGGATCGGGTGGTTGTGGTTGTCATGGTTGTTTGTTGATGTTGTTGGTTGTTGTTCCCAGTGAATCCGAGAAGTAGAGGGGGTTATGGGACATGATGCTATTGTTTATAACCGAGGAAAAAGGGAGGTAGAAGGTAGCTATGGTTATCAAATGAAGGTGGTGGTGTATGTGTGGAAAGATCCGGGAGATATGAAAGAAATTTGGTTGTGATATTGTTTAGTATTTTGCAAGAACTTCCGAGGCTTCTTATGGTCATAAGGACTTTATGATGTTCACACCTTAGCTTAGATAGGTGTCTCTCTTAGATGTGCTTAGTCATTAGGTAGGTTTAGGTGGCACTAGAAGAAAGCATTTCTTGTATGCATGCTAGCCGAGAGCTTTCCAAAGATTTTGCCACCTCCATGTTTGAAATGATGAGGTTTGGTGACTAATGCATCAATAAGTCAAGGTGGCAATTCATGTTTGATGATACACATAGCCGAGAGTTTTCTTGGTGGCTTAGAGGGCAAGTTTGGTTAAGGTGGCAATTTTAGGAATATTCATGGTGTGAATGGAAGGTTGCCTAGTGAAACTTGAAGTCTAGGTGATGATAGTAAGGTGTGAAAGCAAGAAAAAAAAAACCAAAGCATGGGTGGCGGTTTTGATGGTGATGTATGCATAGGAACATGGTAACCGATGGTTTGATGGTTTGATTGTGGTGTTTGGGAGGGTGGTTTGGGTGTTAGTTTAAGTTTTAGTTTTTAGAGTTTTTGATTTAGTTTAATGTGTACATATATACATATACATATTTGTAAACATATATCTAAGTGAGATTCATATTCATGTATATATGTGATCATGCACACGTACAAACTTATATATATATATATATATATATATATCTATACGGGTAGGTTTTGGGTATAAGAACATGCATGCATACGTATCTCTATAATATATAGATACTAAACATAATATTTTCGCGGCTTCTAACGTAATACAATAAAATTTTGACGTAATATTTATACAAAATTTAGGGTTGTCACATTCTCCCCCCGTTAAAAGAATTTCGTCCCGAAATTCAGTGGAGTATGCTTTAGAAAACTTAAACAAGTATTACCTCTGAAAAGGTGGTGGTACTTTTTCTTGATTTCATCTTCCCTTTCGCAGGTGTATTCTGGTCCTCTTTTTGCATTTCACTTAATCTTCACTATGGTAATTTTACTTCTTCTTAACTTCTTTATTTCTTTTCCCACAATGGCTATTGGTTCTTCCATGAAATGAAATTTTCTATCTACTTGTATTTCTTGAGTTGGTACTTCTAGGGTTTCGTTGGTTAGGCATTTCTTGAGGTTGGACACATGAAATGTGTTGTGTACTTCACTTAATTTCTGTGGTAATTCCAACTTATATGCTACAGGACCAATTCTATCAATAACTTTAAATGGACCAATGTACCTAGGGTTCAACTTACTGGATTTCCTAATCTGAAGGATTCTTTTAGAGGGAGATATTTTCAGATAGGTTCTGTCTCCAAAATTTTCAATGCAATTATTACAGTCCCTAACTCTAGATCATGGGTGGTATAATTATTTTCACTACCTTTAAGCTGTCTGAATGCCTATGCCATCACTTTATTCTTAAAATGGATCAGGATGTCATTTAATGAAGACTATAACAAATTTATTTAAGTAAGGTTTACACATTATCTGGTCTCACTCACTACTGGCAGTTTCTACAATATATACACATTCTAGAGTTTGTGGTACTAAGCTCAGATAAGGTACTAAGGTAGTTGAAATGAAACTTCTATTTGCACCAATGTCAAATAAAACTCTAGCATATATGTTGTTAATGAGAAACATACCAGTTATGGTTTCATCTCCAACTTGTCTATTGCAATTATAACGTTCTAGCTTATCTATTGCTACATGAGGGAGCAGGGATTTAGTATTCACATGAGGGATTATGATCCAGAACATAATAGTATTAATAGACAAGAAATAACAGTGGCCAGGTGTTATTACTTATTTATTGCAATTATAATGTTCTAGCCATTATCCTCCATGATTCACCAAACCCATTATCCAATACCTATGCAATTAATCAAATTATCTGAATATTAGTTAACCCAAATGGTATTACAAGAAACTCGTAATGTCTGTACCTAATTCTGAATACAGTCTTAGAAATATCATCTTCCTGTACTCTTAATTGATGATATCCAGATCTTAAGTATATTTTTGAAAATAACTAGATTCCTGTAGTTGATCAAACAGATTATCAATTCTAGGGAGTGGAGACCTTTTTCTTTATGGTAACCTTATTAAGTTCCCTATAATCAATACACACTCTAAAGGTTCCATCCTTTTTTTTAACAAATAAGACTGGTTCTTCCCAAGGTGATACACTAAGATGTATAAACCCCTTTTTTTCTAATAGTTCTTGTAACTGAGTCATAAGTTCTTTCATTTCAGTTGGTGCTAAATGATAAGGTGTTTTGGCAATAAGGACTGTTCCTGGTATCAATTCTATTTTAAATTCTATCTGACGAGGAGGTGGTAATCCAGGTAGTTTATCAGGAAACACATCAGCATATTAATTTATAACATGAATACTTTCTAAATTTTCCTTATCAAGTTGTGTATCAACAATATGAACCAAGAATTCTTGTTAAGATACTTTCGTGCTTTTTCACAAGTAATTAGTTTCACAGTATTATATGGCCTATCACCATAAATGCAGAGAATTTTATTTTCCTTAATCAAAGGAATCTTAATCATTTTCTTATCACAAATGATTTCAACATGATTTGTACTTAACCAATCCATTCCTACTACGATATCAAATCCTCCTAACTTAATAGGTATCAGATTTATATCAAAACAGTACTCATCTAAATTTAAGATGCAATTAGGAATGATTTTGTCAACTTCAATTATCTTAGCATTAGCTAATTCTATCACATAATTGTCACGTAATTTTTCAAATGTTAGACTAATTGATGGTCTAATAGTATGTGAGACAAAACTGCGGGTTGCTCCTGTATCGAATAATACTTTAGCGTACTGGTTATTGATAAGGAACGTACCCGTAACTACTTCTGGTTCATAACGAGCTTCATCAGCTTGTATCACAAAAGCTCTACCCCGAGGGTTGTTCTGGTTAGCTGGAGCCTTACCCTTTCGTTGTGGACATTCGTTCCGGAAATGACTTTCACTTCCACATTGAAAGCAGACGGTTTGTTGCTAGTAGGGTTTCTACAGTCTCGGGAAACGTGTCCCTTCCTTTTACGGTTATAGCACACCACTGTCATACAGTTTCCTGTATGATATCTCTGACAGATATTGCATTGTGGTGGTTTTTCTAATTCCTTTTCTTGAGTTGTTCCCAAAAAGTTTCTTGGTGGAGACCGGGTTATTCTTTTTCTGAGAACTTTCACCAAATCTCTTTCCAGAATGGTTTTCAGTCCATTTCCTCTTTTCTCCTACCTGTTGGTGACTTAATGATCCATTCCTGATCATTTCATCTGTCAGACTTCCTGACATGATTACCGCTTCCTGAAAGGTTTTGGTTCTAGCAGATTTCACTAATCCCCTTATTTGTGGCACTAGTCCCCAAATGTATTTTCCTATTCTCTTTGTTTCCGGGGTTATTAGGTGTGGTACTAACCTGGATAGTTCATTGTACCTATCAGTGTATTCCCGATGTGCTGCACCTTTCATTTCTAAGGCTAGGAATTCAGTTTCTAGTTTTTCTATTTCATTATAGGGACAGTGTTTTTCTATTACCAGTTTCCTGAATTCGTCCCAACTTATTTTATTCATAATATCCTTACCTTTAGTCAGTACTTCCATCTCCCACCAGGATTGGGCTTCCCCTTTTAATGAGTGTGAGGCAAATAAGGTTTTGAAATTCTCAGCACAGTTGCTGATTTCTAAAACTCCTTCAATCTCGTCCAGCCATCTCAAAGCTTGTACTACTCCACCTTTCCCATCAAATTCCTGAGGTCTACAGGACATAAAGGTTTTGTAGGAGCATCCTTTTGACATTCCATTCAGGATTTCTTCTTCCTGTTGTTCTTCCATGTTTATATTTTCAGTCCTTGCTGGTGGGTTTGAGGTAGTTCCAACATTCAGGTTTTGCTGAAGTTGGTTAATTAGGGTAGGCAAAGTAGCTTCTAGTTGCTGGGCTACTATCTGAGATATCCTATCATTCTCAGTGGTATCAGGGTTCACAGCGTTTACAGGTGTTTCTTCCCTAAGTCTGGTTCTAGGTCGCCCCACTCGAGCTGTTCTCCTGACAGGTTGAGTATTTCTTTTTGGTGGCATGATTTACTATAGTGAATTTCAAGGTTAGTATTGCAAATAAATATCTTAACACAAAATTTATCTAACATAGATCAAATAAACATGTTAGCACAAAATACGTATATCAGTTAAGTTCTTATTTCTCTTTATTCTAACAAGTTAGACTATAAACTTTCAGTTTCTGCTAAACCATTTCCAGATTCTGATGAAAATACTTTTCTTGGGTGTCCTAAGCTTCTTAATATCCTTTCGGATTTTTCCAGATTCCCAGCTATATCTTCTTAAGTTTCTTAAGAGTCTGTCGGGCTGTTTTTACCTGATCCAACTCTGGTTTAATAACTTTATCTTTATCTTTGGGATAATCAGGAAGTTATCTTTCTAGATCCTCAGTTGGTATAGCTCTAAACCTGTTTCCATGTTTCAACCCTTTGCTAGGAGTCACATTTGTATATCCTCCCCTTTGCACAAGTGCACGTCTAACATAAAACTTTGACGTATTTTCCATTACAGTTGGTGAAACATTTATATCCTGCTGTGTTTCTGATTCAGGCACTATTTCTTTAGGGTTGCTATGGTATGGTTCTTCTGAAGGGTCGGTTTCATAATGTATACTATCTGGACTCGTACTGCAAAATTTCTTAACAAGGTTTCACAAAAAGAGTTAGTCAAATAGGTCTTGTTAAATCTTAAACATAAAATTATGAAATTTCACATAATCCACATAAATTCACATAAAATCATAAAGTATATTTTGAGCCATTGGTTATAGGGCAATAAATAAATCGTAATAAATAATTAAAGGACATAATAAATCTGGATAAAATCACAGACGAAATATTACAACACTTAGTACAGAACATATAATTATTCGTATTTTAATCATAATGAGGTATAAAATTCTAAAATAATTCCAGGGGCTTTTATACCTTAAAATAATCATTCTGAGATTTTATCAGAATTTTACCAAATTTATTTATATTTTGACTTTTTCTTCTATTTTTCCATAATAAAATAATTTGTATAAATTATTTTGTTTATCAAAATTATACCAAAATCTCCAGTTTATTATTTCAGTATAAAAACAAGTATTTTTCATGTTTATTCCCACAATTGCTTTCATTAAACATTTGTTTGATTTTTCTTAGTTTTTATGTTATAAATTTATAAAAATTCAATTATAAAATACAAGTTCCTAGAACTTGGAACTTTGTTACTTATCATTTGAGATTTCAAGTCTCCCAAATGGGTTTGAGATGATTACATCCATCTATATATATATACATATCAATATGTATGTATATATATATATGTTCTTGTAACATAGGTGTAATCCAATCTTTTTATTTACCTTAGAAGAGGTGTTTGATGATGTTCTTCACTTCTGGAAATCCAAAGACAAGGTACCAGGATCGTGGATGGTGCTGGTTGTTGATGATTGTGTGGATCGGGTGGTTGTGGTTGTCATGGTTGTTTGTTGATGTTGTTGGTTGTTGTTCCCAGCGAATCCGAGAAGTAGAGGGGGTTATGGGACATGATGCTATTGTTTATAACCAAGGAAAAAGGGAGGTAGAAGGTAGCTATGGTGATCAAATGAAGGTGGTGGTGTATGTGTGGAAAGATCCGAGAGATATGAAAGAAATTTGGTTGTGATATTGTTTAGTATTTTGCAAGAACTTCCGAGGCTTCTTATGGTCATAAGGACTTTATGATGTTCACACCTTAGCTTAGATAGGTGTCTCTCTTAGATGTGCTTAGTCATTAGGTAGGTTTAGGTGGCACTAGAAGAAAGCATTTCTTATATGCATGCTAGCCGAGAGCTTTCCAAAGATTTTGCCACCTCCATGTTTGAAATGATGAGGTTTGGTGACTAATGCATCAAAAAGTCAAGGTGGCAATTCATGTTTTGATGATACACATAGCCGAGAGTTTTCTTGGTGGCTTAGAGGGCAAGTTTGGTTAAGGTGGCAATTTTAGGAATATTCATGGTGTGAATGGAAGGTTGCCTAGTCAAACTTGAAGTCTAGGTGATGATAGTAAGGTGTGAAAGCAAGAAAAAAAAAACCAAGCATGGGTGGCGGTTTTGATGGTGATGTATGCATAGGAACATGGTAACCGATGGTTTGATGGTTTGATTGTGGTGTTTGGGAGGGTGGTTTGGGTGTTAGTTTAAGTTTTAGTTTTTAGAGTTTTTGATTTAGTTTAATGTGTACATATATACATATACATATTTCTAAACATATATCTAAGTGAGATTCATATTCATGTATATATGTGATCATGCACACGTACAAACTTATATATATATATATATATCTATACGGGTGGGTTTTGGGTATAAGAACATGCATGCATACGTATCTCTATAATATATAGATACTAAACATAATATTTTCGCGGCTTCTAACGTAATACAATAAAATTTTGACGTAATATTTATACAAAATTTTAGGGTTGTCACAATTTTGCACACTTGAATCCACTCGAACCAACCCTTTCTCTTCTCTTCTCCCTTTTTTCTCTTGTTTCTCTCTATGGTTGATGTTCGTGAGTGTGGGGAGAGGGTAAGGGCTGCCCTCTCCCTTCAAATATCTCCACTTACCCAACTTTCTCGCGTTGGCAACTTTGGTCCCCCGACATTGGACTTTATTTCTTTTTCTTCCTTCGTCGGCTTCAAAGAAAATATCTAGGTGTTACAAGCCCACCCCCTTATATAGGTTTCGTCCCCGAAACCTGTTATTCCTCAAACAAACGTGGGTAATGATGTCTTATTTCTTTTTCGGTCTCCCACATTGACTCGGATCCGTTCCGGTGCTTCCACTGTACACGCACAAGAGGAACCACTTTATTTCTCAGCCTCTTCTCTTTTCGATCGATGATTGCCGCTGGTTGCTCCACATAATTGAGCCGTCGTCTACTTCGATATCCTCTAGTGGAACAATCATATATTCATCTGCCAAACACTTCCTTAGATGAGATACGTGGAATATCGGGTGAATTCCACTTATCTCATCTGGTAACTCCAATCTATAGGCCACCTCTCCTACTCGAGCAATGATTCGGAAAGGGCCTATGTATCTCGGGCTCAACTTGCCCCGCTTTTTGAACCGAATGATACCCTTCCAAGGTGAGACCTTCAACATAACCCGATCACCCACCTGGAACTCAATCGGTCTGCATCATTTATCAGCAGACGACTTCTGTCTATCTTTGGCTGCCTTCATGAAGGCTTTGATCCTTTCAAGCTTCTCAGTCGTAGCCTCGATCACCTCGACGCTCCTAACTCTTTATGACCAATATCACCCCAACAAATGGGTGTTCTGCATCTCCTACCGCATAGCATCTCATAAGGTTGCATACCAATACTGGAATGATAGCTGTTGTTATATGAGAATTCAGCTAACGGTAAGTGGTCATCCCAACTTCCCCCAAAATCAATCACACATGCCCAAAGCATATCCTCCAATGTCTAAATGGTCCTTTCTAACTGACCATCAGTCTGGGGATGATAAGCCGTGCTAATATGTAACCTCGTCCCCATGGCATCGTGGAATTTCTTCCAGAATTTAGTTGTAAACTAGGTGACATGATCAGACACAATAGACACCGACACACCATGACGAGTTACAATTTCCTTGATGAACAGATCAGCCAACTTCTCAGATGAATATGTCTCGCTGATCGGTAAGAAGTGGGCACTCTTCGTCAAGCGGTCAACAATCACCCATATATCATCGTACCCTTTCGGAGTACTCGGCAACTTCGTAATGAAATCCATGGTGATGTGCTCCCACTTCTATTCTGGTTTATCCAAAGGTTTGATCTTCCCATACGGCTTTTGATGCTCGACCTTCACTTGCAAGCAATTAAGGCACTTACTCATATACTCCACCACGTCACGCTTCATACCCGGCCACCAATATTGTTTCTTCATGTCTTGATACATCTTTGTAGCACCGGGATGAATAAAGTATCGAGTCTTATGAGCCTCATACATAATCTTCATGCGTAGATCCCTAAAACAAGGAATCCACATCCTCCCGAATTGGGTTTTAACACCGAGCGTGTTTTCACCCAATTCCGCAACCAGACCTCTCATCCTTTTAGAGTTAAGACGAACTTCTTTCAATGCCTCATCTTGAAACTCTTTGACTTGCTTCATCACATCAGAGGTCATAATCAGCTGGTACGCCTTCACCCGAATCGGCTCGGGTCTATCCTTTTGGCTAAGGGCATCCGCCACCACATTGGCTTTGCCCGGATGGTAATGGATCTGGCAATCATAATCTTTTATGAGCTCCAACCATCTCCTCTGCCTCATGTTCAAGTCTTTCTGCTCGAAGAAATACTTCAAGCTCTGGTGATCAGTGAAAATAGTGCACTTCGTCCCGTAAAGATAGTGCCTCTAAATCTTTAGTGCAAAGACCACGGCTGCCAGCTCCAAGTCATGAGTAGGATAGTTAACCTCATGAACCTTCAACTGTCGGGATGCATAGGCTATAACCTTTCCTCTCTGCATTAACGCACACCCCAATCCCGAGTAGGAAGCATCAGAATAAACCACCAGATCTTCACTTCCGTCGGGTAATGACAATACAGGAGCTTGAGTCAACCTCGTCTTCAATTATTCGAACGCCTTCTCTTGAGCTTGACCCTATACAAATTTCACATCTTTCCGGGTCAAATTGGTTAGTGGGGAGGCGATCTTGGAAAAGTCTTGGATGAATCTTCTGTAGTAACCCGCCAAACCCAAGAAACTACGGATCTCGGATGACGTCTTTGGAGACTTCCATTGCATCACCGCTTCCACCTTTGCCGGATCCACCATAATCCCCTCTAGATTAACCACGTGAGCCAAGAATTGAACTTCGCGCAACCAGAACACACACTCGGAGAACTTGGCATACAACTTCTCCCTTCTCAACGTCTCCAACACCTCTCGAATGTGACCGGCATGCTCTATCTCGCTCTTCGAATAAATCAGGATATCATCAATAAACACAATCACTGATTTGTCCAACATCGGCCGACACACTCGGTTCATCAAGTCCATAAAAGCAGCTGGCGCGTTGATCAAACCAAAAGATATAACGAGGAACTCATAATGACCATAACGCGTACGAAAAGATGTTTTAGGAATATCCTATTCCTTCACCTTCAGTTGATGGTAGCCAGATCGAAGAACTATCCTTGAGAACCAACTAGCACCTTGCAGCTGATCCAACAAATCATCAAACCTCGGTAACGGATACCGATTCTTCACCGTCAACTTGTTCAGCTCACGGTAGTCTATACACATCCTTATACTACCATCTTTCTTCTTTATAAATAGGACCGGAGCACCCCAAGGAGAGATACTCGGTCTAATGAACCCCTTATCAAGCAGATCTTGCAACTGCTCCATCAACTCTTTCATCTCCGTTGGAGCCAACCGATATGGTGCCTTGGCAACGGGTTGGGTACCTGGTATCAGATCAATCTAAAACTCGATCTCTCGGTCAGGTAATACTCCTGATAAGTCTTCTGGAAACACGTCTGGAAAGTCACACACAACCGGAACATCGGATAGTTGTGGTGTTGGCGTATCCATATCCTTCACATAAGCCAAGTAGGCGCTACATCCACGCCTCATACACTTTCCTGCCCCGACCATTGAGATTACTTTCGGGATCGTCGTGACCCGATCCCGATAAACAGTTACCGAACTCCCGTTAAGCGCTATCAAACGAATCATCTTCTTGCGACACATAATATTCGCCTCGAAGTCCACTAATCAATCCATCCCAAGAACCAAATCGAAACCACCTAAGGTCGTCACGAACGGTCTAACAGGAAACTTGTGACCTTCTAGTTCCACATCACAATCCTCTATCATCTTAGAAATCCCGGTAGACTTACCTATGGTAGTTTCTACATCAAAGGGCGCATCAAGACGTCTACTACTAACCGGCAGCTTAGTACCGAAAGTAGAAGAAATAAAACTCTTACTAGCACCCGAATCAAACAACACAGAAGCTAAAGTTTGGTTCACTAAAAACGTACCAGACACAACATCAGGGTCCGTCCTAGCCTCCTCTTGTGCAATAGTGATGTTGGACCAAAAGAACCAATGAGCCAAGATCAGGAAAACCTCTAAGTCCCACATGCCACTGCAATAACTACTGAAAACTCCCATCAGCTGTTCTGACAAAGTCTGAAGATCAAAGTATGAAGATCAAAGAACTTAAGAACAACAGCTGAAGACTCTAAAGTACTGAAGACAAGTACTGAAGTCTGAAGTACTGATCATACAAGTACTGAAGACTTCAAGTACTGAAGACAAGTATTGAAGAATCAAAAGCTGAAGAACTGAAGAACTGAAGACCTTCTACTGAAGCACAAAGTCTGAAGACAAAGACTGAAGACAATAGCTGATGACATCTACTGAAGTCATCAGCTGTTACATCATCTGAAGCCAAGTCTGAAGAACAAGTGCTGAAGACTCAGAGTTTGTCACAACAGCTGAAGAAGTCTTCTTCAGTTGTTGTGATGGTTTTTCCCTTTTACTCGTTTATTTTGTTTCAGTAGTTGTACAACAGCTGAAGAGCTTGTTCTTCAGCTGTTATAGTATCAGTAGTTATAAACGACTGAAGAGTTTGTTCTTCAGTCGTTGTAGGATTTCAGTAGTTTACTTTTGTTAGTACTTGTAAAAGATAGAAACACTTTTGTAAGAAGATGTCAGCTGTTGACATCTTCAGTAGTTTTATGTTCAGTCAGTTGTAATTTTAATAATCGGTTGATGTCAGAGAAAGGACATCACCACCATCCTTTTGCCACCTGTAAAAGGATGGTGAACCATGCTGTTTTAATGGCCGAAACGTGTTGAGCAATAGAAAAATTAATTTTTCGCAGAACTATTTTCTCTCTCTATGTTTGTGCTTTTACTTGCAATATCTTTTATGTTCTTGCTATAATTGCTAATTAACGTGCTAAATCCGCTGCAAACCAATCTGATTGATCAAACGAGAGGCTGAGATCCTGTCAAATGGTATCAGAGCAGGTAATCATTGATCGATTTCACTATTGATCATTTGAAACCGCTCTTTTGATCTCTCTGTTTGATGGAATTAGCAATTTGCAAGAATTAGCCATAGAGAGTGAGTTTCTGCTGTTTCTGGCCAAAATCTTGAGGTCCTCTGGTGGTTTTGAGTTACGTTTGTCTTGTTTAAACTTGTTTTTGACTAAAACCTGAGATGACGACACCAACTAATGATCCTCACAATACTGGTTCCTCAACCGAGCCTCCGATCCTTGTTAGGAACGAGTATAACATATGGCAAAGACGTATGCTTCACCACTTGGCTGTCAACAGTGCTGGTTGTTGGAAGTCAGTGGTGCATGGACCATACAAGCCTATGGTGAGCGTCCCTGAATCTAATGAACAGGTTGCGAAGAAACCTGAACAATATTCGGACGAAGATCTAAAGCTGTTCGAAATTGATGCTAGAGCCCATGGAATTTTAGCCATGGCTATTCCTAATGAGATTTATTCAGGGCTCTTGCATCATGAGTCTGCTCATGACCTATGGGTTGCTCTAAAGGAACAATTTGGAGGAACTGATTCGGTCTTAGCAAACAATAGGGAAATCCTCGCCCAACAATATGAGACATTCTCATATAGAAAGGGTGAGACTCTGACCCAGCAGTTTGAGCGGTTCTCTTGTTTGATCTCTGAGCTGAAGATGGTCAAACAAGAGTACTCCAACGGCCAGATGAACAACAGGTTCCTCAGGTCACTGCCTGAGAGATGGGACACATATACCATTGTCCTACGCTCCAGTGCTGATCTGGAAACTCTATCTCTCACCCAACTTCATGGGAAATTGCTCACTTTTGAGAGAGAGATAGAGCAAAAGAGGAAGTTGTCCTCTTCTGGCAAGCTCGCTGATGACTTTGTCCAAGGTAATGCTGCCTTGATAAGTCATGAGTCAGAATATGCTTCATCAGAAAGTTCTTATGATGAGCATATTGATTTCTCTACCAACTCAGAACAAGCTTTTGTTGGTGTTAGTAGTTCAGGAGGTGGTGGTGACAACTTGTGTTTTCTGATGGAGGACTTGAAGGGCATTCCAGATGATGATCTGGAAGAGATGGATATTTTGAACCAAATGGCAATGATAAATATCCGCTCTCAAAAGTTCTACAAGAGAACTGGTAGGAAATTCCCTGGACTCTCTGGCAAAACCAAAGTTGGTTTTGACAAGAGCAAGTTGAGGTGTCACAAGTGCCAAAGGCTTGGACACTTTACAAGAGAGTGTAGATCGTCTGGATCTAACTCCTCTGCACCCATTGTGACTTTTCCCAGCAATAGCTCACAGCACAGAGGGCAACCTTCCTCCAGTTCTGGCCATCCATCACAAGCACAGGCACCACCTGCTTATTTTGTGCCACAGGGTCATATGCCATATCCTTACCCCTGTTACTACATGCCTCAGCCTATTCAAGCTCAAGCACCCTCGGCTCAACCACCTCATGCTCTTCCTGAGCCTCAATCTTCCCAATCTCATTATTACACACAACCTCAACAACATAGCTTTTTCACCCCAAGTGTTGTTGACTGGAGTAGTCTACCAGAAGAGCTATCTGGTCAGGAACAACTACTCCAAGGTGCTGGTCAACATGGTGGTGACCAACGTTTTGGAAATCTTGCTCTGATGGCCCTTGATTCTGCTGAGGGGTTATCATCGAATGCCTCATCTCAGGTATCCACTGAGGCAAAAGCCAAGCTTTGTTCAGAATCATGCATAGCAGCATTTGCTTCTATTAGAGAAGCAAATGTAGCTTTAATAGATAAAAATCTTGAGCTTGAGCACACTATTTCCAAAAGCAAAGCTGATTTTGAGGCTGTAGTCAAAGATAAAAATATGAGATTTACAAGCTTAAATGCCAAATCAAAGATGATAAATCTAGGGAAGATGTACTTCTAGAGAAGTATAGAGACCTCAAGGAAACTCTTGCAACCACCCAAGTTGAGTGTGATCGATGGGTGCAATCATGCAAGGGTTTTGAAATGCTTCTTAGCAAGCAATCAGCTTCCAATGTGAAGTTTGGCATTGGTTATAATCACACTGCTCCTCCTACAGATTTCACTTCAAGAGCAGAAGTTGAATCTGATGGGGAGAGTAATAACCAATCCTTCTCATCATGTGACCTACTATCTTCTGAATAAGCATCATCAGAGATAGAAGTCAGCATTAACTCCTGCCAAAACCAATCAGCTGATGCTACAACAGCTGATGGTTCAAATGTTGACTGTCACATGACCAAAAGGCTGATCAACTCAGGTGTTGTCACTAGAAGTACTGAAGGTACTGGAGAGCAAGTGACAACATCTGAAGTTCAAACCTCAAATACTGTTAGCACTGAAGAGAAGAAAACTAATAGTAGGAAAGGTTTGAAGACAGCTAAAGAGGATACCAGGAAAGCAGGCACTAGGAAGAAAACTGTTGGTACTGATGGCAAACAGCTGAAGAAAAGTCTTCAGCAGTTTCATCCTCTTCAGCTGATGATCAGCATAAGATAAAGAAGAAGCCATGTGAGATATGTGGCTTGTTCAATCATCTTACTGATGATTGCTTGTACAAAAGGAGTTCCAAACTCAAACAGAAGGAGAAAATCAATGAGGACATCAATAAAATGAAGAATGAGTTTGAAACCAAATTTGTACTAGCAACATCCAAGCCTGAAATCCCTAAGCCCAAAGCTAAATCTTAAAAGAAGGTAGGGGTTACTCAGGCAATAGCTGAGGTTGCTCAGAAAAAGATGGTACAACATAGGGATCCATCATCAGCAAACTCCAATGTGTCTGAAGAACTGAAAGCTTTATCACAGAATCAAACATAGCTGGTGATGATGGTTCAGCAACTAGTGGGAAGAGTCAACCACTTAGATGCTCCTGTGTTGAAACCACAGAAAAGGAAGTCCAAGCCAAAAGGTTCCTCTTCTGCACCATCTTCTTCACCTCAGGCTGTCACACATAACACACCTGTTAGTGCTGCACCTGTAGCTGAGAACAGACCCAAAACCAAGCAGGTTTGGGTCTCCAAGACCAACTAACACATGGTTGTGTTTGCAGGGTTCTTCAACATGCCATAGAAGCATCTAGTATGTAGACAGTGGAGGATCCATGCACATGACAGGAAGCAGCTCCCTTCTTAATGACTACTCTCAAGGAAAGAAGGGATTTGTTTCCTTTGGCAATGATGCAAAGGGTTACATCATCGAAAAAGGCTTTGTTTCCAATGGGGAAATAAGTTTTGATGATGTTAACCATGTGGATAATCTCAAGTACAATCTCTTGAGTGTCAGTCAAATGTGCGACAAAGGCCATGTTGCCCTTTTCACAAGCCAGAACTGTCGGATTCTGTCATCCAAAGTTCTAACTTTGATTGATAAGGTGTTGGATGAATACACTCTCCTGAAGGCCAACAGGACAGGAAGAGTGTATGCCTTAGATCTTTCCAAAAAGATAGATCTAAAAGGCCATCCTTGCCTATTCTCCAAGGCATCTTCTCAAGAATCTACTCTATGGCATAGAAGGCTGGGGCATGTTAATTTCAAGAACATGAATCAGCTGATAAGCCTTGGTTTAGTTAGAGGATTGCCTCTGAAGGAGTTCAAGTGTAAAGATGACTGCACTGCTTGCTTGAAAGGAAAACAACACAAAGTTTCATTCCCTTCAATAGAAGAACCAAAGTCCACTGCCTGCTTGCAGCTCCTGCACATGGATCTCTTTGGTCCTGTCAGAGTGATGAGCATGGCAAAGAAGAAATACTGCTTGGTAATTGTGGATGATTATTCCAGGTTTGTATTGACTTTCTTCTTGCACTCCAAGGATGAAGCAACCAAGACTATAATGAACTTTGTGTTACTTGTAGAAAAGCAGTATTCCCTACAGGTCAAGTGTGTGAGAAGTGACAATGGAACAGAGTTTAGAAACCACACACTTGATGACTTCTACCTGTCCAAGGGAATTAGAAGGCAGTTTAGTATTCCTAGAACTCCTGAGCAGAATGGAGTGGTGGAGAGAAAGAACAGGACTCTCATTGAAGCAGCAAGGTCCATGTTGGCTGACTCAGGGTTGCCACTGACCTTTTGGGCTGAGGCTGTCAATACAGCTTGCTATGTACAGAATAGAGCTTTAGTGAATAAGAGGTTGATGAAGACACCTTATGAAGTTCTTCATCATTTGGCCCCTCTGATTTCATTTTTAGAGCCTTTGGGTGTCCATGTTTCATTCTCAACACTAGCAACCCACTCCAGAAGTTTGCTAGTAAGGTGGATGCATGGTATTTTGTTGGTTATTCATCAACTTGCAAGGCATACAGAGTCTTCAACTGTAGAACAAAGGGGGTTGAAGAAACTCTGCATGTGAAGTTCAATGAATCTCCAAAGGATAAGATTCCACAAAACCCTGTGGAGTTGTTTGATCTGGATATACTGCAATATGTTCCTTATCAACCTCCAGCTGTTGAGCCTGTCAACAAATCTTCACCTGGTGGTACTGATGATGATGTAGTCAGTACTCACCTCTTCAGGTTTAGTGACAACCTGCCTGAGTCCACTGAACCTGATGCTCCTGTAGCCTCAGCAGCTCCATCCACTACAAATGCTGATGAGATTTCTACTTGCTCTACTTCGTTTGGGCTGCCATCTTCTACATGGTTTCAGGAATCTCCATCACCATCTGTTGCTGCTGATGGGTCTACAAACACTTGCACAGATATCATAGTCTATCAAGAGCTCAAGAATCACCCCACATCGCAAATCATTGGTGATATCCATGCTGGAGTTTCAACCAGGAATCAATTGTCCAACTTCTGCTTCTATGCTCTCTTCATCAGTCAGCAAGAGCCAAAGAACTATCATATTGCTTTAAGAGACAATGGATGGGTGGAAGCTATGCAGCTTGAGCTTCTTCAGTTCAAGAAACAGCAAGTGTGGGAGCTTGTTCCATTACCCAAAGGTAAGTGTGCTATAGGCACTAAGTGGGTATTTAGGAACAAAACAGATGAGAAGGGCCAAATTGTGAAGAACAAGGCTAGACTGGTTGTTCAAGCGTTTGCACAGGAGGAAGGCATCGATTATGATGAGACCTTTGCTCCTGTGGCCAGCTGGAAGCAATCAGACTGTTCTTAGCTTATGCTGCCTTTCACAGTCTTAAGGTTTATCAAATGGATGTCAAAAGTGCCTTCCTATATGGGAAAATAAAAGAAGAGGTTTATGTGTGTCAACCACCAGGCTTTGAGGACAATAAACATTTTGATTGGGTGTACAAGCTTGATAAGGCTCTTTATGGGCTGAAGCAAGCACCTAGAGCCTGGTATGAGACACTCTCAACCTTTCTTCTAGAGAATAAGTTCACTAGAGGCACCATTGATAAAACCTTATTCATCAAGACTGTGGGACAACATAAGCTCCTTGTTCAGATTTATGTAGATACATCATCTTTGCATCCTCTGATCCAAAGTTGTGTGATGAATTTACAAAGCTCATGAAGCTAAGATTTGAAATGAGTGCTATGGGGGAATTACAGTTCTTTCTAGGTTTGCAAATCAAACAACAGGATGATGGAATCTTCATCCATCAGTCCAAATATACCAAAGAGTTGTTGAATAAGTTTGATTTACAAACCTGTAAGCCCTGTTCTACTCCCATGAGCAGCATCACACAACTAGATGTAGATCAGAAAGGTAAAGCGGTTGATGAAACCCTTTACAGATGTATGATCGGGTCCTTGATGTACCTTACAGCTTCTAGACCAGACATCATGTTTTCAACATGTGCTTGTGCTAGATTTCAGGCTGCACCTAAAGAATCCCATTTGATTGCAGTCAAAAGGATCTTTAGATATCTGCAAGGTACCCAATCACTAGGTCTTTGGTATTCAGCTGGGCATTCTTGCAAATTAGTTGCTTTCTCTGATAGTGACTATGCAGGATGTAAAGTCACCAGAAAATCCACTTCTGGTGGTTGCCAATTCCTAGGCAATTGTTTAGTTTCTTGGCAGAGTAAGAAACAAACATCAATTGCAACATCCACTGCTGAAGCTGAGTACATTGCTGCTGCAAGTTGTACCTCTCAGATACTCTGGCTTCAGAATCAACTTCTGGATTATGGCATTACTGAGACTAAGACTCCATTACTAATGGATAGTGCTTCAGCTCTTTGTATTGTTAAAAATCCAGTCCAGCACTCTAGGACCAAACATATAGAGATCAGACATCATTTTATCAGGGATTGCTATGAAAAAGGTCTGATTGATCCTAAGTTTGTGCCTAGTGCTGATGAGCTTCCAGACATTTTTACTAAGCCCTTAGATAGTGCTACATTCCAAAATTTGGTACTAAGGCTTGGTATGCTGCAGCTAGAGTAATTTGACCAATGCTGATGCTCTTACTTCACAACTACTGATGAGCAAAGGTCAAATATAAGTACTGATGAGTAATTTAGTCTTCAGCTCTTTCACAACTACTGAAAACTAAAATGACTCAAGTACTGATGTACATTATTTATTGAAAACAACTGATGTAGTGAGGTGGATTACAACTACTGATGTATGATTTTCAAATAAATAAGTACTGAAGAACAAATTTTGCTCACAAGTACTGATGTGTAATCTTACACAAGTACTGAAGACAAAATTTGTTCACCAACTCTGAAGAGTATTTCATCAGCACTTGTGAACATCTGATCACAAGAGCTGAAGGCATAAATATTCACAAGAGCTGAAGGGTCTATGAAACATCTGAAAGTCAGCCAAAGAGCTGATGAGTAAGTGTAGAGGCTAGCATGAAACAACTGATTTGACGGAAACAGCTGATGAGTAATTTCTCATCAGCTGATGCCAACAGCTACTGTTTCATACCCAAACAACTAAAGGACAAAACCATGTCTTCAGTAGTTTCACAACTACTGATGGCTAACACCAAGTCCTCAGTTGTTTACAAAAACTGAAGCAATACCATGTCTTCAGTAGTTCATAACTACTGATATCAGTAGTTCACAACTACTGAGGCTAACACCAAGTCTTCAGTTGTTACAACCTCTGAAGAAGAATATTAGGTCTTCAGTAGTTCATAACTACTGAAGACTGACAATAACTCTTCAGCCGTTTACAACATCTGAAGGACAAAACCAAGGTTTCAGTATTTTTAACTACTGAAGACTAACACCAAGTCCTCAGATGTTACAACCACTGAAGGTTAAGACCACGTCATCAGTCGTTACAACAACTGATAACTAACACCAAAACCTTCAGTAGTTTTCTTTCAGCCTTTGCCCTACCCTATAAATACCCAACGTTCAGAGCATTTACTCCTCACTTGACCTAACCTTTCAAAACCTCTGAACTTCCCATACACCATTAATGGCGACCATGCAACTGAAACCTCGACACGACTGTGTCGCTCATCTCACCAAATTGCCATTATGGCCAAAATTTCACCATGCCGTCGATCTGATGCACGACTCACCTTACCAAACGGCATTCCTTTTGAACCCTACCATCTACACCACTCCCTGACGGAGTTTTGGACGAACATCACCGTCCAAACCGGAGAGCAGGATGGCGAGGTCTCTCTCCGGTCCTCCGTTAACAACCACCCAGTGGTTATCACTCCAGCTACCTTGCGCCAAACCCTAAAGCTGGAGGATGCCACCTACCCAACCTCCTACCCCAAAGGCGCCCTAGATCTATCCTTCACATCCAACGACTACCAGGGTGACCTCTCCGCCGCAACCTTGTTGAAGAAACACTTCCCTGATCCCCAACGCCTCATTTTTCATATGGTGAACGTGTGTCTGGCTCCCAAAACCTCTTCATGGGACCAGATGTCAACAAGGTGGCAACAGGTATTGTTCTCTATCCTTGAAAAACAACCTTTAAACTTAACAGATATTATATTTTTGGAAATCAAGGATATGGTCACAAAACCAGTTTCTAACCGATGGATCTTGTATCCTCGGTTCATCATGGCCATAATAGAGAACCAGCTTTAGGCTGAGGGACTTGTTGGCACTAGGGTCCCTGCCATGGCTGTTCTAGCCGAGGTATACTCCAGGCACAACTCTGACCAATCCCTAAAACAGGCTGGCTGGCTGCGAAAACCCACGCAGCAGGAACCCACAGCCTCCACCTCCAAATCCAAAGTCCCCACCAAACCAAAAGCCAAAAAGAAGCCCAAAAAGGCTACTCAGGGAGATGAGTCTCCTGAGGATGCCCCTGCAACACAAAGGCAGGATGTGCCTGCTGGTTCGATTCTCCCAGCAGGTACCACGACTCCACCCACCACAACCGCATAGGCTTCCTCTCAACAAGAGCCTGATGCAACCACTTCTGGGGCAGCCACACTTCTGGGGTCTATCTCACTTGAGAAGACTGCCATTGAAATGCACAGTCCTCCCCCTGTGCACACTGCTTCGAGCCCATCTACTGATGAGACCGCCCCACAAAGCCCTACATTGGCAATAGCCAAAGTGCTGACCCATCTGAGCACTCCACCCTCTCCCCATAAACCTATTACAACTGGGGAGACTCCAACAGAAGAGGGGGTGGATACACGTGCCAGTGGGAGCCCACAGCACAGAGAATCACAAGTCCAATCTCCCAGTGTGGCTAGGGAGATAGGACAATCTGGTGAGGCTGCCACTTCCTCTGCATCAACATCTGAGCAGGGTGAAGCTGGTAACATCAATAAGACCTCACCAGAGGCAACTGCCGATGATGGATCCAATCCGGAGGCTGGAAGTCCCCAGTACCATGAACAAGGGGCACATGCTATTACTGAGCCACACTCAGAGCATGTACATCCTGACATTGTCAGGAGGTCAGGTGATTCAGTTCATACTGATGATGACCTGAGCTTCTTCTTCGACGTTGTAGCTCACAACACTATCTTAGAGGATGAGATAAGCAGACTCAAAGAGCTGCTTGCTCAGATGATTCAAGATAGAAGTCCATATGCCACCACAACCCCACAGATGGCACCTTCACCCGAAGGTCTCACAAACACTGAGCCACTCCCACAAACTCGGCCACCAGCCCCTGCTTCTGGCACTAGCTCTCAGGGTCAGAACCCCCCTGAGCAGCTGGATGCTATCCTCCAGAAATCCCTGCCTCTCATCACATCCATACTAAAAGATATAGTCATTCAAACCATTGATGAGAGGCTTCCCACTTATATCCAACCCATGGTGGAGGTTGCCATTACGAAGGCGCTTGCTGATAGTCAAACCCCAACCAATGCACCCAAAAAGGGGGAGACATCAGTGCAAGCCAAGGGGAAGAGGGGAGAGGATGAGTTAGAGGCAGAGAAAAAGGTGGTGGTTAAGAGGGAGAGGGCTGAGGAGAGTAGTAGGGTGAAGGATAAAGGGAAGAGGAAAGAGAGGGAGGTTGAGCATATAGAAGTGGCTGGAATCCAAAAGGATTTCAGTGTCACTTATAAGAAAAAGGGAGAGGAGGGAAAGAAGGTGGCTGACTCCGATCTAGCAGCCCTTGTCATGGAGGTTGATGCTGAACAAAGCCGATCAATGGACTCTGCCATTGATCAGCTGTTCAGGCAAGGCTTTGACAAGGACACAGCATTGCTAGATCAGGAGCTCAGGAAGATGGAGACTAGGGAGATGGAACACCGATGGTCTACTTATAGCCAAGAGGACAAAAAGAGACTCGAGGCTATGAGTAGATTCATTTCAAAGTATCTGGGCAGGCCAGTCCTTGATGCCAAAGCATGGACCAGGGACAGAATCTTGGCTATAGCCACCAAGATCTGTTCAGCTGGTGACTTCACAAAAGGACTGGTCGCTGAGGCCCTCTCCGAAGCCGGTGCTGGGAACAGGACACTGCTGGCAAAATAGACCAAACCATCACTCATCTCTAGATTGCTAGCAGTGCCTGCCAACATTCCCACACCAACCACCAAATCACAACCAACAAAACCAACCCCTTCTCCATCAAAACCCGCAGCCAATGATCCACCCTTGAAGAAGAAGAGAAGGGTGTTGAGGCTGCAAGAAGAAGAAGAAGAAGAGGAGGATGAGGAGGATAGTCTGCCCATTTCAGCAGTTATACCACTACCTAAAGCCAAATCCCAAACCATCACTCCCACCTCACAGATGGACACTGTGAGGGTAAAACTAGAAGAAAAGGAGCAGTAAAGATTACACGATGAGGCAATGCTGAAAAGCATTGACAAATCATATGCTGCTTCTACTTCTATCATGAACATGAAGAAGGAGGCTCTGAGACTCTTCACTCTTAAACAAACCTTTCAATATGAAAAGGAAAGAGTGAGGACTTGGCCTGATCCTAGGGTGGCTCACAGGATAGTTCAAAAGGCTATGCCTGTGAGATACAAGAGCCAACTTAAGAGAATCTTAGATGAAGTGATCTCTGTGGCTCTTGTAATAACACCCTGGGAAATAGTAGAGGAGTTCGAGAAAGCCTATAGAGCCAACCAATCACCCCAAACAATGCTAGATAATAGGGTGACTAGGAAAGGGTTGGTCTATAAGAGGCTTGAGAACTTCCATAGGGATGAGCTCAACCTGTTATTGGAGGGAAAACATCCTGATGAATTTGCATACAGGCAAGTCACAACAGTTGAGCTCAAAAATGGAAAACAGGCCAAGTACATCTCAGAGCTGTACGGTCGGGAGGGATTGTTCGATGGTGCGCCTGAAGACCTTACCAAAGAAGAACAAATGATCTTTCTTCAGGCCTACACCCGAGAATCCTACCGGCTTGTACATGGGAGGTAGATCTCATGGATGGGACAACAGTTCTGTGTCCAATTCCCCAAAACAGAGCTCCCATCCATACTTAGCCAATCAAACCCTAGAGACTACCTCTTAGGCCAGTGCTTATCTGGGTCAACTTCTAATCTGATCTAGAAGGAAATAGACCAATCCTTATGCCAACAATAAGTGGGACAACCAATAATTAGAGGTTTTGGCTGCATTGGTTCAGGGGGAGATTGTTGGACCAAAAGAACCAATGAGCCAAGATCAGGAAAACCTCTAAGTCCCACATGCCACTGCAACAACTGCTGAAGACTCCCATCAGCTGTTCTGACAAAGTCTGAAGATCAAAGTATGAAGATCAAAGAACTTAAGAACAACAGCTGAAGACTCTAAAGTACTGAAGACAAGTACTGAAGTCTGAAGTACTGATCATACAAGTACTGAAGACTTCAAGTACTGAAGACAAGTACTGAAGAATCAAAAGCTGAAGAACTGAAGAACTGAAGACCTTCTACTGAAGCACAAAGTCTGAAAACATGACTGAAGACAACAGCTGATGACATCTACTGAAGTCATCAGCTGTTACATCATCTGAAGCCAAGTCTGAAGAACAAGTGCTGAAGACTCAGAGTTTGTCACAACAGCTGAAGAAGCCTTCTTCAGTTGTTGTGATGGTTTTTCCCTTTTACTAGTTTATTTTGTTTCAGTAGTTGTACAATAGCTGAAGAGCTTGTTCTTCAGCTGTTATAGTATCAGTAGTTATAAACGACTGAAGAGTTTGTTCTTCAGTCGTTGTAGGATTTCAGTAGTTTACTTTTGTCAGTACTTGTAAAAGATAGGAACACTTTTGTAAGAAGATGTCAGCTGTTGACATCTTCAGTAGTTTTATGTTCCGTCAGTTGTAATTTTAATAATCGGTTGATGTCAGAGAAAGGACATCACCACTATCCTTTTGCCACCTATAAAAGGATGGTGAACCATGCTGTTTTTATGGCCGAAACGTGTTGAGCAATAGAAAAATTAATTTTTCGCAGAACTCTTTTCTCTCTCTATGTTTGTGCTTTTACTTGCAATATCTTTTATGTTCTTGCTATAATTGCTAATTAACGTGCTAAATCCGCTGCAAACCAATCTGATTGATCAAACGAGAGGTTGAGATCCTATTAAGTGAATGCCCTGGCGCTCGCCCTCGGTCCTTCACTCCCCGTCTTCTTCACCCCGGAACCCTCGGCTCTCGGCTTCTTACAGTCTTTACTCATATGACCACTTTCCCCACAGTTGAAGCACCTCGTACTCCTGCAATCTCTAGCCATATGACCAGGCTTCCCACACTTAAAACAAACGTTCAACCCCCATCTACACTCGCTACTGTGCTCCTTCCCACATTTGCCACACTTTCTCGATCCCGTACCCGGTATGGCTACACGACGATCATCCACCCATGCCTTCTTGTTACCTGTCGAGGCATCACCCCAACCAAACCTCTTCCCACTCTAGTTTTGATCACCACCACCCTTCTTACTACCTTCAGCCACCACCACTACCGCCCTCTCATCATATAACCTCCCTACCAAGTCCACCGCCGACCTAAACGTGCTCGGTCGGGCAGCGATCATGTGCCTGTGAATATCCGCTGGCAAACCCTGAATCTACCTCTTAATCTTTCATGATAGAGGCGTCACCTGATCCGGCACCAGACGTGCCATCTCATTGAACTTCGTGGTATACTGCTGGTGTGTCATGGTTCCCGCCTCTAGTTGAAGAAACTCCCTCTCAACCTTGTCCATTTCTTGGTGAGGACAAAACTCCTCAATCACCAACTTCTCTGACTATCTCATCCTCCCAATAGCCCTGCTACCCTCGGCTTGAACTATATTGTCTCACCAGGACAGTGCCGAGTCCATAAAAGAGTGGGCAGCAAAATTTACTTTCTGATCCTCCAGGCACTCACTGATGTTCAAAACAACTTCCATTTCTCTCACCGACCGGTGAGCAGCAGTAGCAGTGCCGTTGCCATCAAAAGTAGGGGGCTTGCACCTTTGAAATGCCCCGTAGTTATAGCCTCATGCCGCCTCCGGCGCAGGCACCTCTTCTTTCTCTTCTTCATCATCAGAAAGAATTGTTTCAGGCTCCGGTTGCTCCCGTCCTCCCAAGGACCTGTTCCTCTCTTTCCGTTCTCCTTCCCGTACAACCTTAATCACTTCAGTCACCATAGACGGTAAGATCGTCTGCATGACTTGATGAACCTCCTCCACTACAGCCTCCTTTACCGAGGCTATCGAATTGGCGCTCTCATCTACACCCTCTGGATGAGGGGTCCCGAGTTCTTCAGGAACCACCTTTTCAACTCTAGGCCTGCCTCTTTTGGGCTGCGATACAACACCAAGCCCACCACATGAGGCTTTAGATGATCTACCACCGGCCATCCTCTATCACACACTGAAAGATTCAAACACTAACACGGTTATTCAAGAGAACAGCTCAGTTTATGTCAAGTATATAGTAAGTCCCTAATTACAATGGCCAGTTGTGATTAGCCACTTACTTTCCTCTTCATACCCTAAGCATTACCTGTCCTGAATACATCAGTATTTAAATCTACATACAACACATAACCACATACCATGCGCACATAATACCGGTTAACATTAAGAAAATACCTGATGGCACGCAGCTACTCAGATTGGCATCCCTTCTCTTTCCATCCCATTCTCAGTTTAAGTTAAGGTTTATTTTGAAAATTTACCAATTTCACTTAAACATTGGCTCTGATACCAACTTGTAAGGCCCCATTCCCAGAACGCTTACAGTTGGTCGATCATTGCACAAAACATACATTTGTGCTTAACTTATAAAAAACATCACAGTGGAAACAATCAAAATGACCGCTCATTTCATCATAAAAGCTTTTGCAAAATAATACATTGTTAATCAATTACAAAATATATATTGGTGCATTACATCACAAAAGCATTATATGAATGGATGCCATCCAAAAGAGCTGAGTAGCCGCCCCGTGCCATCCTCAGCAACATCACCTGCCAACTAGAAACACATAAAAAGTCAGCATTGCTGAGTGAGTTCTAGTTTAATAAATAAATACTTTACTTTCGTTAAAAACTGCTTCTTTACATTCATGCGATCACACATCATACATATACATAGGTAATATCATTATTATCTTTATCATTCATTATCTTTTACTTCTAACTAGATCCTGTCAAACTTTATCCTCTTCATGGCACGCAGCCATGATTACCGAGGTCGAGTGACAAGGATCCCGTTTCGTACAGTGTTTTTGTATTTCGTCCGTTCATTTCTTTCGTTCGTTCATTCTTTAACTTCCGTTCATTCAACGTACGTCATTACCATTCACATTTGTTACTTTCATTCACATTCGTTCATAAATTCTTACTTTCATTTGTACGTTCATTACTTTCGATGACATGTACATTACCCTGAACATTGTGCACGAAGCGGGTAACTGAGCCTGAGGTCTTTCATAGACCTCGAACATTAGCCAAGGAGCTGGCTTCAGTACCTAGGGTAAGTACATCCACCACTTATCTTTTCTCTTTCATTTTGGATCAATGCCGTATGCTGTATCCCGAACATTACGCACGAAGCTGATGCTGGACCTGTGGTAATTAAACCATGAACATTATGCATGAAGCTGATCCAGTCACCTAAGGCAAGCGGCAAGGATCCTATACATATGGTCAATCACGAAGATTGGACCCTAGTGTGCATCCTTCAGGGTAGCTAACCCACACACCATTGAGCTAACACCTTCATTGGGTGTGCACCTCCATACATTTGCTTGCAAGCCTTTCTTATATTCATTCATTCATTCATTAATGCATGCATTCTCTTATTACGTTCCTCTTTTCGTTATCTTCCACTTTACGTTACATAATGCTTTCATTTCATTCAGTAACATAACATGTAAAGCCACGGGAAAGATAAACATACGTCATAATAAGGAACATCAACATACACGGTTATCATCATCATACAGGGCAATATCACACATAACATACATCATGCATAAACATGCAACATCATCATCATCATGCCCGTCATAACTTCTAAGGCCTCAACGGCCATCTTACACGTATTTACGGGAACTACCACGTCAAAACCTACACCTGCACTTTCCCCCAAAAGTCAGTACTTTAACTATGCTCCTTCTCGGGTACAACAGCCCTATTTGGTCGTATGGGCACCCATCAGTCGCATGGCATCCATGCGACTGAACATCATGCGAATGGACCAATACGGATGAACACCAATGTGGATGAACACCCAATTGTGAGAATGGACCTCATGTGGATGGACTCTATGCGAATGGACCTTATGCGGATGAACACTAAGCGAATGGGCTCTCAGTCGCATGACTCCCCATGCGACTGGCCCTCTACTCATGCGACTGAACCTCAGTCGTGCGAATGAACTCCAATCGCACTTCAATCGGCCGTATAGTCTGCAGTTTGTCGCCTAGCCCTAACTGATGCAGAATGCAGTTCATCCCGAACCCAATCTACCATTTTCGTCCTCCAAGCTCATCCAAACCCATTCTAAGCCCAAATAAACCATCCTAGACATTAGGAATGCATACTACAACCCCATTCAAGCACACACAAGCCCGAAAACAAACTCCAAACGCATCACACGCAAACACATCCAAATGGGTAAAGAACACACACATACAAAAACTGGTTTACTATGTGTTCTAGCCCCAAATCAGTTGAAAATGAGTAAAATAGGGGTCCTAGGACTCACACAAACTACACCAAGGATAATAGCTTCATTTAGACCCGCTACACGATGATTTTGCACACTTGAATCCACTCGAACCAACCCTTTCTCTTCTCTTCTCCCTTTTCTCTCTTCTTTCTCTCTATGGCTGATGTTTGTGAGTGTAGGGAGAGGGTAAGGGCTGCCCTATCCCTTTAAATATCTCCACTTACCCAACTTTCTCGCGTTGGAAAGTTTGGTTCCCCGACTTCGGACTTTATTTCTTTTTCTTCCTTCGTCGGCTTCAAAGAAAATATCCGGGTGTTACACGACGCGCATGATTTCTTTATCGACCTTATTCCTATGAAGCTTGGATCATTTCGTATGTCCATCGATTATCGCGAGCTTAATAACTTACCATCAAGAACCGCTTCCCTCTTCCTCGTATCGATGATCTTTTTGACCTACTTCAAGGAGCTGCTACTTTCTCAAAAATTGATTTACGATCAGGTTATCATCAATTAAGAGTCCATGACGATGATATCCCAAAGACTGTGTTCCGTACTCGACATGGGCACTATGAGTTCATGGTTACACCTTTTGGTTTAACAAATACTACTACTATCTTTATGGATCTCATGAATCGAGTATGCAAGCCTTATCTTGATAAGTTTATGATTGTCTTCATTGATGACATACTTATCTGTTCTAAGTCCAAAACCGATCATGAACTTCACTTGCGATAATTTCTTGAACTGTTGAAGAAAGAAAAGTTGTACGCGAAGTTCTTGAAGTGCGAATTTTGGCTCGAGGAAGTTCAATTTCTAGGACACGTGGTGAATAGCCGAGGAATTCACGTTGACCCTGCAAAGGTGGAAGCTGTGAAGAATTGGAGTGTTCCTACAACTCCAACTGAAGTTCGTTCTTTCCTTATTCTTGCTGGCTATTACCGGCAATTCATTGTCAACTTTTCAAGAATCGCGAAACCACTTGCTTCTTTAACTCAAAAGAATAAACCATTCGAGTGGGGGTCTGAGCAAGAGGAAGCCTTTGAAGCATTAAAACACAAGTTGTGTAATGCTCCTATCTTGACCCTACCCGATGGAAACGATGATTTTATCGTGTATTGTGATGCATCTAAACAAGACCTTGGTTGTGTTCTCATGCAACGAGGAAAGGTCATAACGTATGTATCAAGACAATTGAAGGTCCCTGAGGTGAATTACATGACACGCGATTTTGAACTTGGTGCTGTGGTTTTTGCCTTAAAGATTTGGAGGCATTACATTTATGGTACGCAATGTACAGTCTACACCGATCACAAAAGCCTTCAACACGTTTTTAATCAAAAAGATCTCATTATGAGACAACATCGTTGGGTTGAGTTAATTAGTGATTATGACTGTGACATTCGTTACCACCCTGGGAAGACAAATGTTGTAGCCGATGCACTAAGTCGTAAGGTCCATAACAAGATGGTCTCATTTCAAGAAGTTCATGATCGACGACAATGGTTTGACACTTTGGGAGAATTTGATACCGAGATCCGTTTAGATGTCAACGAGACTGCTGTGCTACTACAAAATTTGAGGATTGAAAGCGACATAGAGACTAGTATTTTAGAGACTCAACAAGCGGTTCAACAAGAAGGAAGAATGGGAGAGGAATTTGAGCATAATCTTCTAGCACGACTAGAAACGGATTAATATATTTTGCGAATTGAATTTGGGTTCCGAATCGTGATAACCTTCGTACTTTCATCATGAACGAAGCTCATGAAACTCGTTATTCTATTCATCCTAGCTCCGATAAGATGTATATGGACCTGCGTGGTCAATATTGGTGGACTGGGATGAAGAAAGACATAGTGACTTACGTAGCTAAGTGTCTTGCATGTACAAAGGTTAAAGCCGAACATCAACATCAAAGTGGATTACTTGAACAACCCGAGATTCCTATGTGGAAATGAGAACACATATCCATGGACTTCATCACTAAACTACCTCGTACCTCTCAAGGGCATGATAGCATATGGGTGATCGTTGATCGATTGACCAAGTCGGCAAATTCATACCCATACATGACACTTATAAAACATCAAGGTTGGCTCGTATATACATTGATAAGATTATGAGTCGTCATGGCGTACCTTTGCATAACATATTCGACTGAGACGCTCGTTTCACTTCGCACTTTTGGTCGTCTATGCAAGAAATCTGGGGTACTTAGCTGGATCTAAGCACGACTTACCATCCTCAAATGGACAGTCAAACCGAGCGAACCATCCAAAACCTGGAGGATTTGCTACGTCTCTGTGTCCTTGATTTCGGTGGTGACTGGGATACGCATTTACTTCTTGCGGAATTTTCATATAACTATAGTTATCACTCGAGTATCAAGATGGCACCTTTCGAAGCGCTTTATAGTCGTAAATATCGTTCCCCGATCTGCTGGACCGACATTGGTGAAGACGTCATCACTGGTCTTGACTCATACAAGAAATGACCTACAAAGTCTCCATAATTCGCAAGAACCTTGAAGTGGCGAGAAGTCGACAAAAGAGCTATGCCGATAAGCGACGTAAGCCGTTGGAATTCCAAGTTGGGGATAAAAAAAGGTTCTTCTTAAGGTCTCACCATGGAAGGGCGTTGTTCGCTTCGGAAAGAAAGGTAAAGTAGCTCCAAGATTTGTAGGACCATTCAAGATTCTGAAAAGGATCGGGAAAGTGGCTTACAAACTGGAATTACCTTCCGACCTTAGTGGAATTCATCATGTTTTCCATGTCTCAAATTTGAGGAAGTGTTTGGTTGACGAGAGTCTGCATGTTCCGTTGGAAGACATTCAGATTGATGAGTTATTACACTTCGTCGAGAAACCCGTCGAAATCATGGATCGCATTATGAAGAAGACTAGAACCACAACTACCCCAATCGTTAAGGTTCGCTGGGATAATACACGTGGAGCTGAGTTTACTTGGGAGCGTGAGGAGCATATGAAAAAGAAATATCCGCACTTGTTAATTTAAGTTTCATTCTTAATTTCGGGACAAAATTCTTAAAAGTTAGGGAGATGTAACCTTTCGTGGTTTTCGTTAATTAAAAGTTAATTCTGTTATGTTCTTGTAAGGATTGTTTATGTCATTTATAAAACCATGAGTATTATTTATGATTGCTCCTTGTATTATATTCTTTTATTCATTAATTTAATGGTTAATAATCAAATTTTAACAATAATAACTAATAATAATTATAATAATAATAATACTAATAATAATAATACTAATAATAATAATAATAAATATGATAATAGTAATTATAATAATAATACAAATAATAGTAAAAATAAAGATAATAATAATAATACTAATAAATAATAATTTATAAAAACTAATTAAACTTAAAAATGTTCAAAACTTAAAGTAATCAAGTTAAGGGGGCCTTTATGTCAATTTTAAAACTGAAAATAGAAATTTGAAGCATAAAATAATCAGGAAGAAAACTGCAGGGGCCATTTGTGAAATTTCAAAAGTTCCAACCCAACCCCCTGCCCTCTTTTTCCCCTCAGTTTTCCGGCCAGCCTCCGGCCACCGCCGGCCGCGGCTCCGACCATCCCCAAATACCCATTTTAATGCATGTTTTTCATCTATAACCGTTCCAAATGCTTCGTGAAGATGATTTGAAGCCAAACAAACACTTTAATTGAAGTTAAACAATGGTTATGAACTCAAAGAGTTCGAATAACCGATACCATTACTCTTAGAACCATTCGGTAATTAAACCCTAGTAATAATTCAATTAATCAAATCTGAACGATCATTTATCTGTTCCTAAACTATTACCATTTTCAATTTCAATGGAAAAAAACACAAACACCACCTTTGATCCCACCCTCACCGCGACCTGTTCATTGACCGGGCATCTTTCCTTTCGTTCAAAATCAAGTGATTAGATACACCATTCTACTAGTTTTTTTTACATGGCGAGCAAAAGCCCCATGGTTATCAACATTCACAGAGTTGTTTCGTGAATCAATTTGGTCTCCAATCGAAAGGGTTCATGGAGTTTTGGGGGTTCTTTTTCTGTTTATGTTTTAAGATTTTAAAACCAAGATAAACCACGGCCACGACCCTGGTTCACTGGTTAGTCACTTGCATCCATACTTCAGGTCCCGGGTTCGAACCCGGGCACCCTCAATTATTTTTTGAGGCCTTTTTCAGCCTTTAAAAAAATATAAAAATTTCTAAAAATTATAAAAATAAGTTTTATAACCTTCCTTTATTTTAAAAGTTACCTAATGATTTTATGTAAATTTATTTAGCTAAACACTTTAACATTTGTTATAAAAATATTATTTACAAATGTTATAAATAGTTATTTTTATAAAAATGGACTCTAAATAATAATTTAAAACGTTAAATTATTAGTGGACACCATATTATCTTTAATTATGGATTAATCATGATAATTGCGTAAATTATATCTATTTCATAAATTCACAAATTATTTACAAATGTCATTTCGGGTTATTTCCTATAAAATGTACTTTAAATAATAGTTTAGATTAGTATATTATTATTGGTCAATACGTTATGATTAATAAATTATTATTGGTCAATACGTTATTTTAATCATTGTTAAATTATGTTTCTTTCCAAAGATTATGAAAATTTATTTACATTTTATATTTAAACCTTATCAGTTTTTATACATAATTTATTTTCTATATTAAAACATTGAAATGGTATAATTCTTTTTGTTGAATCAAAATACAAATGATTTCATTATATAAATTTATTTACTTGATAAAACCCCACAATTCTATTGAAAGCCTAGTCCTCGTTAGAACGTTAATCTTATTATTAACTTTAATCTTGTAATATATACGTTTAGGTGACTTGGAAAGGAATACGTTGAAATATCATTTAACACTTATTATCATCTTATATACATACATCAGGTGAGTTTTCTATGCCCCTCTTAATATTATTTCACACCATTTGGGGTGAAATATGTTAACTTATCAGCTTACACTTATAAACCTTTTGATACTTGTAAACGCACATGCAATTCATCTTTACTTTTTATCATGGTTATTTGTATTATTGTGAGTTTTATATGATAAACATTATATGTTGACAATCATGAACTATTGCTAGCTTGGCGACGTCATAGATCTATGGGCCTGACAAGCCTATTTGGTGGTCCTAGTGTCGTACTCTTGAGCACTATAGGGACCAAGTACACTTAGCTAATCGTTTAATCTTGTAATCTGTCAAGGTTTGATTGTAGCTATATGTATTCTATAAACTTGCATAATTCGTAACCATTGACATGAATTGCTACTTGTAAACCTTTATATATATATATATATATGTATGCATAACCTATGGAAACTCACCAACTTTCATAGTTGATCTTTTATTTTTAACATGTTTCAGGAAATGTACAAGGTTGATGTTATCATTGAAGCATGCTCACACCTAGGATTTGGACATAGGATAATAAATAAATTATTGAAAAACTTGGATGTTGAACTTTGTTTACTTTGTTTCATTAAGACTTTTGGTTGTAATGCTTATTTAAAACATATGATATTATATTTATATTTAAAGATAGTGTTATGTGGCTATGAACAATCTTAACCCTCACATCTCGACGTTTCCACCGTTAAGGTTGGGGTGTGACACTTTGTCACATCCCGACGGAAGCGTGAAATGCTTGGGTGTGACTTCTCGGCTCAAAATATATTGATTATAGATAAAATAATCATAAAAGTAATTTAACAAAACAGTGCATCATTCATTTATATATATACATATATATATGTACAAATATATATATACATACACACACACACACACACATATATATATATATACATGTGTGTGTATGTATGTTCAGGTTACATTCATAATTCATATAGAAAATTTGTCCACCTAGAGACTTTTACATATTTTAATGTAACCTTAATACAAAAGATGCTTGTAACCACTTCTCAGTCTTCAGTAGTAGTGGATATATGCATCCACTGTTACGCTGGGATCAAACAAATTTATAGTTACTATAACACACATCTTTTCTAATTACTTCATACAACTCATTATACACATCAAAGGAAAGCATAACACTATTAGTCAGTTTTTACCTGAAAAATCATACTCAAAATAGTCAACATAATGTTGGTGAGAACATAGGTTTAATGACTAAACAAAATATATTGATGCAACATAAATAAGATTACAACTAAACCTACTTATATGTCAGGTGATTTATAACTGTCACACATATAAATCACAAAATCAGATAATATAGTATCACAACACTCATCCTGCTGGTGCAGGAAATATTTTCCTAAGTAGCGCTACCTATATTACCAGACGGTTTCTCATCCAAATTAATGGTTGATGATTATGGCACAATGACAGTATATATCAAAAAGTCTTATTTATATTAGCATCAATCAAAAATCAGTATGCTTTTTCCCCCAAACTCATAAATGTAAAATGGGGCTATTAAACTTAACTTAAATCTAGCAAAACCCCATAAAATAATTATATGTTTGAAATAAATCTTATTTCTTTAAAATTTTTAGTATTTATATCTTAAATCAAATAAAAATTTCATAACAGTACCTACGGCTATCCATATATTACCAAATTTGATAAGCAGCAACATCTTAAAATCTAGATTAACATATAAATATTCAACTGATAATTATGTGTAGATAATTTCCTTGAATTTTTACAAAATTTATATTGAATAGAATAAATAGTTAAATATCTCTAAAAATCCCTAAATTCATACACACTATTTTCTTCTACATATCATAATTTACGGGAATTTTTCATAATTTAAATCACTGTTTTGCGATTTCTTTCAATTTTCTATTTACAGAATATTCTAAAATATAAAACTCATTCATATATGCGATTTAAGTCACGAAATTTATTCAGAAATTTGTATAAGTATAAGGGTTATTATATAATTTTCTATTTTTTTACCATATTCGGAGCTTCTGTATAATAATTTTCTTTTATTTTCTTTAGATAATTATATAAATTAATCTACTCATCATTATTCCATCAAAATTTACAGATTACTATTTCTGATATTTCTTAACAAGTTCCAAATTTTGTTCCCACAATCATAGTCCATTAGGTATTTTAATCTAATTTCTCATGATCATCTATGTTTTAATTTTCAATCTTTTTGTTTAAGTCCTTGATTTATAAAAATTTCAAGTTCTTAGTTCTGAAACTCCCTTTCTTACTGATTTTTAAATAAAATCAAATGTTCAAAAGATTTGACAAATAGTTTTGGTGTTCATACATAATGGGTTAGTCACATATGTATGTATAACACATATGTAACCTTTTAAAACTTGTTTGTCATAGTTTATAAGAATCAAAAACCTTGTTAATAGATGAAGAAAGGATAAAGATGGTTGGAGATGCCTTTTATTCTTGGATTCCAAGGCTTGAAAAAGAGTTCTTGATGATCCAATCTTGGTGTGTTTGTTCTTGAAGCTTCATCAGTGATGTTGGTTGAGTGATGAGAGCAAGAGGTGATGGTGGTTGTGATTTGAGATCCGAGAGGGAGAGAGAGCCAAGAGTGATGAAGATGTTTGTGATTATGGTGGGTTGGGTTCCATGCGGCCGAGGAATAAGAGGTGGGGAGGTTCATGATTACCTCTAAGTCCTAGACTTATGAGGTGGTGATTATAGGGGTGTTTAGTTGGTCTCTTAGGGTTAGGTGGCAAGTTATGCAGATGATTAGTGGCATGGTGGCTAGGTGGAGGATTTTGGAGCAAGGGTTAGTGGCAAGGGGTGGATAGGTGTCGGGTTTGGAGGGTAATGACACATTGGGTCATTAATGCTAGGATTAGTTTATGGTTTAGCTATTAATCGGGTTATTTAGTGCCTTGATGAACCAAGTTTTAGGGCTAAGGTTGTGTTTATATTGGTGTTTAAGGTTTGATTAGTTTTAGTTTTGACACAAAAGTTTCTAAATGAAAATTTTGTTTGGTAATGTTTGATTAAATTTTGTTCTTTATTTCATTACGTATGGATAGAAAAATATATAGCAAATGTCTTTATTATACACTTAATTACATGTTTTGGTAACATAAGTACATGTCTTTCACAACTCATAAAGTTCATGTCTTCAAATATATATATATATATATATATATATATATGCATACGTAAGTAATCATGCCTATACGTATACTTACTTATGCTCAACTATATATGCATATAAAACTCAAATAAAGTTACCTTAGTAAATTCTAACAATAATATATATATATATATATATATATATATATATATATATATGTATATATATATATATAATCAACTTGTAGTAATTCTTAAAACGTCAAGTTACCTAACCTTAGATTTCAGGGTTGTCACATTCTTCCCCCGTAAAAAGAATTTTGTCCCGAAATTCGTCTTTTGTCAGTATCTGATTACATGGGAAATTTTCTTTATAACTGTCCTTTTTCATTCAGTTTAACCTCAAATAAGTGTGAATATTATTTTTGATTTCATCCTCTCGTTCCCCTGTAAATTCAAGTCCTCTTTTTGAATTCCACTTGACCCTTACTATTGGAATTTTACGTCTTCTTAAACTTTTTACTTCCTTGTCCATAATAGCTACTGGTTCTTCTACAAAATGGAGTTTCTTATCTATTTTTATTTCTTGTATTGGTACCCTTAACGTCTCATCTATCAAACATTTCTTCAAATTAGATATCTGAAAGGTGTTGTGTATTTCACTTAGTTCCTAAGGTAAATTTAACTTATAAGCTATATGACCAATCCTATCTATTATCTCCAAAGGGCCAACATATTTAGGGTTTAACTTATTTCTCTTTCCAAATTGGATAATTCCCTTTGCTGGTGATACCTTTAGATACACCTTATCTCATATCTGCAATTCTAAAGGTTTTATTCTTTTGTCAGCATAACTCTTTTGTCTATCACATGCTTCTTTTAATCTGCCCTTAATTTCAATGATCTTATCAGATGTTTCCTGTATAAGTTCCAGGCCAGTAAGTTATCTGTCTCCTACCTTATTCCAGCACAGAGGTGATCTAAGCTTCCTTCTATATAAGGCTTCAAACGGAGCTAGTCCAATACTTACATGATAGCTATTGTTATATGAAAATTCCATCAACGGTAAGTGTAAATCCCAGTTACCAACAAAATCTAATGCACATGCTCGTAATAATCTTCCAATGTTTGGTTTGTTTTCTCGCTCTGTCCATCTGTCTGTGGATGGTATGTTGAACTCATATTTATCTGAGTTCCTAAGGCTTTTTTGTCAAGTCTGCCAGAATCTTAAAGTAAATCTGCTATCTCTGTCAGATATTATTGATATGGGTATCCCATGTCTAAACATAATTTCTTTCATATAAATTCTAAACATAATTTCTTTCAAATAAATTCTTGCTAGCTTTTGTATCTTATAATCTTCTCTGATTGGTAAGAAATGTGCTGACTTAGTCAGTATGTCTACTATAACCCATATTCTGTCATACCCACTTGTGGTTTTAGGCAACTTAGTTACAAAGTCCATGATGATTTGATCCTATTTCCATTCAGGGATTTCTGTTTGTTGCAAATATCCTGAGGGTTTCTGATATTCGATCTTAAATCTTGAACAGATATCACACCTTTCTACAAATTCAGCAACAAACATTTTCATACCTGACCACCAATACTAGTTTCTCAAATCTTTGTACATTTTATTTCCCGGGTGTACTGAATATCTAGACTTGTGTGCTTCCTTTAAAATAATTTCCCTAAGCATGTTATTATTAGGAATCCAAATTCTTCCCTTAAATCTCAGGATTCCATCTAACATTACTTCCAGTTGCTTGCTCTGTCCCTTCACATCTTTTAATTCATCTTCTTGTTGAGCTTCTCGAATCTGGCTTATCAAATCCGAGCGTAATTCTATCCTCATGGCATGAACTCGTAATAGCTTAATTCTTTCTTTTCTGCTTAAAGCATCAGCTACTACATTTGCTTTTCATGGGTGATACTTAATTTCATAATCATAATCACTTAGTAATTCTACCCATTTTATTTGCCTCATATTTAAAATATTTTGATCAAATATGTGTTGTAAACTCTTATGGTCTGTATAAATTATACACTTAGTTTCATATAGATAATGTCACCAAATATTAAGTGCAAACACTACTGCTCCTAGTTCTAAATCATGTGTAGTGTAATTCTTTTTCTTCATCTGAGCTGCTTAGATGCATATGCTTTACCTTATCTTGTTGTATTAAGACATATCCAAAACCTTGATGTGATGCATCACAATATACTATAAAATCGTCTGTTCCTTCTGGAAGTGCTAAGATAGGAGCACTGCATAACTTATTCTTTAAGAGTTCAAAGGCAACGTTATGTCTTTCTCCCCAAACATATGGCTTATCTTTATGAGTTAACTCTGTTAAAGGTTGGGCTATCATTGAGAAATTTTCTATAAACTTTTCTATAATAACCTGACAAACCTAAGAATTGTCAAATTTCAGTTGGCGTTTTTGGAATTTTTCCATTTCATAACTGCTTCAATCTTTGTTGGATCAAATTGAATTTCTTCTTGGTTAACCACATGTCCTAGGAATTGTACTTCTCTTTTTCAGAATTCACATTTTGAAAATTTGGCATACAAATTCTCTTCCTGAAGTGGTTCTAAAGTTATCCTTAGGTGTTTCTCATCTTCCTTCTTATTCTTAGAATAGATTAAGATATCATCTATAAAAAGTGTGACAAATTTATCTAAATAAGGATTACATACGATGTTCATTAGATCCTTGAACACTGCTGGGGCATTTGTTAACCCTAATGGCATTACAAGTAACTCAAAATGACCAAATTGAGTTCTGAATGCCGTCTTAGGTATGTCCTCATCTCGCACCCTTAAATGGTGATATCTTGATCTTAAGTCAATCTTAGAAAAGTAACTAGATCTTTGTAATTGATCAAATAGGTCATCTATCCCAGGGAGAGGATACCTATTCTTTATGGTTACTTTATTGAGTTCTTGGTAGTCGATGCACATTCTAAAAGTTTCATCTTTCTTCTGTACAAATAGAACTGGTGCTCCCCAAGGGGATACACTAAGACGTATAAACCCTTTATCTAATAACTCCTGAAGTTGAGTTATTAATTCTTTCATTTCTGTTGGCGCTAAACGATACGGAGATTTGACTATAGGGGTAGTTCCAGGTATTAATTCAATTTTGAATTCTACTTGATGAGGGGGTGACAATCCTAGTAATTCATCAGGAAATACCTTTTGATATTCTCTAACAATAGGAACATCTTCTATGTTTTTCATGTATAATTGTGTATCAATTTTATGAGCTAGAAACAATAAACATTTTTTCATAAATATCTCTGAGCTTTCTTATATGAGACTATCTTTACAGTATCTTTAGGTTTTTCACCATATATGGTAAGGATTGTATTATTCTTATTTGAAGGAATTTTAATCATTCTTTTTTCACAAATAATTTTAGCTTGATTCTTACTTAGCCAATCCATACCCACAACAACATCAAAATCTCTAAACACAATAGGAATCAAATCTATACTAAAGTAATGATCATCTAAATTTAAAGTTAAATTAGGGATAAGCATGGATGATCGGTTCATGCCTAACTAAGGCTAGGCTACCCAATACCCACCCCTTACAATAACCCTAACGCCTAAAAATAATAATACTAATAATACTAAAACAACTCCTAATAATATTAATCTAAAATAAATAATAATTAACTTGATATATACTTAAACGAGAACATGCCTTAAAACTATCTACGGTAATTTGACATAGACTCCCTACTCACGCTCCTACACGAACTCCAAAAACGACTAATAACAATACCCAATAGGGTATTGATGACTTGCGATTCTCTTTATTTCAGAACGTTCCCAAGAAAACTTATAAGCTAAATTCAAACTTAAGGTCTCTATTTATAAGTGTCACACCCCCGCTGATAGCGGAAACACGGGGATGCGAGCTAGACGGGATCGTCATAACACATGGTTAACAATAGAGATGCAATATAGATATGATGACAAGCGTGACATGGCGTCACCCGTACACAAATGGAGACTTGTGTCGTGTTCAGTCAATGTTCACGACATCATAGTCATAAGTACAATATAAAATGAACACATAAACATTGCTGATAACTTGTAATGTAAATTCCCACAACCCGGGAACAAATGTCAAAAGAATGTTAATTGTTTAGAGTACTGCATCAATGTACAAAAGAATTGTTCATCATGTATGTTCAGTCTCAAAAATATGCTTCCTAGGGTCTCCACTAAAAGGCAACACTCCTAGAACTTCAATTACCCTGATCACCTGAAAAGAAATGCTCAAAATGGTCAACATAATTATTGGTGAGCTTCGCAGGTTTTAAGTATTACAAGATGATAAGATGAAGACAATAAGTAGGTTTATTAAGAGCTACCGCAACTACACTTATGTATAGGCGGTTTTACTAGTTATGATTAGCTACAGCCAAGCCTATTCATCGGTTCCTCACGGGAATTGATGGCTGTAAGGAAAACATTTCCAAGGTGTAAATAGTTTAAAAATGACGTAGCAAGATCCACAAAGCGCATACGTTTAGTTTACAACCAAACCAATCCTTAGGTCCCATTACCGGAACTAATGGTCGTATTGAAGAGCAATGATGTAGCAAGATCCACAATGCGCATACATTTAGTTTACAACCAAACCATTCCTTAGGTCTCATTACTGGAACTAATGGTTGTATTGAAGGGCAATGACGTAGCAAGATCCACAAAGCGCATACGTATAGGTTACAACCAAACCAATCCTTAGGTCCCATTACCGGAACTAATGGTTGTGATTGATGCTCGGCAAAGAAGAACCACGAAGTAGACCCACAAAGAAGAACCACACCGCCGAGAGTAGATAAGTATATCGTCAATGAATACAATCACGAACTTGTCCAAGTATGGTTTACACACCCGATTCATCAGATCCATGAATACAGCCGGTGCGTTAGTCAGTCTAAACGGCATGACTAAGAATTCATAATGAGCATAACGAGTCCTAAACGTTGTTTTCGGTACGTCATCCTCGAAAACCCTCAATTGATGATATCCAGAACGAAGATCAATCTTGGAGAAATAAGAAGCTCCTTGCAGCTGATCAAATAAGTCATCAATTCTGGGAAGAGGATATCGACTCTTCACAGTGAGCTTGTTCAACTCGCGTTAATCGATACCCATGCAGAACGACCCGTCTTTCTTTTTAACAAACAAGACCGGTGCTCCCCACGGTGAATGACTCGGCCGAATGAAACCCTTCTCCAATATCTCTTGTAATTGGCTAGATAACTCTTGCATTTCGGATGGCGCTAACCGGTACGGCGCTTTTGCTACCGGCGTGGCTCCAGGAACCAATTCTATACAAAATTCCACCTGTTAGGGGAGGAGGTAAACCGACAAGTCATCAGGGAATACTTCCGGATAATCTCGTACTACAGGAATATCCACCAACTTGTTGCCTTCTTCTTTCTTTTCCACCACATGGGCCAAAATGCATAACACTGCTTCCGTAAACACCGTCGCGTCTTCATGCAAGTGATAAGCTTCAGAGTTCTTCCAGGTCGTTCTCCTTGAATCTTAAGTACCTCCCCATTTGGCATGGGGATTCGTACTACTTTCTCCCGACAAACAATTTCAGCACCGTGTTTCGACAACCAATCCATTCCCACAATCACATCGAAGCTCCCTAACTCGAAAGGCATTAAGTCTATGTCGAAGGCATGGTTCTCCAATATCATGGAGCACTGTCTAATAATCTTATCTGCTTGTACAACTCTACCGTTGGCCATTTCTACAGAGAAGCTAGTTTCTAGTCTACTAGGGTTCAAGGCAAGCATGTGTGCAAAATCAGAAGATATGAAACTAGTGTCTGCCCCAGTATCAAATAGTATGGATGTGAAGTGGTGATTGAGCAAGTACGTACCCGTAACAACGTTCGGGTCCTGACGGACATCATTTGCTCCGATAACGAACGCACGTCCTCTGGCAGCATTTCTTTGATTCCCTTGGTCCGGATTACCAGCTATGGCCATCACTTGTTGCTGGTTATTCCCTTGTTGACCCGGTGCCCTATTCAGTCTGGGGTACATGTTCCGGTAGTGACCAAGACCTCCACACTCATAAAAATCCCTGGCATTCCCGGCGTGGTTAACCGCGTTGATGGGTGCTACCAAATTCGGCGCAGTTCTACAATCCTTCGCTAAGTGCCCCGGGCGCCTACAATTTGCACACATCCGACACGACATTGCTGGAGGGTGATGAAGAGTGCACCTGTTACATTTCGGGTGCGGCCCAGTATATCCTTTCCTTTCTTGAGTCACAGCCACAAAGTTTCGGGTTGTCTTGGCCTTCTTATCAAACCTTCCGGTGTTAGACCGGCTCGTTTCCCCGGTCTCCTTTCTTTTCTCTGCTCCCCTACCCAACATCACTGTTCTTACCATCTCATCAGTTAAAGCGCCAGCCTTCAGAATTGTGCTCTGAATCGTAGGGGGAGCAGCTGCTGTTACCAATGCTCGGATTTGAGGTGCGAGTCCCCAAATATACCTCTCAATCCTCTTTGATTCTGGTGTTACCAGATGTGGAACCAATCTTGCCAACTCATGGAAACGATCGGTGTAAGTTGCATGCCCAGCTCCAACCATAGCATGGTTCCAGAATTCCTGTTCAAGTTTCTGCATCTCGTTGAGAGGATAGTACTCCTCAGTAATCAGAGCTTTGAACTCATCCCAAGTCATTTACATCGCAGATTCTCTTCCCCTAGCTTGAACCTGGGTGTTCCACCAGGTTAATGCCTTGCCCTGTAGTGAACAAGTGGCATACTTGATTCTTTGACTGTCGAGGCACTCATTGATGTCAATCACTGCCTCCATCTTTTCAAGCCATCTAGTCAGGGCTATCGCCCCACCTTTCCCATCGAATTCTCGGGGTTTGCAGGCCATAAATTCCTTGTAGGAACATCCCCGTCTTGTATTATCAACCCAAGTGTCAGTACCAGTTGTTTCACCAATCCCAGTATCATCCCCTGTTCCTTGGTTATGTTCATGGTGTGTGTTATCATCCCCGTGGAGATGATGATTCAGAAGAGTGTCACTCACTTGAGTCACAATAGTTGGAATCAGTGCGGCTAGCTGCTGAGCAATCATAGCAGCTATGCCAGGGTTGTCAGTTCCCTGATTGTTGCCAGCTGGAGCACCACCTGTTCTTGGTGGTCTACCCCTACCTCTGCCTTGTGGGGTCTCGCCTTCTTGATTGGTACTACGTGTGACTCTTCTAGGTGGAATCTTCTAATCATAGAAATGTGCAAACATGTAACCTTTAGTAAACATGTAAACCTTAGTCATTTGAAGATACATGTATGGTTCCACTCATCAAGTTCCATAACACATGCTTCGGTCCATCAAGATCGTCACGTAGCCCAGTTTAAGCATATTTTGAGTTTACCGGTGATGCTTATATATAGGGTCCCCCGCAGCGTTCCCACCACATCCACGCTATACCTTGAATGACGCTTAAACCGGTTACATGACATCCTAATTTTCCTTAGCATAATCCCAATGAATAACATAATGTATGTGTAGAGGGTATCATCACTCCTCTACATTTCTTGAAGTCCACTTTTATTCTAAGCATTCAATCAGTTCCTTAGTTACTGAAATGCTAAGTGGAGGAATGTTTCATGAAAGATAGAATCAATGTCATGATTAGGAATACCATGAAGGCTCTACGTGGGACAGGACTTAAGCAATAGCAAGTATTAGTAATGTTTGTTACCCTTAACGAGGTTTTACTAGAATTACAATCCTGGCACACCCTAGGGTATAGAATTGAGAACTTGTGATACTCCTGATCGTTACCTCACGGTAAGATTTGCTAGACTTCTTATGCACGGCGAATTACAATTACGTGTGCACCCGTAATGGTGATTTGCTTTGCATGGTCACCCTAGTTCCACTTACCCCAAGTTAACATCATAGTATTGATAACATTCATCGAGCATAAAACGTGTATTGTCCTCATGTCCATGAGCCATTAGTATTCCAATAGTAGTAGGTAATAGTATATAAACTCCAAGCATATAAACACGAATTGCTACCGGTAGTTGTCTGTCCGTCATACTCTCAGGATCTCAGACATACTGTCTTAAGGTCGGATTTAGTATTTGAGATCAACGCTACGCATGATCTGTGAAGTTTCCCTTCACGAGTGTTCCGACCTAATGATATAATGTAGTGCGCACACAACGTAAGATTCTAGTATAATGGTATCCTATGGAGAAAGACTAAGAGTAATAATGTCTTCCTCAGGATGTTCAGATAGCAAGCACATATGTATAGAATCATGTATAGAGTCAAGTAACAAGTACAGAGGAACATACATGTAATATCAAATGCAAGCCAGTCCTAGCATGCATTCTACATGAAGGTTCCTAGGTTATAGTCTAGGTCAAGTGTATTGCCTAATTCTCTATAACCAATGGCTCTGATACCAGTCTGTCACACCCCCGCTGATAGCAGAAACACGAGGATGCGAGCTAGACGGGATCGTCATAACACATGGTTAACAATAGAGATGCAATATAGATATAATGACAAACGTGCCATGACGTCACCCGTACACAAATGGGGACTTGTGTTGTGTTCAGTCAATGTTCACGACAGCATAGTCATAAGTACAATATAAAATGAACTTATAAACATTGCTGATAACTTGTAATGTAAATTCCCACAACCCGGGAACAAGTGTTCAAAAGAATGTTAATTGTTTAGAGGACTGCAACAATGTACAAAAGAATTGTTCATCATGTATGTTCAGTCACAAAAATATGCTTCCTAGGGTATCCACTAAGAGGCAGCACTCCTAGAACTTCAATTACCCTGATCACCTGAAAAGAAATACTCAAAACGGTCAACATAATTGTTGGTGAGCTTCGCAGGTTTTAAGTATTACAAGATAATAAGATGAAGACAATAAGTAGGTTTATTAAGAGCTACCGCAACTACACTTATGTATAGGCGGTTTTACCAGTTTTGATTAGCTACAGCCAAGCCTATTCATCGGTTCCTCACGGGAATTGATGGCTGTAAGGAAAACATTTCCAAGGTGTAAATAGTTTAAAAATGACGTAGCAAGATCCACAAAGCGCATACGTTTAGTTTACAACCAAACCAATCTTTAGGTCCCATTACCGGAACTAATGGTCGTATTGAAGAGCAATGATGTAGCAAGATCCAAAAAGTGCATACATTTAGTTTACAACCAAACCAATCCTTAGGTCCCATTACTGGAACTAATGGTTGTATTGAAGGGCAATGACGTAGCAAGATCCACAAAGCACATACGTATAGGTTACAACCAAACCAATCCTTAGGTCCCATTACCGGAACTAATGGTTGTGATGGATGCTCGGCAAAGAAGAACCACGAAGTAGACCCTCAAAGAAGAACCACGAAGTAGACCCACAAAGAAGAACCACACCGCCGAGAGCATCCAAGGTCAACAGCATTCACAAGTAACATCACACAACACATAGCATCAAGTAATAGCACACAGTTATGTAAGGCCACCAAGTAACATACAAGGGGTAACATAGCATAGAGTCAAGTTCCAACAATCCATGCCTCAGTCAATCAGGATCATCATGTAGCCCAGTTTAAGCACATTCTTAGTATACCAGGGATATTTATATATAGGGTTCCCCGCAGCGTTCCCACCACATCCGCGGTACGCCTAGAACGATGCCTAAACCAGTTATATGACATCCGTTTATCCTTAGCATCAATCAACATGTTAAACAAGATAAGATACTCTTCAAAGTAGTGGCAGTATTCCACTAGGGAAGATGCTTGAAATCAAGTTAAGTACGCGAGCATTCTTTTCCCCCAAGTTAGAAAATGTTTAAAAGTTATATAAGCATAAAAAGGGGCCACGAAACACATTGAATAGATGATAAGCACGAAGGAATATTCCCAACAGTAGAATGCTATGAACAGTCCCCACCTATTGACAGTTACTGACAACCATTAATAAAGAGCAATAAGCATAAGGTGATGTTCAATAGGTTCGGGCAGTTTCGGTTCGGTTGTGGGTAACACTTGCACGCAACACACACAGGAAAACTTCACACACAATGGTTCCATTCGCACAACACGACCAGACACACGACTCAACCAGATGCACGACTGGACAATCCATTTGCACGAATCAGCTTTCAGTCATGCGAATCAGCTTCATTCGCACGATTGAACTCCCTTTCGGGCGACTAAGCATTCAGTCATACCACACAGCACCCAATCGCACGACTCAACCTTCCATTCGCACGATTCGGCTTCAGTCGTGTGGATCAGCTTCATTCGTACGACTGAATCTTCCATTCGTACGACTGAATCTTCCATTCGTACGACTGGATCTTCAGTCGTGCGATACACACAGTCGCACATAATCATCCGCATTGACTCAGTTGCACACACTCTCAATCGCATGCATAAGGTGATGTTCAATAGGTTCGGGCAGTTTCGGTTCGGTTGTGGGTAACACTTGCACGCAACACACACAGGAAAACTTCACACACAATGGTTCCATTCGCACAACACGACCAGACACACGACTCAACCAGACGCACGACTGGACAATCCATTTGCACGAATCAGCTTTCAGTCATGCGAATCAGCTTCATTCGCACGATTGAACTCCCTTTCGGGCGACTAAGCATTCAGTCATACCACACAGCACCCAATCGCACAACTCAACCTTCCATTCGCACGATTCGGCTTCAGTCGTGTGGATCAGCTTCATTCGTACGACTGAATCTTCCATTCGTACGACTGAATCTTCCATTCGTACGACTGGATCTTCAGTCGTGCGATACACACAGTCGCACATAATCATCCGCATTGACTCAGTTGCACACACTCTCAATCGCATGCATTCAATCGCACGACACACACATACAATGGACTCAGTCGCACGACTCACCTCAGTTGCACAACTCAGTCGCACGATAGACTCAGACGCATGGACTCAGTCGCACGACTCACTCAGTCGCATGGCTCAGTCGCATGGAAGACCCAGTCGCCTGAACAGTAAGTTCGCGATTGTTGAAGTGCAGAGCAGCGTCCAGCTGCTCCGAGTACTCTTTTTACACCCTAAGAACTTCCAGAAACACACATCTAACATGTCTAGACAAGAAACACACACTGGAACGCAGCACACAAGCCCACACGACCTCATGTGCTCGGATGAACCCGAACACCTGAAACCCTAGAAAACGCAGCAGTAAAATCGAGCAAAAATGGACAACCGAGGGTGTCTACCTACTTGAAACGTGATGTCTAAGCTGTGGTAGTAGTCTAATCGGTGGAAACACGAAGAAAACGGGGCGGTCCTAGGTGCAAGGATGAAGAAAGGCGATGAAGATGATGATCAGGAAGAAGAAGAAAAAGTGTGAAGGCTAGGGCTGGTGTGGGGTATTTATACCCAGCCCTAGTTTGGCAAATGTCAAGTTTAGTCCCTTCACTTAGCCCTCGAATCGCCAAACTTGTTTCGGTTGAAAACGACATTGTTACGCGCGTTATACCAATTATAAGGATGTGTTTAATGTTGTTTATATTATATAACATAATATAATTAGTGATGTCGGTTGTGATATTCGTGAGCGTTTTGGATGATATGATTGCAATTATTGATAACGCCAATGAAACGGAAAACAAATCAAACATGATGTCCTCACGAACAATCTATGAAGATGAAAAATGAACGCTCTAATGATTGTTAACGAAGTTCCATGTTAAATGACGGACCTTGAGGTGAGGGATGTCACAATAAGCAAGCAAGCATGCAGGTGCGAATACTAAAGCAGGCGATATGGGATGTAAAAGTGATGTGTCCACCTGCTAGCTTAATTAATTTTCAAATTATATTATTATTATTATTATTATATCATTATAATTAATTCGGCTACTTACTTCATTTATCTCTTATAACTTTTTAAATATAAGGTCTTATAAAATTTCAAATACGCCATTGAGACGTGCTTATTTTTCTCTATGAGTCGACCCAAGTTTCGTTAAAAACGGAGCACGTTTAAATATAATATATTATTATATTTATATATATTTAAACGGTCTCTTACGACACTAAAACTCGTCTAAATCTTTAAATTTAAAGTAGTCATTTCGCTCATTACTTACTCGTTTAACAATATACAAAATGTAAAGTCCATATTTATTTTCTTTTAACTATTACATTTGACCCTGAAACTCGAGTTGTTACACCTCTACAAGTGTAGCCCTAATGTAATAAAAAAGGTCACCGCTTTGCATCCATCAAATGCTCTGTAAAGTCCTCATAACGATCAAATCCAAAGAGTATTGCACTTGATAATCAAATTAAGATGGACGTATGTTTGTGTGGTATCAATAAACACTGAACAAACTCAATCAGTTATTATTAACCAAACAATTAAACTAACAAATAAATTTATGTTGTTTAAGCTCAATTCACCAGAGGTGAGCTCCCCTCAGGCGACTTATCACACAACTTCTGATCTCTCACTTTCAAAGCACTTTTGTAAATGAAACACACATATATTGAATACAAAAAAAATATCTATTTATACTAATAGATGTTCTCTTAAGGCAACCGGCCTCATGTTGTCACACAATAAATCCAAGTTCTCATGCGATAAGATCTTCATCAATATCTTGGAGTTATCACATCCTTGTAGTTCTCGTACGATTTGAGTTTTTTTTCTTTTTTACTTGATATTGTAATCCATATAATCTAGGTCCTTACAAATCCCCCTATGGATTATGATATCAAGCTATGTTTGACTTCAGTCACACGTCTTCATGAATTATCTGATTGTCAGATAACTTTCACTTCAGTCTTCTCCTTTAGCTGTAACCTCTTTCTAATGTATAGCTTCATAAATGATAGCACGTCTGAATCAAGATTAACTTGTTTTATCTTGATTACTTACAACTTAAGATGTATTAGGCATATGACAGAGATATCCAACTTCTATTTCGGGTTATTGAATATTCCAATTCTTCAATCTGATTATAAGAATCTATTATTTCAGCCTAGATTATTTAAAACTTTCTTCCTCTTATATAAAATATAATAAGCCCATATTTTCAGAGTTAGAATATCAAACCACCTTGATTATACACTTGATTCCACCATTCGATTATTGTACCCATGAGTAAGATGAAATAAGCCCATATCGTCAAATTTTAATTCACGAACGATATGTCAGTTGGTATAAGTGTAGAATCTTGAACTTGTTCAAACATCACAAAAACCCCTGATTAAGTACCAAACTTCAAATAATCTGGCAACCTCTAGATTTGGAAAGAAAAATGTGTTTAAAAATCAATGAACATCAATAACTTTTTGCATTTGGACCGGATCCCGCACATTCGCAGTGTTTTCGCAAGAGAAAATATGACCGGTCAAAGTTCTCACGTGGAAGTTAAAGTTCTCATAGGTTCGCAGATGAAGTTGTCGCAAAAAGCGGTCACCGGCACGAAAACTACCCAAATTCTCGTATCAGGCGGTTATTCAAGCAAAAGTTTCATCAAACTCGAATTTCATGTTTGATTCATAGCTACAATCTCAATTCTTCATTTCAACCATTAAAACTTAAAGATATTGAGCGTAATGATGCATATCATCATTTTTCCAAGTAACATAGTTGATGATTCGTGTGTTTATCTCTGATTTCTTCCACTTTACTTTCAAAATCGATTCAAAACCAACCATCACCTTCAGGTCTTCAGTGTTTATGTTTAACATCTTAAGACGAATGATCACGGAATGAAATTTTGTGTGTATCAAGAGCAAAACCATGCTCTGATACCAAATGCAAAGTCCTTATAATAATCGAATCCAAAAATTTTTGCATTTAATAATCAAATTAAGACGGATATGTGCATGTGTGATATCAACGAACATTAAAGAAAATCAATCGAGTATTATTAACCAAAAAATTACAATTCCAAAGGAGTTTACGTTATTTAAGCTCGATCCACCAGAGGTGAGCTCCTCTCGGGTGGCCTATCCCACAACATACTATCCATCACCCTCAGAGCACTTTTACAAATAAAATACGCATATAGTAAAATACAAATAAAAACATCTATTTATACTAATAGATATTCTCGCACAACAACATGAGGTCGTCTCATGGCAAGTTCAAGCTCTCACGCGATAAGATCTTCATCAACATCTTGGCGTTCTCACATCCTTGTAGTTATTGCATGATTTGAGTTTTTGCTTTTCACTTGATATTGTAATCCATATAGGTTAGGTCCTTACATGCTCTATAAATCAACCCTAGATGTGAGCTCGACATTTTTTAGGGGATGGGAGTTGTTGTGGTTAGAAAAAGTTCGCTAGAGGTCGTTGTTCAAATATGAACAAAAGAAGAAGAATAGAATTAGGATAGATGACCGGTGAGAGATTTTCATGGGATCTTAGAGTTTTTAGAAGATACAATTGTAATTTAACATAAAAATTTATTGAAAAACACCCATTATAGTAAATAATTTTCAAATCACCTGTTTTGGTAAATGTTCTTTTACCAATAACACTAGTTTGAAAAAAAAATAGCCATAAAAGTAATATTATATATTGGTAAAAGTGATAGATGTGCACACATTCTTTATAATATGTGTAAAAAGAAATATTGATGGTTTGGTAAAAATACATTTGTGAAATCAAGTTTACCTCTAAAACTTTTATAAGTTATCTCATTCTCAGTTTAAAATATTATCAGTTATTTCAACTTGAATTCAAAGTAATATTTGTAAAATATTTATTTTTATCAAGTTTACCTCTAAAACTTTTATAAGTTTACCTCTAAAACTTTTGCACTAAAATTAAAATAACTTATAACTGAAAACCATGTTATATTTGAAAACCTTGAAAACCACCTATAACCAATCATATAATTTGTAAAACATTTATTTTTTAATTGTTTAAGGTGTATTTAAGTAAACTCTAGCTTTATTATTTTAAGTCATTATATATATTTTAGTTTATATTCTAATAATTAAAAATTATAATAAAATACATATATGTAACTAGTATGAAACCACATGGATGAAAAAAATAAAAGTGCTAGTTTTTGCTACAAATAATTTACCATCAATTCGAGAAGCCAATTTCAACAATCAAACAAAAATCATAATTAAAACTAGAAAAGTATAATCATAAAACCATAAAAATGTTTAATATTTAACTATATAATTAAGATATTCATCGTCCGTTTTCCCAGTTTCAACAAAAAATTGTGGCAAACGCTGGCTATTGGAGTAACAAACCAATATATTATACTAACTTTAGTAAGACGTGTATTACACATATTAAATAAATAAAAAATTAAATATAAAAAACTTATTAATTATAAAACTATATTTTAAAATAAGATATAATTAAAATCGTCCTTATAATAAATAGAATAGATATTTTGTTCCAAAAAGAAGGTTTAAGAAATAAATTTTTAAAACTTTCTTATTAGAACTATAAAATTAAATTAAATTTTTAAAAAATTTTACTTTTTTAAAACATTGATTTTTAAATATTTTGTATTTTTAAAAAAGTTTGATGGTTTATAAAAATATTATGTTTTATAAAAATTTGTTTCTCTAAAAATAACATTAATTAAAATATTTCTTTCTTAATTTATTAAAAAAATAATTTAAAGTTTTAAATAATATTATTAGTAGTTAATTTGATTATTTAATACAAGAGATAAAAGATAAAATTTGATAAGAAGAAATATGGTGTTTGCAGTTATCCTTTTTAATTATCCTTTTATTACAGAAGAAAATTTTACACTATTAAACTATAATTTCCTTCTTTTTTGTTGTACGATGCGAGGGTTTAATCGTATTCATTCTTTATATTATCAACTTTAGTAATATGTGAATGCTTTATCCCTTTGGTTTGCACATCTATATCTTTACTAAATAATAGAAAAAAGTTTTCAAGAAACACGTGTCACCTTTTGGTGAAGCATAGATTTTTGTTTTCTGTCTCTCTCAACTATTAAATAAAATTGTTTTTAAATAAGTAAATTAAATAATTAAATATTCAAAATATAAATCATCTTATTTTAATAAATTATTAAAAATAGTAAATTATAATATTTCAATTACATCATCTTAAATATAATTTTATACTTCTTGATTTTTATTATTTATAATTTCTTAAAGTTTCACCATCTATACTTTTATTAACGATTAATGATATGTAACATACAAAATATTAGTAAAATATAATAGTTTTAATATGTTGGATTTTTTTCAATCAATACATAGATTTCTAATCCAGTCCCAGATATAGTTATAATTTACAGATCTACAAACTTGTTTTTATAACTAATTTTGTCAATTTATTTGACTTACATAATAGACATTACTTTCCATTTTGGCCCTTTTGTTTGCAAACCTATTTAATGTTTATAGTTACAGTATCAGAAACATATAAGAAAACATTACAATTAAATTAAACACATTGAGAAAAATACTCACAACATTAATAGATTTATGTTACACTATAGTGACAATACATCTTGCCTACATTTCAGCTTTGTTCTAACAAATTTAGTTAGACTTGCGGTTGAATTTTTAGGTCCTTTCACATAATTATCATGAATTGGAATTAAAATTAGAAAATATTTCATCGAAAATCCTGTTTTGTTGTGTTAGTAGTATTTTTAAGCATTATTTACCATTGTTTTAGCATATATTTTTATTTCATATCATGCATTTCTTAAATATATTTCTGTTTATTTTAAGTGATACTCGTTTTTAAGGAATAGAGTTTACTTGAGATAGTTTTATTGTTCTGTAGGTGTAAAAGACTGGGTTGCGGGAGTTGGATGTTATAATTAGAAAACCTTTTTGAAGCATATTAAAGATTATGGGTGGTTTTAAAGGGTTTTGAGAATATGAATTTAATTTTAAAGTTTAAAAGATGGAGGGTGTGATATTATTGTTTGAATTAAAATAACTTGAAAATAACTCTTGAATATTAGATGGGTTTTGATTTTAACAAATTCACAAAAATCTTAGGGATTTAAAATTCCTAATTCTACCTATTTATTAAAGACAAATTGAGAAGAAATGAGGATCTTTATTTTGACATCTTGAAAGGGATGTGACAAGGGGGAAAAGAACAAACAAGTGACTTAAATTTTTGGTGTTTTTTTGAATACATATTTCTTTTGTTTATTAGTTTTCTTATTTTCGGATCAATTGATTTAACTGACATGTCCGGCTAATCACCTACTGGTTTTGACACTTGGGTTTGTTTATTTAATTTTGATTCGTACCTTGATTATTTAAATATTTTGTTTGCATGATTCTTGATCTTAGCTCGGATTTATCCCGGTATATATTTAAACCTAATAAACTTACTAATTTTTCTGATAAAGTTCTTCAATTATTAAAACCTTATTCAAGTTTTTATTTGTGATACAAGGAGGAAATAATATTCTGTGTTTGTCTATGAACCCAAAATCACTATAGAGTCATTCAATCTAGTTACACATTCCAAACAACGTGAGTGTTTAACTATAATTCATAATTTTATCACCGTAGCCTGCATGCTAAGATCTGAAATTAGAATAGCTGGTTGGCTATAATCAACGAACTGTGATTGATTAGACATTAGATGAAGAGGTTGTCCGAACGACCTTGCCTCTATTATCGATACAAATCATAAATGATCATTGCACTATAATCGTTAATAATCGTAAGCCAAATCAAGTCAACCTAAATATGCACATGACATTCTTACTCATGGGAGTCTCCTTGACTCCAATTTGCTAGGGGACTTAATTATTTGGATCAACCATTGGTTACAGTCGTCTTAACTATTTTCTAAGCGTTAAAGTTACTTACAATGAACTTATTTGGATCACCCCATTTGCTATGGGAACTAAATGCTTTGTCTTCTGGTCATCCCACTCATTTATGTGATAATCGGCCTGCTATTTTTTATGTGATAATCAGACTGCTATATCCCTCGATAATATCTAGTTCTTATAAGTATGTGGAACATATTGACAATGACTGCCACTTTGTTCGAGAACTAGTTTCATCTAGGAAAGTTCATACGAAGTTTGTTACTACCAAGCTCTAAGTGGTTGACATATTCACCAAACCGCTTCCAATATCGCTTCCTAAATCCTTTCGGGACAAGCTTAATGTTTCATTGCCATCCGATCGTTTGAGGGGGTGTGTTAGAGATAACGGTTCATTACCTGATTTACTTGACATAAGTTATGTTTTGTATCAATTAGCCATAATTTCATTTTTTGTAATCTATAATGACTTTCCTTACTAGTTATTATCCCTCCAATGTTATTAATATTAAAAACCAATGTCGTTGTGCGAGAGAGGAGGTTACTGTAGCTAATAATACCTCCTCTCAAGCATAATGTACAACCATCTTATGCATGCCCCACTTGCCCTATCGTCGGTAGGCTCAACAACGCTCTCCAACGCCGACGTTCTCCTGTCACAGAAACCAAGTAATGCCATCTCCAAAAGGTAACGGTGAGGTGACTGGTGGTGGCAATCGTAAGCGGAGCTGGGTGTTTGTGGTTCGGGTTTTTGTATTTGTGTCTTCAATGTGTGTGAGAACAACAGTGTTGTTCGTGGCCGGATGTGACGGTGATGGTGTGGTGATGGTGTGGTGATGGTGTGGTGATGGAAAAAAGAGGGGTTTTTGTGTGTGTATCTTCAATGGAAGAGAGAAAAAAGAAAGAACTGATAATGATAATGAGGTTGAAAAGTTGAATTGAAAAGATAAAAGAAAAGTTAATTTCATTTCTTTCTCTTACTTTTCTCATAACTCAACTAGCTATTTAAACAATTTTTGTTTTAAATTTGTTTTTTCACCTATGAATAAAATTGATGGAATGTGCACCATGACAAAATTAATCATAAATCATTTTGTAAAAATGAAAAACTTTCTCTAATAACCGAATGTTTGTGCATTTCTTTTTAACAAAATTTTAGAAAAATAAATTTTAGTTTGATATACTAAAATATACAATACATCATCACTTTTAATATATTCTCTTTTCTGAATTTGATTCTATATATAGCCTAAATAATATGTGATACATCGCATACGGCATACTTGAACATTCTTTTTTTTACATTTTGAGTTTATTCACATTTTAACGTAATTCGTTTAAAAAAAGTAACGTATAGATTCAAGTTACTTTATATTTTGACGTGATTTTGCTCGAAAACACGTCAGGTCAATTGTAATTTATACTTTTTCACGCGGCGGTAATGCCACTGCGACGCACGGCGAGTAAATAACTAGTTGTAATTATGTATAGAATCAAATACAAGTCTCAATTATTGAGGTGAATAAAATACTGATTATACTGGTATAATTCAATTCAATGTCAATAAGCTTGTAACACAATACAGATTGGGCTAGTTCAGCCGTTGATGCATTACTGTGCACCATAAGCTAGTGTGTAGATGTTAGGAGGATTGAAGAAGAAACTAGAGAGAAAAGGAATTCCGCAATCCAAACTGATTCTCTTATTCAATTAATGGTATTTAAGAACCCAAGTAACGAACGTCTCAACTAACTCTAACAATTACAAAATACCCCCTCAATAATACAACTTTGACACATATGACCCTTCTAGTAATATTGACTCCTAACGATACTTCCCTCCCTAAAAACGATTCTTGACCTCAAGAATCAGGTGTAAAATGGGGAAAACGAAGTTGCAGTTCCATCAAGGATTCCCAAGTAGGTTCAGAAATGGGAAGGCCATGCCAATGGACCAACACTTGAGCCTCAGCCGTAGAACCTTTCTTCACCATCCGACGATCCATAATTGAACGTGGTTGCAGATGAAAACGAGGAACCGTGGGCAAGGGTAAAACCGAGGCATGTTGACCCTGAGCAGCTTTAAGCAAGGATACATGAAAAGTGTGATGGATTTGTGCTTCTGGAGGCAAATCCAGACGATAGGCAGTGTGGCCTACCTTAGCAACCACTAAGAAGGGTCCATAAAAGCGAGGAGCCAGTTTATTATCACGACGCATTTTGAGAGAAGTTTGAACATATGGTTGAAGTTTAATGTAGACCCAATCTCCAACCTGAAATTCTCTATCCGATTGATGTTTATCAGCAAAGTGTTTCATAGAGTGTTGAGCTTGTTCTAAGTTAGATCTTAGTTGGCTCACTAAAGCTTCACGCTCGCGTAAGAGTTCATCAACTGCTGCCACCTTTGAATCATCAGGAATGTAAGGAATGTGAAGGGGAGGCTTATACCCATATAAGGCTTCAAAAGGAGTCATCTTGATGGTTGAATGATAAGTGGTATTATACCACCATTCAGCTAAGGAAGCCCATTTAACCTATTGAAGAGGAGTGTCCATAACAATACAGTGGAGATAAGATTCAAGGCACCTATTAAGAACCTCGGTCTGGCAGTCCGATTGGGGGTGGTACGCTATAGACAAAGCCAAAGAGACCCCTTGTAATCGCATAAAATCTTGCCAAAAACAACTTAGAAAGAGTGGATCCCGATCCGATACAATTGTGTTTGGGCAGCCATGCAACTTGAAGATATGATCAAGGAATAATTGAGCCAACTGAGCTGCTATGAAAGGATGAGCTAGCACTAAAAAGTGAGCATACTTGGTCAGTCTATCGACAATGACCCAAATGGTGTCTTTACCCTGAACCCGTGGTAAACTAGAGATAAAGTCCATAGATATGTTGGTGAAAATAGCATGCGGAATAGGTAAGGGTTGAAGTAACCCTGGTTTAGCAATCGCTTCATACTTCGCCCTCTGACAAGTTGCACATGACTTGACAAAATTACGAACGTCCTTTGTACAACCTTTCCAATAAAAAAGTTTCTTGAGTCGATGAAGGGTGGGCGTGAAACCAGAATGACCTCCCACGGCCGAAGAAGAGTTAGGTGCATTAAGTCAGTCTTCAATTGGGAATCATTTCCAATCAATAACTTGCCTTTCCTCCGCAAACATTTACTATCCCACGTAATATTTTTAAAAATTTTCCCAGCACCAATTTGAGAGATGAGATCCCATATGGTAACATCATCAAGCCAAATCTTCTGTATTCTATCCCAAAGTAAGGGATCAATCGTAGAAAGAATCAAGATGAAGATTGATACACCCTGAACATGAGATAAAGCATCAGCTACAAGGTTCTCACTTCCCTTTTTATATTGGATCTCATAGTCATACCCCATCATTTTGGACAACCATGTCTGTTGTAAGGGAGTTAACACTCGTTGATCCAACAAGTGTTTTAAGCTTTTCTGGTCAGTGCGGATAATAAAATGAGAAGAAGCCAAATAATGATGCCAATGACGAACATACATGATAATGGCCAAAAGCTCTTTTTCATATACCGAATAAGTAAGTTGACGAATAGAGAGAGCTTTGCTAATGAAGGCTAGAGGGTGACCATCCTGCATAAGGACTGCTCCAATACCCTTAGCCAAAGCATCAGTTTCCAACACAATGGGTTTGGAAAAATTAGGCAAGGCTAATACCGGAGGGAAACTTAGTGCAGTCTTAAGGGTCTCAAAGGAAGATTGGGCAGCGGCTGACCACTGAAATGCATTCTTTTTGAGCAGCTCAGTCAATGGCTTAGCAATCATAACAAAGCTTCTAATAAAGCGCCTGTAATAGCCTGCAAGGCCGAGGAACCCTTTAAGTTGTTTGACATTAGTTGGTTGAGGTCATTGTTGAATTGCCATAATCTTCATAGGGTCAGTGGCAACTCCATTTTTGGAGATGATTTGCCAAATACTCCACTTATGTTCCCCCAAAACCGCATTTAGAACGTTTAGCTTTAAGAGAATTAGAACGCATCAACTCCAATAATTCCTGAAGATCTTGAATATGAGCGTGTAAGGTAGAACTATACACAACAATATCATCAAAAAACACCAAAGCACAGCGTCTCAAAACTGGCTTGAAAGTAGAATTCATTAGAGCCTGAAATGTAGTCGGTACGTTTGTGAGACCGAATGGAAGAACAAGGAACTCATAATGGCCTTGGTGGGTACGAAAGGCCGTTTTGTGAATATCATCCTCATGCATACGGACTTGATGATACCCGAACCGAAGGTCCAATTTAGAAAATATTGAGGCGCCCCCAACTCATCCAACAATTCCTCGATCAAAGGAATAGGAAAATGATTTTTGAAATGATTTTTGACTGTGGCTTCATTTAATCTGCGATAGTCAATGCACATGCGCCATGATCCGTCTTTCTTCTTGACTAAGACAACAGGTGAAGCAAAGGCACTCTTGCTTCCGCGTATGACCCCAGCATCCAACAGTTCTTAGGTTATCTTTTCAATTACAACCTTTTGAATGCCACAGTATCGATATGGTTTTTGATTTAATGAAATGTACTCATCTTTCACCAAGATACGATGATCACAATCTCTTTGTGGAGGAAGCTCAGTTGGGACTTGGAAAATATCATCATAAGTATCCAATAATGCTGCTAAAGAAGGATCAGTCACTTCCCCTTGTACTTTAGTAGAATGCTGGAATTGATCAGAGTCTTGAACTCTCATACTAAACATTTGAACTTGGGAAGTGGAAGCTGCTTTGGTAAGATACGAATTCATTCTTTTGAAAGAACATAATTGCACATCTTTAGCTTCAGCTCCTTTCAATTCAAATACCCTATCTCCCATCGAGAATCTCATAGTCAACAACTTAAAATTCCATGTGATATCATTAAGGGTTTGTAACTATTGAATTGTAAGGCCATGTTCCCGGGCACCTCACAGTTGGTCATTCATTGCACGAAAACATATATTTTACAACTATTTTAAATAGACATTGCAGCGGAAACATTCGAAAGAGACGTCTCATTTCATCATAAAAGCTTTCGTAAAGTGATACATCTTTAGTCGATTACAAAATAGTCATAAACAGTGACTTTTAGTGGTAAGAGGATTTCTTAAGTAATCCCGTTTATTTGAATCCTCAACAAACACCACCTTTGTTTTCTAAATACATTCAACATTACATATTACAAAAATATTAACAAAGAAATGCCATCCCAAAAGAGCTGAGTAGCCGTCTCGTGCCATCCTCAGCAACACTACCTGCCAACTGGAAGCACATAAAAAGTCAGCGTTGCTGAGTGAGTTCTAGTTTTATAATTAAACATACTTTTCCTTTATTAAAACCGTTTTTACATACATGCGATCACACAACATACGTACACGTAGATAATATTATTATTATCTTCATCATTCATTAGTTAGCTTACATTCGTGTACCGTTCATTGTTATCATTCATGTTCATCCGTGTATTCCTTCTTTCATTCATACATTACTTCCTCCATTCATACATTCATTACATTCATTCATACATTCAATGTGTTCGTTCGTACGTTCATTACATTCGGTGACATGTACAATACCCTGAACATCATGCATTACTGCTGGTGCTGGACCTGTGGTAATCAACCACGAACGTTGTGCACTAATGTGGATCCAGTCACCTAGCGTAGGTACATGCACCACTTACCTTTCCTCATTCCTTCTGGATCAATGCCATACGCTATACCCCGAACGTTATGCACTACTACTGGTGCGGGACCTGTGATGATCAATCACGAACGTTGTGCACTACTGCTGATCCAGTCACCTAGGGCAAGCGGCAAGGATCCCATGCAAATGGTCAATCACAAAGACTGACCCCATGTGCATACTTCGGGGTAGCTAACCCGCACACCGTTGAGCTAACACCTGCCAGGGGTGTGCACCTCCATACATTTGCTTGCAAGCCTTTCTTACATTCATTCGTTCATTCATGCATGCATTCATTCATTTTACTCCTCTTTCATTATCTTTCACTTTATGTTTCTTGTTAATTTCATTTTATTCATTAATCATAACACGTAAAGTTACGGAAAGATAAACACACAACATCATAGGAACATACACACATCATCCATGCATCGTCATACAAGGCATCATACATACATAACATACACCATGCATGACCATCAAGCACACATCATCATACCATCTATGACCTCAAAATGTCAACTTACATAACCCCCAGGAATCCCCTGGGTCAAAGCCTATTTTACTCATTTTAAATTCCCAGAAGTCAGAATTCCGCTAAGTGTTTACCCGCATTTCCCTCTTTGATTCATCCGTATTTCTTGGCCATCCGCATTAGTCAATGCGGATGAGGAATTACCTTTGCCGCATTTCAAGACTATCCTCATTAGTTAATGCGGATAAGGAATGCATTAACTGCATTTCATGATCTACCCGCATTGGTCAATGCGGCTGAGTAATGCCTTGACCATTTTTCTTGTTTTGTCCGCATTAAGTCAATGCGGATGAAGAATGCTTTAATCCGTATTCTCTCACCTATCCGCATTAGGTCAATGCGGATGAGCAAATTGCCTTAGCCGTATTTTCCTGGTCATCCGCATTAGTCCATGCGGGTGAGCAGTTCACCCTACACTTAACCTGTGCTGTTTTTCAGCTCTCAATCATCATCTCAACATACATTAGCACAAATTTATCGTATCATCTACCTAGAACAGGCTACACATCATACACATCCTAGGAAAGACTTCTAAGACATACATCAACAGTTCGCACACGAACAACATACTGAAACTCATATATCTGTCCTAGAAATCTTAAACACAGTAGGCATAGCAGCCCAAACGAACCATATACACATATATTAGTACATACATACACAGATTAAGCACCCAACATCGAAAACGGTTCGTCGATGTGTTCCAGCCCCAAAATCGTTCGAAAAATATGTAAAATAGGGGTCTTACAACTCACCTTGTGTTGCTGGGTATGGCTTCTTCAAAATCGGTCGCCGTGGAACCCGGTACCTCGAATCAGTTTTCTTCTTGTTCTTGTTTTTCTTTCAAATCTCGTGGTTTGCTCTTTCTCTTTCTAAAACTTTCGCTGATTTGGGGTTGTGAGAAAAGAGTGGGCAGCCATCCCTATGTATATCAGATATTTATCTTTTCTTTATACCTTTTTACACAAAACCCCCCTCTACTTTTATTCCTTTCTCATTTCCTTTCAAGATACTTTCTTTTCTTTTCTTATTATTATTTTTCTTTGTCTAATCAAAAGTTTCGGATGTTACAAGTCCACCCCCCTTATATAGGTTTCGTCCCTGAAACCTGTTATTCCTTGTTCAGATGTGGGTAATGCTGTCTCATTTCCTCTTCAGTCTCTCACGTAGACTCGGATCCCTTCCTGTTCTTCCACTGTACACGCACAAGGGGAACCACTATATTTCTCAGCCGCTTCTCTTTTCTATCAATAATTGCCACTGGTTGCTCCACATAGTTGAGTCGTTCATCTATTTCGATATCCTCCAGTGGAACGATCATATCTTCATCGGCTAAGCACTTCCTTAGATGAGATACATGGAATGTCGGGTGAATTCCGTTTAACTCATCTGGCAATTCCAACCTGTAGGCCACCTCTCCTACTCGAGCAATGATTCAGAAAGGGCCTATATACCGCGGTCTCAACTTGCCCCGCTTGCGGAATCGAATGATACCCTTCCAAGGTGAGACCTTCAACTTAACCCGGTCACCCACCTAGAATTCAATCGGTCTGCGTTGTTTATCAGCATACGACTTCTGGTCCATCTTTGACTATCTCCATTGGCACCCCATGCATACTGATCAATGCCCTTTTGACCAGGACCTGCGGCCTCAAATATGCCATATGGAGTTGGGGCACTATAATTAAAAGAAACACCACAAGCCTTGTTTGATGTTCTTTATGTATGAATAATGACCCTCTGGCAATCCAAACACTGACGAGTAAGGCATTCATTAATCATGCTTTGTGTTGTTCCAAATATAACTACACCGAGATCGGCTTTTCTCAGGTTCCTTGCAAGTACACTGCGATTGAAGGGCGACTCGGCTTCTTTGGTGGCCCCAAACCAAATTTATCTTTTTCTTTTACTTCCGACCTCCCATTCTGCTTGTTTGCTACAACGTCGAAATTATGCGTACGTTGTCGTTCGATGAACCAATCACAGGCTGAAACTGTTCCTCAGACAACGGGTGACACAGCTTTCTCAATTGCATCACGCAATCCTCTAAGGCGTCAGGTAACCTAGTGAATCCATTAATAGCAATCCCTACATCGAATGGCTCGTCGATCTTCATTCCCTTAACATGGAACTTACAATCGAAAGCAGTGGGAACGAACTACTACTAGCATCGCATTCGAGGCGTAAGGGCACAAACTTAAATTATCACAACGTACCGGACGTCAAGTCAAAGTCCGCTCTAGTCTTCACCTTCTGTCCTCCTTTCTCGCACCGGAGCTTCCTGCCTTTGACTTCCTACAATCCCTGCTCAGATGTCCTTTCTTACCACAGCTGTAGCACTTAGCCACGCGGCATTCCCTTGCCCTATGACCTTCCTTCCCACACTGAAAACAGACGTTCGGTCCACATTTGCACTCCCCTTCGTGACCTCTACCACACATCTTGCACTCCTCACCCTTTCTTGATATCCCCTCACGATCATCGATCCTCATCACCTTACCTTCGGCCACCATTCCACCATCACTATCTCGCCTTCCTTTCCCTTTTCTTAACATAGGCTCGCTCCTCTGCTTCACCTGTTATCGCCATCGTCTCCCGCTCGTCATACAACCTTCCCGCTAGATCTATCACCGACCTGAACGTGCTTGGTCGGGCAGTGATCATATGCCTACGGATATCCGCCAGCAAGCCCTGCATGTACCTCTCGATCTTCCGCGAAAGAGGTGTCACCTGATCCGGCATCAGCCGTGCCACTTTGTTGAATTTGGTGGTGTACTGCTGATGCGTCATCGTCCCCGCCACCAATTGCAGGAACTCCCTTTCAACCTTATCCATCTCACGGTAAGGACAAAACTCCTCAATCACCAGCCTTTTTAACTCTGACCATCTCATCCATCCGATAGCCCGACTACCCTTAATTTGGACTATGTTGTCCCTGTTGGACCCTGAAAGGATCATACATGCCAATTCAAGTGGTGGATGGTTGTTCTGCTGGAAATCTCCCCAAGTCCAAGAAGAAATGCGGATACAGAAGTCTGCATAAGAAGAAAAGACAAGTGTCGGCTATCCGCATTTGTCAATGCGGAAGACCAAGAACAAATGCGGACAAAGCATTTGTTCTTCCGCATGAACTAATGCGGACAGCCATTTGTTCATCCGCATTAACCTATGCGGGTGATCAGCAACAAATGCGGTCGTGTTTGTTCATCCACATTAATCAATGCTAATGACCAAACACCAATGCTGCTGATGAAGTACTCATCCGCGTTAGTCAATGCGGATGAACAACAGACGAATGCTGATGAAGACTTAGACTAAGGGTAGTTTAGTCTTTTTGTACAAGCTGTTAGTCAGCCTATAAATAGATTAGATACCTTGTATGTGAGGTGACTTTTTTGCATCTTTTGAGACTTCTGAAACATTTGTGTTTCACGAAGAATAGACAATCAGAATATACAGATTAGCTGTCTTGTTACTGTAGAATGCTAAAAACCCTAGCATTTACTTTGTAACAGTTCATCTAATTAATACAAGTATGCATTTATGAGTATATTAAGTGTTCTATGTTCATTGATTGCTTGATTCCGCCACTCAATCATTGACTCAATCATCATATTCGATCCTTGTTGATTCACATCAACCGAGAATATCATTCTCAAACCCAGTCAATTGGTATCAGAGCCTTGGCTCTCAGTTATTACTCAGATCTGCATAGATCTAAGTTTAACCCGATTGATCTGGTGATTGAGTTGCTGTTCAGAGGTTTCAAACATCTCTTCTCAGTAATACTACTGAATACTTACTGATATACTCAACTGCTACTGTTCATCCGAAGAACACATCCTCGAACAAACAGCACAGGTTGCACAGACACCAAGAACACAGAAACAAAGACCAAAATCTACATATTATCATCAGATTCATTGTTACGAAACTAAGTTTGAACTTGTTGGACCATTTGGACTAATTAACCATAAAATCAGTTAAATCCAGATCTAGAAAAGTTAAAACAAACTGTTAACTATGGATTCACATAATTATTCTTAACTTGGGCATGCTTCAAAACCACCCATGATCAAACATAAATCTGAATTTAAACAATAGAAAATCAGATTCATGAACTATATTACAGGTGTTGATCCTGATTATTGGATCTCAATATGCAAAGGCCCACACATTCCAGTGACTCTATCTGCAGATCAAGCTGCACTGTACAAGACTTCAAGAATCCCTATTGAAGACCTAACTCTTGATGATGATGACTATAAGAAGATCAAGATTGACCTCAAAGCCTACTCCATACTTACTCAAGCACTTAAAATGGATGTACTTAAAAGATTGGAAAAGTATGGCACTGCAAAAGCTGTATGGGATGCACTGCAAATCATGTGTGAAGGAAGCAGTGAAGTGGCTGAAATCAACAAAGACAAGCTGGTGAATCAGTATGAAACATTTCATCACTCCAAAGGGGAGTCCATCTCTAAACAGTTGCATAGGTTTGTGCAGCTGGTAAATGATTTAGAGATCATGGGGGTAACTTACAAGTCAAAGGATCTAAACAAGAAAATGTTACATAGTCTCCCTGAAAATTGGAAACAAAATGTAACCATGCTGAAGAATACTCTCGATTTGGAAAGCACCACCCTGGATATTATGATAGCGAAGATTGAAGCCTTGGAACTTGATGAAAGAAGCAGAAATTTGGGAGGTCCCAGAGTAATTGAAGCATACAAGTTTCCCACAGATAACCACTCTGTGGAAAATGCCTTCATTACTGAAGAAGATGATTTCATATCCTTAAGGGATCAAACTAAAACAACTGGATTCACTACAACACCACCTTCCAATAGACCATCAACAACTTCCACATCAACTTCAACAACTCAAACATCAGGATTCTCAGCAACTCCTGCTCCTGATGATACAAAAACTGAAGAACAATAGGCAACTTACAATGCATTTGTTGCTAGCTTTGAAGCCTATTTGGGTGGAAGACTTACATCTGCTCATCTGATTCAAGAAGATCTGGAAGAAATGGATCCAGATGATGTGGAGGAAATGGACTTGCAATGGAAAATGGCCATGATTGCTATGAGAGCAAAGAAGTTTTTCAGGAAAGGGAAAAAGCTTCAACTCAATGAAAACACCAAGCTTGGATATGAAAAATCAAAGGTGAAATGCTTTAATTGTGGTATGACTGGTCACTTCTCCAGAGAATGCAATGCTCCCAGAAGAAACTACAATGCTCAAAGGCCTTCTCAGGTGTAGTCATCATCACAACCACCTTCAAGCTTTCACTCAAACAGTCATCAACAACAACTTCATCATCATCAACAACCACATTAGAGTCAACCCCAACTGACCAATCAAGCTTATGGAAGCAATCAGTCGTCAGCAAATGCTCTTGTTATTAGGCAGGATGGAGTATGTGATTGGAGCATGTATGCTGAGGAAGTAAAGCCTCAATTTCAAAATCATGCACTTATGGCTCACATCAACGATGGACCTACTCCCATGCCTACTGAGGTAAAATATAACCTTTGTAGTGATAAATGCATAAATGAACTTCAAGGGTATAGAGAGCACAATCATAAACTGGCTGATAAAATCAAAGAAGAAAAGGTCAAGTCAGAGATGCTCAAGAGAGAAATAAAAGGATTTGAAATTAAAATTAAATCTCTCATCTCTGACATTGAAAAATTGCATGGTGAAAAGTACACTCTTGCAGCTGAGAATGAGCAACTGACTGAAAAACTAGCTCAGTCTAAAACTGATCTAAATCTTACTGAACTGAAACTTGAAAAGTTTCAACAGTCACCAGTTAAGCTGCAAGAGATGCTTGATTCTCAAAAGGATCCCAAAGACATGTCTGGTATTGGATATAACTCTTGTCCACCACAATACAATGATAACTACACTGTCATGCCTAATTCTGTCACACTCACCCAAGAAAATGAACCTAATACTATTGAACCTAAAACAATAGTAAAACAAATCCCCAATCCTCAAAATAAACCAAGCGTTTACATTGAAACCAATAAGGATAAAATCAAGTTAGGTCACCCAGTTAAAATCAAGGAGTGTTCTGACAAGACAGTAGGAGTAATCAAAACAAATAGCCCAATCAAGGCTATTGTTCCTTTTATGAATTTCATCCCTGCAATTTCCCAAGAAAAGGAAATAAAAACCAAAAGGGTGAATCTATCTACTAAAAGTAGATCTGATAATGAGATAAACCCTCCTAAAAATTCAAGCAAATCAGACACTGATTCACCATCAGTCAAAAGAAAAGTCTATCGGGCCACCAAAACTAAAACAAAATCAGACCCTCAAACTTCAAACTCAAAGCAAGGAGTTGGCTTTGATATTTTCAACAAAGAGCATGTGGACCAATTTGAAAAGGAAATTCAGAAAAGACAAAGAAAGAATAACCAACCTCAGAAAAACAAGGACGGTAGTGTAGTGAAACTATCTACCAACAAGGTTGATCAGAAAGTCTCATCAAAACAAAGGAATGAATCTAATTCCAAATCTATCAAAACTACAAAATCCGCAACACCAGGATCAGTAGCTAGAAACAAACATATGTACTGTGAAGTGTGTGAGAGGTCTAATCATAGAACAGATAAGTGCTTTTATAATCAATACTGTTTAATCTGTGATATGAATAACCACTCCACCAAGAACTGTTATTTCAACAAATACTGTTCTGTCTGCAACATGACAAATCACAATACATCTGAGTGTTTCTTCAAGCAAAAGGGACTGAGAATACCACAAAACAAACCCATCTCTCCACCCATGTCTGAGAAAACTAAAATCAATGGTCGATATCATCACAGAGTTTCTAAGTCTGATGATGAGATGAGAAACCTAAGAAAATCAAACAGATTCAAAAGAAATAAAAATCAAACAGTCAAACAAACTAATGATTTTTACAAGTCTCAACCAAGGGTTGATAACAAAAAACGAATAAACTTTTTGAAAAAGAACAGGGATCAAAGGTTTGAATACTCATCTGACTCTTCAGTTGAAGTGATAAACTGTTCATCTGTTAGAAACAAAACAGGCATGATTCCATCATCAAAGTCACCATTTAAAGGAAAATACCAACAGGTTACCATCATGGATAGAAACGGTAAGCCTAAGACCATCATGGCTTGGGTTTCACACTAATTAGTTCTTTCTGTTCTTGTAGGGTCATTCATATAGGTCCAACAATTTGTGGTATGTGGACAGTGGATGCTCCCGACACATGACCGGAGATCGTTCCCTCCTTCATGACTTTAAGCACATTCAAGGAACTACTGTGGCATTTGGAGGAGATTCACAAGGTGGTAGAATTACAGGTGAAGGATCTGTGACAAATGGAATGCTGAGCTTTGATCGAGTGAACTATTGCGAGCAGCTGAACTTCAATCTTCTCAGCGTATCTCAGATCTATGACAAGAAATATTCCACTCACTTCACTGACACTCATTGCTACATTCTGAGACTAGTATTTCAAATTTCTGAAGAATGGGTTGTATTGAAAACACCGAGGAAGAATAACACTTATGTCATTAACCTGAATTCTGCATCTCCATAAGAAGAAACATGTCTTCTATCAAAAGCATCTTTTGATGAATCACAACTTTAGCACAGACGATTGGGACATACAAATTTCAAAAACATGAACAGACTGGTTAAGGGAAATCATGTAATTGGTTTACCTCAAAAAGAATTCCACTTTATTAACCACTGTTCAGCATGTCTTAAAGGAAAACAACACAAATCGTCTCATAAGCTAAAGTTGGTGAACACCAACAATTCTCCATTAAAACTACTTCATATGGATCTTTTTGGCCCAACTCATGTCATGAGTATGGGAAAGAAACAATATTGTTTGGTGATCATAGATGACTTTTCTAGATTCACATGGGTCTTCTTCCTACTTCATAAAAATAAGGCACCTCAATTAATAAAAGATTTTATCACTAAAATTGAAAATCAAATTGATCTTAAAGTCAAAACAATTAGGAGTGATAATGGGACAGAGTTCAAAAATGAAGATATGAGTTCTTTTTGTACAACCAAAGGCATAGCTCATCAATTTAGTGCAGCTAGAACTCCTCAGCAGAATGGAGTAGCTGAACGAAGAAATAGAACACTAATTGAAGTAGCACGTACTATGCTAGCAGATGCTAAACTGCCAATCACCTTTTGGGCAGAAGCAGTTAACATATCATGTTTTGTACAAAATAGAACTTTGATCGTTAAAGAAAGCAACAAAACACCTTATGAACTCATTTTTCAAAGAAAACCATTTATTGGATTTTTCAAGTCATTTGTTGTCCAGTCTCAATATTAAACACCCGTGACCATTTGGGAAAATTTTCATCCAAGTTTAATGAAGGATTCTTTGTAGGTTATTCTTCTGTTTCAAAGGCTTATAGAGTGTTTAATCCCAGATTAAACATTATTGATGAATCAACAAATGTTCAATTCAAAGAACATTCTTTTCCCAAATCAACTAATGGTCCTGATTGGTTGTTTGATATTGACTCATTTACCAAATCTTTTGACCAATTTCATATGTCTGATGCAGGAAACCTACATTCAGCTGCACCTTCATCATTAGTAGAACGAAAGAGTGACTTTCCAATGATTCCTCCAACTTCTACTGAGCAAATGGATGAAGAGGTTCCACTACAAGCTGATCCTATCAGACATGTTGTTTAACAGCAAAGTGCTTCAATTGCAGATGGTCCTAGTATAATACCCTCTCCATCAGAGATGCCATTCATTGAAGCTAGAAACCAAGAAGAAGCTAGAACTCAAACTCATGTCATCCCTCCTGTTGATAATGAAAGAACTTCAAATGATGGGAGTAATCAAATCCATGCTGACATAGAAGCAGGAACTGAAACAAATTTTGATTACTTCCATAGCTCCCCTACAGTACAAGAAAATGTTGCCTCACACCATGATAAACTGAATGTCTCCAATCTTGATGTAACCATTGCTGGTGACTCAATTCCAACCATAAGAATACATAAAGACCATCCAGTTGACAACATCATTGGTGAACTAACTGAACGGGTGACTAGAAGCAAGTCAAGCATAGCCAACATCTGCTTGTTCTCATGCTTTCTGTGTCAAACAGTACCGAAGAATATCAATGGGGCTCTTCAAGACAACAGTTGGATTGAAGCAATGCAGGAAGAGTTGCTGCAATTCAAGAAACAAGAAGTATGGCAGCTGGTAGATCTTCCCGAAGGACAATACCCTATCGGTACCAGATGGCTATACAGGAACAAGACTGATGATAGGGGAATCGTCATTAGAAACAAAGCAAGACTAGTAGCTCAGGGGTACACACAAGAAGAAGGAATCGATTATGATGAAGTATTTGCCCCTGTAGCCAGACTAGAAGCAATAAGAATCTTTCTTGCATATTCAGCATCCATGAACTTCACTGTTTATCAAATGGATGTGAAATGTGCTTTTCTGTATGGAAAGATTGCTGAAGAGGTCTACGTGAGTCAACCACCTGGATTTGAAGACCCAGATTTTCCTCACAGGAAAGCCTTGTATGGTCTTCATCAAGCACCAAGAAAGTGGTATGAGACTCTTTCATCATTTCTTCTTGATAATGGATATGAGAGAGGAAAGATCGATCAGACTCTCTTCAGAAAAAGAAAAGGAAAGGACATGTTGCTTGTACAGATATATGTGGATGATATCATTTTTGGCTCAACAAACAAGACTCTATGTAAAGACTTTGAGAATCTCATGCATTCTAAATTTCAAATGAGTGCTATGGGGGAACTCACTTTCTTTCTTGGAGTACAAGTCCAACAGACAGCAGACGGTATCTTCATCAATCAATCAAAATATGTGGAAACAATGCTGAAGAAATTCAATTTTGCTGACTGTCAGTCCATCAGAACTCCTATGGATACTAAAGTGAAAATTAGACCTGATCCTGAAGGCAAATCAGTGGATCAAGCTCATTATCGATCTATGATAGGTTTACTTATGTATCTAACAGCCAGTAGGCCTGACATTATGTTTGGTGTTTGTGTGTGTGCTAGATATCAAGCAGATCCCAAGGAATCTCATGTCAATGCAGTCAAGAGGATATTCAGATATCTTAAGGGCAAACCTGCTCTTGGACTATGGTATCCAAAGGAAGGAGACTTCAATCTCTATGCATACACTGAAAGTGATTATGGGGGATGTAACTTTAACAGGAAATCCACATCTGGTGGTTGTCCATTTCTTGGTCCTAGACTAGTATCTTGGCAGTGCAAGAAACAAACCAATGTTTCTGTGTCAACAGCAGAAGCTGAGTATATAGCAGCATCAGCATGTTGTTCTCAAGTTCTCTGGATTCAAAACCAGATGCTTGATTATGGCTTTAACTTTCTGCACACTCCAATTTACATTGACAACACAGCAGCAATTTTTATTACTAATAATCCAGTTCAACACTCAAAAACAAAACATATTGAAATCAGATATCACTTTTTGAGAGATTGTGCTAAAAAGGATTAATCAAATTGATACAAGTTCACACTGACAATCAATTAGCTGATTTATTCACTAAGGCATTTGATCCAACCAGATTTGAATTCTTAGTTCAATCAATTGGTATGATTAATCTTGAGTAAAATAAAAACAAACAAAAACATTCAAATATTTCAAAAAAAATACCAAAAGAAATCAAAAGAAGAAGTATATAGTTTATCTAAGGGAAATGATATAATTACAATCGTTATATCATTCACTGTGCTGATTTATAAAACTTAAAGACTGACATGACTTATCTGATATGTTGGTAGGCTCAACTTGAACAAGACACTACATGTAGTGATAAATTAAAGATTATATTCAACTGTGATGCTGTCATCTCATAGTATGTGTAAGTTATGACTTGTCCAAATGTGTGTGTGTAGTAATCAAAACACCCCAGGTAATGATGACTTATTAATCTCTTTTACTCACATCAGTTCCTTCTTTGTTTTGCTAAGCAAAGACCTGGAGAAACAAGCACATAGTGCTGATGTCAAGATCCATCAAGATTCCTAATGAGGAACACATCCATCTTGGATGAAACAAACAAAATAAAGATCATTCAAAATGAATGAATCAAAAGAATCCTAAGAGATCACCTTCCAAAGTGAAGTAAAAAGAATTCCAATGTGGATCAAAAGTGATAATTGGGTCAAAATTAAAAGAATCTCAATGAGGATCAAGTAATATGAGATATCTAAATATAAGTATCCTGGTCAAGTAAGATGTTGAAAGTTCTACCATACATTGCATGCAGATGGTTAACCTTGCCATGCTTTTGAGTGTGAGGTACATGTTGAATACCTAATCAACTCAAAAACATGATAAGATCATTTGCATCAGAATATTAACCAAGTATGAGTTTAAGAGGACAAACATACCTACAATCAATGTGTTCATGACATTGTCTGTTTTACTAACAATTGCTTGCATTTTTGAAAGATAAGATTGATATGATCCCAAAGAAAGGTATAACTTTACTTCTTATACAATAAAGAAAACAAAAATCACAAAAAGATTTCCTTTCAAAATTTTCAAATCCTTCAAAGTTTCTATCCATTATGGATATTAACTTTAGGGGGAGTAATTTAAAAAAATTTTGATCAATTTTGTACAGGTGTTTCCTTTCTTAAAAATTTGAAAAACCAAAAACAAGTTGCAAAAACAAAAATCAGAAAATTTGTCTGTGTTGTTGCAGAAGTTATACCATAGTATCTCAGTTCTTGCAGACATCTTGATGCACAAAAATCCAAGATAAGTCAACAATAGGAAGCTTGATTCACCACAGATGAACAAGTCAATCTAAGCAAGAATTGATGACCCAGAACCAGTCAAAATTCATAAGATCTAGCAACTGACACATCTTGCAACTGACAAACTTCATAAAGTCAAAGACAATACTTCATAAAGCATTGAAGAAAATTCATCCAAAACCAACAAAAGCAGAACCATTAAGTTTGAAACTTAATGCAGGTAAGAGTATTGGTTAATGCGGGTGAAGGTAACCCAAGCATTCAACCAATGCAGGTAGTGGTTTGTGGACTGAAACACGTGCAATACTAATGCGGACAACAATACTCTACCGCATTAGTCTCAAGATTTAGAACAAGTTGAAGAAATGCGGACAGAGTTTACTCATCCGCATTTGATGAAAGTTGAAGTTTTGTTCATCCGCATTTGCTACAGTGAACAAATGCTGACAAGTTTTTGTTCATCCGCATTTGCTACAGTGAACAAATGCTGACAAGTTTTTGTTTATCCGCATTTGCTACAGTGAACAAATGCTGACAAGTTTTTGTTCATCCGCATTTGCTACAGTGAACAAATGCTGACAAGTTTTGTTCATCCACATTTGCTACAGTGAACAAATGCTGACAAATTTTGTTCAACCGCATTTGCTACAGTGAACAAATGCTGACACATTTTGTTCATCCGCATTTGCTACAGTACACAAATACTGATAAACATTTCTTCAACCGCATTTGTTACAGTAATTTTTAATCTGTGCGCATTTGTTTTAAGAACTTATCAAAAATTGAAATCCATATTAAATTGACTATATAAACCAAAAACGAAAGGTAATTTAATACTTCTCAAAATTGAGAGACTTCAAAGTGAGACGAGTGCCACCAAAAGTTACTGTTCATCTTCATCATCTTCTTCATGGTCTAAACCTCTGATCAAAGTTTGAATCATCATCATTCATACTCCTTCGACTCTTTGCCACAGTATTATCGAAGGATAGGTGAATATCTGAAATTGTTCATAACCCTAAATTTCGGACATGAATGAGAAACACGAACTTTGGAAACTAGGTCAAAAGATAGCATGCAAAATCAATCAAATGTTCATGAACCATTGTCGATTTCATCAAAAAGACTTATGTTAACACCAAAATGCTGAAATCAAAAGACATCATAATGGTTAAAATGAGTTGAAATTGAGAAAGAACAATCAATGTAATCAGAGATAACTCATTAAAATGAACATGTATGACTAAATCAGACAAGATCAAATGTATATGAAACAGTATACATGAACACTTCATTTTGACCAAGAAAAGTCAAAATGTGATAAAATTAGGCTGATTTATGACAAACCATTTGTTGATATGCATTATTCATCAATCTAATTCATATGCCTTGAATGCAGTATAACATGGCAAACCTCACATGGAGCAAGCTCCATAATGTCAGTGGTTATCTTGATCCTGATGTAACTGAGGCAGAAGGACTGAGGGATATGATCAGATTTCTCCTTACTACAAGAGTGTCCTATGCCATGACAGTAAGACCAATCATTTATGAGACCTTTATTAGGTCATTTTGGAGAACAGCTGAAGTGATTGAAGTTGATGGTGTGAGAACACTAACTGGAAGAATCACTGATTATCATTCCTTAGTTATCACTGAGCAAACTGTGAGACAGTGTCTACAGTTTGGAGATGATGCTGATGCCCCCATTGAACTTGAAGATGATGACATTACGACCTTCTTTGCTAACATTGGCTATGAGGGTGGTTATGAAGGAAAGCAAAATTGTGAAAGGTCTGGTAGATTTGCAATGGAGATTTTTGATACACATGTATCAACACTGCTTATCTAAGAGGAAGACTGGATGGAATGATATTCCAGTGACAACCTCCTCTGCCATCTGTGCTTTATGTACTAACCGTCCTTTCAACATGTCTGCTTATGTATTCAATGGAATGGTCTCTAACATTCAGGAGGGTAGGAGGCATATGTTTTTGATGTACATGAGATTTATCCAATGCTTAATCAATGAAGCATTCCCTAATCTTGCACCAATAGGACTAGTGATGGACATTCCTCACTACAATGCCAAGTCCTATAGGTACATTACCAAAAGAGATCCGAGGAACTCCTATAGTGGTACTTTCTTCCCTCTGTTGCCATGGATGCAGCAACAGATCAATCAGGGAGGAGTACAAGCATTTGAGGAACCTGATGATGAGCCTGTTCATGAAGCTAAACAAGCTGCAAGTTCTGAAGATGGACAAAGGCCAGTGTCACCACATGATGATGTAGGTGGTGATCTTCACACTGGACCTTCTACACAGACCCAACTTCAGCATCATCTACTGCATAAGACCCAGCAGAATCTTCACAACCTGATCCACCCTCAAACCCTTGAAGTACTTAGGCTGTATAATCCTTAGGGGGAGTATTGTTGGACCCTGAAGGATCATACATGCCAATTCAAGTGGTGGATGGTTGTTCTGCTGGAAATATCCCCAAGTCCAAGAAGAAATGCGGATACAGAAGTCTGCATAAGAAGAAAAGAACAAGTGTCGGCTATCCGCATTTGTCAATGCGGAAGACCAAGAACAAATGCGGACAAAGCATTTGTTCTTCCGCATGAACTAATGCGGACAGTTGATAAGTTGCGGGCAAGCCATTTGTTCATCCGCATTAACCTATGCGGGTGATCAGCAACAAATGCGGTCGTGTTTGTTCATCCGCATTAATCAATGCTGATGACCAAACACCAATGCTGCTGATGAAGTACTCATCCGTATTAGTCAATGCGGATGAACAACAGACGAATGCTGATGAAGACTTAGACTAAGGGTAGTTTAGTCTTTTTGTACAAGCTGTTAGTCAGCCTATAAATAGATTAGATACCTCGTATGTGAGGTGACTTTTTTGCATCTTTTGAGACTTCTGAAACATTTGTGTTTCACGAAGAATAGACAATCAGAATATACAGATTAGCTGTCTTGTTACTGTAGAATGCTAAAAACCCTAGCATTTACTTTGTAACAGTTCATCTAATTAATACAAGTATGCATTTATGAGTATATTAAGTGTTCTATGTTCATTGATTGCTTGATTCCGCCACTCAATTATTGACTCAATCATCATATTCGATCCTTGTTGATTCACATCAACCGAGAATATCATTCTCAAACCCAGTCAGTCCCACCAGCACAAAGCTGAATCCACTAAAGAGTGGGTGGCAAACTTCACTTTCTGATCCTCCCAGCACTCGCTGATATACAGCACGGCTTCCATTTCCCTTACCCACCGGTGAGCAGCACCAGCAGTGCCATTACCATCAAAAGTTGGGGCTTGCATCGTTGAAATGCCCCGTAGTTACATCCTCGTGCCGCCTCCGGCGCAGGCTGCTCTTCCTCTTCTTCCTCTTCGTCATCGAAGAAAACCGTTCCAGTCTCGGGCTGTCTTCCTTCACCCGAAGGTCTACCCCTTTTCCTGTCTCTCTCATCTCTAACAGCCTTTATCACCTCGGTCACTACAGACGATAGGATCATCTGCATGGCCTGGTGCACTTTATCTGCAACCGCCTCTGAGATTACTCTTGGCATCGTCATGACCCGATTCCCATAAACAGTTACCGAACTCCCGTCAGGCGCTACCAACGAATCATATCCTCGTGACACGCTATACTTGCCTCGAAGTCCACCAACCCATCCATTCCAAGAACCAATTCGAAATCACAAGTAGTCTAACCGGGTACCCATGACCTTCTAACTCCACCTCGCAGTCTCCTATCTCAGAAGTCCTTATGGACTTACCTTGACGGTTTCTACATCGAAGGGCTTATCAATACTTCCACTCCTAATGGGCAACTTAGCACAAAAAAACTACAGAAACAAAACTCTTTCTAGCTTCAGAATCAAACAACACAGAAGATAGAGTTTGATTACTAGATACATACCTGTCACGATATCAGGGCCCATCCTAGCATGCTCCGACATTATCATGAAGGCCCTGCGCCCTCTGCCCTTGGTTTCTTGCAATCCCTACTTATGTGACCCTTTCCTCTGCAGTTATAGCACCGTACCACCCCACACTCTCTTGCCACGTGACCGCACCTCCCACATCGGAAACAGACATTGGTCCCCAATCTACATTCCCCGAGGTGTTGGCGTCCACATACGGAGCAGAGGTTTGGTCTCCACATACATTCTCCAATGTGCTCTTTGGCACACTTACCACACTTCCTCGTGCCCGCACCGGACGAAGCTGTACGCCGGTCCTCCGTCCTTGCAACCTTTTTGTTAAGGGTCGCCCTGTCACGTCCGACCCGCTTTATGTGCCAGTTCTTGTCATCGCTATTTTTAGTGCTTCCTTCAATAGTAGTCGTCTCCTTTACCGCCCTAATTACCTCAGTCACCATAGATGGCAGAATCACATGCAGGGCCTGTTGGACTCCCTCAACCACAGCCTCTTTCATGGCGATCCTTAAACTAGCACCATCATCGCCGCCTTCCAAGTGAGGGGCCTCAGACTCTTCGAGCGCCATTTCAGCCGCTCTAGCCATGCTTCTCGTGACACGTGGTTCAGCACCACGTTCACCACAGCCCCTATCTGGCAAAACCTTAGGAGTTCTACCGCTAGCCATCCTCTAACATACACTGAAAGATTCAAACACCAACACAGTCATTCAAGGGAATAGCTCAGTTTATGTCAAGTATAGTAAGTCCCTAATTACAGTGGCCAGTTGTGATTAGCCACTTACTTTACTCTTCGTACCCCGAGCATTACCTGTACTGACTACATTAGTATCTAAATCTAACAGTAACACATACACCACATAACATGCGTATATAATACCGGTTGGCTTTAAGAAAATACCTGATGGCACGCAGCTACTCAGATTGGCATTCCTCCCCTTTCCGTCCCATTCTCAGTTTAAGTTAAGGTTTATTTTAAAAATTTACCCATTTCACTTAAACTTTGGCTCTGATACCAACTTGTAAGGCCCCGTTCCCGGGCACCTTACAGTTGGTCATTCATTGCACGAAAACATATATTTTACAACTGTTTTAAATAGACATTGCAGCGGAAACATTCGAAAGAGACGTCTCATTTCATCAAAAAAGCTTTCGCAAAGCGATACATCGTTAGTCAATTACAAAATAGTCATAAACAGTGACTTTTAGTGGTAAGAGGATTCCTTATGTAATCCCGTTTATTTGAATCCTCAACAAACACCACCTTTGTTTTCTAAATACATTCAACATTACATATTACAAAAATATTAACGAAGAAATGCCATCCTAAAAGAGCTGAGTAGCCGCCTCGTGCCATCCTCAGCAACACTACCTGCCAACTGGAAGAACATAAAAAATCAGCCTTGCTGAGTGAGTTCTAGTTTTATAATTAAACATACTTTTCCTTTATTAAAACCGTTTTTACATACATGCGATCACACAACATACGTACACGTAGATAATATTATTATTATCTTCATCATTCATTCGTTAGCTTACATTCGTGTACCGTTCATCGTTATCATTCATGTTCATCCGTGTATTCCTTCTTTCGTTCATACATTACTTCCTCCATTCATACATTCATTACATTCATTCATACGTTCAATGCGTTCGTTCGTACGTTCATTACATTCGGTGACATGTACAATATCCTGAACATCATGCATTACTGCTGGTGCTGGACCTGTGGTAATCAACCACGAACGTTGTGCACTAATGCGGATCCAGTCACCGAGGGTAGGTACATGCACCACTTACCTTTCCTCATTCCTTCTGGATTAATGCCATACGCTATACCCCGAACGTTGTACACTACTGCTGGTACTGGACCTGTGATGATCAATCACGAACGTTGTGCACTACTGCTGATCCAGTCACCTAGGGCAAGCGGCAAGGATCCCATACAAATGGTCAATCACAAAGACTGACCCCAATGTGCATACTTCGGGGTAGCTAACCCGCACACCGTTGAGCTAACACCTGCCAGGGGTGTGCACCTCCATGCATTTGCTTGCAAGCCTTTATTATGTTCATTCGTTCATTAATGCATGCATTCGTTCATTTTATTCCTCTTTCATTATCTTTCACTTTACGTTTCTTGTTGCTTTCATTTCATTCATTAATCATAACACGTAAAGTTACGGAAAGATAAACACACAACATCGTAGGAACATACACACATCATCCATGCATCGTCATACAAGGCATCATACATACATAACATACACCATGCATGACCATCAAGCACACATCATCATACCATCTATGACCTCAAAATGTCAACTTACATAACCCCCGGGAATCCCTTAGGTCAAAGCCTATTTTACTCATTTTAAATTCCCAGAAGTCAGAATTCTGCTAAGTGTTTACCCGCATTTCCCTCTTTGATTCATCCGCATTCCTTGGCCATCCGCATTAGTCAATGCGGATGAGGAATTACCTTTGCCGCATTTCAAGACTATCCTCATTAGTTAATGCGGATAAGGAATGCCTTAACTGCATTTCATGATCTACCCGCATTGGTCAATGCGACTGAGTAATGCCTTGAACATTTTTCTTGTTTTTTCCGCATTAAGTCAATGCGGATGAAGAATGCTTTAATCCATATTCTCTCACCTATCCGCATTAGGTCAATGCGGATGAGCAAATTGCCTTAGCCGCATTTTCCTGGTCAACCGCATTAGTCCATGCGGGTGAGCAGTTCACCCTGCACTTAACCTGTGCTGTTTTTCAGCTCTCAATCATCATCTCAACATACGTTAGCACGAATTTATCGTATCATCTACCTAGAACAGGCTACACATCATACACATCCTAGGAAAGACTTCTAATACATACATCAACAGTTCGCACATGAACAACATACTGAAACTCATATATCTGTCCTAGAAATCTTAAACACAGTAGGCATAGCAGCCCAAATGAACCATATACACATATATTAGTACATACATACACAGATTAAGCACCCAACATCGAAAACGGTTCGTCGATGTGTTCCAGCCCCAAAATCGTTCGAAAAATGCGTAAAAGAGGGGTCTTAGAACTCACCTTGTGTTGCTGGGTATGGCTTCTTCAAAATCGGTCATCGTGGAACCCGGTACCTCGAATCAGCCTTCTTTTTCTTCTTGTTTTTCTTTCAAGTCTCGTGGTTTGCTCTTTCTCTTTCTAAAACATTCGCTGATTTGGGGTTGTGAGAAAAGAGTGGGCAGCCATCCCTATGTATATCAGATATTTATCTTTTCTTTATACCTTTTTACACAAAACCCCCTCTACTTTTATTCTCATTTCCTTTCAAGATATCTTCTTTTCTTTTCTTATTATTATTTTTCTTTGCCTAATCAAAAGTTTCGGGTGTTACATGATTTCCCAAAACGATATCATAACTGCTTAATGGAATTATAAGCATATCTGCCTTAAACCAAGTGCCTTGCATAAGCCATTGGAAGTTAGAACACATCTTCACACAAGACATCTTATTGCTATCTGCAATAGTAACTTTCATATCCTCAATGATCTTAATTTCATAATGTAACTTTGCAGCTAATTGTTCATTAAAAAAATTGTGTGTTGATCCGGAATCAATTAGGTTGTGCAATGGTTTGGTGCCAATAAAACCAATGATACGCATAGTAGAGAAAGAAGGAACACTAGTCAATGCATTCAATGAGATAAAAGGATCAGAAACTGATTCAGTCCGTGTAGAAGATTCTTGATGAGTAACATCTTCTACTTCGGAACATCCTTCATCATCAACTACCTCAAACAAGTATAATTGTTTCGAAGAACATTTGTGTCCAGGGGTGAATTTCTCAGGGCACCAAAAACATTCCCCTCTTAAACGTTTTTCATCAAATTCTTTACTAGTTAACCGTTTTGTTATGGCTGGTAGGCTTTTGAGATGTTGTAGGTGTGGGTAAAAGGGGAGGTTTGGAAGAATTTGGTAAAGAGTAGGTTGGTGAAAAAGGTTTGGAAGTGGTGGTGGTTTTAGGATTATTAGTGAAAGCTAGTTTAACAGGAGGATTCAAATTCTTGAGGTGTTGATCTTGCATTTTCGCATACACATAAGCATCATATAAGGTTTTAGGTTTAAACATGCGAACAGGTCCAATCAACTCTTTACTAAGACCTTGTACAAACAAACTAACGGTATATTCTTCGCAGAGGGTTACCTTGTTCAGCAGTGCATCAAAGGCATCATAATATTCCTCTAATGTACCAGTCTGAGTTAAAGCTTTCAGTGCTCCCATAGCATCTTCAACCATAGTGCGAGCAAAACGAGCCATGATTGATTGGCTATAGTCATCCCATTTGATTTCAGACATTGGTACATTCTTCGATTGCACAAATCCTTGGTGCCATTGCTGCGCACGACCTTCTATATGCGCGGCTGCATATCTGACCTTCAAATTCTCCGGAGTTTCGTCAATGGAGAAAAAGTGTGTACATCGATACATCCAACCTTCAACATCATCACCATTAAACTTCGGAAATTCAATTTTTGTAAACCGTCTTGTTACTCCGATTCTCAATCGCTGAATCGGTGTATCCATCATCACGCGATTCACTCCTGCGATTGTTATCTGAATAGCTTCTATTAGCTTCGCCTTGATTCAAATTCTGTAAGGATCGGATCACACCTTCTAAAGAAGCTTTCAATCCGATCACTTCTTCACCATTCTTCTCCATCATCGTTGCATTTCGAACAGCTGCTGTTCGTAATTCTTCAAACGCCTTCTCGCTCTTCTCTGCCACTGATTCTAATCTCAACAGCGACTTTTCATGCTCCTTGATCGTCTTCTCAAGATCTTGATTGCGAGTGGTCGCCATCTTGTCGCCGGAGTAGTTACGGTGGTCACCGGAATACCAGTGGAGCTCAATTCCGAGGATGGAAGAGCTCTGATACCACTGTTAGGAGGATTGAAGAAGAAACTAGAGAGAAGAGGAATTCGACAATCCAAACTGATTCTCTTATTCAATTAACGGTATTTAACAACCCAAGTAACGAACGTCTCAACTAACTCTAACAATTACAAAATACCCCCTCAACAATACAACTTTGACACATATGACCCTTCTAGTAATATTGACTCCTAACAGTAGATTATTCTTGTGTGTGAGCAAAGAGACTGACTTTAATGCCTTTTCATCTTAATTGAAGATATTTTCGTCTTTCTCTCATATTATTGTTCTCTAAATGATATTCCGCTTTGGTCATTGAATTAATTATATTAATCCAAGCTTGTTAGTTCCCATTCAATATCTAGTAGCGTTTTTAGATGGTTGGGTCCATATTTTCTTTTTTTTTTGTTATCCCCACCCCAACACAGGCGTCTTGACCATAAAACAGATTCGTTTGAACCCACAATGAGAAGTTAAGATGAAACCATGTGTTTAAATAGGGTCGTTACAAAGTTTCGGACGGACATACGAAGGATCTGACGACCATAAGCTCGTTTGGATGAACTAACGAAAGTGCGGACGACCGTAAGTTCGTTATGAAAGGGACATTTTGAGTATTAATTGGTCAAAGAGACATTTTGAAGAAAAAATATGGACAAAGGGATATCTTGGGAATTTTCCCATAATTTGATGGTGTTTTCATACAAAATTCGACTGTAAAATCGACGATGGTGGCCAAATTTCATCAAAAACACCTCTTTTTTGTGTTTGCGTCATGACCCATCGTTATAATATTGGCAAAAGTTTAGAAGAAAAAAAATAATATTCACAGTGGAGTCAAAATTAGAGGCAGTACAATGCTGTGTGTTTTTCTATGTAGTTTTAATTGTTTTAGAGAAGTATACACATTTGATTATCCTTCGAGAGTTTATTGTAGATGTGAAGCCAAACCATGACTTTTCTTAGTGAATTATGCATACAACGGCCGATTAAAAGTCACGAGTCTTGTTATAAATTTATAGAAAGAGATGTTAAAATTTTGTGGTGGAAAAAGATCCACATGCATGGGACTTGAATGCACATTGCCTATATATATTCAGATTTTTACAAGAAATATCACACAATCTCCAATGGAAATCGTTTATTTTCTTAACGAAAACGCATCATCCCCTATCTTCATTTTTTCAACACTCCTTTTCCTTTTGTTCATCATCAAAAGATTACTTTCAAATGATGTTAAAAACCTTCCCCCCGGTCCACCAAAGTTGCCGATCATTGGAAACTTGCATCAAATGGGCAACAAACCTCATGTCTCCACAGCCAAATTTGCAAAAGAATACGGCCCTCTCATATCTCTCAAGTTAGGCACACAAGTTCTTGTGGTTGCTTCTTCTCCAGAGGCGGCCATGGGAATTCTCAAGACCCATGACCGTGTTCTTTCCTCTCGTGTTATGCCTACTGCGTTGCAGCACAAATATCTAATGCCTCACTCCCTCCTTTTTTCGGAGTGCAATGAATCATGGAAGAACTTAAGAAACCTATGCCGGAGTGAAATGTTCTCATCTAGTGCCATTGAGGCCCACTCCAGAATACGTGAGGAAAAGGTAGATCGCTTGTTGGAGTTCTTGCATAAAAAAGAAGGACAAGTAATTAACACCGCGGACATAGTATTTACTACATTGTTCAACACTATGAGTTGTATTGTGTTTGACAAAGATTTGCTTGATTTGGAAGAGGAGCATGAGACTTTTGTTGGGCTGAAAAGGACGCTACTTACGTTACTCAAGTATATCGCACATATAAAGGATGTTGGCTCATTTTTCCCTGTTCTTGGAAGATTTGATCTTCAAGGAATCAGAAAAGGGGGCATGAAACATGTCAAAGAGGCGTTCAATTATTGGAAAGACATGATTGAAGAAAGAAGAGCTCATATGAGTTCTTCAACATCTTCATCACTACAATCAAAATCTTTCTTGGATCACTTGCTTGAAAATGGATTCTCAAATGATAGGATACATCAATATGTTACAGTAAGCGTTTCTAGTTACTATATTCTTATATTGTGATATTTTTACGGTTTTATAGTAATAAATAGTTTATGACATTTCTAGGAACTTTTTGTGGCCGGAACAAACACTACAACAACTGCATCGGTATGGGCTATGACTGAGATTGCAAAAAACAAAGACGTCATGACCAAAATTCAAGAAGAGATTAAAAGAGAAATCAATTCTGACAAAATTACGATATCACAAGTATCAAAGTTGCCTTATCTACAAGCTTGTGTCAAAGAAGCTTTAAGATTGCACGCACCTGTTCCGTTTTTAGTTCCTCGGGTGGCCATCGAAAGCTGTGAGGTTATGAATTATACCATCCCTAAAAATGCTCTAATATTTGTCAATGTTTGGGCGATCGGTCGAGACCCTAAGGTTTGGGATGACCCATTATCTTTCAAACCTGAAAGATTTCTTGGCTCAAATTTGGATTATAAAGGTCAAAACTTTGAGTTTTTACCGTTTGGTTCTGGAAGAAGGATATGTCCTAGCTTTCCCTTAGGTAGCAAGAGTATTGAATTCATTATAGCATCTCTGATTCACGAGTTTGATTGGGTCCTTCCCAAAAATGAAGATCCGGATATGGATGACAAATTCGTGTTCACCTTGAGAAAGGAAAAACCTTTAAAACTAATCTTCAAAAGTAAACAGGAAGAATCAAATACAACTCCTATGTAATTTCCTACGTTGTTTTGTACCCAATAGTTGAATAAAAGTACTTAATGCATATGTAATTTTCTCTTTCTGCATAACCAAAATTTATTTTTGTTTTCAAACATATATACCGTGCAAATTGGAAAATAATTTTCTAAACACTTAAGTGATATCAACCAACATAGAGATTGTACGTCCACGTGGTTTGCACACCACTCATAAGAAATATCAATTTTTCAAGCACAGATATGAACATATGAAAGATTATTTGACTTTTTCCATAAAAAATCTCTTATCATTGTATATACAGAATCTGTTAAGAAGTATTCTTTTTATTCATACTACGGATGTAGAATTCGCAAATCCATGTTTTAGTCTTCAATCCAATCAAGCGATAAATTAGGTAATGAAGGTTTCCAAGTTAGCTACAATCTCTTATGATTCTTGTGACATCAACCATTTAAAAGTTTAGTTACATTACTTAAGACCAACTTGAATCATAATAAACATCGATAAAAACATAGTCTAAAATACAAGTTTGTTCAAGACTCCTGTGATATTAGGCATTTAGAAACCTTGAGTGTTTGTTCAAGACCATAGGGCGTCTAAGGGCATCGCCCCCTATGTACATCCGGAGTAGTGCCCTTGTGTGCTAGGGATTAAGGTACAATGCTCCTCCTAGGGTCGAAGGGTCCGAGTCGAAATAGGTGGCGCTCTAGTTGATGAAATTTGGCATGAAAATTATCTTAACTAGAAACTAATTATTACTAATAAATTGTTCCTCATAACTTAGCTCATTTGTGGAAGTGGGATGAGTAGAAAATAGGATCAAGTAGAAAATGTAATTAGTGGTAAAGTTAGCAGCAACTTGGGCAATCATGAATTAGTGATATCAATAACCATGATAGCGCTAATGGTTTTTCATACAAAGTTAAAGCTAACATAACTGGTTAACTGGCAAAGGTTTAACACCAACTACATACTCTTTCGCGGAAGAGTATTATCATTCCAACTTAAACGTTATGATGGTTACGTACTCCTATATGATAGATCTTGGCATGATTTCATACTCTTTTGTCTGTATTTTTTTTTTCACATTAAACATACTTGCTTATGATTTCACATCAACAAGATACGTTAATCTAATAGTTAATAATAGATATTTAAGGGATTATCCAGGCGTTTCTTAAGTATAGAATATAACAATTGGTGAGAGAAGGGACTGTATGGTTTCCCTTTCTCTCATTATCTTAATTGTTATCATGATCAACTACTAAAATTTGTATGATTGACTATATATGTTACTTAAAATTCTCTTTTGTTTAGCAATTAGTATTTAGAGTCTCAACAAGTTTTACTTGCTTAACTCCTTTTCCAAGTATTACATACTAATTATAATTCCCAATACCTAGGTTTTTTTAACAACTTTTTTCTATTTCTTTTACTTTAAAAACACCTATCAACTTACATTTGTAAGAACTTGAACCACAACAATTTTGTGGTCGGCAATCGCTAATAAAACGAGACAATGAGGCCAAGGGCTAGCTTCAATACCTAAAAGATATATATTTTGAGTTTTACCATTTGGTTCACAAAGGAGGACGTAGTCTATTTTGCCATTAGCATCTCTAATTCACGATATTCATTAGATCCTTGGTCCTTCCAAATAATGAAGATCCTGATGTGGATGACAAATTTTGTTCACCTAGAGAAAGGATAAACCTTAAAACTATTCTTTTAAACGTAAACATGGATCGTCAATTATAGCTCATACGTTATTTTATACATGCAAATAGTTAAACAAAAGAACTTGTATTAAAGCGGTATAATAATTTCTCTTTTATCAAAATCAAATTTTAATTTTTGTTCTCACACATTTTATAACTTGCAAAATTAAAACAAAAACAAAAAAAACCATAGATATATAGTTACATGATATTAACGTATAATCCTATATATAGATTGTAGGACAAAGTGGTTTGTACACTACTCATAAGGATATCAAATTTTCAACCGCATATATATATATGAACACGTGAAAGATTCATGGCTTTGAGTGTCTTAAAAAGAGTCATTTATCATTGTGTATACACAATCTCTCGGGACACAATTTCCAGATATACACTAAAAGTAGAATTCCTAAATATCGCAATCACTATTGCATCAAAATAGGATAAAAGATAGGGATTGTGATTTCCAGGCTGCCCACTATTTTTTGTGGTAGTGTAACTAAGTCATTTTAGCTTAATTGGATTTCTTTAAGACTAAACAATAATCATAATAAATATCGATACAAGTATCAAGTCTAGATTACACACTTATTTGAGATTGTAATGATTTCTAGTGGTTAGGAACCTTGAGTGGTTCATAAGGTGAAGGCAATAGACCATAGTGTGTCCAAGAAGCATCCACCATTGGCAGGGCCGGCCCTGACGGGGGGCTTGGTGGGCGATGCCCAGGATCCGATCTTTTTAAGGGCCTGAAATTTAAAAAACAATATATTATATATATGTTTGTTTTTTATATAAAAATATAAACTATTAATAAATCAATTAACAAACTTAATAACATTGTAATTAGGTGAACCCATTAAACTTTACGTAAGAGCCTCTTAATATCTTAATTAATTTAACCTAATAACATATACCCAATCTAAACCTAATTTAATTTAACTAGTGAAAGAAACATGTACGATGCAAGGAGAGTATAAATATTTTTAGAAGTGTGTCTTTAGCTAACCCTCGCTTATTATGCTAACTAATAATTTAAATCGGTTGGTTCAACTGGGTTTAACCGAGAACCCCCGATACCATCATTTCAAAAACCAAAAAGATATTTTTACCTATTTGATTTTATGTTTAATGACATAAAAGAAGACTTGCATGTGGAACATAACATTTTTTTATTTTGAGGAAAAGGCTCCTTATATAGGAGTTGGATACTGTTTTGGCTTCTCTACACAACCAATGTGAGATTTAAACATTGACTATAGTAATTAGTGACAAACTTATAAATGTAAAACTAATTATGCATCAACACTTGTATGAATGCAATCACATGTTTCTTACGTGTGTTAAACTTTTGAGCAATAATGTGTGAGATCGCATGATACTTTGACGTATAAAAGTTTGTAAACCTTTGTATCTTTGACTAACCGTCCCTTGCTGTGCTATCATGTGATTTAAAACCAAACTGGATTGGACCAACCAATTTAACTGGGAACTGCCATGTTAACAAGGATTCAGGGAGAACTAAGTTCAAACCGAACCATATAAACCACTGACGGATAAGAAGATAATAAAAAAATAAAAATAACACTTTAAAATTTTAACTGTACTTGATATTTTTATGGCCTTACCCAACAAAGGATGCGCAAATCATAAGTTTATTTCCCCTCAAGTCCATGTATCATTATTTATAGGTGTTGAACTCTCATTTTGTCACATCCCGGCGGAAGCGTGAAATACTTGGATGCGACTCTTTGGCTCAAAACACATTGATTATAAATAAACAAATATCACAACAATTAAAGACATAAAACATAACATTATATAACTAAGTCAGTCCTTAGGTTACATAGATTTTACAAAATTTGTCTAACAAGAGACTAATACATGTAACCTAATCTTAACATCTTTAACTGCTTCATATTTCTTCAGTAATAGTGGATATGAGCATCCACCATTATACTAGCCTCGAATATGTTAACAGTTATTTTTACACACGTTCTTCCAATCATATCGCCCTAACCGTTGTATACATCAAATGAGAACATAACACTATTAGTCATTTTATTCTCCTGAAAAAGCATACTTAAAACTGTCAATATAATATTGGTGAGAACATAGGTTTAATAACAAAACATATTGATGCAATATAAATAAGATTACAATCAAACCTACTTATATGCTAAGTGATTTATAACTGTCACAAATACAAATCACAAAAATTAGATAATATAGCATCACAACACTCATCCTGTTGGTGCAGAAAATATTTTTCTAAGTAGCACTACCTATATTATCAGACGGTTCCTTAATTAATAGTTGTAACTTACGGCAATATGACAGTTTATCTCAAAAAGTCTTATTCATTTGCATCAACAAAATAGTATGCTTTCCCCCCCCAAAACTCATAATATAAAAACGAGGCTATGAAACTCACCTTAATTCCAGTGATAACCTATAAAATTAATTAGAAGTTAGGGTAGCCTGGCTATCGGAAGGATGAGATGGTCAAAGTTGAAAAGGTTGGTGATTGAGGAGTTATGTCCTCACCGTGAGATGGATAAAGTTGAAAGGGAGTTCCTGCAATTGGAGGCGGGGACAATGACACATCAGCAATACACCACCAAATTCAATGAAATAGCACGACTGGTGCCGGATCAGGTGACACCTCTTTCATGAAAGATCAAGAGGTATATTCAGGGCTTGTCGGTGGATATCCGTAGGCACATGATCGTTGCCCGACCAAGCACGTTCAGGTCCAGGTCGGCGGTTGATCTAGCGGAAAGGTTGTACGACGAGCGGGAGGCGATGGCGGTAGCGGACGAAGCGGAGGAGAGATGTAAGGCCCCGATCCCGGGCACCTCACAGTTGGTCATTCACAGCATAAAACATACTCATTATTATAATTTAAGCAGCGGAATTAATTTAAACAAAAGACATTCATTTCATTAAAAACACTGTTGCTAAGCAATACATTCTAGTTTATAAGTCACAAAATGATAGATGAATGAATTACAAAACAACAGTATTGTCAAAAGTGAATGGATGTCAGTCTTGCCCGCCAAGTAGCCATCCCCGTGTGCCATCCTCAGCAACCTGTCACCTGCCAACTGGAAAATACATAAAAGTCAGTGTTGCTGAGTGAGTTCTAGTTTTGTACTTAAAATACTTTACTTTTCATTCAAAAACCGTTCCTCATTTTCATAGGTGATCATACATCGTACGTATACATAGGTAATATTTTTATTATCTTCACCATCGTTCAATTCATACTTTTATCATTCTTCTCCCGGTCTTTTGCAACACATAGTTGCTCAACCATTAACGATCTCAAGGATCTCAAGACTTTTGGGTCTGCTGCGACACCGAGTCACTTCACCCATTTCCAACCTCACAGGTTGTAAGTCTTCTGCGGGCTTTTGCAACGCCATGTTGCTCACCCATTAGCAATCTCAAGGATTGCAAGGCTTCTGCGGGCTTTTGCAACACCAAGTTGCTCACCCATTGGCAATCTCAAGGATTGCAAGGCTTCTGCGGGCTTTTGCAACACCAAGTTGCTCACCCATTAGCAATCTCAAGGATTGCAAGGCTTCTACGGGCTTTTGCAACACCAAGTTGCTCACCCATTATCAATCTCAACGATTGTAAGCCTTCTGCGGGCTTTTGCAACACCAAGTTGCTCACCCATTATCAATCTCAAAGATTGTAAGCCTTCTGCGGGCTTTTGCAACACCAAGTTGCTCACCCATTATCAATCTCAACGATTGTAAGCCTTCTGTGGGCTTTTGCAACACCAAGTTGCTCACCCATTATCAATCTCACCGATTGTAAGCCTTCTGCGGGCTTTTGCAACACCAAGTTGCTCACCCATTATCAGTCAAGACTTTCGTTTATTTATTTACATTCCAATTTCTATTACCATTAATCTTCCACTCTATCAATGATAAAAATTCCTGTCTTGATCATGATCATTACACATAGGGTCATACAATATTATTATTAATAAGTATATTAATAATAATAGCACTGATAATATTAATAATCATATTAATATTAATCCCCATATCAGCCCTAATCATAACATTAATTAAAATATTAAGAAAGGGGTATTATTACATTCAACATAATCATTTGCATTCAATAAAGTCCCAGTCAACGTCCCTGTGAAACCCTACTGCACAGACTCCAATAAATTTTGTTAAAAAGTCTAAGTACTTGGGCGTATGAGCCCTGTTCTAGGCGTTTCACCACTGTCGGACTCATCAGCTACACTTAGAAAAATTTCAGGCTCTGGGCGTATGAGCACTGCTAGGCGTATGACCCCTGTTGGTCGTATTAGCCCTGTTGGTCGTATTAGCCCTGTTGGTCGTACCATCCCATACTTAGAGAATATTTTCTGGTCATACGACCAGAATTCAGACTTTTCACTTTTTTACTTAGTTTTCAGACTCATGGGTACTGTGGGACTCATGAGTCCTGTTGGACTTATAAGTCCCCATACTTAGCAAATTTTCAGACTTATGAGTCTGGTCGTTTTAGAACTATTGGACACATTACCTGCTTAGACTCATGACCATACTTAGAATATTTCTAAGGCATGTCCCTGGGCGTATAAGCACTATTAGACTCATTAGTTTGTACTTAGTTATTCTAAGTCCAAATTTCAGGCATATTACTACTATTTGGGCTTGTTAGTCGTTTTAGTAACCTGCTCATATGACTAATTCATTTTTCAAATTCCCAAACATCAGAATGCCTAGTACTAATCACATACACATGATTCTAGGCATAAATCTAACATAAACATAAACATACATACATTCATATCATACGGGAATTATACCCAAACTTATAAAAACATACTTACATGCATTTCCAGCCCCAAAACATTTAAAAACAGGTAAGAAGGGGTCTAGAAACTCACCTTAGTTTGTCTTCGGGTTTTGGATACCCTTTCTTAACTTCCCAGTTGTTTCTACACCTAAAACACACACACACAGTGCAACCCGAACACAAACACACACACATAAGAACATGCATTCTCGGTTTCTTAGCGAAAACACAACTTAAAAACATCAATTCTTACCTTGAATCCGATTTCTTCTTCTTTCTCTCTCTAAGAATCGAGGTCCCTGCTGTTTCTCTCTCTCTAAAAACCGAATGCAAAGAAGTGTGCAGAACAATAGGCGGCCATACTTCCTTTTACCAACTTTTACTAACTTTTAAGATTTTTTTATTCATTATACACCTTTGGTCCTTCAACTTTGGGGTTGACTTCCCTTTTCCTCCTTTTTCTCTCTCTTTATTCTTTTATTTCTTTTTGACAAGAATTACGGGTGTTACAAGTCCACCCCCCTTATATAGGTTTCGTCCCCAAAACCTGTTATTCCTCAAACAGATGTGGGTAGTGCTGTCTCATTTCTTCTTCAGTCTCCCATGTAAACTCGAATCCCTTCCTGTGCTTCCACTATACGCGCACAAGAGGAATCACTTTATTCCTTAACCTCTTTTCTTTACGATCAATAATGGCCACTGGTTGCTCCACGTAGTTGAGCCGCTCATCCACCTCGATATCCTCCAGTGGTACAACCATGCCTTCATCAGCTAAGCACTTTCTCAGATGAGATACATGGAATGTGGGATGAATTCCACTTAACTCATATGGCAGTTCAAGGCGATAGGCCACCTCTCCTACTCGTGCGATAATTCGGAAAGGTCCTATGTATCTCGGGCTTAGCTTACCTCGTTTCCGGAATCTAATGATTCCCTTCCAGGGCGAGACCTTCAACATGACTCGGTCGCCAACCTTGAACTCTATCGGTCTTCGCCTCTTGTCAGCATACGACTTTTGCCTATCTTTCGCCGCCTTCATGAAGGCTTTGATCTTTTCCAACTTCTCAGTCGTTGCTTCAATTACCTCGACACCTCCCAACTCTTTCTGCCCAATGTCTCCCCAGCACACGGGCGTCCTACATCTCCTACCGTATAGCATCTCGTAAGGTGGCATGCCAATGCTGGCGTGATAACTGTTGTTGTACGAGAATTCTGCTAACGGCAGGTGGTTGTCCCAACTTCCTCCAAAATCGATCACACACGCCCGAAGCATGTCCTCGAGTGTTTGGATCGTCCTCTCAGACTGACCGTCTGTCTGAGGGTGATATGCTGTACTAATGTGTAGCCTCGTCCCCATTGCATCATGAAATCTTTTCCAAAACTTGGAGGTAAACCGGGTGTCACGATCAGACACAATAGACACCGGTACACCATGACGAGCTACAATTTCTTTGATGAACAGATCCGCCAATCTCTCAGATGAGTACGTCTCGCGGATCGGTAGGAAGTGGGCACTCTTGGTCAAGCGGTCAACTATCACCCATATGGCATCATACCTTTTTGGGGTACGTGGTAGCTTCGTGATGAAGTCCATGGTGATGTGCTCCCACTTCCACTCGAGTATATCCAACGGTTGGATCTTCCCGTAGGGCTTCTGGTGTTCCGCCTTCACTTGTAAGCAAGTCAAGCACTTACTTACGTACTCCACTACGTCGCGTTTCATACCCGGCCACCAATAGTCTTTCTTCATATCGTGGTACATTTTGGTAGCACCGGGGTGAATGGAGTATCGGGTCTTATGGGCCTCGTCCATAATCTTTTCACGTAGATCCCCGTATCGAGGAATCCACATTCGCCCAAATCGGGTCTTAACACCAAGAGTGTTCTCACCCAATTCCGTAACTAGGCCTCTCATCCTTTCGGAGTTAAGACGATCTTCTTTCAAAGCCTCGTCTTGGAACTCCTTAACCTGTGTCATCACATCGGGGGTCATGATCAGCTGATAAGCCTTCACCCAAATCAGCTCAGGTCGTTCTTTTCGACTAAGGGCATCGGCCACCACGTTGGCCTTGCCCGGATGGTAATGGATTTCGCAATCATAATCCTTTATTAGTTCCAACCATCGCCTCTGCCTCATGTTAAGATCTTTCTGCTTGAAGAAGTACTTCAAGCTTTTGTGGTCGGTGAAGATTGTGCACTTCGTCCCATATAGATAGTGCCGCCAAATCATCAACGCGAAAACCACAGCAGCTAGTTCAAGGTCGTGCGTGGGATAGTTGACTTCGTGATTTTTCAGCTGTCGAGATGCATAGGCTATTACCCTTCCACGTTGCATCAACACGCAACCTAGCCCAGAATAAGATGCATCTGAATAGACCACTAAGTCTTCATTCCCCTCGGGCAAAGTCAAAACAGGAGCTTGTGTTAGTCTTGTCTTCAACTCCTCAAAGGCATTCTCCTGCTCTTGACCCCACATGAAATTCACGTCCTTACGGGTCAATTTTGTCAAAGGGGAGGCTATCTTGGAGAAGTCTTGAATAAATCTCCTATAGTAGCCCGCCAATCCTAAGAAACTACGAATCTCGGATGGCGTCTTTGGTGATTTCCATTGCATCACAGCCTCAACCTTTGCTGGGTCCACCATGATTCCCTTTGCATTTACCACGTAACCCAGAAATTGCACCTCGCGTAACCAGAAAGCACATTTGGAGAACTTAGCATACAGTTTCTCCCTTCTCAAAGTCTCCAATACTTCCCGAATGTGACCGGCATGCTCTTCTTCGCTCCTCGAATAAATCAGGATATCATCGATGAACACAATCACTGATTTATCTAACATTGGCCGACACACTCGGTTCATCAAGTCCATAAAAGCAGCTGGCGTGTTAGTTAGACCAAATGACATAACGAGAAACTCATAGTGTCCATAACGCGTACGAAAAGCTGTTTTAGGAATGTCCTGCTCCTTTACCTTCAATTGATGGTAGCCAGATCGAAGATCTATCCTCGAGAACCAACTGGCACCCTGGAGCTGGTCGAACAAGTCATCGATCCTCGGTAACGGATACCGATTCTTTATTGTCAATTTGTTCAATTCACGGTAGTCGATACACATTCTCATGCTACCGTCCTTCTTCTTCACAAACAAGACCGGAGCACCCCAAGGAGAGATACTCGGTCTAATAAAGCCCTTGTCAAGCAACTCTTGAAGTTGCTCCATCAATTCTTTCATCTCCGTAGGAGCTAATCGATGCGGTGCCTTGGCGACAGGTTGGGCACCGGGTATTAAGTCGATTTGAAATTCAATTTCGCGGTCAGGTGGCAATCCCGATAAGTCTTCCGGGAACACATCTGGAAACTCGCACACAACCGGAACGTCAGATAGTTGTGGGGTTGGCGTTTCCACATCCTTCACATAACATAGGTAGGCGTTGCACCCACGCCTCATGCACTTCCCCGCCACCGCCATCGAAATCATCTTCGGAATCACCGTTACCCGATCACCGTATATTGTCACCAGACTTCCGTCAGATGCCGTCAATCTAATCATCTTCTTTCGACATACGATATTCGCTTCATAGGTTGCCAACCAATCCATCCCTAGTACTACATCAAATCCACCTAGGGGCATCACATGTAATCTAGCAGCAAACCTATGACCTTCTAATTCTATGGCACAGTCCTCTATCACATCAGTAACTCTAGTGGACTTACCAATAGCGGTTTCTACTTCAAAGGGCTCATCAATGCATTTACCACTAACAGGCAATTTAGCACAGAAAGTAGCAGAAATGAAACTCTTACTAGCACCAGAATCAAATAACACAGAAGCAAGAGTTTGATTTACTAGAAACGTACCTGACACAACATCGGGGTCCGTCCTAGCCTCCTCTCTGGTCATGGTGAAAGCTCTGGCACTTGCCTTCTGCCCTTCAGCCCCGACCGTCTTCTTCGTCCCGGAACTTTCCACCCTCTGTTTCCTGCAGTCTTTGCTCATATGACCCGCCTCACCGCAGGTGTAGCACCTCAAATCTTTACAGTCCCTTGAGATATGGCCCGGCTTCCCACACTTGAAACACACGTTGAGCCCCGATCTGCACTCACCCGTATGCTCCTTCCCGCACTTGCCACACCTTTTGGGCCTCGAGCTTGATGACCCCACCCTACGGTCATTCGTTTTCATCCTTTTGTTATTCGGGGTAAAGCCACCACGCCCGAACCGTTTCCCATTCCAGTTTTGGTCACCACCACCAGCCTTCTTCACCTCCGCATCTGCTACCTCCCTCTCATCATAAAGCCTCCCAGCCAAATCTACTGCCGACCTAAAAGTGCTTGGTCGTGCAGCAATCAAATGCCTCCGAATATCGGCTGGTAGCCCCTGTATATACCGGTTAATCTTACGAGATACCGGTGTCACCTGATCTGGCACCAGCCTCGCCATCTCATTGAACTTGGCAGTGTATTGCTGGTGGCTCATGGTTCCCGCCTCGAGTTGCAGGAACTCTCTCTCAATCTTATCAAGTTCCCTATGAGGACAGAATTCCTCAATTACCAGTTTCTTCAACTCGGGCCACTTCATCTTGCCTATAGCCCTACTACCCTCAGCTTGGACAATATTGTCCCACCAATATAGTGCTGAGTCAGTAAAGGAGTGGGTGGCAAATTTCACCTTCTGATCCTCCCGGCACTCGCTGATCTCAAGTACCGCCTCCATCTCCCTTATCCAACGGTGGGCTGCAGCAGCATTACCATTCCCGTCAAAAGTCGGGGGCCTGCACCGCTGGAATGCTCCGTAATTGCATCCTTTGGTTGTCACCCCTACCACATCATCTTCCTCTTCATCAGATACTACTATCTTTGGATCCGGTCATTCCTCTCCTCCCTTGCTTTCCTTCCCAGTTGACCCTCTCCTATCCTCCTTCTTCTTTCTCTCCTCATTCCTCACAGCACAAATAACATCCGTCACCATAGATGGCATAACTGCCTGCAGGACTTGGTGTACCTCATCAGCAATCGCCTCCCTAGCTGAGGCATTCAGGCTCGCATTCTCAGTTTCTTCGTTCCTATCAGGAACCTCAGGGTTCACGGGGGTCGTCTCTGGAGCTTTAGTACTGTTCCTAGTCGTACGCGGACGACCTCTACCTCTAGCAGCTTTGGTAGGTTTCTTCCCAGCCATTTTCCTATGCACTATAAGATTCAAACACTAAAACAGTCATTCAAGGAAACAGCTCAGTTTATGTCAAGTATAGTAAGTCCCTAATTACAGTGGCCAGTTGTGATTAGCCACTTACTTTACTTTTCACACCCCAAGCATTCCCTATCTTGACTACATCAGTACCTGAATCTACTAGGAACACATAAATCACATAGCACACGCACATAACACTGATTAACTTTTAAGAAAAACAATACCTGATGGCACATGGCTACTCGGGCTGACATCCCTCTTTCCGTCCCATTCTCAGTTTAAGTTAAGGTTTATTTTGAAAATTTACCCGTTTCACTTAAACTTTAGCTCTGATACCAACTTGTAAGGCCCCGATCCCGGGCACCTCACAGTTGGTCATTCACAACATAAAACATACTCATTATTATAATTTAAGCAGCGGAATTAATTTAAACAAAAGACATTCATTTCATTAAAAACACTGTTGCTAAGCAATACATTCTAGTTTATAAGTCACAAAATGATAGATGAATGAATTACAAAACAACAGTATTGTCAAAAAGTGAATGGATGTCAGTCTTGCCCGCCAAGTAGCCATCCCCGTGTGCCATCCTCAGCAACCTGTCACCTGCCAACTAGAAAATACATAAAAGTCAGCGTTGCTGAGTGAGTTCTAGTTTTGTAGTTAAAATACTTTACTTTTCATTCAAAAACCGTTCCTCATTTTCATAGGTGATCATACATCGTACGTACACATAGGTAATATTTTTATTATCTTCACCATCGTTCAATTCATACTTTTATCATTCTTCTCCCGGTCTTTTGCAACACATAGTTGCTCAACCATTAACGATCTCAAGGATCTCAAGACTTTTGGGTCTGCTGCGACACCGAGTCACTTCACCCATTTCCAACCTCACAGGTTGTAAGTCTTCTGCGGGCTTTTGCAACGCCAAGTTGCTCACCCATTAGCAATCTCAAGGATTGCAAGGCTTCTGCGGGCTTTTGCAACACCAAGTTGCTCACCCATTGGCAAGCTCAAGGATTGCAAGGCTTCTGCGGGCTTTTGCAACACCAAGTTGCTCACCCATTAGCAATCTCAAGGATTGCAAGGCTTCTACGGGCTTTTGCAACACCAAGTTGCTCACCCATTATCAATCTCAACGATTGTAAGCCTTCTGCTGGCTTTTGCAACACCAATTTGCTCACCCATTATCAATCTCAAAGATTGTTAGCCTTCTGCTGGCTTTTGCAACACCAATTTGCTCACCCATTATCAATCTCAAAGATTGTAAGCCTTCTGCGGGCTTTTGCAACACCAAGTTGCTCACCCATTATCAATCTCAACGATTGTAAGCCTTCTGCGGGCTTTTGCAACACCAAGTTGCTCACCCATTATCAATCTCACCGATTGTAAGCCTTCTGCGGGCTTTTGCAACACCAAGTTGCTCACCCATTATCAGTCAAGACTTTCGTTTATTTATTTACATTCCAGTTTCTATTACCATTAATCTTCCACTCTATCAATGATAAAAATTCCTGTCTTGATCATGATCATTACACATAGGGTCATACAATATTATTATTAATAAATATATTAATAATAATAGCACTGATAATATTAATAATCATATTAATATTAATCCCCATATCAGCCCTAATCATAACATTAATTAAAATATTAAGAAAGGGGTATTATTACATTCAACATAATCATTTGCATTCAATAAAGTCCCAGTCAACGTCCCTGTGAAACCCTACTGCACAGACTCCAATAAATTTTGTTAAAAAGTCTAAGTACTTGGGCGTATGAGCCTTGTTCTAGGCGTTTCACCACTGTCGGACTCATCAGCTACACTTAGAAAAATTTCAGGCTCTGGGCGTATGAGCACTGCTGGGCGTATGACCCCTGTTGGTCGTATTAGCCCTGTTGGTCGTATTAGCCCTGTTGGTCGTACCATCCCATACTTAGAGAATATTTTCTGGTCATACGACCAGAATTCAGACTTTTCACCTTTTTACTTAGTTTTCAGACTCATGGGTACTGTGGGACTCATGAGTCCTGTTGGACTTATAAGTCCCCATACTTAGCAAATTTTCAGACTTATGAGTCTGGTCGTTTTAGAACTATTGGACACATTACCTGCTTAGACTCATGACCATACTTAGAATATTTCTAAGGCATGTCCCTGGGCGTATAAGCACTATTAGACTCATTAGTTTGTACTTAGTTATTCTAAGTCCAAATTTCAGGCATATTACTACTATTTGGGCTTGTTAGTCGTTTTAGTAACCTGCTTATATGACTAATTCATTTTTCAAATTCCCAAACATCAGAATGCCTAGTACTAATCACATACACATGATTCTAGGCATAAATCTAACATAAACATAAACATACATACATTCATATCATACGGGAATTATACCCAAATTTATAAAAACATACTTACATGCATTTCCAGCCCCAAAACATTTAAAAACAGGTAAGAAGGGGTCTAGAAAGTCACCTTAGTTTGTCTTCGGGTTTTGGATACCCTTTCTTAACTTCCCAGTCGTTTCTACACCTAAAACACACACACACAGTGCAACCCGAACACAAACACACACACATAAGAACATGCATTCTCGGTTTCTTAGCCAAAACACAACTTAAAAACATCAATTCTTACCTTGAATCCGATTTCTTCTTCTTTCTCTCTCTAAGAATCGAGGTCCCTGCTGTTTCTCTCTCTCTAAAAACCGAATGCAAAGAAGTGTGCAGAACAATAGGCGGCCATACTTCCTTTTACCAACTTTTACCAACTTTTAAGATTTTTTTATTCATTTTACACCTTTGGTCCTTCAACTTTGGGGTTGACTTCCCTTTTCCTCCTTTTTCTCTCTCTTTATTCTTTTATTTCTTTTTGACAAGAATTACGGGTGTTACAAGAGAGCCTATGTTAAGAATAGGAAAGGAAGGCGAGACAATAAGGGTGGATTTGTGTCTGAAGGTATGGCATTGAGGGACGATGATCGGAAGAGAATAGAAAGAAGACGAGAGGTATGCAGGAAGTGTGGTAGAGGTCATGAGGGGGAGTGCAAGTAGGGACTGAACGTTTGTTTTCAGTGTGGGAAGGAAGGCCACAAGGCAAGGGATTGCCGCGTGGCTAAGTGCTACGACTACAGCGAGACTGGACATCTGAGCATGGATTGTAAGAAGTCGAAGGCAGGAAGCTTTGGTGCGAGGAAGGGGAACAGAGGGTGAAGGCTAGAGCTTTTGCCATGACCAAGAGGAGGCTAGTGCGGACTTCGACTTGACGTCAGGTACGTTTCTGGTAATTTAAGTTTGTGCATTTATGCCTTAAATGCGATGCTAGTAGTAGTTTCGTTCCTACTGCTTTCTGTTGTAAGTTGCATGTTAGGAGAAGGAACATCGATGAGCCCTTTGATGTAAGGATTGCTATTAATGAATTCACTAGGTTACTTGATGCCCTAGAGGATTGCATTATAGAATTGAGAAAGCATTTGTTCCTGCTAGACCATTCGGGACAGACTTGGGTGGATAGGCGTACACCATAAGATGAAGGGGCTATCAATCCATGAGGCGTAGACGTATTGCCTACTTGGCTGATGTAAGGCATATGGATATACTAATATCCCAACCGTTAGATGTACTGAGACCCGAGTAAGGGTTATTGGTGGCCAGGTATGAAGCATGATATGGTGAAGTACAAGAGTAAATGTCTTACTTGTTTACAAGTGAAGGACGAGCACCAAATGCCGTATGGTAAGTATTGAGGCGATTGACGCTACGAGTGAGAAGCTCGAAAGGATCAAAGCCCTGATGGAAGTAGCCAAAGATAGACAAGAAGTCGTATGTTGATAAACGACGTAGAGCGATTGAATTCTAGGTGGCAGACTGGAAAAGAGATGAGACAGTATTACCCGCAATGGTTTAAAGAATAACAGGTTTCGAGGACGAAGCCCGTTTAAGGGGGGTGGACTTGTAACACCCGGAAATTTTCTTTGAAGCCGACGAAAGAAGAAAAGAAATAAAGTCCAAAGTCGAGGGACCAAATTCGCCAACGAGAGAAACTTGGATGAGTGGGAGTATAAAAGGGGAGGGCAGCCCACACCCTCCCCATTCTTGCCAAACTCAGCCGAGGGAGAAGAGAAGAGAGAAAAAGAGAAGAAAAGCTTGGTTCGGGTGGATTCGAGCGTGGAAATCGAAGTGTAGCGGGTCAAATCGAAGCTCTACTCGACGGGATCGTTCATGTGAATTTTAGGACCCCTATTTTACTTGTTTTCAACTGATTTGGGGCTGGAACACATAGTAAACCTGTTTTTGTATGTGTATGTGTTTGACCCATTTGGGTGTGTTTGCGTGTGATACGTTTGGAGTATGTTTTCAGGCTTGTGTGTGCTTGAATGGTGTTGTAGTATGCATTCCTAAGGTTTAGGATGGTTGATTTGGGCTTAGAATGGGTTTGGATGGCTTGGAGGTCAAAAATGGCAGATTGGGTTCGGGATGAACTGCATTCTGCATCAGTTAAGGCTAGGCGACCGACTGGAGGCCATACAGTCGACTGGAGTGCGATTAAGGTTCAGTCACATGATTAAGGTTCAGTCGCACGACTGGAGGGCAAGTCGCATGGGAGTCATGCGACTGAGAGCCTAGTCGCATAGGTATTTATCCGCACTAAGTCCTTCCGCATGAGGTCCATTCGTACGACTGGGTGTTCATCCGCATTGGTGTTCATCCGTATAGGTCCATTCGCATGATGTTCATTCGCATGGAGGCCATGCGACTGAAGGGTGCCCATACGCCCAAATAGGGCTGTTGTACCCGAGGAGGAGCATAGTTTAATTACGGGCTTTCGGGGGAAAGTGCAGATGTAAGTTTTGATGTGGAAGTTCCCGTAGGTACATGTAAGATGACCATTGAGGTCTTAGAGGGTATGTTGGGCATGATGATGTTGTCTGTTATGCGTGATGTATGTTATGTATGTATGTTGATGCCCTGCATGATGTCGCTACTGTGTATGTTGATGTTCCTTATTATGATGTATGTTTATCTTTCCGTGACTTTACATGTTATGTTAAAGAATGAAACGAAAGTATTATGTAACGTAAAGTGAAAGATAATGAAAGAGGAACATGATGAAAGAATGCATGCATTAATGGATGAATGAATGTAAGAAAGGCTTGCAAGCAAATGTATGGAGGTGCACGCCCAATGAAGGTGTTAGCTCAACGGTATGCGGGTTAGCTACCCCGAAGGATGCACACTGGGGTCCAATCTTTGTGATTGACCATATGTATGGTATCCTTGCCGCTTGCCCTAGGTGATTGGATCAGCTTCGTGCACAATGTTTGTGATTTAATTACCACAGGTCCAGCACCAGCTTCGTGCACAATGTTCGTGATTTTAATTACCACAGGTCCAATATCAGCTTCGTGCACAATGTTCGGGGTATAGTATATGGCATTGATCCAAAATGAAAGAGGAATGATAAGTGATGAATGTACTTACCCTAGGTACTTGATCCAGCTCCGTGCCCAATGTTCGAGGTCTATATAGACCTCAGGCTCAGTTACCCGCTTCGTGCACAATGTTCGGGGTAATGTACGTCGTTGAAAGTAATGAACGTACGAATGAAAGAAATGAACGTACGAATGAAAGAAATGAACGTACGAATGAAAGTAATGAACGTACGAATGAAAGTAAGAATTTATAGATGAATGTGAATGAAAATAACGAATGTGAACGTTAACGATGTACGTTAAATGAACGAAAGTTAACGAACGAATGAAGATAATAATGATATTATCTATGTGTACGTATGATGTGTGATCACATGTATGTAAAGAACGGTTTTAACGAAACAAAAGAATGTTTTATTATAAAACTAGAACTCACTCAGCAACGCTGACTTTTTATGTTTTTCCAGTTGGCAGGTAACGTTGCTGAGGATGGCACGGGACGGCTACTCAGCTCTTTTTGGATGACACTCTTTTGTTTAACGCTTTTGCATGGTAATGCTAACAAACGATATATTGAAATGAATGTTGTATTATTTAGCAAAAGTGTTTATTAAAGGAAATGAAATGATTGATTTAAAAGTTTCCGCTGCATGTTTTATTTAAGTTAATGCAATTATATGTTTTATGTGCGATGATTGACCAGCTGTAAGCGTCCCGGGAACGGGGCCATATATATATATATATATATATATATATATATAGACACATATGTATATATATATATACACATATGTATATATATATATATACATAAATATATATATATACATAAATATATACATATATATATACATATATACATATATATAGACATATGTATATATATATACACATATGTATATATATACACATATGTATATATATACACACATATGTATATATATACACACATATGTATATATATATATACATATGTATATATATATACATATGTATATATATATGCACATATGTATATATATATACACATATGTATATATATACACATATGTATATATATATATACATATGTATATACTAGTAAGGAACCCGCGCGATGCGGCGGCGGCGACGACATCGACATATTTCACAGTGCGATATTTGTTTTCAGAATACATGCGTGGCTTCTATTGTATAGTCTATTTATGTCATGAGCATCACAAAACTCAATTAAATAATAGGTCTGGTCGCATGTACACAAAAATAAACAGAAACAAAAGGGATCAAACGGGACAGAAGTGTAGGTTGTCAAGTTAGTTGTTGACAGTTGAAAGCATCCCTCCGGTGGAGGAGGGAATGACCACTTCCCAACCTGGGCCTTTTAGGGGAAGCGTGCTCGTCAAAAAGTTTGGTTTCTCATCTGCCTTTGCAGGTCCAGCGATCAGATCACTTCGATCCAACACCTTTTCAAGATACTCGTCGCTGATATCAGTCTGTATCATTTTGTCTTCGGGGTCATCGTTATCTCTCAAAAGAGCCAACATATCCTCTTCCTGAAAATATTAAATTCTAGTAAATAAAAAAACATGCTTGATAAATGTAGAGATGTGAATGAGACAAGCAGCTTGTGAGTTACTTGATATCAGCTCACTAAAAGCTAAAATCAAGTTCAAGCCTATAATAAACAAGCACAAGCCTTCACACACCAAGTTTTACTAAGGCAGGGGCCTACTATTTATAAGGCATAATAATTATTTTTAGACAGTAAATATATAATTACATATAAAGACTACTGTTATTATATAAAATTTTGATGCAAACCACTGAATAATATATGTTGTGTTAAATATAAATAATTATAATTATATAAATATAATTAATATGAACAATTAAAATACTCAATTGTTGATTGGACCCAGCTTGTTTACACCCTAAATAATGGATGCTGTGTAAAAAACAGAAGTATACCTCTAAAACTTCATTGCTTGCTTTTGTTCTTTCCTGCTGAAATTGACCTTTACCAATCACCACATGCTCTAGCTTTAATTTACTGAATGCTCGCTTCAGAATTCGGCCCTGGAAATATTATTCAACATAAAATGTTTACTTACAGAACACTGAAAAGGCAGATTATAAAGCCGATAAAATAAAAATAAAATACCTCAACAGATAGAGCAGTTGCAAGCCTATACACATGCACAGGCTTTGTTTGGCCAATTCTATGACATCTATCCATTGCCTGTAAATCCATTTGAGGGTTCTGCACTCAAATTAATATAATGATTAAAGATTAAAACAGAATTGAATGCAATGCTAGAAAATGTCATCAAAATTACATATAGGTAAGTAGAGTCAACCAATCCTAACAAAATATATTACATGACAGCAGCTATTTAGAATCAACAAATAGTAAATGGACCATAAAATGAAAGTTTTATGAGCTGTGCTTACCTGTTGTCTTCTCTCTTCCAGTTTCACATTGCCATCAATTCTACACACTGCTATACCCTTCTCACTGAAGTAGTAATGCATTATATCGAGAATAAGAAGAAAATGCCAAACCGCCCCGTAGATGTAGATGCTTAGCTTGGAAATGGTTTTATGAGCAATATGTAAGAAGAAAATGCATCTTGACTTCTTAACAGCTCCTTTAATAAACTTTTCTAAATAACAAACAGCTAGATGAACTTCCTTAATAAATGATAGTTTCATTAGGGCTTCAAATTTGTGTTCATACACCCACACAAGTTTCAATTACATTCAATCTCCTACCAACAGGGCTACAATGGCAGCCCTAACAAACTTGGCAGAAATAAATAGATATAACAATTGTCAAAAACTAAAATTACCATGCTTTAGAAGCCAAAAGAAAGATAAACTACATACTTGAAGGTTGAAAAGAGTCAAAGGCAAAAGGATAAATGGTGATATTATATTAGACATAACAAGTACTGACAAATTTGGAAATTTCCATACATTCTCATGCAGAAGAATAATATCTTTCTCTCAAACAACTCTTGAAGATCAAATAAGTCCAATAAAAATGAGTATTAACCATCTCTTCTCTATTCAAAGGCATCATCATCATCGTCTGGAAGGGGCTGGTTTGTAGCTTGTTGAAGCTCAGCTTCATGCCTACAAAACACACAATCATACATCATAGATACATACTACTGATACATTGCGCAGCTTAAGCAGTAGTAGAAGTGACCCTAAAAGGGTTAAGCTAGAATGAAGAAAAACTTACTGTTGTTGAGCAGCCATATCAATTTGGACTTCTGGTGGAGCAAGTGCAGGAGACTCCACAAAGTGTAAGTTTGCATCACTAATCACCCACAAAAAATTAGATCAAAATCCCGTAAGTTAGATGCCTAAAATAGTCTTTAACAATAAGACCCAGAACAACATAAAATTGCATACCAAAAACAAAAAGATTGACAATTAGGTTATCTAAGTCTATATCTTGCATAAATATTGCGAGAATTAATCAAACAAACAAAATCTTTGAACACAAACCTGCAAAGATCACGATGCCAGGTGGGAACATTCTTGTAGGTCAATCGGGCAGTTACATTAAACATTATGATGGCACATTGACCGTGAATGCTGCAAACGGTTCAGATGAATAATTATTTGAAAAAAAGGTATGGAAGAGATATTGAGTACACTAATAAGAACTTAGAATTAGCTATAAATAGCATTCAGTCTAACATTCAAACAAGAAGTACTTACTAATATCCATCTCTAAGACCACCGAATTTCTCTTGCCCGGCTGTGTCCCAGCAGTAAAACCAAATCTTGCCACAGTTAGTGAAGAAATCCAAGGGATGGACCTCCACACTAATTGTTGCTGACCATGATGATAAATATTATTATCAATATCAAACATTCATGTAGATACCAAACAAAATAATGTTACATAAACTCAACAAAGTAATAATCTTTTAAAAAATCTTACGTTCATATTTCTTCTCAAATTCTCCAGTCAAATGCCTCTTCACAAATGTAGTTTCCCCTGCAAAATCAGAACATGAAAAACGGTTAAAAACCCCCATCTTTAAAACATACCTGGTAGAAAATAAAACTAAAACCTAAGCTATTCTAAGAACCCTAATGCATCATCTGGCACAACCTAACAACTTAATTCAGAAACCGCACTTACAACTTTACATCTTTTAGAAAGGAAAACTATATGGAACTTGTTTTAAACGCTTATATGTTTTTATAAAAGGAGTTTACAGGTCCGTTACAAATCATAAACTTGGATTTGGTCTTGGATTTGGTCTTTAAGGTCTAGCATAGACAAAAGCCAAGATTTTAGTAAGATCTGAACTAAACCACCCATATATTTATCCATATCAAAGTTAAACCTAACCTTTGGCATATTAAAATTTTGCACAACACATGTAAACAGTAAACCATAGTCTAAACAAGACAAGCCGGTAGATGGGTTGTAATCAAATTATGAAGGCTAAACGGATCGTAAACAGGTTGGCATTACATAAATTTTTTTTCTAAAATTTTAAATTGTTATTCTAGTTATAAATGGGTTAAATTAATTAAACATGTCCACTTGAACACTACCCATTAAAACATATCAACCTGAACACTACCTATTAAAACATATCAACTCGAACACTACCCGTTTATTAAACGGTTAGAGATTACAACAAAAAACTTGATTATTTCCGTATAACGTTTTAAGTCGTATCATTAACCACCACTCCCACAACAATAGCAATTTTCTTAAGTTGTATAATGCAAAACAAGGTTTAATACTTGTCAATAATCATCACATAAGAAACGTAAACACAATTATGAAACAAGAAAACCACATAAAGCTCAACAAACTCCATCAACAATTCAACATAAATATAAACCCTAAACCTTAAAATCCATACCAAATCAACATAACAATAAACCAAATCAAAAACCAAACACTCATTTCCAAAATCAGAAACTAAAACCACCAAAAACCACAAACTAATCACAACACCGCAAGATCATCATCAACCACACAATCTCCACAACAATAATATATCACCAACAGATTCAAACCCAAAATCGCAAGAACAAAACCTAAACCCTTACCAGTTCCACCATCGCCAACAATAACAAGCTTGAAGCTCGGATAATCAACAGTTTGCTGATTTGGCAACGCCTAAATCAAAACAACAACAACAATCATAACATTAGAACAACAACGCTACAATGAAGCAAAAGACAAGATGAAACAAAATTGAAGATGAAAATAAATCTAACCGATGGTGGAGCACCGATTGTTAGTTGTGATTCGATTTCATCACTGACGGTGCTCTCGAAGAGGAAGAGGCTGGCGAGGATTCAGATTCCGTTTGCGCCTTTGAGTTTGATGGATGAGGTTGTTAAGCAGGTTAATGACGTCGCGGAGATCGGCGATGAAGGTGAGGAGTATTCGATGTATTGCAAAAGAGGAAGAAGAGGAGCAATGGAGGATCGATGCTCTGCAGTTGTGGATATCCGCAGTTGTGGATATCCATGCTCTTGGTGATCTTGTTGTGATGCTTTAGGGTTATTTGAATTTTGAATCTCCTGTATGCACGGGTATGTTGATCTTGGTGATTTGCAGAAGAAAAGGAGGTTGCAAACCACCTTATTTTGTACACTCTTTCTTTTGTACAGCTTTAAGAGTTGTAACATATGCATCAACAGATGTACATCTCTTAAAATTAGGAGATTTATGTGAAATTCTTTTTTTACCCCTCTCATTTGCTTATTAAGAGAGTATGGATATATATATATATTTATGTATATATATATATATATATATAGACACACACACACACATGGTAATAGTTTACTTAAATATATACATGCATGCATACGTAAATAATGCATGCATGCATAGCATACATACCCACAAATTTACTTATCCCATTAAGGTATATATATATGTGTAAAGCATAGTAATGTAATGAATGATAATTTTAAACATTTTCTAACCTGGAGTTTAAGGGTTGTCACATTCTCCCCCCGTAAAAAGAATTTCATCCTGAAATTCCTTGATGGTTACTTTCCATTTAAGAGAGGGTTCTTGCCTTTGACAGTCCTAATCTTAACTCTTGAAATAGATACGGATATATTTTCTTGATTTCATCTTCACGTTCCCATGTGAATTCGGGTCCTCTTTTGTACCCCATTTTACTTTCACTATCAGGATCTTACTTCTTTTCAAACTTTTTACTTCTCTGTCAATGATAGCTATTGGTTCTTTTACAAAGTGAAGTTTCTTATCTATTTTGATTTCTGGTATTGGAACTCTTAATGTTCCATCTATTAGACACTTCTTTAAACTAGACACATGAAATATGTTGTGTATCTCACTTAGTTCCTGTGGTAAATCTAACTTGTAAGCTACAGAACCAATTCTTTCTATTACCTCAAAAGGGCCAACATATCTAGGGTTTAACTTATTTCTTTTCTTGAATCGGATAATTCCCTTAAAAAGAATCGGATAATTCCCTTAGATGGTGATACCTTTAGATATACCTTATCTCCTACCTGAAATTCTAAAGGTTCCTTCTCTTATCAGCATAACTCTTTTGTCTATTACGTGTTGCTTTTAATCTGTTCTTATTTTCACAAATCTTATCAGTTGTTTCTTGTATAAGTTCTGGACCTGTGAGTTGTCTATCTCCAACCTCATTCCAACATAAAGGTGATCTACACTTCCTTCCATATAGGGCTTCAAACGGAGCTACTCCAATACTAGAGTACAAACAAACAAACAAACAAACCCAGTATATCCCGCTCAAGAGCAGGGTCTGGGAGGGGTAGGTGTAGGCAAGTCTTTCCTCCACCCAGATAGGTGGAGAGACACTCCAATACTAGAGTGATAACTATTATTATATGAGAATTCAATTAATGGTAAGTGTGAATCCCAGTTACCCCTAAAATCTATTACACAAGCTCGTAACGTATCTTCCAATGTTTGTATTATTCTTTCACTATGTCCGTCTGTTTGGGGATGATAAGTTGTACTCATATTTACTTGTGTTCCTAAGGTTTTTTGCAATGTTTTCTAGAATCTTGAAGTAAACCTACTGTCTCTGTCTGATATAATTGATAAATTGATAGGGGTATTCCATGTCTAGACACAATTTCTATAATATAAACTCTCGCTAGCTTTTCTGTAACACCCGGATATTTTGCTTGAAGCCGACGAAAGAAGAAAAAGAAATAAATTCCAAAGTCGGGGGACCAAACTTGCCAAACGGGAGAAAATTCGTAAAAATGGAGGATTTAGAGGGGGAGGGAAGCCACATCCTCCCCACTCTTGTGAAAATTCAGCAAATGGAGAAAGAAGAGAGAAAGAAGAGAGAAAAGAGAGAAAAAGCTTGATTCGGGTGTGCAAAATCGTCGTGTGGCGGGTCTATACGAATCTCTTCTTCTTCTTGTAGTTTGTGTGAGTTCTAGGACCCCTATTTTACTTGTTTTCAATTGATTTGGGGCTGGAACACATAGTAAACCCATTTTTGTATGTGTGTGTGTTTGAACCATTTGGGTGTGTTTGCGTGTGATGTGTTTGGAGTATGTTTTTGGGCTTGTGTGTGCTTCAATGGTATTGTAGTATGCAATTCTAAGGTTTAGGATGGTCGATTTGGGATTAGAATGGGTTTGGATGAGCTTGGATGTCGAAAATGGCAGATTAGGTTCGGGATGAACTGCATTCTGCATCAGTTAAGGCTAGGCGACCGACTGGAGGCCATATGGCCGACTGGAGGGAGATTGGGGTTTAGTCGCACGATTGAGGTTCAGTCCAGTAACAAGTGGAGTCATGCGACTGAGAGCCCAGTCGCATAGGTGCTCATCCGCATGAAGTCCATTCGCATGAGGTCCATACGCATAGTGTTCATTTGCATGATTGAGAGTCCATTCACATGATTGGGTGTTTATTCGCATTGGTGTTCATTCGCATTGGTCCATTTGCATGATGTTCAGTCGCATGGGGGCCATGCGACTGAAGGGTGCCCATACGCCCAAATAGGGATGTTATACCCGAGGAGAAGCATAGTTTAGTTACAGACTTTCGGGGGAAAGTGCAGATGTAAGTGGTGACGTGAGTTCCCGTACGTACGTGTGAGATGACCACTAGGTTGGGCATGATGATGTTGCATGTTTATGCATGATGTATGTTATGAATGTATGATGATGCCCTGTATGATGATGCTATAATGTATGTTGATGTTCCTTATTATGTCGTATGTTTATCTTTCCATGGCTTTACATGTTACGTTAATGAATGAATGAAAAATATTATGTAACTTAAAGTGAAAGATAATGAAAAGAGGAACGTAATGAAAGAATGCATGCATTAACGAATGAAAGAATAAACGTAAGAAAGGCTTGCAAGCAAATGTATGGAGGTTCACACCCAATGAAGGGTGTCAGCTCAACCGTGTGCGGGTTAGCTACCCCAGAACGATGCACACTGGGGGTCCAATCCTTGTGGTTGACCATATGTATGGGATCCTTGCCGCTTGCCCTAGGTACTGGAGTCAGCTTCGTGCACAATGTTCGAGGTCTATGAAAGACATCAGGCCTAATAACCAGCTTCGTGCACAATGTTCGGGGTATAGCACATGGCATTGATTCGTAATGAATGAGAAAAGACAAGTGGTGAATGTACTTGCCCTAGGTACTGGAGTCAGCTTCGTGCATAATGTTCGAGGTCTATGAAAGACCTTAGGCCCAGTAACCAGCTTCATGCACAATGTTCGGGGTATTGTACATGTCATCAAAAGTAATGAACGTACGAATGAATGTAATGAACGTACAAATAAATGTAAAGAATGTGAATGAAAGTAACGAATGTGAATGTTAACGGTGTACGTTAAATGAACGAAAGTTAACGAACGAATGATGAAGATAATAATGGTATTATCTACGTGTATGTATGATGTATGATTGTGTGAAAGTAAAGAAATGGTTTTAAATGAAAGTAACGTATTTTATTTATAAAACTAGAACTCACTCAGCAACGCTGACTTTTTATGTGTTTCCAGTTGGTAGGTAAGGTTGCTGAGGATGGCACAAGGCAACTACTCATGTCACACCCTCAAAATCCACTAACGGGGTTTTACCGTCAGGCGTGTGACATAACCAAGATCTCAGATAAGCATTAGTTACACCAAACGACTCGATAATTACAAAATATATAGATTGCTTAATAATAATGAAACAAACCAATTATGTTTAAGTAATGCGGAAGCGAATACAGTAAAATATTTAACAATAGTTTTGAAAACACACAACCACGTGTCCAGTCCAGTTTATGTAAATTAAATGCAAATTAAATCTTGAAAACAGTTTGTGGTGAATACAGAATGATATGCTGTAGATGCTGTGCTCCTAAACGTGCCACATCAATGTCCTGAGAGAAAACATGCAAAAATCTCAGTACAAGACTGGTGAGTTCACAGGTTTATCAGAAAACAGTAACTATTAGTAATAAAGTTCCCGGAATAAGTAATCCGTCAAGTATGTAATTCTCGGATTATGTAATCCGTCAAGTATGTAATCCCCGGATTATGTAATCCGTCAAGTATGTAATCCCCGGATTATGTAATCCGTCAAGTATGTAATTTACCGGATTTATTAACCCGATAAGTATAATGAAATTCCCGGATTTATTAATCCGTCAAGTATAATTAAATTTATGGATTTGTAATTAAAGCATATAATGGGTAGCTAGTCCATAATGATCACTATGTGTATGAAGTCGCGACCGAGCTGACATGTAATCAAACAATAAAGTAGGCCCGATTGTGGATCACACACCACAACCTTTAACAGGCTAACTGTTCACCCGTTTGCGAACGTTGTGCTAGTGCGACTAGCCCGGGTGGGGTATGTCACTCCCAGTAGATCTACTAACAATCACCTCGCTATTTGCATATTAACGGTCTGAAGGGCAAAGTATAACACCATAGTATCAAGTATATGCAGTATTACAAAAACCCAATGTAATGTAACGTTTATGAAAACAACATGTTTCTCTCCCCCAAAAAGAGTATAAAGTAAAAGTGGGGCTGTAAACTCACCTTGAATTGATGTAATGTATATGAACAAGAACTTCAAAGAATTAGGCAATGCACGGTCAAGCACGATCGATACCTATTATTAATTATAACTAAGTCTTTAAAATGTGTTTATTGCGAATAAATATATTTGGTAAGATTCGGGTTGGTTTGGTTTGACGTACACGATTTGATATACTAACAATACCATGTATTAATAATATTATCAATATTCATATTAATGATAACAATGGTATAATTATAATGTTAATAATTGTATTTGTGAATAGTTTGTAAAATTATTACATATAATTCTTACCTTTAACATAATTAATCCGTAATTAAAATAATATAAGGTTCATTAATATCTTGATGATTATTGTTTAAAGTCCATTTTATAAAATAACTATTTTATAATATTTGAAATAACTTTTATAAATAAATAAATAAATAGGTTTTTAAAGAAATATTTTTCCAGAAAATAATTATATAATTTCTGAAATAAACAAGGTTTATAAAAACTGTTTATATAATTTTTAGAAATTTTTCAGTATTTTTAAAAGGTTCAAAAGGCCTTTAAAAAAATAAAAGAGGTTGCCCGGGTTCGAACCCGGGACCTCAAGGGTAGTATGGAAGCAGGGAACCAGTGAAGCAAGGCCGCAGCCGCGTTAAACAATGGTTCCAATTAGTTTTAAACAAACCCGTAAGCTCTCTCCCCCAAATCAAGAACCCTAAATCGATCATGGATCAAATTGAAGCAATAATCGCTACTGTTAATGCAATTAATCATAGGGCTTTCGATCCCTATAAGAAACCGAGCATGTAGATGTATTTAATTACCTGTTTTGAAGTTGTATGGACGATGAACACTCGGTGAGCACTCGCGACCGTGGTTTGAATCCAATTCGTGTGCAAACGTTTATGTAAATCAAATTAACTTCGTGTGAAGATTCGTGTGATGCTCTAGTTGCAAAGCCCTATGTTAATTTGGTTGTAAATAACTCGGATGTTGGGTTTCGACAAGGTTGCAGGTCGCGGGTATTGGTGATGTTCGAATTGATGTGTTCTTATGTTTTCAGGTCAAACAAACTCATAGGGAATTTATATAGGATTACACATTCGTTAGTGCAGGGTCAATTTCGATTATTATTAAGTTTTAGTGCCGCATTTGTAAGTGGGTCGGCCGACTTTCGGTCGAAGGTGGTAACCACACTAAACCGACCTTAATTTTCAATTTGATGTGGCCCCTGAGTTCGAAATGTGCATTATATGTTGTCGGGGTGTTTAATTGGGTCAAAAACGGAGTGTTTTGTGGCTATTGGGTTCGCCGGAAGGCCGCCGGAATAGTGGCCGGCGGGAATCGAAGGGGAACGGGCGGCAGGTTGAGTTTTTTTTAAAAAATTTACACATATGGTCCCTGCACTTTCCAGAACTTATTATTTCATGTTAGAAGTTTTAAAACAAGTTTTACAATTAACATTTTTAACCCCTAAGCTTTTTATAACACAAGATTATTATTATTATTATTATTATTATTATTATTATTGTTATTATTATTATTGTTATTATTATTATTATTATTATTATTATTATTATTATTATTATTATTATTATCCTTGCAAAATTAATTTGCGATAAACGGAGGAAATTAGTTTAATAATATTACCGAAAACTCGGGTTGTCACATTATCCCCTTGTTGTAGGAATTTTCGTCCCGAAAATTGAAACACCGGGGTTAACAAACATGTATACGGAGAATTCGGTTAAACCGATAAATGGACTATGAAAATATATGAGGACAGTTAATACACACAGTGAGTTAACAAACTTAATGCTAACTGACGTACTGGTTAGTGACAGATGTCACACATCATCACATTCACTACATGATCTTCAACAAGAAGAATCTTAGGTTTTCTTTCTGATTTGGGAATATCTTGAATGTTTCTAGCACTTTTATTTATCAGAAGATGACCATGAAACCATCTATATTATCTGAGCTATCACACACACGTGAAACTTTATGAGGTAGAACAAATGTGAAAATAGACCCACAATGTTCTTTGCTTGATATCATGAGATGTCACAGTATCCCTCAGTTGAGAAAATTTCGTCCTGAAATTCAGTTGGAGTTAGGTTCTGAAGGTGTATCCACGAACAAGTGCGGATATTTAGACTTCATCTGATCCTCCCGTTCCCATGTAAATTCTGGTCCCCGTTTAGAGTTCCATCTTACGCGCACAATAGGAATTTTGCTACGCTTTAGTGTCTTGACCTCTCGATCCATGATCTCCACTGGTTCTTCGATGAAATGTAGTTGATCATCTATCTTTAATTCCTCCAAAGGCACGATCAATGATTCATCAGACAGACATTTCCTCAGATTGGATACGTGAAACACATCATGTATCCCCCTGAGTTCTTCAGTTAAACTTAACTGATAGGCTACTGGGCCAATCCGTTTGATAATCTCGAATGGCCCCACGTATCTTGGGCTTAACTTCCCACGCTTTCCAAAGCGTATTACACCCTTCCAGGGTGAGACCTTCAGTAGTACTTTGTCACCAACCTGGAACTCCAATGGCTTCCGGCGCTTGTCGGCGTAACTCTTTTGTCGATCACGTGCTGCCGCCATACGGTTAGAAATTTGCATGATCTTCTCAGTCGTTTCGTGCACCAGTTCAGGTCCTGTAAGTTGGCTTTCTCCTACTTCTGCCCAACAGATAGGTGATCGGCACTTTCGTCCATACAATGCCTTAAATGGAGCTGCCTTGATCGAAGTGTGATAACTGTTATTATAGGAGAACTCAACTAATGATAGATGAGTTTCCCAACTGCTGCCAAAATCGATCACATAGGCACGCAACATGTCTTCCAGTGTTTGGATTGTACGCTCACTTTGACCATCGGTCTGCGGGTGATATGCAGTACTCATGTCCAGCCGCGTTCCTAATGATCGTTGTAATGATTGCCAGAAGTGAGAAGTGAACCGAGCGTCACGATCAGAAATGATAGATATTGGTACGCCATGCCGGGAGACTATTTCCCTTAAATAGATACGTGTTAGCTTCTCCATTCGATCAGTCTCTCGGATTGCCAGAAAGTGTGCGGATTTCGTTAAGCGATCTACTATAACCCAAATGGTATCGCATCCGCTGGGAGTCCTAGGTAACTTCATGATGAAGTCCATTGAGATCTGCTCCCATTTCCACACTGGAATTTCCGGTTGTTGGAGTAAACCGGATGGTCTCTGGTATTCCACCTTAACCTTAGAACAAGTTAAGCATCTGCTTACATATGTGGCTATCTCCGCCTTTATTTTCGGCCACCAGTAAAATTCTCTCAGGTCCTGGTACATCTTGTCTGAACCTGGATGGATCGAGTAACGTGACTTATGAGCTTCATCCATTATCAGCTCTCGCAAGTTCCCATACTGTGGTACCCAGATCCGTTTCATAAAGTAACGGATTCCATCAGCTTTAACCTCCAATTGTTTCTCCATACCTCGCATGGATTCTGCTTTGAGATTCTCTGTCTTCAAGGCCTCAGATTGGGCAGCTTTGATTTGCATTGGTAGGTCAGAGTGGATAGTCATTTGTAATGTGCGCACCCGACGAGGCTTTAGGGTTTCCTTATGACTAAGGGCATCGGCTACCACATTAGCCTTACCCGGATGGTACCTGATCACACAGTCATAATCATTGAGTAATTCTAACCACCGTCGTTGCCGCATATTTAGTTCCTTCTGGTTAAATATGTGCTGGAGGCTCTTATGATCTGTATAGATCATGCACCTGGTTCCGTATAGGTAGTGCCTCCAGATTTTCAAGGCAAACACTACAGCTCCTAGTTCCAGATCATGCGTTGTATAGTTCTTCTCATGCACCTTGAGCTGTCTAGATGCATAAGCTATGACTTTGTCACGTTGCATCAATACACACCCCAAACCTTGGATGGATGCATCACAGTAAACAACAAAGTCATCAGTTCCTTCTGGTAAAGCTAGGATTGGTGCGCTGCAGAGTTTGTCTTTAAGCGCCTGAAACGCTGTTTCCTCTTTGCTACCCCACTTATAAATTGTTCCCTTATGAGTCAGGGCAGTCAAAGGTTGTGCCAATTTAGAAAATCCTTCAATAAATCTCCGGTAATAGCCTGCCAAACCAAGGAATTGTCACACCTCAGTAGGCGTCTTTGGTGCCGGCCAATCCTTGATTGCTTTAATCTTTGAAGGATCAACATGTATTCCCTTTTCATTCACCACGTGCCCAAGGAATTGCACTTCACGCATCCAGAAGTCACATTTTGAGAACTTTGCGTAAAGCTGTTCATCTCTTAGCAATTCCAGTATGGTTCTCAAATGTCCCTCATGATCTTCCTTATTACGGGAGTAGATTAGTATGTCATCAATGAAGACAATGACAAACTTATCCAGATAAGGTTTGCAGACACGGTTCATGAGGTCCATGAAAACTGCTGGGGCATTGGTCAGTCCAAAAGGCATTACAGTGAACTCGTAGTGCCCATAGCGTGTTCGAAACGCAGTTTTGGAGATGTCTTCCTCTCGAACCCTCAACTGATGATAACCTGATCTCAAGTCAATCTTGGAATAGTAGCTAGATCCTTGCAACTGGTCGAACAAATCATCAATGCGTGGAAGTGGATACCTATTCTTGATTGTCACCTTGTTCAGTTCGCGGTAGTCAATACACATCCTGAAGGTTCCATCTTTCTTTTTAACGAAAAGCACTGGAGCTCCCCAAGGTGAAGAGCTGGGACGTATGAATCCTTTGTCTAACAACTCTTGCAATTGCTTAGACAGCTCTTGTAGTTCGTTCGGTGCCAGACGGTACGGTGCCCGAGCGATTGGAGTTGCTCCTGGTGCTAGTTCAATTTGAAATTCTACCTGTCTGTGTGGAGGAAGGCCAGGTAGGTCTTCGGGAAATACCTCAGGAAAGTTTCTAAGAACAGGAATATCTTCAACTCGCCTTTCATCCGCCTTTGGTTCAGTAACATGTGCCAACAAGGCAAGGTGTCCTTTTCTGAGACATTTCTGAGCCTTCAAATATGATATGATGCCGACCACCACACCCACCTTTTCACCTTCCACAATAAGAATTTCATCTTCCGAAATAGGTAACTTGATCAGCTTCTCCTTGCAAACGATCTCAGCACTATTCTGAGATAGCCAATCCATCCCGACGACTACATTGAAGCTTCCTAGTGTGACAGGAATAAGGTCTATGCTGAAGGTGTGTCCGGATAAGCCTAGCTTACAGTTTTTAAACACTTGTGTTGCTGTTATCGTCCTACCATCGGCTATTTCTATGGCATAATTAGAACTTAAATCAGTAGGCACCATCCCTAGTGTTTTACTAAACTTGGTGGACACATAACTCTTATCAGCACCAGAGTCAAATAAAACAGAGGCATAACACCCATTAATAGAGAATCTACCAGATACTATAGTAGGGTCGTTTCGAGCCTCACCTGAGCCCATGATGAGGACTCTACCACTGCCACCGCCACCTCCATTGTTGTTGTCCTTGGGCTTATCAGCAGCACCATTGTCACCATTCTTTTTTAGTCTCGGGCAATCCCTTTTAAAGTGTCCGGGCTGACCACATTCAAAACACACAGTCTGATTGTGGTTCTGCTGTTGTTGAGGTGCTTTTCCCAAGAGATTCACCCGGCAATACTTGGCAATATGCCCAAATTTTCCGCACCTCTCACAGGTGTTCCTTGTGCACTGCCCAGTATGATGGAACTTGCATTTGCTGCACTTTGGAAGATTTCCATGGTAACCGCCCGAATGAGAAGATTGGGATGAATTAAACTTCTTGTGTTGAGGCTGGTAAGTGGAGGATGAAGGTTGTTTTCCACTGGTAGATGGTTCCCATTTCCTCTTGTTATTGTGGGAACCAGATGCAGCACCTCGCGGGGGCAGTCTACCCTGCGTGACAGCCTGGTAAGTCAACTTATGGGCCAGTTGAATAGCTTCCTGAATGGTAGCTGGTCTAGCAGTGGTGACCATGCTCTGGATTTCAGGTACCAGTCCGTCGATGTATCTTTCAACCCGTTTGTAAGCCGGGTTAATCATAGTAGGGCACAGAGTAGCCAACTCGTGAGAACGAGTTGTGTAAGCTTCAATTTCAGAACCTACCATCTTCAGGTTCCAAAATTCGGTTTCCAGCTTTTGTACTTCATCTCGTGAACAGTACTCCTCTTTCAGCAGATTCTTGAACTCTTCCCATGTTGTGGCGTTTGCAGCTTCAACGCCCAGCATCTGAACTTGTGTGTTCCACCAGCTCAGAGCAGCACCATCTAGTGTGCCAGCAGCATATTTTACCCTATTCCCAGCAGGGCAGTTGCAGATTTCGAACACCGACTCTAGCTTTTCGAACCAACGGAGTAGTCCCACCGCTCCCTCGGTTCCATTGAATGGATTTGGCTTGCAGTCCATAAAGGACTTGTAGGTGCAAGTCGGTTGACCAATAGGGTTCTGCTGTGGAGGGGGTTGGTTTGCCAACGCTGCGGTGATACTATGATTGATTATCGCTGCCAATTCTGCAGGCGTCATTGAGATGTTACCTCTCCCTCGTCCACGTCCTCTTCCAGACATTCTTTACATTACCAAATATCAAAAGCTATCAGTCATATGATAATAGACCTTTTGTTTTGGTATGAAAAGGAAGAGAAATTCAAAGATTTAAAGAAATAGACAAGTTAGAGAATCAGTCCGAATCCGAGGGATTAACACAAATGTCATAGTTTGAATTTCGTCCAAATTCAAGGTAAGTGTGAGCATTTCTACAAGTAGAACTGATAAATAGTTTCCACCTCAGTGGCTATGTTCTGTGAGAACCGAGGCTTTCTTGCTCTAGGTGTAGGAATGATGACTTATACTGACTGCAATGTTACCACCCGACCAGATTCACCGGACTTAGCATGCATGACAAATTACAATTACGTGTGCACCCGTAATGGTAACTTGCTTTGCATGATCACCCCGGTTCCTCCTATCAGGTTAACATATCTTGTCAAGTGTAGTGGTCATCAATGGTTGAAGTACCGAATATGTATGTATTGTATCGGGGTCGAAAGGATCAGTAAAGTTTGGGAATCATTGACACGCCAAGGTAATTTGACCCATTTGCCTTAGAGACCTGTGTATTGACCATAGTTTATCACTCATCCCAGAAATCCCCAGGTAAGCATACCAGGTCTCGCAATGAGATATACGCGATATGCTTGCCTTAGCCCGAGGGCCTTTTGCCAGGAAATCCAGAATACAGGTGTCTATGCGTCACACAAATCTCTTTGGTTCATAGGATAAAACTTTGGAGAGAAATTAAAGGCTCGAGTTATCAGTTTCTTTTCCTCAGGTATCTATGCGTCATAGAAATATATTAAAGCAACAGTTCTCAGGCTCTACAGTTAATAAGTACAGCTTGGTAATCTCTGTGTGTGTAACTAATGCAAATCCAGCTATAGTCTAAAATGTAATGCAAATGAGATGCAAAGTCCATTTTAGTTCGCTATAACTAATGCTCTGATACCAATCTGTCACACCCTTAAAATCCGCTAACGGGGTTTTACCGTCAGGCGTGTGACATAACCAGGATCTCAGATAAGCATTAGTTACACCAAGCGACTCGATAATTACAAAACATATAGATTGCTTAATAATAATGAAACAAACCAATTATGTTTAAGTAATGCGGAAGCGAATACAGTAAAATATTTAACAATAGTTTAGAAAACACACAACCACGTGTCCAGTCCAGTTTATGTAAAGTAAATGCAAATTAAATCTTGAAAACAGTTTGTGGTGAATACAGAATGATATGCTGTAGATGCTGTGCTCCTAAACGTGCCACATCAATGTCCTGAGAGAAAACATGCAAAAATCTCAGTACAAGACTGGTGAGTTCACAGGTTTATCAGAAAACAGTAACTATTAGTAATAAAGTTCCCGGATTAAGTAATCCGTCAAGTATGTAATTCCCGGATTATGTAATCCGTCAAGTATGTAATCCCCGGATTATGTAATCCGTCAAGTATGTAATCCCCGGATTATGTAATCCGTCAAGTATGTAATTTCCCAGATTTATTAACCCGATAAGTATAATGAAATTCCCGGATTTATTAATCCGTCAAGTATAATTAAATTTCTGGATTTGTAATTAAAGCATATAATGGGTAGCTAGTCCATAATGATCACTATGTGTATGAAGTCGCGACCGAGCTGACATGTAATCAAACAATAAAGTAGGCCCGATTGTGGATCACACACCACAACCTTTAACAGGCTAACTATTCACCCGTTTGCGAACGTTGTGCTAGTGCGACTAGCCCGGGTGGGGTATGTCACTCCCAGTAGATCTACTAACAATCACCTCGCTATTTGCATATTAACGGTCCGAAGGGCAAAGTATAACACCATAGTATCAAGTATATGCAGTATTACAAAAACCCAATGTAATGTATCGTTTATGAAAACAGCATGTTTCTCTCCCCCAAAAAGAGTATAAAGTAAAAGTGGGGCTGTAAACTCACCTTGAATTGATGTAATGTATATGAACAAGAACTTCAAAGAATTAGGCAATGCACGGTCAAGCACGATCGATACCTATTATTAATTATAACTAAGTCTTTAAAATGTGTTTATTGCGAATAAATATATTTGGTAAGATTCGGGTTGGTTTGGTTTGACGTACACGATTTGATATACTAACAATACCATGTATTAATAATATTATCAATATTGATATTAATGATAACAATGGTATAATTATAATGTTAATAATTGTATTTGTGAATAGTTTGTAAAATTATTACATATAATTCTTACCTTTAACATAATTAATCCGTAATTAAAATAATATAAGGTTCATTAATATCTTGATGATTATTGTTTAAAGTCCATTTTATAACATAACTATTTTATAACATTTGAAATAACTTTTATAAATAAATAAATAAATAGGTTTTTAAAGAAATATTTTTCCAGAAAATAATTATATAATTTCTGAAATAAACAAGGTTTATAAAAACTGTTTATATAATTTTTAGAAATTTTTCCGTATTTTTAAAAGGTTCAAAAGGCCTTTAAAAAAATAAAAGAGGTTGCCCGGGTTCGAACCCGGGACCTCAAGGGTAGTATGGAAGCAGGGAACCAGTGAACCAAGGCCGCAGCCGCGGTAAACAATGGTTCCAATTAGTTTTAAACAAACCCGTAAGCTCTCTCCCCCAAATCAAGAACCCTAAATCGATCATGGATCAAATTGAAGCAATAATCGCTACTGTTAATGCAATTAATCATAGGGCTTTCGATCCCTATGAGAAACCGAGCATGTAGATGTATTTAATTACCTGTTTTGAAGTTGTATGGACGATGAACACTCGGTGAGCACTCGCGACCGTGGTTTGAATCCAATTCGTGTGCAAACGTTTATGTAAATCAAATTAACTTCGTGTGAAGATTCGTGTGATGCTCTAGTTGCAAAGCCCTATGTTAATTTGGTTGTAAATAACTCGGATGTTGGGTTTCGACAAGGTTGCAGGTCGCGGGTATTGGTGATGTCCGAATTGATGTGTTCTTATGTTTTCAGGTCAAACAAACTCATAGGGAATTTACATAGGATTACACATTCGTTAGTGCAGGGTCAATTTCGATTATTATTAAGTTTTAGTGCCACATTTGTAAGTGGGTTGGCCGACTTTCGGTCGAAGGTGGTAACCACACTAAACCGACCTTAATTTTCAATTTGATGTGGCCCCTGAGTTCGAAATGTGCATTATATGTTGTCGGGGTGTTTAATTGGGTCAAAAACCGAGTGTTTTGTGGCTATTGGGTTCGCCGGAAGGCCGCCGGAATAGTGGCCGGCGGGAATCGAAGGGGAACGGGCGGCGGGTTGGGTTTTTTTTTTAAAAATTTACACATATGGTCCCTGCACTTTCCAGAACTTATTATTTCATGTTAGGAGTTTTAAAACAAGTTTTACAATTAACATTTTTAACCCCTAAGCTTTTTATAACACAAGATTATTATTATTATTATTATTATTATTATTGTTATTATTATTATTATTATTATTATTATTATTATTATTATTATTATTATTATTATCCTTGCAAAATTAATTTACGATAAACGGAGGAAATTAGTTTAATAATATTACCGAAAACTCGGGTTGTCACAACTCGGCTCCTTTTGGATGACATCCATTTATCTAATGCTTTTGTGATGTAATGCAACAATTTATATTTTGTAACTGATTAATGATGTATTATTTTGCAAAAGTTCTTATGATGAAATGAGATATCTTTTTGATAGTTTCCGCTGCAATGTTTATAATGTTAATGAAATTATATGTTTTATGCGCGATGATTGACCAGCTGTAAGCGTCCCGGGAACGGGGCCTTACATTTTCTATCTTATAATCTTCTCTTATAGGTAAGAAATGAGCTGACTTAGTTAGTCTATCCACTATAACCCATACTGTGTCATATCCGCTTGAGGTTCCAGGAAACTTAGTTACAAGCTCCATAGTGATCTGGTCCTATTGCCACTCTGGGATTTCTGGTTGTCATAAACATCCTGAGGGTTTCTAATATTTAGCTTTAACCCTAGAACAAACATCACATTTTTCTACAAATTCAGCAACGAATCTCTTCATATCGGGCCACCAATATTGTCTTTTCAAATCCCTATATATTTTATTATTTCCTGGATGTACTGAGTATCTTGATTTGTGTGCTTCCTTTAAAATGATTTCCCTTAACGTGTTATTGTTAGGGATCCAAATTCTTTCTTTAAACCTTAAGATTCCATCCTGACTTGTTTCCAGTTGCTTTCTTTGTCCTATTATTTCTTTCAAGTCATCTTTTTGTTGTGCTACCTGGATTTGATTTAACAAATCTGAACACATTTCCATTCTCATAGCACGAACCCGTAATGGCTTAATTCTCTCTTTTCTACTTAAAGTGTATGTTTGCTTTTCCTGGGTGATATTTCATTTCACAATCATAGTCACTTAATAATTCTACCCATCTTCTCTGTCTCATGTTTAACATCTTTTGATCAAATATATGTTGTAAACTTTTGTGATCCGTATAAATTATACACTTAGTTCCATACAAGTAGTGTCTCCAAATTTTTAGTGCAAACACTACCGCTCCTTATTCTAAATCATGTATAGTATAGTCTTTTCACTACCTCTGAGTTGTCTAGATGCATATGCAATTACCTTATCCCGTTGCATTAAAACACATCCAAAGCCTTGGTGTGATGCATCACAATATGCTATAAAATCGTTGGTTCCTTCTGGAAGTGCTAGGATAGGAGCACTATATAACTTATTCTTTAAGAGTTCAAATGCCTCATTTTATCTTTCTCCCTACACATACTTCTTATCTTTCTAGGTTAATTCTGTCAGAGATTGAGTATTCTTGAGAAATTTTCAATAAGTCTCCTATAATATCCTGCCAAACCTAAGAACTGTCGCACCTTGGTTGTTGTCTTTGGAATTTCCCATTTCTTTACTTCTTTAATTTTTGCTGGGTTAACTTGTATTCCCTTTTGGTTAACCACATGTCCTAGAAACTGTACTTCCCTTTTCCAAAATTTATATTTTGAAAATTTAGCGTATAATTGTTCTTTCTGAAGTAGTTCTAAGGTTAACCTTAGGTGTTCCTCATGTTCTTCCTTACTCTTAGAGTAGATTAAAATGTCATCTATAAAGACTATGACAAATTTATCTAAATATGGCTTACAAACTCTATTCATTAAGTCCATGAATACTGCAGGAGCATTTGTTAATCTAAATCGGATTACAAGGAGCTCATAATGTCCATAACGTGTTCTGAATGCAGTCTTAGGAATATCCTCTTCTTGTACCCTTAACTGATGATATCCTGATCTTAAGTCTATTTTGAGAAAATAACTAGATCCTTATAATTGATCAAATAGGTCATCAATCCTAGGGAGTGGATACCTATTCTTTATGGTTACCTTATTGAGTTCTTGATAATCAATGCACATTTTGAAAGTTCCATCTTTCTTCTTAACAAATAGAACTGGGGCTCCCCAAGGAGATACACTAGGACGTATAAACCCTTTATCGAACAATTCCTGAAGTTGGCTCATTAATTCCTTCATTTCTGTTAGTGCTACTCGATATGGAGATTTGGCTATTAGGGCAGTTCCTTGTGCTAATTCAATTTTGAATTCTACCTGCCGATGGAACATTTTCTATCTTTTTCATGTCTAATTGTGTGTCTATGTCGATTTGGCTGTTAGGAAAAACCTCTGGATAATCTCTAACAATAGGAACATTTTCTATCCTTTTCATGTCTAATTGTGTGTCTATTACATGAGCTAGAAACGCTAAACATTTCTTTCCTAAACATTTCTGTGCTTTCTTACATGAAATTACCTTTACAGTACCCCTAGGTTGTTCATCATATATGGTAAGAATTGTGTTGTTCTTATTTGTAGGGATTTTAATCATTCTTTTTCCATAAATTATTTCAGCTTGATTCTTACGTAACAATTCCATACCCATAACAACATCAAAACCTCCTAATTCAATTGGAATCAAATCAATATTAAAACAGTGATCATCCAAAATCAAAGTGCAATTAGGAATAATTTCACTAGCCATAATTATTTTTCCATCAACTAACTCTATCATATATTTACTTTTCAGTTTTTTTGAGGATAGGTTAAGTAAAGACTTAAACACATGCGAGACAAAACTACGTGTAGCTCCTGTATCAAATAACACAGTTGCGTGTTGATTATTAATAGGAAACGTACCCGTTACTAATTCTGGTTCTTGTCGTGCTTCCTCAGCTTGCAACACGAAATCTCTACCATGAGGGTTATTTGTGGGAACTTTCTTCTTTAACTCTGAACATTCATTGTGAAAATGATTTTCATTTCCATATTGATAGCAAACTGGTTTAGGGTTTGCGGGTCCCTTACAGTCTCCGGATATATGTCCCTTCTTCTTACATTTATAACAAATTGTAAGCATGTACTTACCATGATGGTATCTCTTACAATTGTTACACCATGGTTGTCCTTCCGTCTGAGGTATCCTTTCTTGTGCAGCTCCTAAGAAATTTCTCACTGGTTGTCTGGTTATTCTCCTCTATTGATTTCCTCCGGGTCATTGTCCAGAAGTGATGCCATTCCATTTTCTCTTATTTCCCACTCTTGCATTGGTTAGGGAACCGTTCCTGATCATTTTATTAGTCAAACTACCTGCTAGTGATACTGCCTCTTGAAAAGTTTTTGGCAATGCAGATTTGACCATTCCCCTTATCTGTGGTACTAAGCCCCAGATGTACCTGCCTATCCTTTTTGGTTCTGGAGTTACTAGATGTGACAGTAATCTAGATAATTCATTATATCTATCGGTATATTCCCGATGTGCTGCATCTTTCATATCTAATACCAAAAATTGTGTTTCTATTTTCTCTATTTCGTTATAAGGGCAGTATTTTTCGATTACTAGATTCTTAAATTCTTCCTAGCTGTACCTGTTCACGACGTGCCTCCCTTTGGTTTGAGTCTCCGTTTTCCACCAAGACTGTGCCTCACCTTTCAAAGAATGTGAAGCAAACAAGGTTTTGTGGTTATCAGCACAGTTACTAATTTCTAACATGGATTCATCTCTTTTAGCCAGCGTAGGGCTTGTACTGCTTCTCCTTTCCCGTCGAACTCCCGTGGCCTGCATGACATGAAAGTTTTATAAGAACATCACCTCTTGAGTTGATCTGCAACTTCCTCCTCCGGGTGTTCTCCTGTGTTGGCATTTACTGGTTCTTCATTTCCAGGTGGTACACCTCCAGTTGCAATTGGACTATTAAGGTAGGTAATGAAGCCTCCAATTGTTGGTTCACTATTTTAGAAATCCTTTCATTCTCAGTGGTTGTGGTATCTTCTGGTGGAGTTTCTTCTCTAAGTCTCGTTCTTGGTCTTCCAACGCGTGCAGTTCTCCTTATTGGTTGAGTAGTCCTTTTTGGCGGCATATCTCACTACATTTTAATTATATTGTTATTTTGAAAGGAATATATAAAGATATATGTAAACTCTTACTCTAAACAAAATGCTTTATTAGTCTTAACATAATAGAGGATAACTTAGCATATATCTTTACTTTTTTATTCTTATAGCATACATTAAGTTTTTCTAGGTTTCTATTTTTTCCCAAACCCATTTCCATAATTTTGTGAGGACGCTGTTGTCTTTCTTTCTTCCTTTCTTGACCTCTGTTTTGATTATTCGTACTTCCTGTTGAATCTTCTTAACTCTCCTTAGTATCTTGTTGGTTGCCTTTACCTGCCCTTCTTCCAACCTTTGTCTTTTACCTTTTTCTTCTTTTGTCTCAGATTCATCCAAATTGTGTCTTATCAAAATTTAGAGGAAATCTTTCTGGATTTGGACTTCCTGTTTCTTGTATGAGTTTCCTGTTATGACGTACTCTCTTTCTAGGAGTCTAGATTGTGTAACCTCCCATAGTGACTGGTGCACATCATACATAAAACTTTGGTTAAGTTTGGACCCTGATCTCAGATTGTGGTGTTTTGATTTGATTTGATTGTTTTATCTCAGGTGTTGTCTCTCTATGATCCGAATGGTCAGTTTCATTATTGTAATTATTAGTTTTATCAGAACTCATGCTGCAAAATTCTTACAAATTTAACTTAGGTAAGTAACATAGAATTCATAAAAAATGCATGTATGAATCATACAGATTTCAAGTTTAATACTTACCTTAAGCATGAATATAATCACAAAAAGAAAACAATATCACTTTGATGATTAAGTAATATGTGAGCTTATGGTTATAGTCTAGGTATTTACTAATAAAACCTAATTCTCTATAACCAATAACTCTGATACCAACCTATCACATTCAGCGGAAGCGTGAAATATTTGGATGTTACTCTTTGGCTCAAAACACATTGATTATAAATAAACAGTTATCTCAACAACTAAAGACATAAAACATAACATTATATAATTAAGTCAGTCCTTAGGTTACATAGATTTTACAAAATTTGTCTAACAAGAGACTAATACATGTAACCTAATCTTAACATCTTTAACTGCTTCATATTTCTTCGGTAATAGTGGATATGAGCATCCACCATTATACTAGGCTCAAATATGTTAATGGTTATTTTTACACATGTTCTTTCAATCACTTCGCCCCAACCATTGTATTCATCAAATAAGAACATAACATTGTTAGTAGTTTTGTTCTCCAAAAAAAGCATACTTAAAACTGTCAACATAATGTTGGTGAGAAACATAGGTTTAATAACCAAACATATTGATGCAACATAAATAAGATTACAACAAAACCTACTTATATGTCAGGTGATTCATAACTGTCACAAATACAAATCACAAAAATAAGATAAGATAGCATCACAACACTTATCCTGTTGGTGCAGGAAATATTTTTCTAAGTAGGTCTACCTATAATATCAGACGGTTCCTCATCCGAATTAATGGTTGTAACTTACGACAATATGACAGTTTATCTCAAAAAGTCTTATTCATTTGCATTAACAAAACCGTATGCTTTTTCCCCCAAAACTCATAATATAAAAACGGGGCTATGAATCTCACCTTAATTCCGGCGATAACCTATAAAATTATTTATAAGTTAGGAATATATTTCATTAAAATTTCTAGCACCTCAGTCAAAATTCTAAAACAGTAAATATGATCACTCAAAAATTTCAAAAGTTTAATAGCAATATTATCTAAAATTATTAATGATCATACAAAAATCCCAACTATTAACTAAATTCTGATATTTTACTCGAATTTATACAAACTTAAAATAAATAGGCAAAAATAGCTAATGTTATTATAAAATTCTCAAATTTTTCCAGTACGTTTACTATGTGGTTTACTGTATCCCATAAATTCCATGATTTATAATTCATAGTAGATAATATACTGTAATTTTTACAAAATTCCCAAAATTCAATAAAAATAGTTACATATCTCCAAAAACTACGAAATTTACATACATTGTCACATCCAGATTCTCATATACAATAACATATAAATCTTAGTCATATAATGGAATTAAATCATGAAATTTATTCTGGAGCTTATATAACATATAATAATCATTATATAAATTTCCAAGATTTTTACCGGGTTCGGTTCTTTCATTTAGTCTTTTTCTTATTTTCCCTAATTTAAAACATATTAATCAATTTACTTAACTTTAATATACCAAAATATACACATAAATAATTCTAGTATTTCTAAACGTATTTCTAAATTTATTCCCACAATCACAATCATTTAAGTATGAAATCTGATTTTATCAAAATATTAAGATTTTAATCATTTTGTTTGTAATTTCTCTTGTTTTAATCATCTTGGTTTAACACCATTATTTTTCTTAGTTCTTCTTATTTATTTCTTACTGAGTAACAAAGATAAATAACACATGGTTGTGGGTTTATTTGATGATGGTCATGTATGCGTTTGTTTAAACGCATACTTATTTTAATTACACAATTAAGGTTTTCTAACCTTGTTTGATTGAAGGGGTGATGAAGGGAGGTGATTAGCTTCCTCAATTTTGATGTTCAAAGTATTAAAATGATAGTTCTTGATCCTCGAAGGTGAACACTTTTGAATGAAGGTGATATAGAAACCGAGAGAGAGTTGTGAGAAGATAGTGGTGTTCTTGGAGATAGTTTGCAGGTGTATGGAGACCGAGAGTAGAGTGATGTTAGGGTGGTGAATGATAGAAATGGTGGTGTTGGTGGTTGTAGTGGTTTATGATTATAAGGACCGAGAGTGAGAGGGTGGTATGTGGTGATGGTCTCGGATGATGGTGGTTGTGAATGTATAGAGCCGAGAGAAGGAGACTAAGTTGAGAGAGGGATGGAGTTGTGATGGTTTGCAGTGATAGTTGTGATGACTCCATGCGACCGAGAGTTTAGAAGTGGAGGGTTCATGATTTCCTATAAGTCCTAGACTCATAAGGTGGTGCTCATAGGTTTTGCTTAGTTGATCTCTTAGGGTTAGGTGGCACACTTAGAAGATGACTAGTGTTGCTTAGGTGGTGGCTTGAGAGTGTGCATGAGGGATCTGAGAGTTTAGAGAGGATGAGGTGGTGGCGGTTACCCATCCTTAGTCAACTGAGAGCTTGCCACCAATCTTCTAGTAATGATGGTTTGTGTTGAGGGGTTAGAGTAAAGTGGATTATGTGGCAACTTAGGAAGGAACTTAGTGGCTAAGGTGATGATATGTCATGGAAGTCGATCGAGGGTTGTGGTGGCTAGGTGGCGGTTTTGGTAGTTAATGATTTGTTTAATCGCTAAGCTAGGATTAACTAATGGTTTAAGTTTCTAATCGGGCTACTTATTGCCTTAACCAACTGAGGTTAACTTAAGGTTGTGTTTGTTTTAGTGTTTAGGTACTTAAGATGTGATTTGTTTTTATTTTGGTTCAATGGTTTGATGAAATCTTAGTTCATATATATATATATATATGTCATGAATTTTAGATATATATACATATATATTAATACACTAAACTTATATACATATACAATTTTATCATAAAATTATCTTATTAAAGTCATAACGTGAAAGTGTTTTTGGATGAAAAGATTCATAATATATATATATATATATATATATATATATATATATATATATATATATATATGCATGCCACATCTCGGCGAAAGCGTGAAATGCTTGGGTGTGACTCTTTGGCTCAAAACACATTGATTATAAATCAATAATTATACAGCAATTAAAACATAACAACATAATATCACATATAATATAATGTGTTTTTAGGTTGCATAAAGTTTATAAAATTTGTCTAATTAAAGACTAATATATGTAACCTAATCACAAAATCTTTAACTGCTTCATATTTATTCAGTAGTAGTGGATGCGTGCATCCACCATTATGCTAGGCTCAAATATATTAACAATTATTTTTTCGCAAGTCTTCCCAATAACTTCGCCCCAACCGTTGTACACATCAAACGAGAACATAACACTATTAGTCATTCTGTTCTCCTAAAAAAGCATACTAAAAACTATCGACATAATGTTGGTGAGAAACATAGGTTTAATAACCAAACAAAACATATTGATGCAACATAAATAAGATTATAACCAAACCTACTTATATGTCAGGTGATTCATAACTGTCACAAATACAAATCACAAAAATCAGATAATATAGCATCACAACACTCATCCTGTTGGTGCAGGAAATATTTTCCTAAGTAGCGCTACCAATATTATCAGACGGTTCTTCATCCGAATTAATGATTGTAACTTACGACAACATGACAGTTTATCTCAAAAATCTTATTTATTTGCATTAAACACAAAACAGTATGCTTTTTCCCCCAAAACTCATAATATAAAAATGGGGCTTTAAATCTCACCTTAATTCCAGTGATAACCTATAAAACTAATTATAAGTTAGGAACATATTTTTTTTTATAATTTTCATCATCTCAGTCAAAATTTTAAAACACTAACTATGATTACTCAAAACTTTCAAAACTTTAATAGCAATATCATCTGAAATTATTAGTAATCAGATAAAAATTTTCAATTATCAACTAATTTCAGATATTTTTCTAAAATTAATACAAACTCAAAATAAATTGACAAAAATATCTACTTTTATTGATAAATTCCCAAATTTTTCCAAAACATTTATCTTGGGGTCTACTTTATCCCATAAATTCCCTGTTTAATAATTAACAGTAATTAATTTACAGTAATTTTTCCAAAATGACAAAAATTCAAGAAAAATAGTTACATATCTTCAAAATTACGAAACATACATATATTATCAAGTCTAGAACATAATATTTAATGTGATTTTTTTAGAATTTATTTCACAGTTAGGTATTTCTTTCTATTTTTCCATTACAGATCATAATAAAATATCAGTCTCAGTCATATAAAGGAATTTAGTCATAAAATTTATCCTGGAGCTTCTATAACATATAATTATCATTATATAATTTTTTTTATTTTTACCAGGTTCGCTTCTCCCATATTATATTTTTCTTATTTTTCCCTTATTTAAATCATATAAATTAATTTACTCAATTTTAATGTACCAAAATTTACAGGTAGATAATTCTAGCATTTCTAAACATACTTCTCAATTTATTCCCACAATCACAGTATTTTGAATATTTAATATGTGTAACGCCTGAAATTTTATAGGCAAAGAAAGAAAAGATAAATGTAGATAAAGGAAATGTGAGGTCAACCAAAGTTGAGGGGTTAAAAGTGTCCAAAGAGGACAAAAGATTTAAAATTGGTGAATAAAGGTGATGGCCGCCCAAATTGCCTGTGTACACTTCTTCTCATTCGGATTTAGAGAGAGAAACAGCAGGGAACTCGGATTTGTAGAGAGAAAGAAGAAAAATTTGAAGTTTTTGGTAAGAAATCTTGATTTTATGATGTTTTAGATGATTCTAGACTTGGTTCTATGCTTATAAATGTGATTGTGAGTTCGGATTATATATGTGTGTGGGTTTTAGGTGCTAGAAACGTCTGGGAAGCTCAAAGAAGGGTTCAAACCCGAAACAAACTAAGGTGAGTTCTTGAATCCCCTTTTTAACATGTTTTAAACAAAGTTTAAGGATGGAAAATGCATGTGTATGTGTTTTTATAAGATAATGTTTCTACCGTATGGGTGTGTGAACGTGTAGGTGGATGGGTATATGTTTTAGGGGTAAATGATGTGATGATTATGATTATAAATGTATTATGATGCTTAAAATGTTAATACTAAGCATAGAATTTGATTTAGGACGAATTTGGGACTGATTTATGTTGTTTAAGTGCAAATAAGATGCCCAACCGTCTAAACAGTGGACCATGTGTCCAACGGTTTGATTTTTCTAAGTATGCCCAACCGTCCAAAGGCCCAACTGCCTGAATTGTCCCATACGTCTAAGGTGAAAAACGGTTGTGTAGGCCCAGTCGTCTGAACAGTGCCCAACCGCCTAAGTGCCCATGCGTCCAAGTCAAGCCCATGCGTCTGAATAGTGCCCAACCGTCTAGGATATTACTAAGGATGTCCAAGTGTAGGGCCAAACGCTTGATTAGGGCTCATGCGTCTGAACATGCCCATGCGCCTAAGTGACCATCCTACCGAACAGGGTCCATGCGTCCGAACAGGGCCCATGCGCCCAACACTTCAAATTTATTTTCAGGAACTTTACGGGAGTCTGTGTAATTAGGGTTTGAACGATGTTTGACTAGGGTTATTAAATACTCAATTTCATGCATAATCATGATGGTCATTATGACTTCTTATTTATCATTATTGTCATCTTTATTATTATTGTTATTAATATTATTAATATTGTATGATACCACGTGGTATGTTTATGATCGAAATGAACAGTATTATCATTAATTAAGTGAAAGATTAATGATGAAGAAAAGTGGAACGTAAATGAATGAATGAAAGTCTTGCAAGCAAATGAATAGAGGTGCACGACCTTGTTGTCGTTAGCTCAACTGTGATGCGGGTTAGCTACCTCGAAGGATGCACACAGGGTCAATCATTGAGATTGACAATGAGGTGAGCGACCCAGTTGTCACAAAAGACTCGGATAAAGTGCAATCATTAAGATTGCTAATGAGGTGAGCGACCCTGTTGTCGCAAAAGACTCGGATAAAGTGCAATCATTGAGATTGCTAATGAGGTGAGCAACCCTGTTATCGCAAAAGACTCGGAAAGATAATGATAAAAGTACAAAATGAACGAATGATAAAGATAATAATGATATTACCTAAGTGTGCGTATGATGTGTGTTCACATTCAAAAGTAAGAATAGTTCTTAAACAAAAGTAAAGTATGTTTTAAAAAAAACTAGGACTCACTCAGCAACGCTGACTTTTATGCATTTTTCAGTTAGCAGGTAAATTGTTGCTGAGGATGGCACGCGGGTGAAGCTACTCAGCGGGGCATGACTGACATCCATTCATACATGATAATACTGTTGTTTTGTAATGCAATCGAACTATTATTTTGTAACCTGATTAAACCACGGTGTATTGCTTAACAACAGTGTTTATAGTGAAATGAATGGCTTTTGTTAAATTAATTCCCCCGCTTAAATTTGTATTATGTAACGTTTTATGTAATTATTGATGTGAATGACCAACTGTGTGGTGCCCGGGAACGAGGCCTTACAAGTTGGTATCAGAGCCAAAGTTTAAGTGAAATGGGTAAATACTTTCAAAAGAAACCTAAACTTAAACTGAAAATTGGACAGAAAGAGGGATGTCAGCCCGAGTAGCTACGTGCCATCACGTATTTCTTTTCTTAAAGTTAATCATTATTATGTGCGTGTGCTATTTGACTTATGTTTTCTTAGTAGATTTAGATACTGATGTAGTCCGGATAGGAAATACTTGTGGTGTGAAGAGTAAAGTAAGTGGTTAATCACAACTGGCCACTGTCATTAGGGACTTACTATACTTGACATAAACTGAGCTATTTCCTTGAATGATTGTGTTAGTGTTTGAATCTTATAGCGTTTAGGAAATGGCTAGACAGAAGTCTTTCAAGGCTTCTAGAGGCAGAGGTCGGCCACGCGTGACTAGGAGTAGTGCTAAGGCTCCTGAGACGGCTCGTGAGAACCCTGAGGTTTATGGCTGAAGTGAGGAGATTGAGAATGCTAGCCTGAACGCCTCAGCTAGGGAGGCGATTGCTGATGAAGTGCACCAGGTCATGCAGACAGTTTTACCGTCTGTGGTGACTGAAGTCATTAGGGCTGTGAGAAGCAAGGAGAGGAAGGAGAAGGAGAATAGGAAGGGATCAATAGGCAAGGAGAGGAGAGGGGAGGAGGAACGACCAGAGCCTGAGACCGTATTGTATCACGAATAAGAGGACGATGTAGTGGGGGTGACTACCAAGGGGTGCAGTTATGGGGCATTCCAAAGGTGCAAGCCCCCGACCTTCGATGGCAATGGCAATGCCGCAGCTGCTCACCGTTGTGTAAGGGTGATGGAGGTGGCGTTGGAAATCAGTGAGTGTCGCGAAGACCAGATGGTGAAGTTCTTGACTCACTCCTTTGTAGACTCAGCGTTATGTTGGTGGGACAACATTGCCCAAGCTGAGGATGCTATAGCCATCGGGAAGAGACGATGGAAAGAGCTGAAGCAATTGGTGATTGAGGAATTCTGTCCTCATCGGGAGTTGGACAAGGTGGAATGAGAGTTCTTGTATCTCGAGGCGGGAATAATGACACATCAGCAGTACACTACCAAGTTCAACGAGATGGCGAGACTGGTACCGGATCAGGTGATGCCGATGTCCCGAAAGATCAATCGGTACATCCAGGGATTGCCAGCCGACATTCGTAGGCACTTGATCGCTGCCCGACCAAGCACTTTTAGATCGGCGGTGGATTTGGCCGGGAGGCTCTATGATGAGAGGGAGGTGACGGTGGTGGAGGTGAAGAAGACTGGTGGTGGTGACCGGAACTGGAATGGAAAGCAGTTCGGGCGTGGTGGTTTCGTCCCGAACAACAAGAAGAAGATGAGAATGGATGACCGTAGGGTGGGGTCATCAAGCTCCGGACCCAAGAGGTGTGGTGCGGGAAGGAGCATACGGGGGAGTGCAAGCTAGGGCTCAACGTGTGCTTGAAGTGTGGGAAGCCGGGTCACATCTCCAGAGACTGTAAGGCGCTGAGGTGTTATACCTGCGGCGAGGAGGGCCATATGAGCAGGGACTGCAGGAGGCCGAGGGTAGAGAGTTCCGGGGCAAAGAAGACAGCCGGAACTAAAGGGCAGAAGGCGAGCACAAGAGCTTTCACCATGACCAGGGATGAGGCTAGGATGGACCATGATGTTGTGTTAGGTACGTTTCTAGTAAATCAAACTCTTGCTTCTGTGTTATTTGATTCTGGTGCTAGTAGGAGTTTTATTTCTGCTACTTTCTGTGCTAAATTTCTTGTTAGTAGTAGACATATCGATAAGCCCTTCGATGTAGAAACTGCTATTGGTAAGTCCACTAGAGTTACTGATATGATAGAGGACTGTGCTATAGAACTAGAGGGTCGTAGGTTTGCTGCTAAGTTACATGTGATGCCCCTAGGTGGATTTGATGTAGTACTAGGGATGGATTGGTTAACAACCTATGAAGCGAATATCATGTGTCATAAGAAGATGATTAGACTGATAGCGTCTGACGGAAGTTCGGTGACGATATACGGTGATCGAGTTACGACGATTCCGAAGGTGATTTCGATGGCGGTGGCGGGAAGGTGTATGAGGCGTGGATGTAGCGCTTATCTGGCCTACGTGAAGGATGTGGACATGTTGCCAGTGGTGTGTGACTTTCCCGATGTGTTTCTAGAAGACTTATCAGGTGTGCCACCGGATCGCGAAATCAAATTTCAAATTGACTTGATACCCGGTGCTCAGTCTGTCGCTAAGACATCGTATCAGTTGGCTTCGACTGAGATGAAGGAGTTAATGGAGCAACTGCAGGAGTTGCTTGATAAGGGTTTTATCAGGCCGAGTATCTCTCCTTGGGGTGCTACGGTCTTATTTGTAAAGAAGAAGGACGGTAGCATGAGGTTATGTATTGACTACAGCGAGTTGAACAAGTTGACGGTGAAGAATCGGCATCCATTACCGAGGATTGATGACTTGTTCAATCAGCTCCAAGGTGCCAGTTGGTTTTCAAGGATAGATCTTCGATCTGGCTACCATCAATTAAAAGTAAAGGAGCAAGATATTACTAAGACAACTTTTTGTACGCGTTATGGGCACTACGAGTTCCTTGTGATGTCTTTTGGTTTAACCAACGCGCCAGCTGCTTTTATGGACTTGATGAATCGAGTGTGTCGGCCGATGTTGGACAAATCAGTGATTGTATTCATCGAAGATATCCTGATTTATTCAATGAGTGAAGAAGAGCATGTTGATCACATTCGGGAAGTGTTGGAGACGTTGAGAAAAGAGAAGAGGTATACTAAGTTCTCCAAGTGTGCTTTTTGGCTACGTGAGGTGCAATTTCTGGGCCACGTGGTAAATGCGGAGGGAATCATGGTGGACCCAGAAAAGGTTGAGGCCGTGATGCAATGGATGTCTCCTAAGATGCCATCCGAGATTCGTAGCTTCTTGGGATTGGCAGGCTACTACAGGAGGTTTATTCAAGACTTTTCCAACATAGCCTCACCTTTGACAAAGTTGACTCGTAAGGATGTGAAGTTCGTGTGGGGTCTAGAATAGGAGGGTGCTTTTGAGGAGTTGAAAACAAGACTAAAACGAGCTCCTGTCTTGACAATACCCGAAGGTAGTGAAAACTTAGTGGTGTATTCGGGTGCATCTTATTCTGGGCTAGGTTGCATATTGATGCAACGTGGAAGGGTGATAGCCTACGCATCCCGACAGCTGAGCACCCATGAAGCCAACTATCCCACGCACGATCTAGAACTAGCTACGGTGGTCTTTGCGTAGAAGATTTGGCGGCATTATCTATACGGGATGAAGTGCACCATCTTCACAGACCACAAAATCTTCAAGTACTTCTTCGAGCAGAAAGATTTGAATATGAGGCAGAGGAGATGGTTGGAGCTCAGAAAGGATTACGATTGCGAGATCCAATACCATCCGGGCAAGGCCAACGTGGTGGCAGATGCCCTTAGCCGAAAGGAGAGACCCGAGCCGACTCGGGTGAAGGCTTATCAGGTGATTATGACCTCTGACGTGATGATGCAGGTGAAGGAGTTTCAAGACGAGGCATTGAAAGAAGATTGACTTAACTATGAAATAATGAGCGGCCTGGTCGCGGAGTTGGGTGAAAACACTTTCGGTGTTAGAACCCGATATGGGCGAATATGGATTCCTCGTTACGGGGATCTACACAGAAAGATCATGGACGAGGACGATAAGACTCGATACTCCAATCATCCTGTAACATCTCGTAATTTTTTCGATAAATAAAATTTAATTTTATAAATAAAAGAGTTTAACACGTTGATGTTAATTCCAATAATTACAATAATAACGTCAATAATAATAATAATGAAAATATAAATAATAAAATGTCAATGGTAATAATAATAATAACTTAGGAATAAAGTCTAGGGGGTTGGTTGTCATTAATGAAACTTAAAAACTTAAGTTTCTGCATAAAATAACAAGGTTTCAAACCCCAGGCACCATTTGTGTAATTTACACAAACCGCCCCCCTTTCCCAGTCGACCACCTTCTTCCCTCCGACCACTATTCCGGCGGCCCTCCGGCGATTCCAAAAGCCACAAAACACTCGGTTTTGACTCGATTAAACACCCCGACAACATATCATGCATGATTCAAACTCGGGGGCCACATCAAATTGAATATTAAGGTCGATTAGTGCGATTTAAACCTTTCGGCCGACCACCACTATGAAAACGCACTGAACAATAATAATAATCAAAATTAGTGGTGCACTAACGAAAGGTTAATCGATTATAATGTTCCACTAAATTCAAGTTCGTATAAAATGTGCATAAACACCTCATTCGAAAACCACAATTACCCGCGACCTGCAACCTACTAAAACACCACACTCCGGCCTTTGTAACTAGCAATTAACAGAGGGCTTTACAACTAGAACATCACACGAAGCTACACACGAAGTTAATTTGATTTTCATTAACATTTGCACACGAATTTGATTCAAACTACTATCACGACTGCTCATCGAGTGTTCATCATCCATATAACTTCAAATCAGGTAATTAAACATACCTATACACTCGGTTCACTAAGGGAACAAAAGCCCTATGTTTAATTCCATTAACACTTTCGAATCGATGGTCAATTGATCAGAAATCGAAACTAGGGTTCTTGATTTGGGGGAAAGGCTCTCGGGTGTATTTAAAAGTAAAGTGAACCGAGTAATACCGCGTCTGCGGCCTTGGTTCACCGGTTCCCTGTCCATGTCCAATCCGAGAGGTCCCGGGTTCAAACCCGGGCAACCTCATTTATTTTTTAATGGCTTTTTGGGCATTTAAAAATTACAGAAAAATTATAAAAATTTTAAAAATAATTTTATAAATCTTGTTTATATTTTTGAGCATCAAATAATTTTCTAGATTATATTAAACTTTTACCAAATTATTTACATATATGATTTATTTTATAAAATATACTTTAAACGAACGGTTTAGAATAATATTTTTGTAATTATTCTTCGTTAATCATAAGGACTTAATTACATGATGAACACCATCATTACATCAAAACTCATTTCTAAAAACACTTAATAATTCGTTAAATGGATTAAAAGTATGAAATTTATTTTATAAATTTAATTACTTAAACAAAACACATAATTCTATCAAAACCTTAATCCATATTCGAACGTTAATCATATTATAAACTCGTAAATAATAACTAACATTAACTATGTTCATACTAAACGAAGCACAGGTTAACTGAAATTGTAATCGTCGTGCGAATATTATTTCTTTGCAACGCAATCAAGGTGAGTTTCACGGCCCCTTTTTACTTTCTTTCCTTTTGGGGGAGAGAACATGCAAATATATTTTATGAATGGTTTTAGTATTATTGATATCGCCTGTTACGTTAGTGCAAACACACAAACAGTCCTAACACTCTCGAACCGTTAGTAACGGGATTAGCGAGGTAATACTGAGTAGTACTACTGGGTCTGACAAACCCCGCCCGGGCTAGTCGCGCTAGCTTGATTGGAGGTCAAACTGGTGCATTATTGACCTAACATATATCACTGTCTTGCGAGACATGACGGGGAAACAACAAACATATAGGATACGCAAACAGTCAGCTTCGGTTCGAAACGCTAAGTAACATGATTATAGGCTAGCTACCTATCGATATGTTTTAATTACTATACCATTTCGAACAGTTGCAAACAGTTTGAACAGTCGAACAGTTATGAACAGTCGAACAGTTACAAACAGTCGAACAATTGCAAACATTCAAACAGTTACAAACATTTTTATCTGTGATAAAACCTGTGAACTCACCAACTTTATGTTGACACACTTTAGCATGTTTTCTCAGGTAACAGGAACGCGTAATCTCATGATGCACGATTAAGGAACGCACTCAGGACATGCATTCATCAGATCCATTTATATTGCATTAAACATTGTTTTGATTTAACATTTCAGATTTTCAGTATTGTTTACATTTCGTTATTCGCTTCCGCACTGTTATTCATTTCTGTTATGTTACTCTGATTTAAATCAAACGTATATTTTTAAACTCATATAGTGTCGTTTGATATGACCGTGTCTGAGATCCTGGTATGTCACACGCCTAACGGTAAAACCCCGTTTGTGGAAATTGAGGGTGTGACAGATTGGTATCAGAGCCACTGGTTATAGAGAACTAGGATTGCATTTGCATCTAGACTATAGCCTTAGACACAACACTAGTACTGCATAGACACTCTTACATGATTGCAACTATTGTATGAACATTCTCCTAGTATGCTAACAGTACATCACAGAACGATCAAACATTGCCCATTTGTGTGACACATAGACACCTGTATTCTGGATTTCCTGGCAAGAGGCCTCCGGGCTAAGGCAAGCATATCGCATAAATCTCATTACGAGACCAGTTATGCTTACCTGGGGATTTCTGGGATGAGTGATTAACTATGGTCAATATACACAAATATCTATGTCACCTGTATCGTCCTCGACTAACCGAGGGGCAGGGAGTCCCGCTCGCTCACTTTCAACATCTATATATGATTCTTCACTCTTGGAGTTGAAGCAACGACAACTTGAACCTAACATCACCACTTGGGAACACGAAACTCTTTTCTAACACACACGACAAACATAACAATGGCAAACAAGGAGAACAACACACAATACTTTTCAAACTCTATCGTTCTCGTTTCTACTTCCACATGCCCTATCATCTTCACTAGTCTTAACAGATAGTACTTGGTACTTGACAAACTATGTTATCACAAATGGGAGGAACCATGAATGACCATGCAAAGCAAATTAGAATCACGGGTGCACACGTAATTGTAATTTGTCGTGCATGAGAATTCTGATAACTCTATTAGGTGATAACGGTCATAGTCAGTACAAATTTTCGTTTCTATACTTGGGGACATAAGGTCTCGGTTCTCATGAAACCTCACTATCGATATGCAAACAAATCCTCCATTCCTACTAGTATGAAACAGATTATTGTTATCAATAGTTATTATTCGATAGTGACTGTCGTGTATTGTGAATTGAAGAATCATGTCTGGAAGAAGACCTGGACGCCCGAGGGGACACGGAAATATCAACCTGACTCAAGCTGAGATGGATGCCATCATCAATGAGCGTGTTGCTGATGCGCTCGCAGCCTATGAACAGACCCGCAACTAGAACCAGAACAATCAGAATCTGAATCAAGGAGGCCCAACAGCATGTACCTTCAAGATGATCATGGATTGTAAGCCTCACTCCTTCAGTGGTTCTGGGGGTGCTGTCACCTTACTTCGCTGGCTGGAGAAACTCGAGTCAGTTTTCGCTATGTGTAACTGTCCAGTGGGAAACCGCTTCATGTACGCCTCCGGCACACTAGAAGGACCAGCTCTGACGTGGTGGAACTCACAAGTCCAGACCCTAGTACTTGAGACTGCCAATGGTTTACCGTGGGAAGACTTCAAGATTTTGATGAAAGAAGAGTATTGCCCCAGAAACGAGGTCCAGAAACTAGAAGCCGAGTTTTGGAATCTCAAAATGACTGGCTCTGAGATTGAGGAATACATGACTCGTTCACACAAGTTGGCTGCTTTATGTCCTCAGATGGTGACCCCGGCTTACAAACGGATTGAGAAGTACATTGATGGTCTAGCTCCTCAAATCTAAGCTAGTGTTATGGCTGCTGATCCTGTCACTATTCGGTAGGCTATCCGGCTAGCTCATAAGCTCACCGATCAGGCAGTGGCACAGGGTACCTTGCCTAAATGTGGTGCTGCATCTGGCTCATCGGACAATAAGTGAAAGTGGGATGGTACTACTAACAAGTCCTCAAACTCCAACAACAACCAACAACAGCAGTTCAGAAGGTTTGATTCATCTAGAAGCTTCATAAACAATAATCAGAACAACAACAACAATGGTCAGGGATCGAGCAACTACGCGGGCAAGTATCCAAAATGCAACAAGTGCAACTTCCACCACCATGGCTAGTATGACCGCATCCGTTGCTAAAGGTATGGAAAGATGGGCCATGCTGCCAAAGATTGCAGGGGTGAGCTGATGACTCTGCAACAACCTCAACAACAACGCCAGGGCGGAGCGACTAGGGGTTGTTTTGAGTGTGGTAAGGAGGGACATTACCGGAAGGATTGCCCACAACTGAAGAATGGCAATAAGGGAAACAACGAAAACAACAACAATGGAAATGGCGCCAGAGGTCGTGCCTTTGTGATTGGTTCTGGTGAAGCAAGAAACGATCAAAACGTAGTCACCGGTATGTTTCCTCTGAACGATTGTTTTGCTTCCGTCTTATTCGATACCGGTGCTGATAAGAGTTTTATATCTACTAAGTTTAGCAAGCTTTTAGATGTAACCTTAACTGAAATGAACCCTAGTTATACGGTAGAACTAGCTGATGGTAAAATGATCGAGGCAACTCATATTCTTAAAGGTTGTAAACTAGAGCTGTCAGGACACAAATTTGGGATAGACCTTATGCCTGTTACACTGGGTATTTTTGACGTAGTCGTTGGCATGGATTGGTTATGTAAAAACCAAGCCGAAATTTTCTATCATGAGAAAATCGTTCGTGTACCACTCCCCAGTGGTGAAGTCTTATCCGTTCAGGGTGAGAAAAGTGGTGTCGTTTTTCGTATATGAAAGCTCAGAAGTACTTACGCAAAGGCCATACTGCCATCTTAGCTATGATCACAGAGAAGACCATCGAAGAAAAGAAGATTGAAGATATTCCTGTTGTACATGATTATCCTGAGGTTTTCCCTGAAGACCTACCTGGTCTCCCACCGCATCGCTAAGTCGAGTTCCAGATTGATTTGGTACCTGGAGCCGCACCTATCGCAAAAGCACCGTACAGATTAGCTCTAAAAGAACTACAAGAGCTGTCTACACAATTGCAGGAGCTATTGGATAAAGGATTTATTAGACCTAGTTCATCACCGTGGGGAGCTCCAGTCCTGTTTGTCAAGAAAAAGGATGGAACTTTTCGCATGTGTATTAATTACCGTGAACTGAACAAAGTGACGGTTAAGAATCGTTATCCTCTTCCACGCATCGATGATTTGTTCGATCAACTTCAAGGGTCGAGTTTCTATTCCAAGATAGATCTGAGGTCAAGATATCATCAGCTAAGGGTTCGAGATAAAGACATTTCAAAGACGACGTTCAGAACTAGGTATGGTCACTACGAGTTTCTGGTTATGCCTTTTGGGCTGACCAATGCCCCAGCAGTTTTCATGGACCTCATGAATCGTGTCTGCAAACCTTATTTGGATAAGTTTGTCATTGTCTTCATTGATGACATACTGATCTACTCCCGTAATAAGGAAGATCATGAGGGACATTTGAGGACCATACTGGAATTGCTGAGAGATGAACAGCTTTATGCAAAGTTCTCAAAATGTGACTTCTGGATGCGTGAAGTGCAATTCCTTGGGCACGTGGTGAATGAAAAGGGTATACATGTTGATCCTTCAAAGATTAAAGCAATCAAGGATTGGCCGACACCAAAGACGCCTACTGAGGTGCGACAATTCCTTGGTTTGGCAGGCTATTACCGGAGGTTCATCGAAGGATTTTCAAAATTGGTGCAACCTTTGACTGCCCTAACTCATAAGGGAATAATTTGTAAGTGAGGCAGCAAAGAAGACACAGCTTTTCAGGCGCTTAAAGACAAACTCTGCAGCGCACCAATCCTAGCCTTACTAGAAGGAACTGATGACTTTGTTGTTTACTGTGATGTATCCATCCAAGGTTTGGGATGTGTACTGATGCAACGCGACAAAGTCATAGCTTATGCATCCAGACAGCTCAAGGTGCATGAGAAGAACTACACCACGCATGATCTGGAACTAGGAGCTATAGTGCTTGCCTTGAAGATCTGGAGGCACTACTTATATGGAACCAGGTGCACGATCTATACAGATCATAAGAGCCTCCAGCACATATTTGACCAGAAAGAATTGAATATGCGGCAACGACGGTGGTTAGAGTTACTCAATGATTATGACTGTGCGATCAAGTATCATCCGGGTAAGGCTAATGTGGTAGCCGATGCCCTTAGTCGTAAAGAAACTTTAAAGTCTCGTCGGGTGCGCGCATTACAAATGACTATCCACTCTGACCTACCAGTGCAAATCAAAGCTGCTCAATCTGAGGCCTTGAAGACGGAGTATCTCAAAGCAGAATCCATGCGAGGCATGGAGAAACAGTTGGAGGTTAAAGCTGATGGAATCCGTTATTTCATGAAACGGATCTGGGTACCACAGTATGGGAATTTGCGAGAGCTGATAATGGATGAAGCTCATAAGTAACGTTACTCGATTCATCCAGGTTCAGACAAGATGTATGAGGACCTGAAAGAATTTTACTGGTGGCCGAAAATGAAAGCGGAGATAGCCACATACATAAGCAGATGCTTAACTTGTTCCAAGGTTAAGGTGGAATACCAGAGACCATCTGGTTTACTTCAACAACCGGAAATTCCAGTGTGGAAATAGGAGCAGATCTCCATGGACTTCATCACGAAGTTACCTAGGACTCCCAGCGGATGTGATACCATTTGGGTTATAGTAGATCGCTTAATGAAATCCGCACACTTTCTGGAAATCCGAGAGACTGATCGAATGGAGAAGCTGACACGTATCTATTTAAGGGAAATAGTCTCTCGACATGGCGTGCCGATATCTTTCATTTCTGATCGTGACGCTCGGTTCACTTCTTATTTCTGGAAATCATTACAACGATCATTGGGAACGCGGCTGGATATGAGTACCACGTATCACCCGCAAACCGATGGTCAAAGTGAGCGTACGATCCAGACACTGGAAGACATGTTTCGTGCCTGTGTGATTGATTTTGGCAGCAGCTGGGAAACTCATTTACCATTGGTTGAGTTCTCCTATAATAACAGTTATCATACCTCGATCAAGGCAACTCCATTTGAGGCACTGTATGGGCGTAAGTGCCGGTCACCTATTTGCTGGGCGGAAGTTGGAGAAAGTCAACTTACCGGTCCTGAACTTGTGCACGAGACGACTAAGAAGATCGTGCAGATCCGTAACCGTATGGCAGCAGCACGTGACCGATAAAAGAGTTATTAGAGTTTCAGATTGGTGACAAAGTACTGTTGAAAGTGTCACCTTGGAAGGGCGTGATTCGTTTCGGGAAACGTGGAAAACTAAACCCTAGGTACGTGGGACTGTTTGAGATTGTCAAACGGGTTGGTCCCGTAGCCTATCAGTTGAACCTACCTGAAGAACTTAGTGGAGTACATGATGTGTTCCATGTTTCAAACCTGAGGAAATGCCTTGCTGACGAAACTCTCATCGTTCCGTTAGACGAGGTACATGTTGACAAACAACTGCGTTTCTTCGAGGAACCAGTGGAAAATATGGACCGAGAGGTCAAGACACTCAAACACAGTCGTATCCCTATTGTCAAAGTCCGATGGAACTCAAAGCGTGGACCAGAGTTCACCTGGGAACGTGAGGATCAAATGAAATCCAAGTATCCTCATCTTTTCGTTTCAGCCTCCTCGTGAACAAATTTCGGGACGAAATTTCCTAAAGTAGGGGAGACTGTAGCATCTCGTAATTTTTTCGATAAATAAAATTTAATTTTATAAATAAAAGAGTTTAACACGTTGATGTTAATTCCAATAATTACAATAATAACGTCAATAATAATAATAATGAAAGTATAAATAATAAAATGTCAATGGTGTAAAACCTCTGAAATTCTCCCAGAAACAATAACACACGATCTCAATCACGTGAATGCGGAATGTAAACGTGATTGGATAGAAAAGAAGATTGGATTGAACATAAAAATGCTTCTTCGATTGAATTGAACAACCTATTACAGGTCTTGTGCAGTTTTCGCACAGTACAGTATATTAATGAATGAAAAGCTTGATTACAAAACGAAATCTAGCTATTTATACTAAACATCGGGTTCTCGCGCGAGATGCTTTTCGCGCGGCCATGGCTTTCGCGTGGCATCTTCTCTCGCGTGGAAGCTTGTCTCGCATGTTCTGCGACTCGCGTGGGATCTGCTTCTCGCGTGACTTCTTTAATTCGCGTGGATTCAGTCTTTCGCACAGGCAGTTTGTTTTGCCGAGCCTTGATTTGTCTTCTACAATCTCCCCCTAGGCTCGGTGAAACATAATCAATCAAAGTCAACATTCGCCTTCTTGTAAGAGCCAGCATAGGCATACCATTTGTTTCTCAGGATCCGGTCAATCATCCACACGTACTGGCAAGATAGAAAATAAACGGACTCATCAGCTGAAATAGGGCAGTGTAACAGCTTGAGTAAGTCGTCTTTGCCAAACTTCATCAAGTCTGCTGGATCAATGATTCGATAAGACCTGTCTATACATCTGATCACAGCGTGACCGGAATCCTTTTCACATCTCCAAGATATAAGTTGCTTCAAAGTGTTGGGAGGAACTAGAGCATGCACAGGGACTTTTCTGATAAATTTGGGATGTTGATAGACTCGTATCTTCATAGGAGCTTTAGTATTTTCATCAATTCTTGTTGAGTCATCAATCAACTTTGATTTTGCAGTCTTAAAGTCTTTGAAATTTGTGCGCATCTCCCTTCGTATCATGGATCTCATTAGTTCAGCTTCACTGTAATTGCTTTCATTGAAGAATGGAGCTTTGCCCATGGAGTATAAATCAGCAGCACGTAGAGTATGGAAGTCTTGAGTGCTCTTCAGATAATCAATTTCTCCATTCTTTCTCTTTATGACATACATTCTTTTCTCGCCATCATATCCCCAGCTAATGACATGAGACATTTCACCATACTTCTGTTTTGGCTTTGATATAAACAGAAAATGAGCTTCAGTAGGTGGTGGTGGTGCTTTGAACTGTAAACCTCCTCTAGTGTATAGGGCAATCTGACCAGTAGTATCTGTCTTTGTAGAATCAGTAGGGGTTTCACCACTCACAGTCTCATTGGGGATTTCTCCTTCTTCAAGATTGATGTCTTTGAATAGCTCTTGAAGGTTGTTTCCAAAAATGTCTGTATATTCATTCTGCTCTTCCAGATCATCAAACATATCAAGTTCTTCTTCAACAGCTCCAGATGAAGTTTGTTGAAAAGAATACAGTTCCTTTTCATACACACTTTCCGTGGCAGGGTCCAGTGGATCATATCCTTCTGGATCACTAACACTTGGTCGATCGACATTTTCAGTGTTAGTATCTCCAGTTGGACTCGAAGAAGAACCTGAAGCATCACCTCCATCATTATCATCTCCATCATCATTATTACCATCATTACCTCCATCATCTCCACCATCATCATCATCACTATCATTTCCACCATCATCTCCACCATTATCATCATCATTTTCATCATCATCCTCATCATCATCATCCTTATTATCATCAGAATCAACATAATCAACTAACTCTTCATCCTCCTGTTCATGAAGAATAGGTAAAGTGAACATGTGCTCTGGTTCAACGAAAGCTGTAGACGTGTAAGCTTCGATGATAGGTACTTCAGATGAAATAGGAACATCCTCAGTAATGCTAACACTTGGCTGTTCAGTGGAGATTTGAGCTTCGTTAACCACTTCCTTTTCTTGAACATTCTCAGTAGGAGGAGGGCTTGGAGATCGTCTACTCGATTCACCAATTACAGTTGTAGACCTTATGATTGGTGGGTGATGAAAATAAGTCTGTGAAATGAATTCTCTCAGCTTGTTCAATTGTCTCTCCAACCCAGAAGTGTAGTCAAACATGCTCTTCATTTGTTGTTCTAGAGAGGCCAATCTTGTGTCTTTGATAGCTGAGTCGAGGTGAATCATGTTGATCAGATTTGTCTTTTCATCATTGCCTTTCTTTAATTCAGTAATCAACTTCATATTCTCAAAGTTTTCTTTCTCCAGGTTCTTTATTCTTTCTTACAATGTGATAGAACCAGGAGTGCTTGATGATTCCTCTCTCCTCTGAAACTCAGGAGGAGTATTCAAGAGTGTATCGACATCAAACTCTAAATTTTCTTGATGAGGTGGTGTAGAAAAACCAGATCCAAAAACATTGGCTGCTCCAGAAACAGGAACTGTTTCTGTTTCAGGAGCAGAAGAAGTCACATTGGCTGTCTGATCTTGATCAGTTTCAGTGACAACCACATGTGTTCTTGGTCTTCTGGGTATAATACCACGACCTCTCTTTCTAACTGGATAATCTCTCCTTCTTGCCATACGTTTTCTTCGTGAGGAGGTACTTGGCGACTCTTCAGGGACATAATCAGTATCCCTGTCTTCCTCATTTGGTCGAGAAGATGTTGGAGTAGAAGGGGTTGGATCAGTTTGGATCACATAGGGAACATTCCCTATTTGATCACTAGCAGTCTCAGAACTGGAAGCAGAGTGAACAACTTCTTCCATTCCTCCTTCACGCACAGGCTCATCTTCATACAGCTTCTCAATCTCTTCATCCAAATTATCTCTAGCAGTAGAAGTAGAAGCACCAGTTTGTGCCTCATCAGTATGAGCACCTTCACCAAACTCATCAACATTTTCTTCAATCTCAGAGAATTTTCCGATCTTCGCAAAACATTCACCAGAGCATTTGTTTCCTCTGGCTCCAGTGAGGTGTGTAAAAATCTCCTTCTTAATCGTCTGTACAACATATTTTGGAGATCTCTGAGTGGCAAGCTCAGGAAAAGCATCGTTGATAACCAGCTGAATGAATCTGGGATACATGATAAACTTTCTCCCTGGATTGGCCGTAGCATTTTTCACCATCTCTTGAAATATAACGCCAGAAATACTGAATGGAATATCATCCACCAGAGAGACCAATAAAGAACCAAACACAGCACTAAGACTGTCCATCCCAGCCTTCAGATTACTTAGACAGTGTATTACCACGTGAAATAAGTATTTCCATTATGGTGGTAACCACTTCTTTTCCAGACTCGGATATCTATACTCGTATCCCATACGAGTCAAACAATCTATCACAACATCATCCTCAAGTCTAGTTGGAGCATTATCTTGATCATCAAACAGTAACACTCTGTTTAGAATAGCCTGTGAGACAGTCACTCTTTTCTCCTTGACTGTGGCAGTTATAATCTGGTTACCAGCTTGGTCTTTTTCTAGAGCAGCTGTGCTCCAGAAAGAATCAATAAGCTCAGAATATATGGTTGGGTCAGCAGAAATGGCATATACAATGCGAGAATTCTTCAAACCCTCGATCATAGACGAAAACAATTCCTTCCCTTCCGGAACCTCATCCAAGTATGCAACACAATTATGATTTTTATTAAAAATCATTTGTGCCATCTGCATTGTCACAAAAATCAGGATTAGAACACTCTTGAATATAACTTAATTATGCCAAAGGAGTTTCAACACTTATGTTTTTTTTTACACTTAGAAAAAGTTAACACTTTGAAACTATTTATTATTTCAAAGTTTAGTCACTTGTGAATACATGTAATACACTTAAAGTTTAGTATCAAAAGGTTATTGTGTACAAGTACATTGGAGGAATAAAAGCATCAACACTTAGAAAAATTTGACAGCCTTTTTGTCATGCGAAAAATCAGTTCACGCGAAAATGAACATTATGCGAAATGTATACTTCATGCGAAGGTCAACATAACGCGAAAACTGGTCTCACTTTTGAATTCACGCGAAAACCTGAGTCACGCGAAACAATGAAACCCAAGCGAAATCAAAGCTTACGCTAAAATCATATTCATGCGAAAACTTGGTTTCGCATCTGTTCAGTTTCTTGTGCGATTCGCACAACCCAAATTCAAATTAACAGTTCAAATCTCGATTTTAATCAATGAAGTCCAGATCATTGATGTCGCCTAAGTCTATTAGGTCGATTTCATCTGTCAATTTCATCTATTAAGTCCATTTATTAAGATTTTAATTTCAAGATGTTAGGTTCCCCTTATCATTGTATTGCTACAGTAACCAAAGCAAACCAGTTATACCTTCAAAATCACACTATGCACGTACTGAGAATGAGATGTGGAACAAAATCACAAAGCAGGAGTGAAATGGTGTATGGTTTTGGTGTATGCGAAATGAGAATTCGGAGAATATGCGAAAAGGGTTTTCGGGTAAGAGTTTGAGCGAAAAGTGGGTTTTTCTAGAACACAGTGACTTTTATACCCCAGCCGGATCACGCGACAAGGCTTTTCGCAAGACCTGCTCTTTCGCGTGACTTTCCCTTTCGCGTGCGAAACAGTGATTTTCAAAAATTTCAACTTTTCAAATCCCTTTTATTTTTACACAACTTTCAATCTTTTATTTTCAATGAATTATGTCAACATAAAATGTTATGTACCAAGTGACTAATTAATTTAATGAATCTTCAATTTTCAAATATTTTTCTTGTTATTTATTTGTCCTAAAAATAAAACACTATAAAAGTGAGATAAAAACAAACACTTACATACAAAATAACAAAAGAATGAAAACAATTAAAGAATCAAGATCGGATTTGCTTGTTTTTGTATAAGAATTTTCATAATGAGATCATATAGTTCTTTGTCAAGTTAAGACTCTGTCCGGCTTTATTTAAAATAACTGGTTAAGGTGATTGTCAATATAATTTGTCCTTTTAAACTTATACTTCAGTTTTTACTCAGACACATAGTGAGTGATATATATCATGTTTTGTGTTGATTTAATATAAGTCAGTGGATCCCACAATCAGAACTTCTGTAGAATAATTATTATCTTTCAAGACACTATTGAGATTTCAAGTCACCCCAATTTGACTTAAACCATGCATTGATGATCAGTGATACCATTTATTGTATTCCTAAATATAACTATTTGAGCATAACTAGCCTGAGAAATATTTCTTAACCCGGAATATTAACAAGTTTAAGGACTTACTGACAGCCATCCGGACTTACGTCTGCCCTCTCAAGATGTTTAGGACTTACAAGACATTCGGACTTACATGCCCCATCTTTCGATTTTGCCTTCCAAAGTTAAAAACTATTCTCAAAATAGAAAATATATACCATATAGTATGTATGTCTTTTAGACATATCTTTTTGATTTGTTGTGCCTTTTGGCATCTTATATCCTATATGGCCTTTTCCTTTTGGCATCTTTTTGCTCAATTATTTTCTTTTTGTGTTTTTCTCTTTTTGTTTCTTTTTGTATTGTGATCTTTTATATATATATATAGTTATGATATTCACTGAATCAATCATATACAGGCTTGAGTATGACAAGATTATATCTCTCAGTCTGTGTTAGAACATTTTTGGCATAGAATCCTGATATGTTCCCCACTAAATCATATTTCTTTAATTCAAGTGTAATCACTCAATTATGATCTTTTCATTTCTGAAAGCAAAGCCTATCAACATATCAAACATAATCCAAGTGTATTCGTATTTAAGCCTTTGAAAGTACTTATACTCGTTTTGAACTTTGTAATATCATTTCTCATTTTAAGTATGAAAATTTCTTCTTTTGATTTTGGCAATCCTTTCCCCTAAGACCAAAAATATTTTTCAGAACTTGTTTTTCTAATTTTCTCCCCCTAAAATTGTGATTGTCCTTTTAAGAAAAAGAAACAATTGCAATTTTATTCTTTATTAAAAAAATAATGAAAAATCTTTTTGTGAAGATTCATTAAACCAATTTATCCAAAGTTAATCATTCCCAATGATTGCACAAGGAAATCAAATCGAGAATGATCAAATGCCTTGGTAAATAAATCAGGGATATTTTCAGTTGACGGCACTTGTTTTAGATAAATAAGTTTACGATCAAAACAGTCGCGGATAAAATGGATGCGGATGTCAATGTGTTTAGTTTTCGAGTGTTGAATGGGATTTTTCACGATGTTCAGAACTGCCGTGTTATCACACCAAATTGGTGTGTCATAAATGTTGAGACCATAATCGAGAAGTTGTTGCTGAATCCAGACAAGCTGGGAACAACAGCTCGAAGCAGCCACATATTCAGCTTCGGCAGTGGATGTGGATACAGTGTTCTGCTTCTTACACTGCCAAGAAATGAGTCGGTTACCCAAGAATTGACATCCTCCTGTGGTCGATTTCCTGTCTAAGTTACAACCACCATAATCACTGTCAGTATAAGCAAATAAATTGAAATCGGAATTTCGAGGATACCAAAGACCAAGTTTAGATTGACCCTTGAGATACTTGAAGATCCGCTTGACAGCTTTCATGTGTGATTCCTTTGGATCACTTTGATAGCGGGCACACTGACAAACAGGGAACATGACATCCGGCCTGCTTGCAGTGAGATACATGAGGGAACCAATCATCGATCTGTAAAGATGTTGATCAACTGATTCTCCTAATGGATCCGGAGTAAGAGTAGGACGAGAAGCCATTGGAGTTGGAGCTACTATGGAATCTTGAAATTTGTATTTCTCAAGAATTGTCTGAACATACTTTTCTTGATGAATGAGAATACCCGTCTCAGATTGAGTAACCTGAATACCCAAGAAAAATGAAATTTCCCCAAGGGAACTCATTTCAAACTTCTTCTTCATCACCTCTTCGAACTCCGTGCACATACTATCATTTGTGGAGCCAAAAATGATATCATCGACGTAGATTTGAACCAAAATGATATCATCGCCTGATTTTCGTATGAATAAGGTTTGATCAATTGCACCTCTTGAATAACCATTTGCAAGCAAATGTTCAGTCAGAGTTGCATACCAAGCACGAGGTGCTTGATGTAAACCATATAGCGCCTTATCCAACTTGTATACATAATCAGGATGATCTGGGTCTTCAAATCCAGGAGGCTGACAAACATAGGTTTCTTCCTTCATTTCTCCGTATAAAAATGCAGTCTTAACATCCATCTGGTACACCTTGATGTTCATGTATGAAGCAAAGGCTAAAAATATGCGTATTGCTTCTAGTCTTGCAACTGGAGCATACACTTCTTCATAGTCCAATCCTTCAACTTGATAAAATCCCTGCACCACAAGACGTGCTTTATTCCGAACTATAACACCTTTTTCATCCGTCTTGTTTCTAAAAATCCACTTTGTCCTAATCGGAAGCTTATCCTTTGGAAGTTCAACAAGATGCCAAACATTGAGTTTCTTGAATTGCATCAACTCATCTTGCATTGCTTCTATCCAGCTGTTTTCTTTGAGTGCCATTTCCACATTCTTGGGCACTATTTGTGATAGAAAGCAAGCATATAGACATGTGTTGATTGCCCCTGATTGACTTCTGGTAATTACACATTCGTGCAACGGACCAATGATTGCTTCAGTGGGATGAGTTTTATGTATTCTCAATTGAGGAATCTCATCTGCAACCATTCCATCTTCCAAATTTGTAATATGTTCAACATTATCAAGAGCTTCTTCAGAGTGTTGAGATGGATACACAATAGTTTCTTCAAGTGTGTCATCTGAAATAGGAGTTTCAGAAGCAGTAGACACATTTGGAGATTCTTCAAATGGAACTTGAATGATTTCTATTGGTGTATGTATAGTCTCTGAAGAAGATGAAGATAATGGAGAACTCAATGATTCTTCCAGCTCCTGAGTAGGAATTTGTTCTGAAGAAACATCTAATGACTCAGAACATGCAGATACAGGTACAGAAGCTGTAGGAATATCTTTGGATGATGAAGTAGCAGCAGAATCATCAGATATTAAAGATGAAAGGTCCTTAATGATTTTGTTGTCCAAGGAGATTGCTTGAGAAGTAGAATCTGCAGATGATGGTTTAGAAATTTTAAAATTTATAAACAAAGATTCATAATCATAAACCCATGAAGGAGCTGAACCTGCATCAGTTATGTTAAGCTCGTGCCAATCAATGTTAAATGACTCGACTATTTGTCTAGTTCTTTTATTATAAACACGATATGCAACTTTCTTGGCAGCATATCCCACAAAGTAACATTCATCAGCCTTTTCAGAAAATTTTGAACTAGATTCAGTTGTATGCAACAAAGTGCAACAACAACCAAAAGCTTTAAAATATTTAACTTTGGGTTTGTGTTTATAAAATATTTCATATGGAGTCTTATTTAATCTTTTGTTGAGTAAAGCACGATTTTGAACATAACATGCAGTATTTACTGCTTCAGCCCAAAAGAACAAAGGTAATTTGGCAGCAGAGATCATCGTTCTAGCAGCTTCAATCAATGTTCTATTTCTTCTTTCTGCAACGCCATTCTGTTGTGGAGTGCCAGCAGCACTGAATTGTCTGGTAATTCCCTTGGATTCACAAAACTCATTCAGATTTTGATTGCAAAACTCTGTCCCATTGTCACTTCTGATGCATTTTACCTTTTTCTCTGTCTGATTCTCCACCAAAGTAATGAACTTGATCAAAAGGTGTGGAGTCTCATCCTTAGATGCTAAGAAAAACACCCAAGTAAATCTAGAAAAGTCATCAGTAACAACCAGACAGTAAGATCTTCGACCCAAATAAAACACTTACTAGACCAAAAAGATCCATGTGTAAGATTTGTAAGATTGATTCGACTGAGTTGTGTGCAACTGGTTTGTGAGGAAGTTTATGTTGTTTACCCTTTGAACATGACAAACAATGTTCATTTAATTGAAATTCTTTTTTAGGTAAACCAATAACATGATTTCCATGTACAAGTTTATTCATGTTTTTAAGATTGACATGTCCTAATCGACGATGCCATAACATGGAATCATTCTCCGAGGCTTTGGATAGTAAGCAAGAAGCTGTTACCAAAGAATTAGAACAATGCATATCAAGAAGATATGTGTCATTGTCTCTCGGAGTCCTCATCAAAACCCATTCATCTGGAACAACAAAACCTGGTTTTAAAATTAAGCATTCTTTGTTAGTAAAGTGTGTAGAATATTGTTTGTCACAGATTTGAGACACACTTAACAGGTTATGTTTTAATTCCTCAATAAAATTAACATTCTTAAAACTAAGGACGCCGTTTGTAACTGTACCACGTTTAGTTATACGTCCTCCTTTATCTCCTGCGAAAATCACTCTCCCTCCGTTGTAAGATTGCACATCTTGTAGTAATGATAAGTTACCCGTCATATGTCTTGAACAACCGCTATCTACATGCCATAGACTTTCAATAGCCTTTTGCGGTTGTCCCTGCATTAGTAACAAAATTACTTAGTTTTTGGTACCCAAGTCAAACAAGACTTGAGCACATTTTGTGTTGCAGCAAGACAAAATGATTTGATATTATTATATTTGGTTTGCACATCATTCTTTTCATTTATGCTTTTAATCATGACATTTTCTATTACATCATTAGTCAAATTCTTATCCCGTTTGACATTAAAACCATTAACAACCTTTGATTTCATATTATTTGAAAATTTTCCATGAGTGAAAAACATTTTTCTATTATGAGAAATAGAATTATGAAATCTTTGTTTACTTAATGATTTTTGTCTAAAAGGACACTTATTTGCCAAATGATTTGTGTTTCCACACCGAAAGCATCTCTTTTGTTGTGTGTGGAAAACAAACTGTGGATGACAATTATGAAAATTGTCATAAAAACCAAAGTCAGAGTGACTAGGTTTAACTTTCTCCACAGTCTCTCGAATCTTTGCCTCGTTAGACAATTGCAAGTTCATCTTTTTGCAGATTCGAGGAAATCGATGAATTATGACCACTTTGGATTGGAGATTTGGCAGTTTTGACTTTTAGAATTGGTGGTGTTGGAATAGGAACAGTCTTTGATTCTGCTGGAGTTGGACCAGACTTTGAAATTGCTGGAGTAGGACCAGGCTTAGATATACGGATTGGTGCTGGAGAAGGACCAGGCTTTTGAATTTTGAGATTGAATGCAGAAGAATCATTCACTTGCAAATCTGGGCTACACATATCTTTATTCACAAGGTTAGCATTATAATGAAGTTTATTTTTAAAGAATCGAGAATTCGTTTCTTTAAAAATATGCTCTTCATTTTCAATTACACCCTTAGAAACAAATCTACTTTTAAAATCCTTTTCAATTCTTTCTTTTTGATTTGTCCTTTGATTTGCATTCAAATTGTTTTTACTATTAGATTTCAACTCATTCAAATCAACATTCTTTTCATTTCCAGACAAATTTTGTTTACAAGCAGATTGTAAAACTTTTACATTCTTATTTTTCAAACATTCATTCTCATTCTCTTCCTCACTCTCACTCTCCCAATCTTCAACCAACCCATCCACCTTCAATTTATCTGCAAAAAAGATTTTCAGGTGATTGTTTAGGTTTGGGTTCTATGATAGGATCAACAGATAAATTTACTTTGACTGAAGGTTTTAGGTCTTGAGATGGAGAGAAACCAATCCCATAGACCATATCAGAATCACAAATGTTATCAGATGAAGGTAAACATGAATAATCATGATTAATTGGAGGAGCAATGTTAGAAAATCCAACACCACATTTTCGTCCTTTGATCTTCTGAGTCATTTGTGACTTGATTATTCCTTCAACCATTGTTGATGAAAGTTCAAATTTCTCAACAGTCAATTTAACCGTGGCTAATTCACTGTTGAGTCTATTAATTTCTAGAGCGAGGTCATTGTTTCTATTTGTCAAGTCATTATTAGTACATTCTTTATCATGAATATTTAATTTCAAATTATATATTGTTTTGTTTAAACCTTCAAGTTTTTCTTTAAAAATCTTTTCATTTGACTTGTGTTTGCTAGCTTGATACTGAAGTTTTTCAACTTCCATTATCAGGCTCTCATTGTGAACTCTGTATCTTTGAACTTTCTCAACACATGTATTTTTACATAGACTATCATATACTTTGGGTTCTGAAGTTTCCCCTTCTGTTTTCTCTACCTTCTTGACCATGAATGCTTTCATTTCAGCAGCTGGTTCTTCCACTCGAGCAACATCAACAGTCTTTTGATCAACACATGGGCTTTTGACTGGAGGCTCGACAGTGTACTCTTCAATCACAATCTTTTCTCCACCAACCTTCTCAACCTGATCTTTCTTCTCAGCCTTCTCCTCTAAGTCTTCAACTTTCTCATCCTCTGGTTCAACTTTCACTTTCTTTATTTCAACTTTCTCCTTTTCTTCTTCCACCGTAGCAAACAAACCTTCCAACAAATCATCAGACACAAATTCAGCAAACAAATTTTCCTCCTCTTCTGGTTCTGGAACAATCTTTGCAACAAGTGCATGAGACAAAGTTAGATCAAGGGCCTCCATTTGATCAGACCAATCATATTCAGCATTAGTTTGAGAAACTAATGCTTTAGTACCACCAGAAGTACTAGCTTTGTCTTTCTTCGGCTCGATCTCCACAGTCACCATCTTCTTAGGGCCTTCATTTTGACCAGTTTTTGGTTCAGTACACTCTCTGGCGAAATGACCTGGTTTGTCACAGTTGTAACACCTCAGGTTAGATTTGTCGAAACCGATTTTGCTAGAATTGTTAACTCCAAACATTTTCCTCCCAGTTCTTCTAGCAAAATTTTTCGCCCTGTAAACTACCATGGCCATCTGATACTTGATGTCATTCTCTTCAACATCATCCGGATTAACTTGTTGAAGATCATCAACCAGAACATTTGGAGCAGTAAGTCTTCCGGCCATGAAAGCTTCATAACTTGACATGAATGTGGTGAAAAGAGCAAGATGCTCCTCAGCGATCTGAACAGTCTGCTTGGATGGATTAGTGGTAGCAACATAAGCATGTTGACCACTATGAGAATCTTGAGATTGAGAGACTTGTTGGTGGATGATGGGGGAATAGTTTTGAGCAGCTGGAACATGAACTTGGTGGGTTACTGCTGGTTGCATGTAAGATGATGCTGCACTTCCCGATTGTTGTTGCTGACACATTTGTGTATAACTGACATAGTAATTTGGATTACTAGCCATCTTTGCATAGAGAGCAGTTCATTCAGCACCCAGAGAACTGAGATGATTAGCAGCACGCTGCTTATCGTCCATAGCATAAGACTTGATAGTTGAAATGAGATCAGTCAACTGAAGAGTATACAAGTCTTTGGTTCTCTTTATCAATGTACAGTTATTATTCCAACTGTAAGGAAGTGAGTTTAGCAACTTCTTGTTCACAGTTATGGGTTCCAGAGTAATACCCGCACTCTTCATTTTTGTTACCAGTCTAACAAACCTGGCCATCTGAACTTCCAGCTCTTCACCAACAATATGATTGAACATGTTGAATTCTTGATTCAACATATCCTTTTTGCTTTCTCTCATATCTTTGTTTCCCATAATCTGAGACTCCAGAGCATCCCATAGCACTTTAGCACCCCTGAACTCTTGAAACTTTTGTGAGATCTCAGTAGTAAGAGCCATTGTGATGGCAGCATAAGCTTTATCATCAAGTTCCAACCTCTTGATGTCATCTTCATCCCACAAATGTTCAGGTTTTTGAACCATCTCTCCTTTATCATTTTTATACAACGGAATGTAAGGACCATACTGGATTGATCTCCACATCTTAGGTTCCGTGTAAATAACATATCGCTCAAATCGGAAAGCCCAATCAGAATAATCATCTTCACAGAGAAGCCTCGGTGGCTTGTTACCAGTACCAATTTCCGTGTCTAGATGAAGTGAAGCAGTAAGATGCTTCAGATTCAGAGTCGTTGAAGCCATAATGATCAGAAAGTCAAAAATCAGGTATTCGTGCGAAAACAGAACTTGTGCGAAAACCAATTTCGCGCGGAGTGAGTTTTCGCGTGAAGAAGCAGTTCGTGCGAATTTCCAAAATTACCTTTTCACGCGAATCGCACAAAAAGGTGAAATATCTAACTGAGCGAAAACACCACTTTTCGCGTGCGAGAACTTGCAGATCAAGCGAAAACTTCGATTTTGTGCAGAAACAAATTTCCAACCGTTTGTTCACGCGAATGTCACCTCCAATTCACTGATTAGGTTTGATTAAACCCATTTTAATCCAATTTTAGTGAATTTAAGTCAATTTTAAGCTTAATTTTGATTAAAATTCACTTAAAGTCCACTAATTCAGTTCAATTCGGTCCAAATCAGTCCAAATCCTCCAAAATCGAGCAGCATAACATTGCCATATCAGAATCTAAAGTGATCAATGTAGAATTCTTCAAAAACGAGTAGAAAATAATCCAAATCTTCTCCAAATCGTGGTTCAAGAGCCTAAAGCTCTGATACCAATTGTAAAACCTCTGAAATTCTCCAAGAAACAATAACACACGATCTCAATCACGTGAACGCGGAATGTAAACGTGATTGGATAGAAAAGAAGATTGGATTGAACATAAAAATGCTTTTTCGATTGAATTGAACAACCTATTACAGGTCTTGTGCAGTTTTCGCACAGTACAGTATATTAATGAATGAAAAGCTTGATTACAAAACGAAATCTAGCTATTTATACTAAACATCGGGTTCTCGCGCGAGATGCTTTTCGCGCAGCCATGGCTTTCGCGTGGCATCTTCTCTCGCGTGGAAGCTTGTCTCGCATGTTCTGCGACTCGCGTGGGATCTGCTTCTCGCGTGACTTCTTTAATTCGCGTGGATTCAGTCTTTCGCACAGGCAGTTTGTTTTGCCGAGCCTTGATTTGTCTTCTACAAATGGTAATAATAATAATAACTTAGGAATAAAGTCTAGGGGGTTGGTTGTCATTAATGAAACTTAAAAACTTAAGTTTCTGCATAAAATAACAAGGTTTCAAACCCCAGGGACCATTTGTGTAATTTACCCAAACCGCCCCCTTTCCCCGTCGACCACCTTCTTCCCTCCGGCCACTATTCCGGCGGCCCTCCGGCGATTTCAAAAGCCACAAAACACTCGGTTTTGACTCGATTAACCCGACAACATATCATGCATGATTCGAACTCGGGGGCCACATCAAATTGAATATTAAGGTCGATTAGTGCGATTTAAACCTTTCGGCCGACCACCACTATGACAACGCACTGAACAATAATAATAATCAAAATTAGTGGTGCACTAACGAAAGGTTAATCGATTATAATGTTCCACTAAATTCAATTTCGTATAAAATGTGCACAAACACCTCATTCGAACACCACCATTACCCGCGACCTGCAACCTACTAGAACACCACACTCCGGCCTTTGTAACTAGCAATTAACAGAGGGCTTTGCAACTAGAACATCACACGAAGCTACACACGAAGTTAATTTGATTTTCATTAACATTTGCACACGAATTGGATTCAAACTACTGTCGCGACTACTCATCGAGTGTTCATCATCCATATAACTTCAAATCAGGTAATTAAACATACCTATACACTCGGTTTCACATAGGGAACAAAAGCCCTATGTTTAATTCCATTAACACTTTCGAATCGATGGTCAATTGATCAGAAATCGAAACTAGGGTTCTTGATTTGGGGAAATGGCTCTCGGGTGTATTTAAAAGTAAAGTGAACCATGTAATACCGCGGCTGTGGCCTTGGTTCACCGGTTCCCTGTCCATGTCCAATCTGAGAGGTCCCGGGTTCGAACCCGGGCAACCTTATTTATTTTTTTAATGGCTTTTTGGGATTTTAAAAATTACAGAAAAATTATAAAAATTATAAAAATAATTTTTATAAATCTTGTTTATATTTTTGAGCATCAAATAATTTTCTGGATTATATTAAAGTTTTACCAAATTATTTACAAATATGATTTATTTTATAAAATATACTTTAAACGAACGGTTTAGAATAATATTTTTGTAATTATTCTTCGTTAATCAAAAGGACTTAATTACATGATGAACACCATCATTACATCAAAACTCATTTCTAAAAACACTTAATAATTCGTTAAATGGATTAAAAGTATGAAATTTATTTTATAAATTTAATTACTTAAACAAAACACATAATTCTATCAAAACCTTAATCCATATTCGAACGTTAATCATATTATAAACTCGTAAATAATAACTAACATTAACTATGTTCATACTAAACGAAACACAGGTTAACTGAAATTCTAATCGTCGTGCGAACATTATTTCTTTGCAACGCAATCAAGGTGAGTTTCACGACCCTTTTTACTTTCTTTCCTTTTGGGGGAGAAAACATGCAAACATATTTTATGAATGGTTTTAGTATTATTGATATCGCCTGTTACGTTAGTGCAAACACACAAACAGTCCTGACACTCTTGAACCGTTAGTAATAGGATTAGCGAGGTAATACTGAGTAGTACTACTGGGTCTGACAAACCCCACCCGGGCTAGTCGCGCTAGCTTGATTGGAGGTCAAACGGGTGCATTATTGACCTAACATATGTCACTGTCTTGCGAGACGTGACGGGAAAACAACAAACATATTGGACACACAAACAGTCAGATTCGGTTCGAAACGCTAAGTAACATGATTATAGGCTAGCTACCTATCGATACGCATTAATTACTATACCATTCCGAGCAGTTGTAAACATTTAGAAAAGTCGAACAGTTATGAACAGTCGAACAGTTACAAACAGTCGAACAGTTGCAAACATTCAAACAGTTACAAACATTTTTATCTGTGATAAAACTTGTGAACTCACCAACTTTATGTTGACACACTTTAGCATGTTTTCTCAGGTAACAGGAACGCGTAATCTCATGATGCACGATTAAGGAACGCACTCAGGACATGCATTCATCAGATCCATTTATATTGCATTAAACATTGTTTTGATTTAACATTTCTGACTTTCAGTATTGTTTACATTTCGTTATTCGCTTCCGCACTGTTATTCATTTCTGTTATGTTACTCTGATTTAAGTCAAACGTATATTTTTAAACTCATATAGTGTCGTTTGATATGACCGTGTCTGAGATCCTGGTATGTCACACGCCTAACGGTAAAACCCCGTTTGTGGAAATTGAGGGTGTGACAGATTGGTATCAGAGCCACTGGTTATAGAGAACTAGGATTGCATTTGCATCTAGACTATAGCCTTAGACACAACACTAGTACTGCATAGACACTCTTACATGATTGCAACTATTGTACGAACATTCTCCTAGTATGCTAACAGTACATCACAGAACGATCAAACATTGCCCATTTGTGTGACACATAGACACCTGTATTCTGGATTTCCTGGCAAAAGGCCTCCGGGCTAAGGCAAGCATATCGCATAAATCTCATTGTGAGACCAGTTATGCTTACCTGGGGATTTCTGGGATGAGTGATAAACTATGTTCAATATACACAAATATCTATGTCACCTGTATCATCCTCGACTAACCGAGGGGCAGGGAGTCCCGCTCGCTCACTTCCAACATCTATATATGATTCTTCACTCTTGGAGTTGAAGCAATGACAACTTGAACCTAACATCACCACTTGGGAACACGAAACTCTTTTCTAACATACACGACAAACCTAACGATGGCAAACAAGGAGAACAACACACAATACTTTTCAAACTCTATCGTACTCGTTTCTACTTCCACATGCCCTATCATCTTCACTAGTCTTAATAGATAGTACTTGGTACTTGACAAAGTATGTTATCATAAATGGGAGGAACCATGAATGACCATGCAAAGCAAATTAGAATCACGGGTGCACACGTAATTGTAATTTGTCATGCATGAGAATTCTGATAACTCTATTAGGTGATAACGGTCATAGTCAGTACAAATTTTCGTTTCTATACTTGGAGACATAAGGTCTCGGTTCTCATGAAACCTCACTATCGATATGCAAACAAATCCTCCATTCCTACTAGTATGAAACAGATTATTGTTATCAATAGTTATTATTCGATAGTGACTGTCGTGTAATGTGAATTGAAGAATCATGTCTGGAAGAAGACCTGGACGCCTGAGGGGACACGGAAACATCAACCTGACTCAGGCTGAGATGGATGCCATCATCAATGAGCGTGTTGCTGATGCGCTCGCAGCCTATGAATAGACCCGCAACCAGAACCAGAACAATCAGAATCTGAATCAAGGAGGCCCAACAGCATGTACCTTCAAGATGTTCAAGGATTGTAAGCCTCACTCCTTCAGTGGTTCTGGGGGTGCTGTCACCTTACTTCGCTTGCTGGAGAAACTCGAGTCAGTTTTCGCTATGTGTAACTATCCGGTAGGAAGCCGCGTCATGTACGCCTCCGGCACACTAGAAGGACCAGCTCTGACGTGGTGAAACTCACAAGTCCAGACCCTAGGACTTGAGACTGCCAATGGTTTACCGTGGGAAGACTTCAAGATTTTGATGAAAGAAGAGTATTGCCCCAGAAACGAGGTCCAGAAACTAGAAGCCGAGTTTTGGAATCTCAAAAAGACTGGCTCTGAGATTGAGGGTGTGACATATCCCGGTGCTACCAAGATGTATTATGATATGAAGAAAGACTACTGGTGGCCGGGTTTGCAGGTGAAGGCGGAACACCAGAAGCCATACAGGAAAATCCAACCATTGGATATACCCATGTGGAAGTGGGAGCATATCACCATGGACTTCATTACGAAGCTACCACATACCCTGAAAGGGTATGATGCCACATGGGTGATAGTTGATCGTTTAACGAAGAGTGCGCACTTCCTACCGATCCGAGAGACGTATTCTTCTTAGAAGCTCGCGGATCTATTTATCAAGGAGATTGTAGCTCGTCATGGTGTGCCAGTGTCTATTATGTCTGATCGCGACACTCGGTTTACATCCAAGTTTTGGAAGAAATTCCACGATGCGATGGGGACGAGACTACACATCAGCATGACTTATCACCCTCAGACTGATGGTCAGTCTGAGTGGACGATCCGGACACTCGAGGACATGCTTCGAGCATGCGTGATCGATTTCAGAGGAAGTTGGGATGACCATCTACCGTTATCCGAATTCTCGTACAACAACAGTTATCATGCCAACATTGGCATGCCACCCTACGAGATGTTATATGGTAGGAGATGTAGGACACCCATTTGCTGGGGTGATATTGGTCAAAAGGAGTTAGGGAGCATTGAAGTGATCAAGGCTATGACAGAGAAGCTCGAAAAGATCAAAGCCTTCATTAAGGCAGCTAAAGATAGACAGAAGTCGTATGCTAATAAGAGACGTAGACCGATTGAGTTCTAGGTGGGTGACAGGGTTGTGTTGAAAGTTTCACCTTGGAAAGGTATCATTCAGTTTAGAAAGTGGGGCAAGTTGAGCCCAATGTATATAGGGCCTTTCCAAATCATTGCTCGAGTAGGAGAGGTGACCTATAGGTTGGAACTACCAGATGAGTTAGGTGGAATTCACCCGACATTCCATGTATCTCACCTGCGGAAGTGTTTAGCAGTCGAGGATATGATTGTACCACTGGAGGACGTCAAAGTGGATGAACGGCTCAATTACGTGGAGCAACCAGTGGCGATCATTGATCGTAAGGAGAAGAGGTTAAGGAATAAAGTGGTTCCTCTTGTGCGAGTATAGTGGAAGCACAGGAAAGGATCCGAGTCTACATGGGAGATTGAAGGAGAGATAAAGAAGCATTACCCTCATCTGTTTGAGGAATAACAGGTTTCGGGGACGAAACGTATATAAAGGGGATGGACTTGTAACGCCTAAAATTTTAAAAGTGTCCAAAGAGGACAAAAGTTTTAAAGTTGGTGAATAAAGGTGATGGCTGCCCATATTGCCTGTGTACACTTCTTCCCATTTGCATTTAGAGAGAGAAACAGTAGGGAACTCGGATTTGTAGAGAGGAAGAAGAGAAATTTGAAGTTTTTGGTAAGAAATCTCGATTTTATGATGTTTTAGATGATTCTAGACTCGGTTCTATGCTTATAAATGTGATTGTGAGTTCGGATTGTATATATGTGTGGGTTTTAGGTGCTAGAAACGTCTGGAAAGCTCAAAGAAGGGTTCAAACCCGAAAAAAAACTAAGGTGAGTTCTAGAATCCCCTTTTTAACATGTTTTTAACAAATTTTGGGGCTGGAAAATGCATGTGTATGTGTTTTTATAAGATTATGTTTCTACCCGTATGGGTGTGTGAATGTGTAGCTGGATGGGTGTGTGTTTAAGGGGTAAATGATGTGATGGTTATGATTATGAATGTATTATGATGCTTAGAATGTTAGTACTAAGCATAGAATTTGATTTAGGACGAATTTGGGACTGATTTATGTCGTTTAAGTGCAAATGAGATGCCCAACCGTCTAAACAGTGGACCATGCATCCGACGGTTCGATTTTTCTAAGTATGCCCAACCTTCCAAAGGCCCAACCGCCTGAATAGTCCCATGCATCTAAGGTGAAAAACGGCTGTGTAGGCCTAGACGTCTGAACAGTGCCCAACCGCCTAAGTGCCCATGCGTCCAAGTCAGGCCCATGCATCTGGATAGTGCCCAACCGTCTAGGATATTTCTCAGGATGACCAAGTGCAGGGCCAAACGTCTGAATAGGGCCCATGCATCTAAACACGCCCATGCGCCTAAGTGACCATGCGACCGAACAGGGCCGATGCGTTCGAACATGACCCATGCGCCCAACACTTAAAATTTTTTTTCAGGAACTTTACAGGAGTCTGTGCAATTAGGGTTTAAACGATGTTTTTACTATGGTTATTAAATTCTTAATTCCATGCATAATCATGATGGTCATTATGACTTCTTATTTATCATTACAGTCATCTTTATTATTATTGTTATTAATATTATTAATATTGTATGATACCACGTGGTATGTTTATGATCGAAATGAAAAGTATAATCATTAATTAAGTGAAAGATTAATGATGAAGAAAAGTGGAACGTAAATGAATGAATGAAATTCTTGCAAGCAAATGAATAGAGGTGTACGGCCTTGTTATCGTTAGCTCAACTGTGATGCGGGTTAGCTACCCCGAAGGATGCATACAAGGTCAATCATTGAGATTGACAATGAGGTGTGTGACCCAGTTGTGGCAAAAGACTCGGATAAAGTGCAATCATTAACATTACTAATGAGGTGAGCGACCCTGTTATCGCAAAAGACTCTGATAAAGTGCAATCATTGAGATTGCTAATGAGGTGAGCGACCATGTTGTCGCAAAAGACTCGGAAAGATAATGATAAAAGTACGAAATGAACGAATGATGAAGATAATAATGATATTATCTAAGTGTACGTATGATGTGTGCTCACATGCAAAAGTAAGAATAGTTCTTAAACGAAAGTAAAGTATGTTTTTTTAAAAAAAACTAGGACTCACTCGGCAACGCTAACTTTTATGCATTTTTCAGTTGGCAGGTAAAATGTTGCTGAGGATGGCACGTGGGTGAAGCTACTCGATGGGACATGACTGACATCCATTCATACATGATAATATTGTTGTTTTGTAATGCAATCAAACGATTATTTTATAACCTGATTAAACCACGGTGTATTGCTTAACAACAGTGTTTATAGTGAAATGAATGGTTTTTGTTAAATTAATTCTGCTGCTTAAATTTGTATTATGTAACATTTTATGTAATTATTGCTGTGAATGACCAACTGTGAGGTGCTCGGGAACGGGGCCTTACAATCTGATTTTAGCAAAATACTAAGACTTAAATTGATTTTGCTAGTAATTTTTCTTGTTTAATCCTTCTTTGATTTAACACCATTATTTTTCTCAATTCTTTTTTACTTGCTTCTTACTGAGTTTTGAAATAAATAACACATGGTTATGGGTATTCTTTGATAATGATCATGTATGTGTTTGTTAAAACACATACTTCATTTGATCACTTAATTATGATTTTCTTACCTTGTTTAATTTGAGAAGATGGTGAAGGATGGTCACTAATAGCTTCTGAATTCTTGATATCCTAAGCTTGAGGTGAAGGTTCTTGATCCTTGAAAGTGAATACTTAGATGAACATGATTGATTGAAGATGATAAGTGTTTGGATTATGATGATGTTTGGTGGTGATGTAAAACCGAGAGAGAGAGTTGTGAGGATGGTGGTAATTTCGGTTGATAACAGTGGTGAGTGTAGAGAGATCGGGAGAAAGAGGGTGATGTTAGGGTGGTGGTTTTGCGGTTGTATACATTAAACCAAGAGAGAGATGAGAGTCAAGAGGGAAGATGGTTATGGTTGTGTTGGTCGCGGTTGTGGTTGTTTTTGTGTTTCATCAACCGAGAATTTGTAGAAGTGGAGAAAGCTCATCATTAGTCTATCACTAAGTTTATGGGTTGTACCTCTAGCTTTGATAGGTGTCAAACATTTGAGTATGATGAGTGTGTGTTATGCTAGGTGTCCAACCTAAATGAAGATTAGTGTGATGGTAATGGATGATGGCGGTTGTGGTGCTTGAGAAGTACCGAGAGTTGAGTTTAAGTGGGTTAAGAAGTTGCCACCAATGCATTAGCAATGATGACCTTGGAGTAGGGTAGATTATGTGGCATTTGAATAAGATCTCTTAGTGTTAAACTTTGGTGATGATGCATGGGAACTGGCCGAAGGTTAGTAACTAGGTGGTGATTTTGGTAGTTAATGACATGTTTAGTTACTAAACTAAGATTAACTAATGGTTTGGGGGTTGTTAATTGGGTTACTTCGAGATTACATAATGGTTTTGTTTTGATGTTTAGATATTTAAGATGTGATTTGTTTTGATTCAAGCTTGATGAAGTATTGTTTTGATAATATTTGATTAACTTAGTTCATATATACAGACATACATATATATATATATGCATATATATATATATACATATATATATAGATATATATATACATATATATACATATATATATATATATATATATATATATATATATATATATATCCGTGTGTGTGTGTGGGCGTGTGGGCGTGTGTGCGTGTGTATCATGATTTATAGATATATATACATACATGCATACGTAAAATACATGCATGCATAATAGCATACTTAAACTTATATAGTTATTTTTATAATATGTAAGTGTATATATGAAAAAGGTTCATAATTTTGATAATGGTTTATCTATATATACATGCATGCATACGTAAATAATACATGCATGCATAGCATACATAACATAATTTACTTATTAAACATATATATACATGTAAGGTAAATATAATAGAGTGATAACCTTAATCGTTGCTTAACCTGAATTTATAGGGTTGTCATATTCTCCCCCCGTAAAAAGAATTTCGTCCCGAAATTCCTTTGATAGTCCTTTTTCTTCTTAGTGAGAGAGTTTTGTATCAGGCCTGATCTTTATCCTTATAATAGACAACGATACTTTTTGTTGGTTTCATATTCACGTTCCCACGTAAATTCAGATCCTCTTTTTGAATTCCATTTTACTTTCAATATCAGGATCTTACTTCTTTTCAAACTTTTTTACTTCTCTGTCAATAATAGCTATTGGTTCCTCTACTGTGACAACCCTAAAGTAGATAGATGATTTTATATTTTTAAATTTTATATTTCGAATATTATTTAGTAAATTACATTATTACGTCATATATATATATGCATGTCATGCCTAGATATTTTACGTATGCATGTTTGCATGCATATATATATATATATATATATTTTACGTGTGCATGTTTGCATGCATGTATAGATATATGTAAACTTTATTAATAACATTCATTAGATAGATATATAAGCTTAATATGGTATTATGCATGCATAGGTAATAGATTATGTATATGTATCTAAAAACTATGACACCTAAAAGTATATATGTATTAAGTTAAAGTTTAACCAAATCCAACCAAATATCACAAACAAGTTAACATTAAAAGAACTTAACATCAAAACAAATCAAACCCTAATGCACCTAAACCCTTTTGTTTAAACTTAGCTTAATGATTTAAGAGAATCATTAGCACCTTTCGCCTAATGTTACCACAACCACCTAAACCGCCACTTACACACTAAGCAACCCCCTTTGATCGCCACCTAAGCCACTTAGGACACCAAGCACATCAAGAGCTTGACACCTAAACCCCTGTGCCTAGCTTACTCACCACTGTAAACTAGATATGATGATTGCTTGTCCTAAAGACCTTCGGCCGAAAACACCCATAAAATCACCACCCCTTCGTCCATTTTACAACCACAACCGCATACCAACTTCCACACACTTCGAAATCTAGGTTCTTGCCCACGAACATCATCTCCACGCCCTTGCCTTCTCTTGAACGAGACACATCCACAAACACCACTACCTTACATCACCTTCGTGACCCAACAATCATCATTATCCACCACCTTTGTTCTTTCTCTCCCGATTCCTTTGAACACTACCACCACCTCTCGAGTTCTGCATAACTTCCAACAACCGCGACTACCACCTTGCTCCTCTATCTCCCAAGCACCACCATCACCACCTTTAACCATCACCACAATCACCAACAATAGCCATCATCACCATTACCACCCATAACCATCATCACCATCACACTCGTAGCCATCACCCTAGCACCACCTTTTACACCACCATCACTATCCGCGATCACCACCACCTTCACGACTCTTTCTCTCAGTTTTCAATGTAGCAAACATCATTCACAAGGTTTTAGTTTCTTTATCTTCTTAATATACCTTGAAAACAAGAGTTACACATGTGTTATAAACACATATATAACTAGTTTTGGTGCAAATACACTAAGACTAATCTTAAAATGTTTTGAAATCCTTTAATTTTTATCAAGTTACAGTAATGAAATACTAAAAATTCAGAAAACTTGTGACAAAAGGATATTTTGGGATTTATAAGATTAAATCTTGTAATATTAAAGAAAAATAAGCAAAAATATTAGAAAAATAAGATTGTGAGAATAAATATTGAAAAATATTTATAAATATACTAAAACATTATTCTATAAGTTTTGACAAAATTATGATGAATAAAACAATTTATACAAAATTGTTTTAAATAGTAAAAATAAAGAAAATACTCAAAAATACAAATAAATTAGGAAAAATTCTGTCAAACTCACTGAATGACTCTTTTGAGAGATAAAAGCTCCAGGAATTATTTTGCATTTTATTTCCTTATTATGATTGAAAAATGAATTTTTAAGTGATCTGTAAAGGAAAAATCAAAATAAATATTTCAATTCACTGACGCTATGATAAATCTAATTCAATAGATGGTATAAATGTCATAATTTTTGGAGATATATAATTATTTTTAACGAATTTTGAGAATATTGTGAGATTTACAGAAAGAAATTTGTTGGGACTTGGACATCAGGAAAATTATAGGATGATCTAAACTGTTGAAATAATATTATGTAAATTCATAATTTTTGGGTAACAGTAGCTATTTTTGGTGATTTATGGAGACATTGGAGTAATTATAACAATTTATGTATAATAGAATAAATATTGAGAATTTTATGATAATATTATATGACTATTTTACTGCTAAAATTTCAAGAATTAGTGAGATCTGAGGTTCTAAAAATTTTAAAGAAATTTATGTCTAACTTATAAAATTTATTTTTACAGGTTACCAGTTGAAGAACAGGTGAGACTCATAGCCCCATTTTAGTATTTGTAAAGTTTTTGAGGGAAAAAGCATACTATTTATGTTGATGCATTATTTTTGAAATTATTTTGATACTTACTATCATTTGTGATACAACCATTAATTCGAATGAGGAACCGTTTGATAATATTGTTAGCGCTACTTAGGAGAATATTTTGACACCAACAGGATGAGTATTGTGATGTAATATTATCTGATCTTGTGAATTATTTCGTGACAGTATGATTATGTGTGTGAGCAGGTTTGGTTGTAATTGGTGCATCAATAAAATGTTTTGTCTGGAAATAAACCTATGATCTCACTAACTTTATGTTGACTATTTGAGTATGCTTTTTCAGGTAAAAATGACTAACAATGTTGAATTCTCTTTTGATGTGTACAACGGCAGGGGTGAAGTCGTTGGAGGGGTTTGCGTGAATCTAACTGTCAACATCTATGATGGAAGTGTTATGTGTTTTATGTATTAATATTGTTGTGTTTTAATTCCTTATAATCATTTGTGTTCAGAGCAAACAAGTCACATCCAGAAATCACTTCACGCTTCCGCCGGGATGTGACATCTACAAAGCGAAGTTTCTTATCTATTTTGATTTCTTGGATTGGAACTCTTAATGTTTCATCTATTAGACACTTCTTTAAACTAGACACATGAAATGTGTTGTGTATCTCACTTAGTTCTTATAGTAATTCTAACTTGTAAGCTACAGGATTAATTCTTTCTATAATTTCAAAAAGGGCTAATAATATTGTCTTTTCAAGTCCTTATACATTTTATCATTTCCTGGGTGTACTGAATATCTAGATTTGTGTGCTTCCTTTAAGATGATTTCCCTTAACATGTTATTGTTAGGGATCCAAATTCTTTCTTTAAGTCTCAAGATTCCATCTTGTCTTGCTTCCATTTGCTTTCTTTGTCCTATTACCTCTTTCAAGTCGTCTTTCTGTTGGGCTTCCTTAATCTGATTCAACAAATCTGATCGTATTTCTATCCTCATAGCATGAACCCAGTAATGGCTTAATTCTTTCCTTCCTAGTTAAAGCATCAGCTACTACGTTTGCTTTTCCTGGGTGATTTTTAATTTCACAATCATAGTTACTTAATAACTCTACCCATCTTCTTTGTCTCATATTTATCATCTTCTTATCAAATATATGTTGTAGACTTTTATGATCCGTATAAATTATACACTTAGTTCCATACAAGTAATGTCTCCAAATTTTTAGTGCAAACACTACTGCTCCTAATTCTAAATCATGCGTAGTATAGTTCTTTTTACTACCTCTGAGTTGTCTAGATGCATATGCAATTACTTTGTTCCTTTGCATTAAAACTTGTGTTAGAATATCTATTCATGATACTAATAAAGAAATAAGAACTTAAATGATATAAATATATATATCTTCGTGTTGAAATGTTTATTTGTTATGTATTAAATAAACTTGTGTTAGAATATCTATTCATGATACTAATATTATGATTCCCTATAATAAATCATGCCGCCAAAAAGAAATACTCAGCCTATACGAAGAAGAGCTCGAGTGGGGCGACCTAGAACCCGACTTGGGGAAGAAACACCTATGAATACTGACACCAATGAAAACGATAGAATTTCTCAGATAGTAGCTCAACAAATAGAAGCTACCTTACCTACCCTGATAACCCAACTACAACAAAATCTGAACTTTTGAACCACCCCACACCCACAAGAAAGGCCTGAAAATATTAATTCAGAAGAACGACAGGAAGAAGAAATCCTGAACGGAGTCTCAAAAGGATAATCTTACAAGACCTTTATGTCCTGCAGACCCCGAGAATTTGATGGAAAAGGAGGAGCTGTGCAAGCCTTCCGATGGTTAGATGAAATGGAAGCTGTCTTAGAAATCAGTAACTGTGCTGAGAATTACAAGACATTGTTTGCTTCCTATTCACTGAAAGGAGAGGCACAATTGTCACACCCCCCGCTGATAGCGAAAACACGGGGAATGCGAGCTAGACGGGGTCGTCATAACACATGGTATGCAATAGAGTAGAAATAATAATATGATGAAAAGTGTGTCATGACGACACCCGAACACAATTGGAGACTTGTGCCGTGTATTGTCAAAGATCACGACAGCATAGCCATAAGCACAACATAATGTTCACATAAGCATTAAGGATAACTTGTAATGTAAATTCCCACAACTCAGGAACAAGTGTTCAAAAGAATGTTAATTGTTTAGTGGACTGCAACAATGTACAAAATGTATGTTCAGTCTCAAAAATGCATCCTAGGGTCTCCACTAAAAGGCAGCACTCCTAGAACTTCAATTACCTTGATCACCTGAAAAGAAATGCTCAAAAATGGTCAACATAATTGTTGGTGAGCTTCGCAGGTTTTAAATAATAAAAGATGTTAAGATGAAAACAGTAAGTAAGTTTAATAAAAGTTACCATGACTACACTTATGTATAGGCGGTTTTACTAGTTATAAATAGCTACAGCCAAGCCTATTCATCGGTTCCACCCGGGAATTGATGGCTGTAAAGATAGCATTTCCAAGGCGTAAATAGTTTACAAATGACGTAGCAAGATCCACACAGCGCATACGTTTAGGTTACAACCAAACCAATCCTTAGGTCCCAATTACTGGGATTAATGGTTGTAGTGGATGATCGGCTTAGAAGAACCACACAGAAGAACCACACAGAAGAACCACACAGCCGAGAGCATCCAAGGTCAATGGCATCCACATATAGCATCAATCAACACATAACATCAAGTAGTAGTGCATGGTAGGGTGATACCACTAAGTCATACATAAGGGTAACATAGCACATAGTTCAAGTTCACATAGCAGCAATCACAAGATAAGCAAGTTAAGATACTCATAGAAATAGTAGCCAACTTCCACTAGGGAATGTGCCTGAAATCAAGTTATATAGGTGAGCATTCTTTTCCCCCCAAGTAGAAAATGTTTAAAAAGGTTTGATGAGAGTAAAAAGGGGCCACGAAACTCACAGAATAGATGATAAGCACAAACGATGAAGTATCCCAAGAGTAGAATGCTATGAACAGTCAGCACCTATTGACAATTACTGACGAGCATAAGTAAGGAGCATAGAGCATAATATGATAGTCGATTAGTTCCGACATTTCGGTTCGGTCGCGGGTAGTACACACAAGTAGACACACACCTCAGACCTTATGTAGGTCCAAGCATTTAAAGATAGTCGTCATTGCTATGACATTCGAGAAATGACATTATTTCTGATGTTACCTTGTCAACACAAGACACTCAAAGGGGAAACCACACATACACGCATCATCAATCACACAACAGGACCTGACGCACGACTGACACTCAATTCGCACGAGTGGACTTTCAGTCGTATGAATTAGCTACTTTCGTACGATTGAACCTTCATTCGTACGACTAAGCCTTCAGTCGTACCATGCATCACCAGTCGCACGACCCAACAGCCAATCGCGCAACTCAATTTCCCTTCGCGCGAATCAGCTTCATTCGCGCGATTGGACCTTCTTTCGCGCGACAGGCCTCTGATCGTGCGATTCACACACAATCGCACACAATAACATTCGCATGACTCAATCGCACACACATGCAGTCGCATGACCCAGTCGCACACACATACAGTCGCATGACCCAGTCGCGTGACTTACCGAATCGCGCAGACAGAAGTCGCACTCACACACAGTCGCATGACCTAGTCGCGTGACTTACCCAATCGCGCAAACAGAAGTCGCACACACACACAGTCGCATGCCCCAGTCACGCGACAACCCTATTAGCGCAGACAGGAGTCGCGACAGCACGAAGGTGCAGGGCGGCCTTCGGCGGCCTGAACATGAGTTTTACACAACTAGAACTTCCAGAACTCATATCCTAACCTGTCTAGACAAGAAGCACACTCAAAAACGCGACATGCAAGCCCACGCGACCTCATGTGCTCGGATGAACCCGAGCACCCAAAACCCTAAAAAACGCAGCTGTAAAACCGAGCTAAAATGAGGTAGGTGAGGTTATCTACCTGCTAGGAACGAGTATACATGATGACACTCAAGATTAGACGACGAAAATGCAACAAACGGGTCGGTTTTTGGTGGAATCTAGAGAGAGGAAGTGAAGAAGATGAAGAAGAAGTGATGAAGAAGATGAAAGTGTGAAGACTGGCTGGGAAGAGGGTATTTATACCCAGCCTAGTTTCTTAAAATGTCAAGTTTAGTCCCCGCACTTTGCCCCCGGGTTCGCAAATCTTGTTTCGGTTGAAAACGTTATTAATTAGTCTTGTTTTATTGATGATAAGATGTTGTTAATGTTATTTATATGTTAAAAATGATTTTACTCATGACAATTATATATATATATATATATATATATATATATATTTATTTTTATAAAGATAACGCTTAGTGTTTACGGGGCAAATCTCAGCTAATGTTTCAAGATGATGGCGACTTAAGCTACGATAGCACACGCATAAGGTTAACTAAGCGACTAAACAGGCATAATATCCACATAGATGGGTTATAAGGGTGAGGAATGACCGACTACAAAAGTTAACAGATTAGGTCAGTAGACGGAGCTTTGGTGACGGATGTCACAGTATCCCCCAGTTGAGGGAATTTCGTCCCGAAATTCAACTGGTGCTAGGTCCATGGGGGTCATCCTCGAATAGATGTGGGTGTTTAAGTCTCATCTTATCTTCACGTTCCCATGTAAACTCTGGCCCTCGTTTAGAATTCCATCTCACACGAACAATAGGTATCTTGCTGCGCCTCAACCTTTTGACCTTTCGGTCCATGACCTCAACAGGTTCCTCCACAAAATAGAGGCTTTCATCAATCTTGATATCCTCAATAGGTACGTGAAGTGATTCGTCAGCTAAAAACTTCTTGAGGTTCGATACATGGAATGTATCATGTACACTGTTAAGCTCTTGTGGCAACCGTAATCGGTACGCCACCGGACCGATCCTTTCTACAATCTCGAATGGTCCAACATATCTTGGGGCTAACTTCCCTTTCTTTCCAAACCGTACGATCCCTTTCCAAGGAGAGACCTTAAGTAACACTCCATCCCCAACGTTAAACTCTAGCGGCTTCCGACGGTTGTCAGCATAGCTCTTTTGGCGGTCTCTAGCAGCTTTAAGTCGGTCTTTCATTTGGAAGATCCTATCGGTGGTTTCTTGAATGATCTATGGGCTCATAAGCTGACTTTCACCAACTTCAGCCCATCAAACTGGTGATCTACATTTTCGGCCATGCAACGCTTCAAACGGTGCACACCCAATACTAGTATGGTAACTGTTATTGTAGGAAAACTCGATCAGCGGTAGATGAGTATCCCAATTGCCACCAAAATCAATGACACATGCCCTCAGCATGTCCTCAAGCGTTTGTATCATTCGTTCACTTTGGCCGTCTGTCTGGGGGTGATAGGCTGTACTCATGTCTAATCGAGTGCCCATCGCTTTCTGTAACGTCTGCCAAAAGCGTGAAGTAAATCGACTGTCTCGGTCGGATATGATTGACACCGGCACCCCGTGCCGTGTCACGACCTCTTTGATGTACAACCTTGCCAGCTTATCGATTTTATAGTCTTCTCGGATAGGCAAGAAGTGAGCGGATTTTGTCATTCGATCCACCACGACCCATATCGAGTCGTGCCCACTTGGCGTTCTCGGGAGTTTGGTAATAAAATCCATAGTGATGTTCTCCCATTTCCACTCGGGAATTTCAGGTTGTTGCAATAATTCCGATGGTTTCTGGTGTTCAGCCTTGACCTTTGAACAAGTCAAGCATTTGCTCATATATATAGCAATATCTTTCTTCATGCCTGGCCACCAGTACAGCTCTTTCAAATCGTGGTACATCTTGTCTGCACCAGGATGAACAGAGTATCGAGTCTTGTGTGCTTCATCCAAGACTAGTGTACGTACATCTCCCCATCTGGGGACCCATATACGATCCACGAAGTAATGTACGCCGTCATCCTTGCGAGTCATTTATTTATCCAACCCTCGGAATTCTTCCCCAGTAAGGTTTTCTTCTTTCAATGCCTCGTTTTGTGCAATTTGAATCTGAGCCTTTAGATTAGTTTGAATAGTCAAACCTAGCGCTCGAGCACGTAATGGTTTTACGCGTTCCTTGCGGCTTAAAGCATCAGCCACCACTTTAGCTTTCCCTGGATGATACCGGATTTCACAATTGTAGTCGCTAAGTAGCTCTACCCAGCGTCGCTGTCGCATGTTAAGTTCTTTCTAATTCATGATGTGTTGAAGGCTCTTATGGTCTGTGTAGATGATGCATTTGGTTCCATATAGATAATGCCTCCATATCTTGAGTGCAAACACTACGGCACCCAGCTCCAAATCGTGAGTTGTGTAGTTCTTTTCATGCACCTTGAGTTGTCGCGAAGCGTAAGCAATTACCTTATCTTTCTGCATTAGTACACAGCCCAAACCTTGATGTGAAGCATCGCAGTACACTACAAAATCGTCAGTTCCGTCTGGGAGGGACAATATCGGTGCGTTGCACAACTTCTCCTTCAATGTTTGGAACGTCTTTTCTTGTGCTTTCCCCCAATCGAACTTCTTGTCTTTCTGAGTCAACAAAGTTAACGGTTGGGCAATCTTTGAGAAATTCACAATGAAGCGACCATAGTATCCGGCCAATCCTAAGAATTACCGTATCTCTGAAGGTGTCTGGGGTGTATCCCATTTCTTCACAGCTTCAATCTTGCCGGGATCCACATGAATTCCATCTTTGTTAACCACATGACCCAAAAACCTCACTTCTCGAATCCAGAATTCACACTTCGAGAATTTGGCGAAAAGTTTCTCTTCCCGCAACAGTTCCAGAATTGCTCGAAGGTGTTCTTCGTGATCGTCTTTTGAACGGGAGTAGATAAGTATGTCGTCTATGAACACGATCACGAACTTATCAAGATAAGGCTTGCACACCCGATTCATCAGATCCATAAAGACAGCTGGTGCGTTGGTCAATCCGAATGGCATGACCAAGAACTCATAGTGCCCGTAACGAGTTCTAAATGCTGTTTTTGGAATATCGTCCTCGAATACCCTTAGCTGATGATATCCAGATCGGAGATCGATCTTAGAGAAACATGAGGCTCCTTGCAACTGATCAAATAGGTCATCGATTCTAGGAAGAGGATACCGATTCTTCACGGTCAATTTGTTCAATTCCCTGTAGTCGATACACATACGGAACGACCCATCCTTCTTCTTGACAAATAACACCGGTGCTCCCCATAGTGAATGACTCGGTCGAATGAAACCTTTCTCCAGTAGTTCCTGTAGTTGGCTTGACAACTCTTGCATCTCTGAGGGTGCTAACCGATACGGTGTCTTAGCTATCGGTGTAGCTCTAGGAACTAGCTCTATATGGAATTCCACCTGTCGTGGAGGAGGCAATCTAGACAAATCATCAGGGAACACTTCTGGGTAATCCCGTACAATCGGAATGTCTGCCAATTTTGTCTCTTCTTCCTTCTTTTCCACTACGTGAGCCAGAAAAGTGTAACACTGCTTACGTAGACCTTGGCGTGCTTTCATGCAGGTGATAAGCTTCAAGTTTCTTCCCGGTCACTATCCTTGTATTCTGAGTACTTTCCCGTCTGTCATGGGAATCCGCACTACTTTATCTCGGCAAACAATCTCGGCTCCATGTTTCGACAACCAATCCATCCCCACTATTATGTCAAAGCTCCCCAACTCGAAAGGTATCAAATCTATGTTGAAGACCTGGTCTTCCAACATTAGGGTGCAATCCTTAATAATTTCCTCTGCCTGTTCAACCCTACCATTTGCCATTTCTACGGAGTAACTAGTTTCTAGTCTACTGGCACTCAAATCAAGCATTTGCACAAATTCAGATGATATAAAACTACTGTCTGCCCCAGTATCAAACAGTATAGATGCGAAGTGGTTATTGAGTAAGTGCGTACCCGTGACAACGTTCGGATCCTGACGGGCATCATTATCTCCAATGACGAAGGCACGACCCCGTGCAGCATTTCCTTGGTTTCCTTGGCCTTGCGCACCCGCTATGGCCATTATCTACTGCTGGTTGTTTCCCTGCTGACCCGGTGCCCTATTCAATCGGGGGCACATGTTCCTGAAGTGATCGAGGCCTCCACATTCGTAGCATGCCCTGGCATTCCCGGCGGGGTTAACTGCGTTGATGGGTGCCACCAGGTTTGGCGCTACTCTGCAGTCTCTTGCTTGATGCCCCGGGCGTCTGCAGTTCAAACACACCCGGCACGGCGCTGCTGGAGGATGATGAAGATTACACCTGTCACATCTCGGGTGTGGCCCAGCATATTCCTTCTTCCCTTGAGTCACGGCCACAAAGTTTCTGGTCATTTTGGCCCTCTTATCAAACTTTCCTGTACTGGACCGGCTTGTTTCTCCAGTCTCTTTCCTTTTCTCCGCTCCGCTACCCAATACTCCTGTTCTTATCATCTCGTCAGTGAGAGCGCCAGCTTTCAGAATAGCGCTCTGTATTGTAGGAGGAGCAGCTGCAGTTACTATCGCCCGGATTTGAGGCGCGAGTCCCCAAATGTACCTTTCTATCCTCTTGGATCCCGGAGTGACTAGGTGTGGAACTAGTCTAGCCAGCTCGTGGAATCGGTCAGTATAAGCCGCGTGCCCAGCCCCCACCATAGCATGATTCCAGAACTCATGCTCAAGCTTCTGCATCTCGTTGAGAGGGCAGATTCCTTGGTAATCAGGGCTTTGAATTCATCCCAGGCCATCTGCATCGCAGACTCCCGTCCCCTAGCTTGAACCTGGGTGTTCCACCAGGTTAGTGCTCGGCCATGCAGTGAGCATGTAACGTACTTGATCCGCTGGCTATCGAGGCATTCGCTGATGTCGATCACAGCCTCCATTTTCTCAAGCCATCTAATCAGGGCTATCGCCCCACCTTTACCATCGAAATCCCAGGGCTTACAGGCCACAAACTCCTTGTAAGAACAACCCCGTTTGGCGTTAGCAGCCCCAGTTTCATTACCTGCCGTACCACCATTTCCGGTCTCCTGATTGCTTTCATTCCCAATCGGGTTCCCAGTATCCTCGTTTTCATTACCACCATCCCCGTGGGGGTGGTTTTGCTGTTGCAGAGCGTCGCTCACCTGAGCTACGATAGTTGGAATCAGGGCAGTCAATTGTTGAGCAATTAAGGCTGCCATATCAGGCTTTCCAGTCCCTTGGTTATTGCCAGAAGGGCCTTCATTTGCTATTGGAGGTCTACCCCTGCCTCTGCCTCTGCCCCTCGGGGCTTCACTTCCGCTACTATTGCTGCGGGTAGATCTTCGAGGTGGCATGTTCTATTCATACAAGAGGCAACATATAAGCTTTAGTCACCTTAAGATACACAAGTACTTTACTAATGAAATTCCAATGTTTCGTGTTCCAGTCAGTCATGATCACCATGCAGCCTATTTTAAGCATATTCTCGGTATACCGGTGATGTTTATATATAGGGTTCCCCGCAGCGTTCCCACCACACCCATGATGTACCGAGAATGATGCCTAATCTGGTTGCATGACATCCGACCTTCCTTCACATCATATCCATAATAATCCATCAAGTCAACTGAGAGCCAAACATGTAATCACGTATAGTCTAGCGGAGGTTGTCTATCTCGCGTCCTTGGGAGGACTCAGACATGGCCTCCTCGGGTCGTTCTCTCAGTATATGAGGTCAAGCGCGATGTATGATCTGTGAAGATCTCTTCGGGTCTCAATACCCGAATTTTGGCTATGATAACTTGGCGCACAGAGGGAACGGAAGATCCAATAGAAAGCACCTCATGAGGGACGAGCACAAGGGCTCAAACACAAGGTGAAGATCACATGACAGTAGGATAATCGAACATGTAAAGAGGAACTCGTACACGAGATATATAAATGCACACAAGCTTAAGCATGCAAATCTACATGAAGGTTCCTAGGTTATAGTCTAGGTCAAGTGTAATTGCCTAATTCTCTATAACCAATGGCTCTGAAACCAGTCTGTCACACCCCCGCTGATAGCGGAAACATGGGGAATGCGAGTTAGACGGGGTCGTCATAACACATGGTATGCAATAGAGTAGCAATAATAATATGATGACAAGCATGTCATGACGACACCCGAACACAATTAGAGACTTGTGCCGTGTATTGTCAAAGATCATGACAGCATAGCCATAAGCACAACATAATGTTCACATAAGCATTAAGGATAACTTGTAATGTAAATTCCCGCAACTCGGGAACAAGTGTTCAAAAGAATGTTAATTGTTTAGTGGACTGCAACAATGTACAAAACGTATGTTCAGTCTCAAAAATGCATCCTAGGGTCTCCACTAAAAGGCAGCACTCCTAGAACTTCAATTACCTTGATCACCTGAAAAGAAATGCTCAAAAATGGTCAACATAATTGTTGGTGAGCTTCGCAGGTTTTAAGTAATAAAAGATGTTAAGATGAAAACAGTAAGTAAGTTTAATAAAAGTTACCGCGACTACACTTATGTATAGGCGGTTTTACTAGTTATAAATAGCTACAGCCAAGCCTATTCATCGGTTCCACCCGGGAATTGATGGCTGTAAAGATAGCATTTCCAAGGCGTAAATAGTTTATAAATGATGTAGCAAGATCCACACAGCGCATACGTTTAGGTTACAACCAAATCAATCCTTAGGTCCCAATTAATGGGATTAATGGTTGTAGTGGATGATCGGCTTAGAAGAACCACACAGAAGAACCACACAGCCGAGAGCATCCAAGGTCAATGGCATCCACATATAGCATCAATCAACACATAACATCAAGTAGTAGTGCATAGTAGGGTGATACCACTAAGTCATACATAGTGGTAACATAGCACATGGTTCAAGTTCACATAGCAGCAATCACAAGATAAGCAAGTTAAGATACTCATAGAAATAGTAGCCAACTTCCACTAGGGAAGGTGCCTGAAATCAAGTTATATAGGTGAGCATTCTTTTCCCCCCAAGTAGAAAATGTTTAAAAAGGTTTGATGAGAGTAAAAAGGGGCCACGAAACTCACAGAATAGATGATAATCACAAACGATGAAGTATCCCAAGAGTAGAATGCTATGAATAGTCAGCACCTATTGACAATTACTGACGAGCATAAGTAAGGAGCATAGAGCATAATATGATAGTCGATTAGTTCTGGCGTTTTGGTTCGGTCGCAGGTAGTACACACAAGTAGACACACACCTCAGACCTTATGTAGGTCCAAGCAATTAAAGACACTCAAAGGGGAAACCACACACACACGCATCATCAATCACACAACAGGACCTGACGCACGACTGACACTCCATTCGCACGAGTGGACTTTTAGTCGTACGAATTAGCTACTTTTGTACGATTGAACCTTCATTCGTGCAACTAAGCCTTCAGTCGTACCATGCATCACCAGTCGCACGACCCAACAGCCAATCGCGCGACTCAACGTCCCTTCGCGCGAATCAGCTTCATTCGCACGATTGGACCTTCTTTCGCGCGACAGGCCTCTGATCGTGCGATTCACACACAATCGCACACAATCACATTCGCATGACTCAATCGCACACACATACAGTCGCATGACCCAATCGCACACACATACAGTCGCATGACCCAGTCGCGTGACTTACCCAATCGCGCAGACAGAAGTCGCACACACACACAGTCGCATGACCCAGTCGCGTGACTTACCCAATCGCGCAGACAGAAGTCGCACACACACACAGTCGCATGCCCCAGTCGCGCGACAACCCCATTTGCGCAGACAGGAGTCGCGACTGCAGGAAGGTGCAGGGCGGCCTTCGGCGGCCCGAACACGAGTTTTACACAACCAGAACTTCCAGAACTCATATCCTAACCTGTCTAGACAAGAAGTACACTCAAAAACGCGACATGCAAGCCCACGCGACCTCATGTGCTCGGATGAACCCGAACACCCAAAACCCTAGAAAACGCAGCTATAAAACCGAGGTAAAATGAGGTAGGCGAGGTTATCTACCTGCTAGGAATGAGTATACATGATGAAACTCAAGATTAGATGATGAAAATGCAACAAACGGGTCGGTTTTTGGTGTAAGCTAGAGAGAGAAAGTGAAGAAGATGGAGAAGAAGTGATGAAGAAGATGAAAGTGTGAAGAATGGCTGGGAAGAGGGTATTTATACCCAGCCTAGTTTCTCAAAATGTCAAGTTTATTCGCCGCACTTTGCCCCCGGGTTCCCAAATTTTTTTTCGGTTGAAAACGTTATTAATTAGTCTTGTTTTATTGATGATAAAATGTTGTTAATGTTATTTATAAGTTAAAATGATTTTACTCATGACAATTGTATATATATATATATATATATATATATATATATATATATATATTTATAAAGATAACGCGTTTAGTGTTAACGGGGCAAATCTCAGCTAATGTTTCAAGATGATGGCGACTTAAGCTACGATAGCACACACATAAGGTTAACTAAGCAACTAAACAGGCATAATATCCACATAGATGGGTTATAAGGGTGAGGAATGACCGACTACAAAAGTTAACAGATTACGTCAGTAGACGGACCTTTGGTGACGGATGTCACAACAATCCTGGTGGAAATGGAGGTACACAGTAAGGGTAGACATATTATGAACAAGATAAGTTGGGAAGATTTTAAGAATCTAGTGATAGAGAAATATTGTCCTTATAATGAAATAGAAAATTAGAAGCTGAATTTCTGGCACTAGAAAATAAAGGAGCTGCTAGGGCTGGCAATTCTAGACATGAACACGAATACACGACACGAACCTACACCGTCTTAACAGGTATTGGGTATGCCCTTAACAGGTTTCGTGTACGAAACAGGTAGACATGAATATACCTGTTAAATTTCGTGTCTAAATAGGTATTTTACCTGTTTACCTGTTAGTACCTGTTAGTACCTGATACATATTTTTTTTAAAACAATATAACATTAAAAACCCTAACCCTAAGTCCCTAACTTCACATCTTCATTCTTCACTTTCATCAAACATCAAACACCGGCTTTGGTGTGAGAGACTTGGTGTGAATTACTCTGCTCCCTTATCGTGTCTTATCGTGTCTTATTGGTTATTATCGTGTCTTATTGTGTATTTATGTGTTATTAATGTTTCTTATCGTGTCTTATCATGTCTTATCGTGTATACCTGGTATTAACAGGTTCGTGTTCAGGTTTGGAAACAGGTACACGATAAGTTATCGTGTCGTGTACAGGTATATAGGTTTCATGTTCGTGTCTTAACAGGTTTGTGTCTTAACAGGTACAGGTATACCTGTTATGCCAGCCCTAGGAGCTGCACACCGGGAATATACCAACAGGTATAATGAACTGTCCAGGTTAGTACCACACCTGATAGCCCCTGAATCAAAAAGGATAGGAATATATATTTGGGGGCTAGTACCACAAATAAGAAGATTAGTTAAATCCGGAAGGACCAAAACTTTTCAGGAAGCAGTAATCCTGTCAGGAAGTTTGACAGATGAAATGATCAGGAATGGTTCATTAAGCCATCCACAAATAGGAGAGAAAAGAAAGTGGAATGAAAACCACACAGGGAGGAGATTTGGAGAAAACCCCCAGAAAAGAATAACCCAACCTCCACAAAGAAATTTCCTAGGAACAGCTCAGGGAAAGAAGATGGATAGACAACCACAGTGCAATATCTGCCAACGATATCATTCAAGAAACTATGTGACAGTGGTTTGTTATAATTGCAAGAAGAAAGGACACATATCTCGAGATTGCAAAAACCTACTAACCCTAAACCAGTCTGCTTTCATTGTGGAAACGAGAACCATTTTCTTAATGAATGTCCACAACAGAAAGGCAAGGCCCCAGTTAACCAAAACAACTCCCGTGGAAGAGCTTTCGTAATACAAGCTGAAGAAGCTCATCATGAACCAGAAGTAGTAACGGGTACGTTCCTTATCAATAACTAGTACGCAAAAGTATCATTTGATACAGGAGCAACTCGTAGTTTTATTTCAAATACCTTTAAACCGTCACTTAGTTTAACCTCCGAGAAACTAAGACATAAATATGTGATAGAATTAGCTGATGGTAAAGTAATAGAAGCTGGTGAAATTATTCTTAACTGTATTTTGAACTTAGATGAATATTGTTTTGATATAGATCTGATTCCTATTAAATTAGGAGGATTTGATATTGTGGTAGGTATAGATTGGTTAAGTAAGAACCATGCTGAGATTATATGTGATAAGAAAGTAATAAAAATTCCTTTGATTAAGGAAAACAAAAATCTCGGCATATACGGTGACAGACCAAACGGTATTGTGAAACTAATTTCCTGCGAGAAAGCACAAAAATGCTTAAATAAGAAATGTTTAGCTTTCTTAGCTCATATAGTTGATGCAAAGCTTGATAAAGGAAATTTAGAAAATGTTCCTGTTATTAATGAATACTCTGATGTTTTTCCTGATGAATTACCTGGATTACCACCCCTTGTCAAGTAGAGTTTAAAATAGAATTAATACCAGGAACAACCCCTATTGCTACAGCACCATATCGTTTAGCACCTACTGAAATGAAAGAACTCATGAACCAATTACAAGAACTATTAGATAAAGGATTTATACGTCCTAGTGTATCACCTTGGGGAACACCAGTTCTGTTTGTCAAAAAGAAAGATGGAACTTTTAGGATGTGTATTGATTATAGAGAACTCAATAATGTTACTATAAAGAATAGATATCCTCTCCCTAGGATTGATGATTTATTTGATCAATTACAAGGATATAGTTATTTTTCTAAAATAGATTTAAGATGTGGATATCATCATTAAGAGTACAGGATGACGATATATCAAAAACTGCATTCAGGACTAGGTACGGACACTATGAATTTCTTGTAATGTCATTTGGATTAACCAATGCTCCAGCAGTGTTTATGGATTTAATGAATAGAGTGTGCAAACCCTATTTAGATCAATCCGTTATAGTCTTTATAGATGATATACTGATTTACTCTAAGAATAAGGAAGACCACGAACAACACCTGAGGTTAACTTTGGAATTACTACGAAAGGAAAAGTTGTATGCAAAATTCTCAAAATGTGAATTTTGGAAAAGAGAAGTACAATTCCTAGGACACATAGTTAATCAGAATGGGATTCAAGTTGATCCAGCAAAGATTAAAGCAGTCAAGAAATGAGAAGTTCCAAAAACCCCAACTGAAATGCGGTAATTCTTAGGTTTAGCAGGATATTACAAGAGATTTATAGAAAATATCTCAAGAATAGCTCAACCTTTGATAGAATTGACATAGAAGGATAGAAGGTATGTATGGGAAGAAAAACAAAATGAAGCTTTTGAACTCCTCAAAAATAAGTTGTGTAGTGCACCCGTTTTAGCTCTGCTAGAAGGGACAGAAAATTTTGTAGTATATTGTGATGCATCACGTCAAGGTTTTGGATGTGTTTTAATGCAGAAAGACAAGGTAATAGCATATGCATCTAGACAACTTAGGGGTAGTGAAAAGAATTATACCACCCTTGATTTAGAATTAGGAGCTGTAGTATTTGCACTAAAAATTTGGAGACATTATCTATACGTTACTAAGTGTATAATATATACGGATCATAAAAGCCTACAAATATCTTTCATCAAAAGATGTTAAATATGAGACAGAGAAGATGGGTAGAATTATTAAGTGATTATGATTATGAAATCAAATATCATCCTGGTAAAGCAAATGTAGTTGCTGATGCTCTAAGTAGAAAAGAAAGAACTAAGACATTACGAGTACGTGCTATGAGAATGGAATTGCATTCAGATTTGTTAAAACAAATCCGGGAAGCCCAACAAGAAGATATGTTGAAACTAAAGGGACAATTAAAAGATATGAAAAAAGAAACAGATGGAATTCTGAAGTTTAAAGGAAGAATCTTGGTACCTGACAATAGCATGATTAGAACAACTGTCTTACAGGAAGCACATAAGTCAAAATATTCTGTACATCCAGGAAATAATAAAGTGTACAAGGATTTGAAAAGCCAATACTGGTGGCCAGGCATGTAAACATCAGTCGGGGAGTTCGTGGAACAATGTGATGTCTGTTCAAGAATAAAAGCTGAATACCAAAAACCTTCAGGATACCTACAGCAACCAGAGATTCCAGAATGGAAATGGGATCCGATTACAATGGATTTCATAACCAAACTACCAAGAACCAGAAATAGATACGACACAATTTGGGTTATAGTAGATAGATTGACTAAGTCAGCTCATTTCTTACCCACACAAGAAGATTATAAGATTGAAAGACTAGCAAGAATTTACATAAAAGAAATCATGTCTAGGCATGGAATACCTGTATCCAACATATCAGATAGAGACAGTAGATTTACTTCCACATTTTGGCGGACATTACAAAAAGCCTTAGGAACCCAAGTGAATTTAAGTACAGCCTATCATCCACAGACAGATGGACAAAGCGAAAGAACAATACAAACACTAGAAGATATGTTAAGAGCTTGTGCTATAGATTTTGGTGGAAATTGGGATAGCCACTTACCATTAATAGAGTTTTCATATAATAGAAGTTATCACTCTAGTATTGGGTTAGCCCCATTTGAAGCTTTGTACGGAAGAAAGTGTAGATCACCCTTATATTGGAATGAAATAGGTGATAGACAATTTACAGGTCCTGAATTAATCCAAGGAACCACGGACAAGATCACTGAGATTAAAAATAGATTGAAAGCAGCTCGTGATTGACAGAAAAGTTATGCAGACAAACGAAGAAACCATTGGAATTTCAAATAGGAGATAGGGTTTACCTAAAGATATCTCCCTCAAAAGGAATCTTTCGGTTTGGAAAACCAAGTAAGCTAAACCCTAGGTATGTTGGTCCATTTAGAATCGTTGATAAGATTGGCCCTGTGGCATATAAGTTGGAATTACCTCAAGAATTAAGTGAAGTGCATAACACCTTTCATGTGTCCAACCTCAAGAAATGTCTAACCAGTGAAACCTTAAAGGTACCAATTCAAGAAGTCAAAATAGATAAGAAACTTCATTTTGTGGAAAACCAGTAGCCATTGTAGACAAAGAAGTAAAGAAGTTAAGAAGGAATAGAATCCCTATAGTAAAGGTTAAATAGAATGAAAAGAGATGACTAGAATACACATGGGAAAGAGAAGATGAGATTAAGAAGAAATATCCCCACTTATTCAAAGGTAATGATCAGATAAGTTCTTCTAAAAATTAAGAAATCACACTCCAAGGAATTTTGGGACGAAATTCTTTTAACAGGGGGAGAATGTGACAACCCTAAAAAAGATAGACGATTTTATATTTTTAAATTTTATATTACGAACATTATTTAGTAAATTACATTATTACGTCATATATATATTCATGTCATGCCTAGATATTTTACGTGTGCATGTTTGCATGCATATATATATATATATATATATATATATATATATATATATATATATATATATATATATATATATATATATATATATTACGTGTGCATGTTTGCATGCATGTGTAGATATATGTAAACTTTAGTAATAACATTCATTAGATAGATATATAAGCTTAATATGGTATTATGCATGCATAGGTAATAGATTATGTATATGTATCTAAAAACTATGACACCTAAAAGTATATATGTATTAAGTTAAAGTTTAACCAAATCCAACCAAATATCACAAACAAGTTAACATTAAAAGAACTTAACATCAAAACAAATCAAACCCTAATGCACCTAAACCCTTTTGTTTAAACTTAGCTTAATGATTTAAGAGAATCATTAGCACCTTTCGGCTAATGTTACCACGACCACCTAAACCGCCACTTACACACTAAGCAACCCCCTTTGATCGCCACCTAAGCCACTTAGGACACCAAGCACATCAAGAGCTTGACACCTAAACCCCTATGCGTAGCTTACTCACCACTCTAAACTAGATGTGATGATTGCTTGTCGTAAAGAGCTTCGGCCGAAAACACCCATAAAATCACCACCCCTTCGTCCATTTTACAACCACAACTGCATACCAACTTCCACACACTTCGAAATCTAAGTTCTTGCCCACGAACATCATCTCCACGCCCTTGCCTTCTCTTGACCGAGACACATCCAACTTTATGTTGACTATTTGAGTATGCTTTTTCAGGTAAAAATGACTAACAATGTTGAATTCTCTTTTGATGTGTATAATGGCTGGGGTGAAGTCATTGGAAGGGTTTGTGTGAATCTAACTGTCAACATCTACGATGGCAGTGTTGTGATGGATGGTCATTTCCATCGCATTTGAAGATGTTATAGCTAAATAAAAGTTGTAATAGGATTATATCAAATTTTGACTATCTATGTAAATGATGTAATCCTGGCTTATAATATATAATTATGTTATGTGTTTTATGTATTAATATTGTTGTGTTTTAATTCCTTATAATCATTTGTGTTCTGAGCAAACAAGTCACATCCAGAAATCGCTTCACGCTTCCGCCGGGATGTGACATCTACAAAGCGAAGTTTCTTATCTATTTTGATTTCTTGGATTGGAACTCTTAATGTTTCAACTATTAGACACTTCTTTAAACTAGACACATGAAATGTGTAACACCCCAACCCGGAGAGGCTGACGTGTCGCTATTACAGATATCAAATCAAAAACCATTTCACGATATTAAAGAGATTATCAAAAGAAATAAATTCAAGCAAACCCCATAATCCGAAAGAACCTAATTAAGTTATTCATTACATCGAATAAACAAAATACAATCTTGATCTTCAACCACTCTTCACTGATTTCCCGGAACCCCCTGATTACCTACAATCAAATAATAAAACACCACAAAAGAAAATATGGCTGAGCCAAAAGTTGCTCAGTGACGGAAATAACAATAGTAGCGATTCGAAACATAAAATACTGATATCTGATACTGAGCGGATCATATGGTATTGAAACGGAAATCTGATTTTAAACATATAATACTGATACTGAACTGAACATGTAATACTGAACTGAACTGATCTACACGACGCGTATATACAAACAAAATAAGTCGTGTAATATAAGAGTACCCAGAGCCGAAACTGAACTGATAAGTACATAGCTAGCTAGACTATGCACTAATGAGATGGTGTGTGGGGCGTACACACATGATTCCATCCCCCGGAACTGAACTGAACTGAACTGAACTAGGATCGATCCATCCGCCTCCCAGATATTATGGCCAAAGTACTACTTGAGTACTAACGTGTTAACGGAGACGCCGTGAACTATTTATAACACCGTCACGAAAAGTGTCATGTCATTGACGCCACAATGACATGTCGGACAGCTCGGGTAACAGAGTGCTAAATCAAATGGTAATACAGTTACCAACATATAACGTATCAACTAAACATTTATAGGAACATGCAATAATGAGCACAATTTATATAATATATACTGCATGCTACAGGTCTCAATAAATAACACTAATGAGTCGAACGAATCGGAGCATAATTAAATAATAATGATGTACGACTAATAAAAGCTAAATGAGTCATATTAACGGAAACAACGTATTAAAAATCCGTACTACAAAGTAACGGAACAGAATTTATACTATGATAAAGATAACCAAGAATCCGTACTACAAAGTAACGGAAACAAAGTGAATACTATGATAATCAAAGGAACAGAATCCGTACCTTAATTTAGCAAAGCAAAGCTAATCGATTCAAGTCGCTCATCGTAATTGCAATGAACCTATTGTTTGATTATGAATCAAATTTAGACTTCAATTGGACCATCAAACTCATTATTAAATTGCTATTCCAATGACGGAGGTCTTAGAATTTACATATCTTCTTTTAACGTCATTAAGGGCTTTAACTATAAGTTGTTTTTACACCACTATTTTTCAACCGGTAGATTACGATGACAAGGAGCTTAATAATCGAGAAAGTTTTATTTACATACAATGCTTAATAAAAATAACCCAATTTAATATTAAAGATATATATAATGAAAATATGCTTGCAAAGCCATAAGTTCCAGGATCTTATGTTAACAGAGGACTTATGCATAAAACCTTAGTCTGATATTAAATCCTCATTGTCATTAAAAAAAACATATCATCTTCATTTCTATTACAACTTTCATTCAAGAAAACTCATGAGCAGGTGTGTATATATATACATATATCGTTAAGTATTCAAAGAAATTTACTCTAATATGCTTTCTTGCTACTGAACATCAAAGTTCATAACCCTATTATCACTTAAATGTATCTAATTCTCCTAGAAAAACACTTAAGATCCTTATTAATGCAGATTAAAAAGTCTTGGTATTACCTTACTAAATAGCCGCCAAACTTTATTTTGTAAAGTGATTCTCCTGCACCTTGAGCCCTTGATTGAGATTGAAATTGAAATCCTAAATCAAGATGGAAGATCTACTGCAGATCTTTGTTTTACAAGAGGAGTTGTAGCACCTTCAAACCCTTTATAATTATAGATAATATACTAAGAAATCATTAGAAGAACCCAAATTCCTACTAAAATTGAAGCTTTTTGGGTTCGATTAATCTTACCAGGAGATGTGCAGCCCTCCCCCCTTATCTGTCGCTGCTGTTCTTGAGATCTATAGGGCTGATTTTAGCCTTTAAACTCCATAAACACTTCAATCGATTACTCCTAAAAAGAACTTTGCTAGTTTTGCATATGAGTATGAAGTTGCAGAGAGATCTAGAGGATGATTCATAGTGCTCGACAACTTTACAGCTGCACATGATGATATTGAATTTATGTTATTATATTCTTTATTTTACAAACTTTACCCATGTGGTAAAAGTAACCCTTTAATAAATGGGTCAAATACTATTAGCCCCCTTCACTTTTATTCTTGGTATTACAATTCTATCCCCCTTAAAACAAATTTCGTCCTCGAAATTTTATCTTCGTTCAAATAGATGAGGATACTTTTCCTTCATTTCATCCTCACGTTCCCAAGTTGTCTCTGGCCCTCGACGAGAACTCCATTTAACTTTCACTAGAGGTAGTAATCCTTTTTCTAAACTTCTTAACTTGTTTATCTACTATTTGAATCGGCTCTTCAACGAAGTACATTTTCTCATTGATTCTTACATCCTCAAGTGGTATGACCAATGTTTCATCCGCTAAGCATTTTCTTAAATTTGACACGTGGAATGTGTCATGGATACCACTTAACTTTTCAGGTAACTTCAACGATAGGCCACAACCCCAACTTTAGAAATTATTTCAAATGGTCCAACATATCGTGGACTTAGTTTACCCTTTTTGCCAAAACGAATCACGCCTTTCCAAGGCGATACTTAGAGCATAACTTTATCTCCCATGTAGCTTCGCGTTCAGAATGGTTCTTCCATAATACCTTAACAAAAGGAATAGTTTTCTTACGCATAATATGTTCTTGTCGGTCAAGTATGGCCTCGGGTTCCTCCTCGAACGACAAGTCTTCGCGAATCAAATGAAGCGGATAATTCACAACGTGAAGAGGATGATAATTGTACCCCCTTAAAAGAGATACATGGAAGACATTATGCACATGTGACAGTTGAGGTGGTAAAGCCAAACGATACGAAACCTCACCAACTCTTTCCAGGATTTCAAAGGGTCCGATAAACCATGGACTAAGTTTCCCTTTTAGACCAAAACGTCACACGCCTTTGCAAGGCGAAACCTTCAGGAACACTTTGTCACCGATCTTAAACTCCAAAAGTCGACGGTGTCGGTCTGCATAACTTTTCTGTCTACTTTGAGCTTCCTTTAACTTTTCTCTAGCAATAGCAACTTTCTCATTCGTGATTTGAACTAACTCGGGTCCTTCGATGACCCTTTCACCGACCTCTTCCCAACAAATAGGTGCTCTACATTTACGACCATACAATAATTCGAAAGGTGCCATGCCAATGCTAGCTTGCCAACTATTGTTGTAAGCAAACTCGACCAAACACAAGTATTCATCCCAGTTCCCAGTCCACTCTAAGGCACAAGCTCGAAGCATGTCCTCAAGTGTCTGAATAGTACGTTCCGACTGACGGTCAGTCTGAGGGTGAAACGCCGTACTAAACCTCAACTTCGTCCCCCATGCAGCTTGCAAACCCTTCAAAAAACGAGAAGTGAACCTCGGGTCTCGATCAGACACAATAGACACTGGAGTGCCATGAAGTCTAACAATCTCTTGTGTAAACACTTCAGATAGTTTGCTAACCGAAAATCCTTGCTGAATTGGGAGAAAGTGAGCTGACTTTGACAATCTGTCAACGACAACCCATATCGCATCATTTATCTTAAATGTCCTTGGCAACCCTGTCACAAAATCCATGGAAATATCATCCCATTTCCATACAGGAATAGGTAGTGGTTGAAGCAAACCGCTAGCTCTTTGATGCTCAATCTTGACCTGTTGACAAGTAAGACATCTGCTAACAAATCTTGCCACGTCTTCTTTCATACCATTCCACCAGAAATTCTGATGAAGATCATGATACATCTTAGTAGATCCTGGATGGATAGAGAACGGAGAACTATGTGCCTCGGCTAATAACGATTCTCGAAGAGAAGAATCATTAGGAACACATAACCGTTTACCACACCAGATTACTCCATGCTCATCTACTCTGAATTCTGATTGTTTACCAATCTCCACATTCTGTAAGATTGCCCAGAGTTCACCATCGTCTTTCTGTGCGTTCTTAATCCGGGATATTAAGTCTGACTCAATCTGAAGTCTAGCGAGATATCCGTCGCTTTTGCCAATATGTAGGCCAGTACCCAATCTATCAAGATCAGTAATGTTCTGAGGCTGTAGCTGTAGGGAGGCTACGGTTCCTGAGCTCTTCCTGCTAAGAGCATCAGCTACCACATTGGCCTTTCCCGGATGATACTGAATATTGGCATCATAATCTTTTAACAACTCTAACCATCTTCTCTGTCTCATGTTTAGTTCTTTTTGTGTGAAGATATATTTCAAACTCTTGTGATCAGTAAAAATATCACAAGTCTCTCCGTAAAGATAGTGACGCCATATTTTCAACGCGAAAATAACAGCAGCGAGTTCAAGATCATGGTAGGATAATTAACCTCGTATGGTTTCAACTGCCGTGAAGCATAAGCAATGACCTTACCATGCTGCATTAGCACACATCCAAGTCCCTTTTTAGGGGCATCGCTGTAAATCTGATATCCACCCGTGCCTGATGGAAGTGTGAGAACAGGAGCAGACACCAATCTTTTCTTGAGCTCTTCAAAACTTTTCTCTCGTTCATCATTCCAAGAATACTTAACCCCTTTCCTTAACAGTTGCGTAAGGGGTAAAGCTATAACAGAAAAACCTTCGACAAATCTGCGGTAGTAACCAGCAAGGCCAAGAAAACTACGGACTTCTGTGGCTGAGATAGGTCTAGGCCACTTAGTGACCACCTCTATTTTAGAAGGGTCCATCATAATACCATCCGCAGAAACGACATGACCCAAAAAGACTACCTTGCTTAGCCAAAATTCACACTTTGAAAATTTAGCATAAAGCTTGTTTTCACGTAGTGTTTCGAGCACGATACGAAGATGATTCTCATACTCCTCCTTACTTTTAGAATAAATTAAGATGTCATCGATAAATACAATGACGAACTTATCGAGGAACTTGCGAAAGACTCGGTTCATTAGGTCCATGAATACGGCCGGGGTATTAGTTAACCCGAACGGCATAACCAGGAACTCATAGTGACCATACCGAGTACGGAACGCAGATTTAGGGACGTCAGAATCCTTGATCTTTAACTGATGGTAACCAGACCTCAGATCGATTTTAGAGAAACACTTTGCACCCTGAAGCTGATCAAATAAATCATCAATACGAGGCAGAGGGTAACGATTACGGATAGTGATCTTGTTGAGTTCTCTGTAGTCAATGCAGAGTCTCAAAGAACCATCTTTCTTCTTCACGAATAGGACCGGTGCGCCCCAAGGCGAGACGCTTGGTCTTATAAATCCCAAATCTAGTAATTCCTGTAACTGCTCCTTTAACTCCTTAAGCTCCATAGGTGCCATACGATACGGTGCCTTAGAATCGGCTCAGCACCTGGAACAAGATCAATAGTGAATTCTACCTCGCGATCTGGTGGAAGTCCGGGTAACTCCTCAGGAAACACGTCAGGAAAATCACATACAATCGGATAATCAGATATGTTCGGCTTTTCAGAAGATGTAGCTTCCACTGAAGCTAGGAATCCCACGCAACCATGCGATAAGAGTTTCTGAGCTTTAAACGCAGAGATGATTTTCAACGATTTCCGAGGCTGAGTCCCTTGATAAACGAGTTCAGGGCATTGAGGATTTCCAAATAAAACACGACGAGTCTGGCATTCGATAGTAACGTGATGTCGAGTTAACCAGTCCATACCAAGTATGACATCAAACTCACTCATTTGCATAGGAAACAAATCAGCTTTACGAATAATAGACTCGATTCTGATCGGACAATCTCTATAGACATGCGAGATGATAGTCGACTCTCCCAATGGAGTAGTAATAGCCAAAGCGTGCTCTAACACAGTCGATGCAGTCCTTAAGTACTTAGCAAACAAAAGAGATACGACAGAATGCGTAGCGCCCGTATCAAATAAGACATAAATATCCCGCTTTCCTATACAAAGGGTACCGGAGATCATACCTAGGGCATTTATTATCAGTATTGGATAAGACATATATATGTATATAATACGTTGCTAACTAAGGGGTCAGAAATATACCTGGTGCGTTAGCCGCTTCATTTGCAGTGAGTGCAAAAACTCGTCCTCCAGTTGCAGGTTTAGCTTGATTCCCTCCAGCGTTATTACGAGGGTCGCGCTGAGGGCAATCCCTAATCATGTGTCCTGCACGTCCGCATCTGAAACATAATCCTCCGGCCAGGCGACAAGCTCCTTTATGAAGTTTCCCGCATGTGTTAACTGAGGGATAGCATTCCGATCCTGATTAGGGTGCTGCTGATTTGTTGGTTGAGCACAAATAGGAGCCTGCTGAGTCTGATTATGAGTTGATTTCTGGTTTTGGTTTCGATTCTTCCATGATCGAGGGTTATTGTTGTTGTTGCGATGAAAATGGTTTCGACGGTCTCGTGGTGGTGAAGACTGATTCTTATTCATATGAGAAGAAGACTGATCATGGTCATTCTCTCTAGGCCGCTTGCGGTTATCATCATATGACTTCTTTCCATTCTTCTTATCATTATATAAGTTTTTAACAGCATCAACCACTTCATTAATATCTTTAAACCGATGATTCAAAATAAACTTTCGATCTCTTTCACATATGGCCCACTGAAAATTTTCTGTCTGCTCATGCGGTGAGCCTGCAGATGCACCAAGAAAACTCACTAACCGCGTAAATCATGTCTTGAAATCTGTTATGTGCTCGTCATCCCTCTGTCTAATATTAGCATACTGTCTACGATACTCAGTGCGGTCAGCAGCATTGAAGTATTCCTCATAAAACATTCCTCGGAATTTATCCCAAGGAAGTGTAGCTGTATATTCGTTTCCTCCTCTAGCTTGTTTCACAGTCGTCCACCATCTGTGAGCATCATCTTCTAACTTGTATGTAGCCAACCTTACTTTGTATACGTCCTCAACACCAAGTACCTCAAACAATTTCTCAATATGACTGATCCAGTTTTGCACCTCGACCGGATCATTGGAAGTACTGAAAGACTTAGGCCTTTGCTTCTGAAAACGTTCCAACCAGACATGAATACCATCACGGGGTGGTGGTGTATTATCATCGGAAGGTGCTCCTGTGTTGTTCCCGCCAGAAGGTGGCTCTGAGTTATTTCCACCGGGTGGAGGTCCTGTGTTGTTTCCCTCCGAATTTGCCTGTTGCATCTGCTGGATGACTGTTTGAGCAGTCTGAGTCATCAGATTAGGAAGTATTCCAGAAATAGCAGCGTTTACAGTATTAGCAACAAGGGTTTCAAGAGGAGTATCAGATGAGGGGCCATTCAAGTTATTGCGGTTGTTCACACGTTTCTTAGGAGCCATCTGAAATGAAGATACATGTGTGAATACTGGAATTTAGGTTGGGAACAAAGTTAGATCCTAACCCAACGTCTACCCATTACATCACAAGTTTATTTTAATGTTTAAGTTTTCTACAGGAAAGAGCCTTTGCTCTGATACCATAACTGTAACACCCCAACCCGGAGAGGCTGACGTGTCACTATTACAGATATCAAATCAAAAACCATTTCACGATATTAAAAAGATTATCAAAAGAAATAAATTCAAGCAAACCCCATAATCCGAAAGAAGCTAATTAAGTTATTCATTACATCGAATAAAGAAAATACAATCTTGATCTTCAACCACTCTTCACTGATTTCCCGGAACCCCCTGATTACCTACAATCAAATAATAAAACACCACAAAAGAAAATACGGCTGAGGCAAAAGTTGCTCAGTGACGGAAATAACAATAGTAGCGATTCGAAACATAAAATACTGATATCTGATGCTGAACGGATCATATGGTATTGAAACGGAAATTTGATTTTAAACATATAATACTGATACTGAACTGAACATGTAATACTGAACTGATCTACACGACGCGTATATACAAACAAAATAAGTTGTGTAATATAAGAGTACCCAGAGCTGAAACTGAACTGATAAGTACATAGCTAGCTAGACTATGCACTAATGAGATGGTGTGTGGGGCGTACACACATGATTCCATCCCCCGGAACTGAACTGAACTGAACTAGGATCGATCCATCCGCCTTCCAGATATTATGGCCAAAGTACTACTTGAGTACTAACGTGTTAACGGAGACGCCGTGAACTATTTATAACACCGTCACGAAAAGTGTCATGTCATTGACGCCACAATGACATGTCGGACAGCTCGGGTAACAGAGTGCTAAATTAAATGGTAATACAGTTACCAACATATAAGGTATCAACAGAACATTTATACGAACATGCAATAATGAGCACAATTTATAAAATATATACTGCATGCTACAGGTCTCAATAAATAACACTAATGAGTCGAACGAATCGGAGCATAATTAAATAATAATGATGTACGACTAATAAAAGCTAAATGAGTCATATTAACGGAAACAACGTATTAAAAATCCGTACTACAAAGTAACGGAACAGAATTTATACTATAATAAAGATAACCAAGAATCCGTACTACAAAGTAACGGAAACAAAGTGAATACTATGATAATCAAAGGAACAGAATCCGTACCTTAATTTAGCAAAGCAAAGCTAATCGATTCAAGTCGCTCATCGTAATTGCAATGAACCTATTGTTTGATTATGAATCAAATTTAGACTTCAATTGGACCATCAAACTCATTATTAAATTGCTATTCCAATGACGGAGGTCTTAGAATTTACATATCTTCTTTTAACGTCATTAAGGGCTTTAACTATAAGTTGTTTTTACACCACTATTTTTCAACCGGTAGATTACGATGACAAGGAGCTTAATAATCGAGAACGTTTTATTTACATACAATGCTTAATAAAAATAACCCAATTTAATATTAAAGATATATATAATGAAAATATGCTTGCAAAGCCATAAGTTCCAGGATCTTATGTTAACAGAGGACTTATGCATAAAACCTTAGTTTGATATTAAATCCTCATTTTCATTAAAAAAAGACATATCATCTTCATTTCTATTACAACTTTCATTCAAGAAAAATCATGACCAGGTGTGTATATATATACATATATCGTTAAGTATTCAAAGAAATTTACTCTAATATGCTTTCTTGCTGCTGAACATCAAAGTTCATAACCCTATTATCACTTAAATGTATCTAATTCTCCTAGAAAAACACTTAAGATCCTTATTAATGCAGATTAAAAAGTCTTGGTATTACCTTACTAAATAGCCACCAAACTTTAGTTTGTAAAGTGATTCTCCTGCACCTTCAGCCCTTGATTGAGATTGAAATTGAAATCCTAAATCAAGATGGAAGATCTACTGCAGATCTTTGTTTTACAAAAGGAGTTGTAGCACCTTCAAACCCTTTATAATTATAGATAATATACTAAGAAATCATTAGAAGAACCCAAATTCCTACTAAAATTGAAGCTTTTTGGGTTCGATTAATCTTACCAGGAGATGTGCAGCCCTCCCCCCTTATCTGTCGCTGCTGTTCTTGAGATCTATAGGGCTGATTTTAGCCTTTAAACTCCATAAACACTTCAATCGATTACTCCTAAAAAGAACTTTGCTAGTTTCGCATATGAGTATGAAGTTGGAGAGAGATCTAGAGGATGATTCATAGTGCTCGACAACTTTACAGCTGCACATGATGATATTGAATTTATGTTATTATTTTCTTTATTTTACAAACTTTACCCATGTGGTAAAAGTAACCCTTTAATAAATGGGTCAAATACTATTAGCCCCCTTCACTTTTATTCTGGGTATTACAAAATGTGTTGTGTATCTCACTTAGTTCTTATAGTAATTCTAACTTGTAAGCTACAGGATTAACTCTTTCTATAATTTCAAAAAGGGCCAACAATATTGTCTTTTCAAGTCCTTATACATTTTATCAGTTCCTGGGTGTACTGAATATCTAGATTTTTGTGCTTCCTTTAAGATGATTTCCCTTAACATATTATTTTTAGGGATCCAAATTCTTTCTTTAAGTCTCAAGATTCCATCTTGTCTTGCTTCCATTTGCTTTCTTTGTCCTATTACCTCTTTCAAGTCGTCTTTCTGTTGGGCTTGCTTAATCTGATTCAACAAATCTGATCGTACTTCTATCCTCATAGCACGAACCCGTAATGGCTTAATTATTTCCTTCCTAGTTAAAGCATCAGCTACTACGTTTGCTTTTCCTGGGTGATTTTAATTTCACAATCATAGTCACTTAATAACTCTTCCCATCTTCTTTGTCTCATATTTAACATCTTCTTATCAAATATATGTTGTAGACTTTTATGATCCGTATACATTATACACCTAGTTCCATACAAATAATGTCTCCAAATTTTTAGTGCAAACACTACTGCTCCTAATTCTAAATCATGCGTAGTATAGTTCTTTTCACTACCTCTGAGTTGACTAGATGCATATGCAATTACTTTGTTCCTTTGCATTAAAACACATCCAAAACCTTGGCGTGATGCATCATAATATACTACAAAATCATTTGTTCCTTTTGGAAGTGCTCGTATAGGAGCACTACATAACTTGTTCTTTAAAAGCTCAAATGCCTCATTTTGTCTTTCTCCCCACACATACTTCCTATCTTTCTGGGTTAATTCTGTCAAAAGTTGAGCTATTCTTGAGAAATTATCTATACATCTCCTGTAATATCCTACAAAACCTAAGAATTGTCTCACGTCGGTTGTTGTTTTTAGAATTTACCATTCCTTTACTGTTTTAATTTTGCTAGGTCAACTTGTATTCCCTTTTGGTTAACCACATGCACTAGAAATTGTACTTCCCTTTACGAAATTCACATTTTGAAAATTAGCGTATAATTGTTCTTTCCGAAGTAATTCTAAAGTTAACCTTAGGTGTTCCTCATGTTCCTCCCATTCTTAGAACAGATTAAAATGTCATCTATAAAGACTATGACAAATTTATCTAAATATGGTTTACAAACTCTATTCATTAAATCAATGAATACCGCAGGAGCATTAGTTAATCCGAATGGCTTTACAAGGAACTCATAACGTCCATAACGTGTTCTGAATGCAGTCTTAGGAATATACTCCTACTGTACTCTTCACTCATGATATCCAGGCCTTAAGTCTATTTTGGAAAAATAACTAGGTCCACGCAATTGATCTAATAAGTCATCAATTCTAGGAAGAGGATACCTATTCTTTATGGTTACCTTATTGAGTTCTCAATAATCAATGCACATTCTGATTGTTCCATCTTTCTTTTTATCAAATAAAACTAGTGCTCCCCAAGGAGATACACTAGGATGTATAAACCCTCCATCTAACGATTCCTGAAGTTGGATCATTAGTTCCTTTATCTCTATTGGAGCTAAATGATATGGAGATTTAGCTATAGGAGCAATTCCTGGAAATAACTCAATTTTGAATTCTACCTGACGAGGTGGTGGCAATCCTTGTAATTCATCAAGAAATACCTAAGGATATTCTCTAACAGTAGGAACATCTTCTAAGTTTTTCATGTCTAAGTGTGTATCTACTATGTGAGCTAGAAATGTTAAACATTTCTTTCTCAAATATTTCTATGCTTTCTTACATGAAGTTATCTTTACAGTACCCCTAGGCTATTCACCATATATGGTAAGATTTGTATCGTTCTTATTTGTAGGGATTTTAATCATTCTTTTTCCATAAATAATTTCGGCTTGATTCTGCATAACCAATCCATAACCATAACAACATCAAAACCTCCTAATTTAATAGGAATCAAATCAATGCAAAAACTGTGATCATCCAAAATTATAGTGCAATTGGAAATAACTTCACTAGCCTTAATTAATTTTCCATCACCTAACTCTATCATGCATTTATTTTTCAGTTTCTCTGAGGTTAGGTTAAGTAAAGACTTAAACGTATGCGAGACAAAACTACGTCTAGCTCCCGTATCAAATAACACAGTTGTGTATTGATTATTAATAGGAAACATACCCGTTACAACATCTGGTTCTTGTTGTGCTTCCTCACCTTGCAACATGAAAGCTCTGCCATGCGGGTTGATTATGGGGACTTTCTTCTTTAACTCCGGACATTCATTGCGAAAATGATGTTCATTTCCACATTGATAGCAGACTGATTTAGGGTTTGCAGGTCCTTACAGTCATGGGATATATGTCCCTTCTTCTTACAATTATAACAAATTGTAATCATGCACTTACCCTGATGGTATTTCTTACAGTTGTTACACCATGGTTGTCCTTCCGTTTGAGGTCTCTTTTCTTGTGCAGCTCCTAAGAAATTTCTTGTTGGGTGTCTGGTTATTCTCTTCTGCTGGTTTCCTTCGGGTCTTTCTCCAGAAGTGTTGCCATTCCATTTTCTCTTATTTCCCATTCGTGCGTTGGTTAGGGAACTGTTTCTGATCATTTCATCAGTGAAACTACCTGTCAGTGCTACTGCTTCCTTAAAAGTTTTTGGCATTGTAGATTTGACCATTCCCTTTTCTGTGGTACTAACCCCAGATGTATCTACCTATTATTTTTGGTTATAGAGTTACTAGATATGGCAGTTATACCTATCAGTATATTCCCTGTATGCCGCATCTTTCATTTCTAATGCCAAGAATTGTGTTTCTATTTTCTCTATCTCGTTGTAAGGACAGTATTTTTCAATTACTAGATTCTTAAATCCTTCCCGGCTGTACCCGTTCACCACATGTCTTCCTTTAGTTTATGCCTCCATTTTATACCAAGATTGTGCCTCACCCTTCAGAGAATGTGAAGCAAACAAGGTTTTGTGGTTCTCAGCACCATTGCTAATTTCTAGTACAGATTCCATCTCTTCGAGCCAGCGTAAGGCTTGTATAGCTCCTCCTTTCCCATTGAATTCCCATGGCCTGCAAGACATGAAAGTTTTATAAGAACATCCCTTCTTGAGTTGATCTGCAATTTCTTCCTCCAGATGTTCTTTAGTGTTGGCATTTATCGGTTCCTCATTTTCAAGTGGTACACGTATAAAATTAAGATTTTGTTGCAATTGAGCTATTAAAGTAGATATTGCTGCCTCTAATTGTTGGTACACTGTTTGAGAAAGTCTTTCGTTCTCAGTGGTTGTGGTAGCTTCTGGCAGAGCTTCTTCTCCTAGTCTGGTTCTTGGTCTTCCAACGCGTACAGTTCTCCTTATTGGTTGAGTAGTCCTTTTTGGCAGCATATTCCACTACATTTTAATTATGTTATTATTTTGAAAAGAATAAGTAAAGATACATGTAAAATCTTATAGTAAACAATTATTTCGTTAGTATTATCATAACAGAGGATAACTTAGCATATATCATTACTTTCTTATTCTTATAGCATACAATAAGTTTTCTAGATTTTTAATTTTCCCAAACCCATTTCCATAGTTTTATGAGGATGTTATTGTCTTTCTTTCTTCCTTTCTTGACTTCTATTTTAAATATTCGTACTTCCAGTTGAATTTTCTTAACTTGCCTTAGTAGCAGGTTGGTTGCTTTTACTTGCAAGTCTTCCAACTTTTGTCTTTTGTTTTCTTCCTTTTCTGTTTCAGATTCATCAGATTGCGTCATTTCAGGACTTAGAAGAAATCTTTCTAGATTTAGACTTTCTGTTCCTTGTATCTCATCAGTCAGGAGTCTCTTGTTATGTCGTATTCTCTTTTCTAGGAGGCGGAATTGTATAACCTCCAATAGTGACTGGTGCACGTCGTCATAAAATTTTGGTGAGGTTTGGATCTTGGTCTTAGATTGTGGGGTTTCTATTTGATTTGATGCTTCTATCTCAGGTGTTGTCTCTTTATGATCAGAATAGTCAGTTTCATTATTGTAACTATTAGTTTTATCCGAACTCATGCTGCAAAATTCTTACAAATTTAATTCAGGTAAGTAACATAGATTCATAAAATTTGCATGTGTGAATCATATAGGTTTCCAGTTTAATTTTTACCTTAAGCATGAATATAATCACACAAAGAAAACAATATCACTTTGATGGTTAAGTAACATATGAGCTTATGGTTATAGTCTAGGTATTTACTAATAATACCTAATTCGCTATAACCAATGGCTCCGATACCAACCTGTCACATCCCGGCGGAAGCGTGAAATGCTTGGGTGTGACTCGTTGGCTCAAAACACATTGATTATAAATCAATAATTATACATCAATTAAAACATAACAACATAATATCAAATATAAGATAATAAGCTTTTAGGTTACATAAAGTTTACAAAATTTGTCTAATTAAAGACTAATACATGTAACCTAAACACAAAATCTTTAACTGCTTCATATTTCTTCAGTAGTAGTGGATGTGTGCATCCACCATTATGCTAGGCTCAAATATATTAACAGTTATTTTTACGCAAGTCTTCCCAATAACTTCATGTAAGGATTCCTAGAAGTCTCATGCAGCCAAAACACTCTTGAAACCATCTACTGATCATAACAACTGATGAAGACTTCAGCTGAAGACATCAGCTGAATACAACAGCTGAAGGTAACAGCTGAAGACAACTGAAGTTAACAGCTGAAGACTACTGAAGTTAATAGCTGAAGACATCTACTGAAGTTAACAACTGAAGACATCAACTGAAGGTAACAACTGAAGACATCTACTTAAGTTAACAGCTGGAGACATCAATTGAAGGTAACAGCTGAAGACAATAGCTAAAGACATCAACTGAAGACAACAGCTAAAGGTAATAGCTGAAGACATCAGCTGAAGACATCAGCTGAAGACAACAGCTGAAGGTAACAACTGAAGACAACAGCTGAAGACATCAGCTGAAGATATCAACTGAAACAAAGTCTGAAGACAAAGTCTGAAGACAGTTTTTAGTAGTTGTCATAACAACTGAAGAAGTATTCTTTGGTAGTTATGATGATCCTTCCTCAGTAGTTATCACAACAGCTGAAGAAGTATTCTTCAGTAGTTGTGATGATCCTCTTTCAGTAGTTATCACAACACCTGAAGAAGTATTCCTCAGTAATTGTGACACTTCTTCTCTCAGTAGTTCTATGAAATGATCAAGTCTTCCTGCATGCTGCACAGAACATGAAGTAGTATTGCTACGAAAGTTTTACACCAATTCAGAAACATTTCAAGTTTAAAATCTTTCATAGCCAAGACCAATATCTTCAGAAGCCAGAAATGAAGTCTTTCTTAGCTTCAAGACAAAGTCTGCTGAAGCCAAGAAACCAAGACAGATTCTTCTGAAGACTTTTATCATACATGCTTTATCTGATGTACTTTTTCTGCAAAGCTGAACCACTTTGCCACTGCCCACTCTGGTTGGTCACCAACTTGTATGAGTTGGTGAAAAGGTCCATGCTTTAGGAAAACTGTACATTGAGGTCTTGGGTCAAACCTTTCTACTTTATGTACCTTTATCCTTTTTGTAATACATTAGGATGTGAGCTATGGCATGTCATAGTCACTAGCCAAAAGGCAAATCTGCCTTTTGACTCTACATGGATTGTGTTGTCTAATTCGTGTATCCAGCTGGCCTTCAAAGTATGGCCGTCTGTAGGTTGTAGTATAAAGTATCTCAAAGTCTTGTAATGTATGTATGCTGAATACTTGTAACTTTGAATTTGAGAAGCAATATACAACATCCTTGAAAACCAACCACTTGTGTTGTTATCTTGTTCTTTCTTTCTGAGTTTACTTTGTGTGTTCTTAGCATCATAATAACCGGTTCCCCATTTGATCTGTTAAGTGTTCTAATACACTCTCCTCATTGTGTTGTTGTGTTGTAAGTGCTAACCCCTTCACCCGGTCCTGCATTTGGTATTAGAGCATTCCAGGCTCTTGATATAAGATCTCACCATCTTAAGATCCCTCACACACACAAAATACTTAACAAATCAAATGGCAGCTCTTTCTAAAGCCGATATGGAAACTGGTACTATGACCAAGTCCCCACTGATCACTCCTGAAGATTTTGACACATGGTGCACAAGAATGGAAGGCTTCATCAAGTGTCAAGATTCAAGGATGTGGGACTCAGTTATCAATGGTCCCTTCATACCAAGCACTACTTCTGCTACTGGTAATCATATTATCCCTAAAGATGTAGATGATTACTCAGAAGAAGACAGAAAGAGAATAGAGCTTGATCAAAGGGCCATGACTTGTTTTCAAACTGCTCTTCCAAACTCCATCTACAGAGGCTTCAAGAAGTGTAGGACTGCTAAAGATCTATGAGAAGCACTGAAGCTCATGTATGAAGGATCCAAAGAAACTAAAGAAAACAAGAAGGATCTCTTGAAGCAGCAGTTTGAAAATTTCACCTTCAAGGCTGGTGAGACACTGACTCAACAATACTTCAGGTATGTTGAGATAGTGGACACTCTAGTGGATATTGGAGTAACTCTTGAGAACAGGGACATAGTAAGGAAGTTCATGTCTTCTCTTCCTAAATTATGGACACATTATTGTGTTGTGATGAAGAGAACTTCGGATCTTAAAACTCTTACTCTTACAGAGTTGTATGGTATCCTGAGTGCATTCGAGATGGAGATGAACATGCAAAATTCCTCTGGTAACTCCAATAACCAACTGAGTTCAGCTCTTCATGTGAATGAAAAGGAATGCATTGAACCACAACATCAGTTGTTATGCTACCCTGACAACTCACAAAAGGGGCCTTTCATCAGTCTTCCAGAGACGCCAAGAGAAAGCTACACTCAAGGAAGTCCCTTCCAAGAGACAAGTTCTTCTCATGCCTATGTCTCAGCTGATAAAACCTCTGACAACCTTCTCTTCACTCTTGAAGACTTGTACTGTATCCATCTAGATGATCTGGAGTATATGGAGATAGTTCAGCAAATGGCTCTTCTCACTCATAGGGCCAAGAAGTTCTACAAGAGGACTGGGAGAAGATTTCCAAGCAATACATCCAGTGGAAAGTTTGGGCTGGACAAAAGCAAGGTAAAGTGCTACAACTGTAACCAGATGGGGCACTTTGCAAGAGAGTGTAAGGCACCAAGAACAAATGGTGGCCAGACACAAACCAGACCAAACTACACTGAGAAAGTTCACCAAAATAAGAACCCAAAGCAACAGGCTGCAGTTGCTGTTGAAGAGGGAGGCTTTGACTGGAGCTTTCAGATAGAAAATGCATTTCCAAACCAAGCTCTCATAGCAGATCATGATGAAACCAAGGTATTGGAAAATCTTTGCTCTTCTGAATGCATTGCTAAAGTTAATAGATACAGATCATATAACTTAGAGCTGAGATCTGACCTTGAGTCCTTAAACATCTTGAAAGCTGATTTTAAAAGAGCTGAAAATGACTATAAACTTAAAATAGAAGATTTAGAGAAAACAATTTTCAACTCTTAAACATGAGCTAACAAATTACAGGACTCAGACTAAAGATCTCATAGCTAACTTAACTGAATGCCAAGCTGAGCTTGTGATTAGCAAAGCTAAGGCAGAAAATTATGCTCTTGAAGAAGATACCTTCAAGAACATAATATCCTCATCCTTGCATGCAAAAGTGTGTTATCAGAACAAGCAGGGACTGGGATCTAGTGAGATAGCTCCTCCACACACCATCTTGTCTGTAAGATCTCCCAGGTGTGGAACTTGTGAAGATGAGCTTTCCCTTATAGATCCTTTGACTGAAGAGGATGAAGAGGAGATCGTGAAGAATGACTTTGGTTTGAGTGAAGAAAAGCATTCTGAGAAGGGTCACCATTCCTCTGAGGAGAGTAAAACTGTTGGGATGACTAAGTCAAGAAGAAAGAACTTGATCAGGAAAGCCAAAAGAAAATCAAGGAAGGCTCAAGAGATCAAGACTACTTTTGACTCTAAGCAGAAACAAGTTTTCATCTCTGCAGGGTTTGAAGTAGTTAAGACTGATGACATGAAATCTGGTTCATGTGCAACTCATCTCAGCAAGAAGAAGAAGACTGATCTGTTGTGTGTTACTGCTACACAACCTAGACCATCCAACTCCAGGAACAGTTCTCAACCCAAAAGAACTGTCTCAGCTCCTGCAAAGGTGAAGATGGAGATGGGATGTGACCAAAGTCAGTGCTCTTCCATGAAGAAGACTCTTGGAAAGAAGAATCTGAAGTGTGTCATGTGTGAGAGTACTTCTCATTTAGCTAAGGATTGTCCATACAATCCTAAGGGTACTCTTCACATGATAAACAAAGAGACTTCCAAAAATTCCAAGATGAAGAAGAAGGCAAGTGGAAAACTGCCTTCAGAAGAAAATTTGGTCTCGGAAGAAAGAATGCTTCTGAAGTACTGAAGCTTGCTGCAGTAAAGGCAAGATCTTCCATGGGACCAGTCATCAAAACTTCTGAAGTCTCAAAAGCTTCTGAAGTGTTGAAGGTCAAGTCTAAACTTCCAAAGGTGGTGTGGAAGTCAAAGAAAGACCAAAAGACTAAAGGTTCTTTATCAACAACATCTCAAGATCCTCAAAGCACAACCATAGGATCTATTACTGTTGCATTGTCTTCAACTGTTTTCAATGAGCCCAAGACTAATGAGGCTTGGGTTTCCAAATGTAACTAGCTATCTCTTTGTGTAGGAAGAGCTACAGACAAACAAAAATGTGTGGATCATTGACAGTGGTTGTTCCAGGCACATGACAGGCAATAGGTCACTACTCCAGAAGTTTGAAAGAATTGATGGAGGGTCAGTTGCTTTTGGAGGAGATGCAGGTGGTTACATTACTGGAAAGGGCAAGGTCACAAATGGTAAGCTCAGCATTGACAAGGTAAACTTTGTCAAGGAGCTTGGATACAATCATTTGAGTGTATCCCAATTCTGTTATCAGATTCATAACATGCTATTTACTGAGCATGAGTGCATTGTTCTCAAGCCCGGGGTGGTCATTCCTCATGAGCACATCCTACTCAGAGCCCACAGGAAAGGGAACATGTACAAGATGGATTTGCAAGAAACATCTCCCTCAGGAGAAGTTTCATGCTTTCTATAAAGCAAATAGTGATGAATCTTTCCTTTGGCATAAAAGAATGTGTCATGTAAACTTTAAGAACATGAATAAATTGATTAAGAATGATTTGGTAACTGGAATATCAAAAAGAGAGTTTACAAGTGATGATCATTGTGTTGCATGCATGAAAGGGAAGCAACACAAGGTATCTCACAAGCCTAAGGAAAGAAATTCCATCACTACACCCCTACACTTGTTACATATGGATCTCTTTGGCCCCACCAATGTAATGAGTTTAGGAAGGACCTCTTACTGTTTAGTGATCACAAATGACTTTACAAGATTCACATGGATATTCTTCCTTAGAACTAAGGATGAGACCCCTGAGATTCTGAAGAATTTCATCTTAAAGATTGAGAATCAATGTGATCAGAAGGTCAAAACCATAAGATGTGATCAAGGAACTGAGTTCAAGAATCAAATACTTGATACATTTTGTGATGAAAAGGGTATTACAAGAAATACAGTACTCCCAAGACCCCTCAGCAAAATGGAGTTGCTGAGAGGAGAAACAGGACACTAATTGAAGCTGTAAGAACTATGTTGTCTGACTCTAAACTGCCCATCACCTTCTGGGCAGAGGCAGTCAACACTTTCTGCTATGTGCAAAAGAGAGTTTTAGTAGTTAAGACACATGGTAAGACTCCTTATGAACTTTGGCACAAGAGGAAACCTTTCATTGGTTTTCTCAGGTCTTTTGGATGTCCTTGCACCATCTTGAATACCAAAGATCATATAGCCAAGTTTGCTGAGAAATCAGATGATGGACACTTCATTGGATACTCTTGTCAAGCTAAAGCTTATAGAGTATACAATCTCAGAACCGGAATAGTTGAGGAGTCAGCCAATGTAACTTTCAATGAACACACACCCAGTGTGAAAGGTTCTGGTCCGGATTGGCTGTTTGATCTTGATTTAGTTACCAACTGTTTTAACAAATCTTGTGAGCATGTTTCAGGAACCACAGATATATTACCTACAGGTGATCCTGATCCAAGAATTGAGCTGAGAAGATCTTCAAGCAACATATCTCCAGCTCCAGTGGTAACTAATCCTACAAATGAAGCTTCTACCAGCACATCAATGACAAATCCTGCTGATACATCTGAGTTGCCTTCATCTTCCAGTTTTGAGGCACAGAACTCAAATGTAGGAACTTCAAATGTTGGAGAACACGGTGGTAGTGACAATGATCAAGAATTCCTTGATGCTGAGAACCATCCTATTAAAGAAAATCTCAATGATGTCATACACTCATTGGATCAAGTTAATCTTGATAGGTGTGCTGCTGTAGAGGGTGAATCCTCCTTACCAGATTAGAATTTCTCCAATTTGGATCTGTCTAAGCAACTTGCTGTGATCCCTCAACTAAGGATCCACAAGTCTCACCCCTCTACAAACATCATTGGAGATGTTGGTACTGGTGTAAGAACAAGAGGACAGTCTCATAATGCAAATATCTATCTTCACTCTTGTTTCTTATCCCAAATAGAGCCAAAGAAGATTGATGAGGCTCTAAAGGATGGAAGTTGGGTTGAAGCTATGCAAGAGGAGTTGCTTCAATTCAAGAGGCAAAAGGTTTGGAACCTATGTCCTCTTCCTCATGGGAAGACTACCATAGGTACAATGGGTTTTCAGGAATAAGAAGGATGATAGAGGACTTGTCATCAAGAACAAGGTTAGACTAGTTGTTCAAGGGTATACTCAAGAAGAAGGAATTGATTACACTAATGTCTTTGCTCCAGTAGCAAGACGTGAAGCTGTCAGGATATTCCTAGCTTTTGCTGTATCCAAGAACTTCAAGGTCTATCAACTTGATGTCAAGTGTGCTTTTCTTTATGGAGTGATTGATGAAGAGGTGTATGTCAAACAACCACCTGGATTTGCAGATCCTGATCAGCCTGATTATGTCTGCAAGCTTGACAAAGCTCTCTATGGGCTACATCAGGCACCAAGAAAGTGATATGAGACTCTATCTCAGTATCTCTGTCAGCATGGCTACAAAAGGGGTACCATTGATGGAACTCTCTTCATAAAAGGAACAAGAGATGACATAATGCTAGTTGAAGTATATGTAGATGATATCATCTTTAGGTCAACTAATCCAAAGCTCTGCAAAGACTTTGAGAAGCTGATGAAGGATAGATTTGAAATGAGTGCCATAGGGGAACTTAATTTCTTTCTAGAGATTCAGGTGAAGCAGGTTGACAATGGTATCTTCATAAATCAGTCAACATAAATCAGTCAAAGTATGTGCAAGACATACTTAAAAGGTTCAACATGACTGAATGTAAGGTTGCTAAGACACCCATAGCTAGAAACCACTCCCTTGGACCTGATCTTGAGGGGGAGTGTGTTGATGAACATCTCTATAGGGCTATGATTGGGTCTTTTATGTATCTTACAGCTAGCAGGCCAGATATTATGTTTGCCACTTGCATCTGTGCAAGATACCAGGCCAACCCCAAGATGTCACACCTAATCACTGTCAAAAGAATTCTAAGATACCTTAAGGGAGCCCCATCTCTTGGCCTTTGGTATCCTAAAAATTATGACTTCAATCTGTATGCATATACAGATAGTGATTATGGTGGATGCAATATGACTGCAAAGTCTACATCAGGGGGATGTCAATTTCTTGGTGAAAGGATAGTCTCTTGGCAATGCAAGAAACAATCCTGTGTATCTGCATCAACTGCTGAGGCTGAATACATTGCTGCTGCAAGCTGCTGTGCTCAAGTGCTTTGGATTCAAAATCAGATGCTAGACTATGGATTTAACTTCAAAGAGACTCTCATTCACATAGACAACAACAGTGCTATCTCAAAGTGCAGCACTCAAGAACTAAGCACATCAACATCAGGTATCATCTGATTAGAGATAATTTTGAAAAAGGATTAATCAAACTAATCAAAGTTCATACAGATGAACAATATGCTGATCTGTTCACAAAAGCTTTTAATGAACAGAGATTTAAATATCTTATATCAGCTATTGGGATGATCAACTTTGAATAGCTTTTCTTAAAAACTTAATCATATTATTTCTAAAACTATGTGTGTTCTATGTTGTCTATTCTATCACCATAATAAGCCCCAGTTTCTCTTTGGAAGAAAATTCTTTTAGAATATTCCTTAGATTTTTTAGAATTTTACACAAGTTGCAAAATTCTTCCAAATCTTTGAAATATTTTTGGAGGCAAAATTTTCCTTTGGAAGCTTTCTGGTTAAAACTTTCGAAGCAAAATATCCTTCATGGTCAAAACTTCTGAAGTTAAATTATCTTTGGAAGATTTCTTAGAATTCCAAGAAAACTACTTTTTGGGCAAAAACCAAACTACTTTTCAGAGGTGGGACCAACACAATGGATTTCTAAGTTTATCCTTTTTCATTAACTTTGTCTCAAATCCAAATTCATACAAATATCCAAAGGTTACACCTCTTTCCTCTACCTGCTACAAAATTCACCCATACCTCTAATTTGATCTCTCTGAAACCACTTTTGCTTTTCACCTTTCTTCATCCTTAAGCTTTTCAAAACGGCCAACATCCCAGACAGACACAACCCAAATTTCTCAATGCAGCTCCATAGGCAGCATAATCAAGTTGTTTTATTACACTCTGAGAAAGATGATAGTTTCTCAGAGGTTTGCCATTTTCTTGCTCTATCCAACTACTGCTGTAAGGCCCCGTTCCCGGGACGCTTACAGTTGGTCATTCATCACACATAAAACATACGTTTATAGACATCTTAAATAAACATTGCAGCGGAAACATTCAAAAGAGACATCTCATTTCATCATAAAAGCTTTTACAGTGTTTTACATCGTTATCGTTTACAAAATGGTCATAAACAGTGACCTCTAGTATATAAACATTAAAACTTCATTTAAACAAGATTCCTTAAGTAATCCCGTTTATCGGGATCCTCAAGGAACACTTGCACGCAACATAATGCGTGGCAGCATTATCAAAAGGAGAATGCCATCCCAAAAGAGCTGAGTAGCCGCCTCGTGCCATCCTCAGCAACACTACCTGCCAACTGGAAACACATAAAAAGTCAGCGTTGCTGAGTGAGTTCTAGTTTTATAATAAACATACTTTATTGAAAACCATTCTTTTCTTTCACGTGATCATACATTATACGTACACATAGAAAATATCTTTATTATCTCTTTCGTTCATTCATTCATTCGTACTTTATACATCATTATCATTCAGTTCTTATCTGGATCCTGTCAGGTTTTACCCATTTCATGGCACATAGCCATGATTACTGTGGTCGAATGACAAGGATCCCGTTTCATTCGTTCTTTACATCTCATCTTACACATTGGATATCTTTTGTATCAATACCATTTGCTATACCCCAATCAGTCTTAGCTACTGGGCCGAAGTCATTAAATAAACAGCAAGCGTATGCCACAGTACTAAAGGTAAGCGGTAGAGGCACCATACATATGGTCAATCACAAAGAAGGACCCGTTTTCCTTATCCAATGCTTGCAAGATGTCTTTCGTTCGTTCATTAATGCATGTATTCGTCATCATATTTCTTTTACATTCATTCATTAGTACATGCATTCGTCAGCATGTTCCTCTTTCGTTATCTTTCACTTTACGTTACATAATACTTCGTTCATTCATTATCATAATTCGTAAAGTTTTGGGAAAGATATACATACCATATCATAAGGAACATACACATGTCATTCATACATCATCATGCAAGTTGTCATACATACGTAGCCTACATCAACAGTCATCTACAGGTACTTACGAAAACTTCCATGTCAGGACTTACTACTGCACTTTCCCCCGAGAGTCAGAATTCAACTATGCATCTCGTCAAGTTCAACAGCCCTAATTATCCCTCCTAAACCTTGGAGAATCATACTAGGACACCATACAAGCACATGCAAGTCCACAATCGTACCTTAAACATACTACACATGATTACACCCAAATGGGTCAAACATACACATTTCAAGAACGGGTTTATATGTGTTCCATCCCCAAAATCGTTGAAAACAAGTAAATGAGGGGTCCTAGAACTCACCTGTACTTGATGAGTAGCTTCTCAATCAAGCTTTAAAAGAGAGGGTCGCACTACACTGCCTGCAGATAAGTTAACACTCAAAAGAGTTAATTTCTGCCTAAATTCGCTGCTAGGTTCGTTGCTAGTTTCGCTAAGTGATCAGCAGTTCCACTGCTAATTTCGCCAGCAGTTTCGCTAGGCGATCAACAGTTTCGTTGCTAGTTTCGCCAGCAATTTCGCTGGTAAGTTCGCTGGCAGTTCACTGCCAGTTTCGCCCAACTTTCGTTGGTTAACATTGTCAGTGAAACTTTTTTGTGAAATTATAGTTTCGCTGGAATACACATAATTTCCCTGTAAGAATACATAATTTCGCTGGATGAACCTCCAGTTTCGCAGAACGAGCTGAAAATTACGAACCAACCCATTTTAACCCAAAACTTCAATCTTTTACACCCAAAACCTTGGTTTATCATCCAAGAAGCTATATCTAAGCTTTTTACATGTTTTCTTACATAAAAACGTGAGTTTTGGACGATTCTTTGCCACTTTCAAAAACCCCAAAACCTAGAATCCGGGTTCACATCAAAAGGAACGATTAAATGATGTTTCTTACCTGGATTCTTGGTCTTTTCTTGTTGTTTGGATGCCCACGAACACCGATCTTCAATCTCTTGATCAACCGAGCCTTGAATCACCACTTTCTCTCTCTACACTCTTTCTCTAGAAGTTGGGTGTTGGGTGCAAACGAGAGCTGCTCAAGCTGATCCGTCTATGTATATGCCAGGCGTTCCCGGGACCTTAAACTCGTCAAGCTCATGACCCAAAGAGTTAACTCGGTCTAACACCCATAACCATCCTATTTTCATTAAATGGTCTCGTCTAAGCCCATTATTATTATTTGGCTTGCTTAGAAAAAATTCCGGGTGTTACAACTACACCTCACTCACCATTGATCCTATTCTTTATCAGGATCACCTGCTTGACTTTTGGAGGACATGTCAAGAGGTTATTATGGATGGGGAGAAGGCATTGTCTGCCACAATGCAGGGGAGGACAGTCTTTATCACTTCAGCTATCATCAAAACCCATCTTCAGCTGGATGATGAAGAAGGTGAACTGTCTTTCCCAAAGGAAGCTGTTAACTATTCCTTTGAGCAGATGGGCTATGAGGGAGATTTCTCTGTAAAGACCTTTAGGAAAGGGAAGGTCTCATTCCAGTGGAAATACCTACTTCATGTAGTGATTCACAGCTTGTCCAACAAGCATGGTGGGTGGGACCAGATTCCTAAGGATCTCTCCTTTATAGTTCATGGAATGGTACAAGGGGTCAAGTTCAGGTACTCATAATTTGTTTACACAAACTTGCTTGCTAACTTGGACTCCTTAGAATACTATGTGTTTCCTAGATATGTTCAACACATTCTCAACTGTGAACTTGGATCACAGTTGAGGGAAACAAATACTATTCTTAAATTGGGACAGATGAAGCCAGGCATCGTTAAGATTATGAAGAAGCCAACTGTAGGCTTCTCAGGGGTAGAAATAGCCCTGGTCCCGAAAATGTTAGAGCTCATTGCTCAAGGTGACAACCTAGTAACACAAGCTAGTGTTGAACCCACACCTTCTACATCTCAACCACCAAAACAACCTCAAATCATCCTTACCTACCAAAGAAAATCCAAACGAACCCCTGCTCAAGCTATTGAGTCTGTGCAGGTCCCCATATACTCACCCGTACAGGAAGAAGTGGATACTAGAGCTCCCACTTCTCCTAAGGAGCAAACCACTCCCATCTCTTCAAGAATCAGTGCTGATGTTCCTCATGATCAGCCTGATGAGCTCATACGCCCAAATGCCTTAAGCCTTCACTCTGAGTCTCAACACTCAAGTGAAAAACCTTCAGGGGACAGTTACCATCCCCATCCTTTGGACTTAAATACCCAATTCCCAACCTTGAATTCTATACTGATGAGGACTTAGGCTTCAGTAAGCATCATGAATCTTTCTATCCTTCCCCTACTCAAAGAAAGAGGAGTGCTTCTGAATTACCTATGTCTATCCCACATCAGTCACCCATTACTGAGGTGGGTCCTTCTGAACTTGTTCAGGGATCCATATGGAAGAGGCTCTCACTTCTGCAAGTGATTACATCCTTAAGACCTCAACCATGGCAACTCAGCCCATTGACACTTCATCTGAGGTTGTCAATGAGCAGAGGAAATCCAGCAGCCAAGAACCCCATGCTGGTGGTGAGAGTGAGGATCTAGGTCCAATTCTCTCATCCCCCCATGATTCTTCTGATGAAGATGAGGGGAATCTGAGACTAAAAGTGCAACAACTGACACAAACATGCACTTACTTAGTCTCAAAGGTTAGTCATCTTGAATTTCAAGTGACTACCTTACAAAATCGGGTCAATGATCAGTAACTTGAGATATCTTATCTTAAGGAAAAACTAGCTGAGAGACCTTTAAGAAAAGCTCAACCAGGAACACAAGAACCTGAGGATGTGGCTGACCTAACTCCTAGCACACCTATTAAAGAAGGTGATGCTACCAAAAAGGGGGAGAAAGTCACTACAATCACAGAACCTGGGAGTTCTTCAAGGAGTATGGACATTGAGGACTCACCATCCTCTCTTGTAATTGTTCCTACTCAGAAACCTCCTCAAGTTCACATTGATATGAACATCCTAGACTACTTGTTTCAAAGTCTTTTTGGGGAGGGTGTATCAAGACAAGAAGCTGAAGAAGATAGACCAAGGCAATCAGGTAATATCATTGGTCAACTGGATGTTGAGGCAGACCTTGAGATTAGCTTCAAAGGGAAAACCTTGACTGAAGGACCAGTGATAGAGCCTGAAAGTCCTGTCTTACAGTCAACTGATGAAGTGACAGAAATTGAAACACCTGTCACCACAACAATTACTTCAGCAACTCAACCCCTCAGTGAAATACCTGCTGGTGAAGGTGTATCACAGTCTCTCTCTGGCCAGAGCTTGGATGCTACACCAAGCAATGAAGGCCAAAGCTCTCTCCACCCTGTGTTATAAAGGTCTGTGGGTGATAAGGGGAAAAGGGTTCTAACCCCTGAGGAGATTGAGGAGGAGGAAAGAGAGAGAAAGAGGAAGCTAAGGGGAGTAAGTTCTATTGGGTCTTCAAGCATCATGCAAGCTGCAATCAGGGCTGCTCACAGACCAAACACTCAAAATGATGAGTTGAGGGCAGTCAGGATTACTTACTTACAGACCAGGAACTATGACATAGATGAGATTATATCTCCCCCCTTAGAGAAATTAAATGATCTGGCTGACATGGAAATGTCAACAGAAAGGAAGGAAGCTGAAGATGCAAGAATTCTTCTTGAGATCAAAGAGAAGAAAAGACAACAAAAGTTATACAAGCATATTCCTACTCTCTCGCCAGTTCAAGAAAGTCCGGTGCAAGAGGCTGTGGCTGCTACACAAGAACCTCAGGTAGATAAAGAAACAGATAAACAAAGAATGATAGACTACCTGAGTGCCACAGGCTTCTACCAGGCAGAAGCACTTCTTCCTTTGTCCTTTGAGTACATTGAGTTTGAGTATCTCAAACAAATTGAACTTCGGGTACTCAAAGAGTATAAGTTAACAAAGAAGAAAATAAGGGAAGAAGCTACAAAGTCAAGAGCTCTCATTCAGAAGAACTTGAAAAAATCTGATGATAGACAAAGAATGATGAGCTTCTTGAAGTTGTATGGATTCTCTGGAAGGAGACTTGGCCCTATGTCTCTATCTACTATGGATGAGCATATCAGGGTGATCAAGCAGAAGATCAAGAGTGGAGAGCTTGCTGACTTGCACACTCCTCCAAGTCAAGCTCTACCTCAAGTAGTGGTTAAGTTTGAACAACAAGAGACAACTCAAACAAGAACCTCCAGCTTCATCTTCTGATCCACAGCAGGGTCAAAGGCCAGCCTCTTCAACTATTGATCAATAGCAAGGTCAAAGGCCAGCCTCAACATCTGGCCCACAACAAAGTCAAACTCCCTCTCCTTCTGAACCTGTGAGGGAGGAACACCCAACTAAGGAAGACACAACTAATCTACAAGGTGTTGCAGGCCAGTCTTTCATTTAAAGACTGCAAAGAGGAAGAAGAGGATGGCTTCTAAATCTGATGCAAAGAAGAAGAAGAAGTCAAAATCAACCTCCTCTGATCCTCAGGATGAATCAGAACATCCTAAGGAAGTGCAAGAAGAGAAAGCCAAATCATCTCCAATTCAAATGGCTCCTCTTGCATCAGGAAGACAGTGAGCTGCTGAATATCTTCAAGTGTTTTGGTAGCATCAGCCTAGGGGGAGTTTGTAAGGATTCCTAGAAGTCTGATGCAGCCAAAACACTCTTGAAACCATCTACTGATCATAACAACTGATAAAGACTTCAGCTGAAGACATCAGCTAAAAACAACAGCTGAAGGTAACAGCTGAAGACAACTGAAGTTAACAGCTGAAGACAACTGAAGTTAACAGCTGAAGACATCTACTGAAGTTAACAACTAAAGACATCCACTGAAGGTAACAGCTAAAGACATCTACTGAAGTTAACAGCTGAAGACATCAACTGAAGGTAACAACTGAAGACAACAGCTGAAGACATCAGCTGAAAACAACAGCTGAAGGTAACAGCTGAAGACATCAGCTGAAGATATCAGCTGAAGACAACAGCTAAAGGTAACAGCTGAAGACAACAGCTGAAGACATCAGCTGAAGATATCAACTAAAGACAAAGTCTGATGACAAAGTCTGAAGACAGTTTTTAGTAGTTGTCACAACAACTGAAGAAGTATTCTTTAGTAGTTGTGATGATCCTTCCTCAGTAGTTATCACAACAGCTGAAGAAGTATTCTTCAGTAGTTGTGATGATCCTCTTTCAGTAGTTATCACAACAACTGAAGAAGTATTCCTCAGTAGTTGTGACAGTTCTTCCCTCAGTAGTTCTATGAAATGATCAAGTCTTCCTGCATGCTGCACAGAACATGAAGTAGTATTGCTACGAAAGTTTTACACCAATTCAGAAACATTTCAAGTGTAAAATCTTTCATAGCCAAGACTAATATCTTCAGAAGGCAGAAATGAAGTCTTTCTTAGCTTCAAGACAAAGTCTGCTGAAGCCAAGAAACCAAGACAGATTCTTCCGAAGGCTTTTATCATACATGTTTTATCTGATGTACTTTTTCTGCAAAGCTGAACCACTTTGCCGCTGCCCACTCTGGTTGGTCACCAACTTGTATGAGTTGGTGAAATGGTCCATTTTTTAGGAAAACTGTACATTGAGGTCTTGGGTCAAACCTTTCTACTTTATGTACCTTTATCTTTTTTGTAATACATTAGGATGTGAGCTATGGCATGTCATAGTCACTAGCCAAAAGGCAAATCTGCCTTTTGACTCTACATGGATTGTGTTGTCTAATTCGTGTATCCAGCTGGCCTTCAAAGTATGGCTGTCTGTAGGTTGTAGTATAAAGTATCTCAAAGTCTTGTAATGTATGTATGCTGAATACTTGTAACTTTGAATTTGAGAAGCAATATACAACATCCTTGAAAACCAACCACTTGTGTTGTTATCTTGTTCTTTCTTTCTGAGTTTACTTTTGTGTTCATAGCATCATAATATCCGGTTCCCCATTTGATCTGTTAAGTGTTCTAATACACTCTTCTCATTGTGTTGTTGTGTTATAAGTGCTAACCCCTTCACCCGGTCCTGCACTTCGCCCCAACAGTTGTACACATCAAACGAGAACATAACACTGTTAGTCATTTTGTTCTCCTGAAAAAGCATATTAAAAATTGTCAACAAAATGTTGGTGATAAACATAGGTTTAATAACCAAACAAAACATATTGATGCAACATAAATAAGATTACAACCAAACCTACTTATATGCCAGCGATTCATAACTGCCACAAATACAAATCATAAAAATAAGATAATATAGCATCACAACACTCATCCTGTTGGTGCAGGAAATATTTTCCTAACTAGCGCTACAAATATTATCAGACGGTTCCGCATCCGAATTAATGGTTGTAACTTACGGCAACATGACAGTTTATCTAAAAAAATCTTATTTATTTGCATCAAACACAAAACAGTATGTTTTTTCCCCCAAAACTCATAATATAAAAACGGGGCTATGAATCTCACCTCAATTCCAGCAATAACCTATAAAATTAATTATAAGTTAGGAACATATATCTTTAAAATTTTCAGCACCTCAGTCAAAATTCTAAAACACAAACTATGATTACTCAAAACTTTCAAAATTTTTATAGCAACATCATCTGAAATTATTAATAATCATATAAAAATTTTCAATTATCAAGTAATTTCAAATATTTTTCTAAAATTAATACAAACTCAACATAAATTGGCAAAAAAAGCTATTGTTATTGATAAATTTCCAAATTTTTCCAGAACGTTTATCTTGGGGTCTACTGTATCCCACAAATTCCATGTTTAATAATTAATAGTAATTAGTTTACTGTAATTTTTCCAATATTAACAAAATTCAAGAAAAATAGTTACAAATCTCCAAAATTACGAAATTTACATATATTGGCAACTCCAGAACATAATATTTAATGTGACTTTTTTAGAATTTATTTTATAGTTTAGCTATTTCTTTCTATTTTTCCATTACAGATCATAAAAAATATCAATCTCAGTCATATAAAATAATTTAGTCATGAAATTTATTCTGGAGCTTCTATAGCATATAGTTATCATTATATAATTTTTTAGATTTTTACCAGGTTCGGTTCTCCCAATAGTATTTTTCTTATTTTTCCTTTATTTAAATCATATAAATTAATTTACTCAATTTTAATATACCAAAATTTACAGATAGATAATTCTAGTATTTTTAAACATACTTCCCAATTTATTCCCACAATCACAATCTTATGAATATTTATTCTGATTCTAGCAAAATACTAAGACTTTAATTGATTTTGTTAGTAAATTTTCTTGTTTAATCCTTCTTTGATTTAACACCATTATTTTTCTCAATTCTTTTTACTTGCTTCTTACTATGTTTTGAAATAAATAACACATGGTTGTGGGTATTCTTTGATAATGATCATGTATGTGTTTGTTAAAACACATACTTCATTTGATCACTTAATTATGATTTTCTTACCTTGTTTAATTTAAGAAGATGGTGAAGGATGGTTGCTAATAGATTCTGAATTCTTGATGTCCTAAGCTTGAGGTGAAGATTCTTGATCCTTTAAAGTGAATACTTAAACGAACATGATTGATTGAAGATGATAAGTGTTTGGATTATGATGATGTTTGGTGGATGTAAAACCGAACACAGAGAGAGTTGTGAGGATGGTGGTGATTTCGGATGATAACTGTGACATCCATCACCAAAGGTCCGTCTATCGACGTAATCTGTTAGTTTTGTTATCGGTCATCCCTCACCTTCATAGCCCATCTATGTGAATATTATGCATGTATGCTTGCTTGGTTAACCTTATGCGTGTGCTATCGTAGTTTAAATCGTCATCACCTTGAAACATTATCTAAGATTTGCCCCGTTAACACTAAACGCGCCATTTTTATATAAAAACTATTGTCACGTATAAAACCATTTTTAAATTGTAAATATCATTAACTACATTTTATCATTAATAAAAACAAGACTAATAAATAACGTTTTCAACCGAAACAAAATTTAGGAACTCGGGGCAAAGTACAGGGACTAAAAGTGACATTTTGGCAAACCAGGGATGGGTATAAAAACCCCATTCCCAGCCCTTCTTCACCATCTTCTTCATTTCTTCATCTTTTCTTCTTCATCACCTATCTCTCTCACTAGAGCACTAAAAACGCCCTATTTGGTCTCGTTTTTGTCGTCTAGAAGTCGTCTACAACCTAGTCTACTCCATCCTTGCAGGTAGACAACGTGAATGTCTCGTTTGTTGCTCGATTTCGCTGCTCCATTTTTAGGGTTTCGGGTGCTCGGGTTCATCCGAGCACATGAGGTCGTGTGGACTTGCATGTTGTGTTTTTAAGTGTGCTTCTTGTTTAGACATGTTAGTATAAGTGTTCTGGAGGTTCTTGGTGCGTGAAACCCATGCCCGGAGCAGCTGGATGCTGCTCGAGGTCTGTGCTGTTGCGACCTGCTGTACAGGGCGACTGGGCCTTCAGGCCGACTGAGCCGTGCGACTGGGGTGCGTCGTGCGACTGGGTCAGGCGTATGAGTGTGTTGCGCGACTGAGCCGTGCGGTTGGGCAAATCGTACGACTGAGTCATGCGACTGGGTCTATGCGAATGAGTGTGTGTGCGAATGAGTCCATGCGAGTGAGTGTGCATGCGATTGAGTCAGTGCGAATGAAATTGTGTGCGATTGTGTGTGAGTCGTACGACTGAAAGGCCAATCGCAAGAATGAATGTTCAATCGCAAAAATGAAGCTGATTCGTGCGAATGAAGGTCCAATCGTGTGTATGGAGGTTGAGTCGTATGACTGGGTCTTGCATGGTACGACTGAATGCTTAGTCGCATGAATGAAGGTTCAATCGTACGAATGAAGCTGATTCGTACGACTGAAGGTCCATTCGTACGAAGGAAGAGTTGAGTCGTGCGTCCGGTCCTGTTGTGTGACTGATGATAGTGTGTATGTGTGTGTGTGTGTGTGGATCCCCTTTTCGGAGATCTTATGACGATAAGGTAACATTAATAAAGTGTCATAGCTTGACCACAAAGATTAAAGTCAACGCTATCAACAGGCACATACTATTTAAAATAACCTAGTCTGAGATGTGTATGTCTGCTTGTGTGTGTACCACCACGACCGAACCGAAACTGCCCGAGCCTATTGATATCATCTTATGCTTTATGATCATTATTAATGATTATCAGTAACTGTCAATAGGTGTTTGACGGTTCATAGCATCTAACCCTTGGAATCTTTCATCATACGTGCCTATCATCCGCTCAGTGAGTTTCGTTGCCCCTTTTTACTCTTATAAAACCTTTTTAAATATTTTCAACTTAGGGGAAAGAATGCTCACCTATATAACTTCATTTCAGGCACCTTCCCTAGTGGATGTTGGCTACTACTTCTATGAGTATCTTAACTTGCTTATCTTGTGATTGCTGCTATGTGAACTTGTACTGTGTGCTATGTTACCCCTATGTATGACTTAGTGGTATCACCCTACTATGCACTACTACTTGATGTTATGTGTTGATTGATGTTACCTGTGGGTGCCATTGACCTTGGATGCTCTCGGCTGTGTGGCTCTTCTGTGTGGTTCTTCTGTGTGGTTCTTCTAATCCGATCATCCACTACAACTATTAATCCCTGTAATTGGGAACTAAGGATTGGTTTGGTTGTAACCTAAACGTATGCGCTGTGTGGATCTTGCTACGTTATATTAAACTTATTATGCTATGGAAAACCTTTTCATATAACCATTAATCCTGGTAATGGGACCTAAGGACTGGTTTGGTTATAAACTACATGTACGCGCTATGTGGATCTTGCTATGTCTTAATAAACTATTTAAACTTTAGGAATGTTTCCTTTCAGCCATCAATTCCCATGTGGAACCGATGTTTAGGTTTGGCTGTAGCTACATAAAACCGGTAAACCGCCTATACATAAGTGTAGTCGTGGTAACGCTTATTGAACTTACTGTTTTCATCATTAATATCTTTTAATACTTAAAACCTGCGAAGCTCACCAACAATTATGTTGACCGTTTTGAGCATTTCTTTTCAGGTGAACAAGGTAATTGAAGATCTAGGAGTGCTGCCTTTAGAGGAGACCCTAGGATGCATTTTGTGATTATTACTCTTGTAAAGCTTGAACATGGCCTTTTGTATACTTGTTCCTGAGTTGTGGGAATTTACACTACAAGTTGCCCTTAATGCTTATGTGATCATTTATGTTGTACTTATGGCTATGCTGTCATGAACTTTGATTATACGCAACACAAGTCTCCATTTGTGTTCGGGTGTCGTCATGACACGCTTGTCATCATATTTTTATTGCTACTCTATCATATACCATGTGTTATGACGATCCCGTCTAGCTCACATTCCCCGTGTTTCCGCTATCAGCGGATGTGTGACAGACTGGTATCAGAGCCATTGGTTATAGAGAATTAGGCAATTACACTTGACCTAGACTATAACCTAGGAACCTTCATGTAGATTTTCATGCTTAAGCTTGTGTGCATTTATGTATCTCGTGTATGTGTTCCTCCTTACGTGTTTGATTATCCTTCTGTTATGTGATCTTTTACCTTGTGTTTGAGCCCTTGTGCTTGACCCCTATGGGATGCTTCCTATTAGATCTTCCGTTCCCTCTGTGCGCCAAGTTATCATAACCAAATTCGGGTATCAAGACCCGAAAAGATCATCACAGATCATACATAGCGCTTGACCTCAGATACTGAGACAGACCCGAGGAGGCTATGTCTGAGTCCTTTCAAGGACGCGAGATAGACAACCTCCGCCAGACTATACGTGATTACATGTTTGGGCTCAGTTGACTTGATGGATTATTATGGATATGATGTGAAAGGAGGTCGGACGTCATGTAACCGGATTAGGCATCATTCTCGGTACATCGAGGGTGTGGTGGGAACGCTGCGGGGAACCCTATATATAAACATCACCGGTATACCGAGAATATGCTTAAAATGGGCTGCATGGTGATCTTGACTGACTGGAACACGAAACATTGGAATTTGATAAGTAAAGTACTTGTGTATCTTAAGGTGACTAAAGCTTATATGTTGCCTCTTGTATGAATAGAACATGCCGCCTCGAAGATCTACCCGCAGCAATAGTAGCGGAAGTAAAGCCCCGAGGGGCAGTGGCAGAGGCACGGGTAGACCTCCAATAGCAAATGAAGGCCCTTCTAACAATACCCAAGGGACTGGAAACCCTGATATGGCAGCCTTAATTTCTCAACAATTGACTGCCCTGATTCCAACTATTGTAGCTCAGGTGAGCGACGCTTTGCAATAGCAAAACCACCCCCACGGGGATGGTGGTAATGAAAACGAGGACACTGGGAACCCGATTGGGAATGAAAGCAATCAGGAGACCGGAAATGGTGGTACAACAGGTAATGAAACTAGGGCTTCTAACGCCAAACGGGGCTGTTCTTACAAGGAGTTTGTGGCCTGTAAGCCCCGAGATTTCGATGGTAAAGGTGGGGCGATAGCCCTGACTAGATGTCTTGAGAAATGGAGGCTGTGATCGACATCAGCGAATGCCTCGACAGCCAGCGGATCAAGTATGTTACGTGCTCACTGCAGGGCCGAGCACTAACCTGGTGGAACACCCAGGTTTAAGCTAGGGGAAGGGAATCTGCGATGCAGATGACCTGGGATGAATTTAAAGCCTTGATTACTAAGGAATACTGCCCTCTCAACGAGATGTAGAAGCTTGAGCATGAGTTCTGGAATCATACTATGGTGGGGGTAGGGCACACATCTTATACTGACCGATTCCACGAGCTGGCTAGACTAGTTCCACACTTAGTCACTCCAGAATCTAAGAGGATAGAAAGGTACATTTGGGGACTCGCGCCTCAAATCCGGGTGATAGTAACTGCAGCTGCTCCTCCTAAAATCTAGAGTGCTATTCTGAAGGTGGGCGCTCTCACTGACGAGATGATAAGAACAGGAGTATTGGGTAGGGGAGCGGAGAAAAGGAAAGAGACTGGGAAAACAAGTCGGTCTGGTACTGGAAAGTCTGATAAGAGGGCCAAAACAACCAGAAACTTTGTGGCCGTGACTCAAGGGAAGAGGGAATATGCTGGGCCGCACCCGAAATGTGACAGGTGTAATCTTCATCATCCTCCAGCAGCGCCGTGCCGGGTGTGTTTGAACTGCAGACGCCCGGGGCATCAAGCAAGAGACTGTAGAGTAGCACCAAACCTGGTGGCACCCATCAACGCGGTTAACCCCGCTGGGAATGCGAGGGCTTGTTATGAGTGTGGAGGCCTCGATTACTTCAGGAATATGTGCCCCCGACTGAATAGGGCACCGGTTCAGCAAGGTAACAACCAACAGCAGATAATGGCCATAGCAGGTGCTCAAGGCCAAGGAAACCAAGGTAATGCTGCACGGGGTCGTGCCTTCGTCATTAGAGCTAATGATGCCCGTCAAGATCCGAACGTTGTCATGGGTACGCACTTACTCAATAACCACTTCGCATCTGTACTGTTTGATACTGGAGCAGACAATAGTTTTATATCATCTGAGTTTGTGCAAATGCTTGATTTGAGTGCCAGTAGACTAGAAACTAGTTACTCTGTAGAAATGGCAAATGGTAGGGTTGAACAGGCAGAGGAAATTATTAAGAACTGCACCCTAATATTGGAAAACCAAGTCTTCAACATAGATTTGATACCTTTTGAGTTGGGGAGCTTTGACGTAATAGTGGGAATGGATTGGTAGTCTAAGCATGGAGCCGAGATTGTTTGCCGAGATAAAGTAGTGCGGATCCCCATGTCAGACGGGAAAGTACTCAGAATACAAGGGGAGCGACCGGGAAAGAACTTGAAGCTTATCTCCTGCATGAAAGCACGCCAAGGTCTACGAAAGCAGTGTTAGGGGGTGTTTGATATGGGCTGACTGGGCTAACTGGGCTGACCGGCTGACCCGGTCAGCGGGTCAGCCCGTTTGATTTGTAAACTGACTGGGCTGACCGAGAATTTTGAATCTGACCCAGTCCTTAAAAAACCAATCGCTGACTCAATCTCTTCCCAAACTCCTCAAAGGATCTGAAGAAACAATCTCCACACCAAACCGTGCTCTGCCAACACCCCCGCTACCCACCCCCGCCGGCGACACCTCCGCCGGCGACAACCCCACCGTCGCGACACCCGACTGCTCAAACCCCCACCGTCGCGACACCCGACTGCGCAAACCCCCACCGCGCGATGCAGCCCCCCCCCCCCGCGACACCCCACCGCCGCGACACTCCTCCATCTGCCGGCGACACATTTGCGACACCCAATTGCAACCGAAACCGACAACCATCTCCCCTCCTCGATCTGCAGGTACACGGATAAACTTTCGATGGGTAAATTGATTTCGCCCCCTGAACTGAGTTTCGATTTCAAACCCACTTTTATTCCTAAAACAATCGGTCGATTTATGGGAGAAATGGCGATAATCGGTGGTGAATCGGAGAAGATGATGAAATTAGAGGATGTTGTTAGCAGACTGGAATCGGAGGTTAAGAAGATCGATGTGTTTAAACGCGAACTTCCTCTCTGCATGATTCTCGTGAATGATGGTTTGTTCCTTTTGATTTTTGTTCTTCAGTTGAGTGATTTTGCATCTGGGGTTTGCTTATTTTAGCTGTTTGATCGATGGGTGTTCGCATCTGGAGTTGAGTTTTTTGTATTGTTCATATTCACAAATGGGTTTCTTATTATAGTTATTGTTTTGATTATTCGATTATTTTCTGTGATAGTGTTTGAATAACAATGTATAGCGATCAATCTATCATTTAGATTTTTCATGATATGTGTAGAATTTGAACAATTGGATTATGATTCTGAAGATGTGTTCCATCTGTTCAACGATTTGCTTAAACGATTGTAAATTTGATGTAAAGGATTGTAAACGATTGTTTGGATTATGTGTGATTTATGTTTAATTTGTATTTTGTATGACATAATCAAATTCATTCAGCAGACTCAGTCAGATACATAATCAAACAGCCAACTTTCAGTAAGATCTGACCCAGTCAGAACTTCTTACTGGGTCAGCTTCTTACTCAGTCAGATCTTACTCAGTCAGCACAATCAAACAGCCCCTTACACTTTTCTGGCTGACGTGGTAGAAAAAAAGGAAGAAGAGGCGAAATTGGCCGACATTCCGATTGTACGGGATTACCCGGAAGTGTTCCCTGATGATTTGTCTGGATTGCCTCCTCCACGACAGGTGGAATTCCATATAGAGCTGGTTCCTGGAGCTATGCCGATAGCTAAGATACTGTATCGGTTAGCACCCTCGGAGATGCAAGAGTTGTCAAGCCAACTATAGGAACTACTGGAGAAGGGTTTCATTCGACCGAGTCATTCACCGTGGGGAGCACCGGTGTTATTTGTCAAGAAGAAGGATGGGTTGTTCCGTATGTGTATCGACTACAGGGAATTGAACAAACTGACCGTGAAGAATCGGTATCCTCTCCCTAGAATCGATGACCTGTTCGATCAGTTGCAAGGAGCCTCGTATTTCTCTAAGATCGATCTTGGATCTAGATATCATCAACCAAGAGTATTCGAAGACAATATTCCAAAAACAACATTTAGAACATGTTACGGGCACTATGAGTTACTGGTCATGCCGTTCGGGTTGACCAACGCGCCAGCTGTCTTTATGGATCTGATGAATCGGGTGTGCAAGCCTTATCTTGATAAGTTCGTGATCGTGTTCATAGACGACATACTTATCTACTCTCGTTCGAAGGAGGATCACGAAAAACACCTCCAAGCAATTCTAGAACTGTTGAAGGAAGAGAAACTTTTTGCCAAGTTCTTGAAGTGTGAATTCTGGCTTCGAGAAGTGAAGTTTTTGGGTCATGTGGTTAACGAAGATAGAATTCATGTGGACCCTGGTAAGATTGAAGCTATGAAGAAATGGGATACTCCCCAAACACCCTCAGAAATACGACAATTCCTAGGATTGGCTGGATACTACCGTCGTTTTATTGCGAACTTTTCGAAGATCGCACAACCGTTAACGCTGCTAACCCAGAAAGACAAGAAGTTTGATTGGGGACATGCACAAGAACGAGCCTTCCAGACATTGAAAGAAAAGCTGTGCAATGCTCCAATACTGTCCCTCCCGGACGGAACTGATGATTTCGTGGTGTACTGCGATGCTTCACATCAAGGGTTGGGATGTGTGCTAATGCAAAGAGATAAGGTAATTGCCCATGCATCGCGACAACTAAAGGTGCATGAAAAGAACTACACAACTCATGACTTGGAGTTGGGCGCTGTAGTATTTGCACTCAAGATATGGAGGCATTATCTATATGGAACCAAATGCATCATTTACACGGATCATAAGAGCCTTCAACATATTCTTGATCAGAAGGAACTTAACATGCGACAGCGACGCTGGGTAGAGTTGCTTAGCGACTACGATTGTGAAATCCGGCATCACCCTGGGAAAACTAACGTGGTGGCTGATGCTTTAAGCCGCAAGGAACGCGTGAAACCATTACGTGCTCGAGCTCTAGGTTTGACTATTCAAACCAATCTAAAGGCTCAGATTCAGATTGCGCAAAGTGAGGCTTTGAAAGAAGAAAACCTCGCGGGAGAAGAATTCCGAGGAATGGATAAACAAATGAGTCGCAAGGATGACGGCGTACATTACTTCATGGATCGTATATGGGTCCCCAGATGGGGAGGTGTACATACACTAGTCTTGGATGAAGCACACAAGACTCGATACTCTGTTCATCCTGGTGCAGACAAGATGTACCACGATCTGAAGGAGATGTACTGGTGGCCAGGTATGAAGAAAGATATTGCTTTATATGTGAGCAAATGCTTGACATGTTCAAAGGTCAAGGCCGAACACCAGAAACCATCGGGATTATTGCAACAACCTGAAATCCCCGAGTGGAAATGGGAGAATATCACTATGGATTTCATTACCAAACTCCCGAGAACGCCAAGCGGACACGACTCGATATGGGTCGTGGTGGATCGAATGACAAAATCCGCTCACTTCTTGCCGATCCGAGAAGACTATAAGATGGATAAGCTGGCAAGGGTGTACATCAAAGAGGTCGTGACACGGCACGGGGTGCCGGTGTCAATCATATCCGACCGAGACAGTCGATTCACTTCACGATTTTGGCAGACGTTAAAGAAAGCGATGGGCACTCGGTTAGACATGAGTACAGCCTATCACCCCCAGACAGACGGCCAAAGTGAACGAACGATACAGACGCTTGAGGACATGCTGAGGGCGTGCGTTATTGATTTTGGTGGCAGTTGGGATACTCACCTACCGCTAATCGAGTTTTCCTACAATAACAGTTACCATACTAGTATTGGTTGTGCACCGTTCGAAGCGTTGTATGGACGGAAATGTAGATCGCCTGTATGTTGGGTCGAGATTGGTGAAAGCCAACTGACAGGTCCCGAAATCATTCAAGAAACCACCGATAAGATCTTCCAAATCAAAGACAGACTCAAAGCTGCTAGAGACCACCAAAAGAGCTATGCCGACAACCGTCGGAAGCCACTATTGTTTAACGTTGGGGATCGAGTGTTGCTTAAGGTCTCTCCGTGGAAAGGGATCGTACGGTTTGGAAAGAAAGGGAAGTTGGCCCCGAGATATGTTGGACCATTCGAGATCACAGAAAGAATCGGTCCGGTGGCGTACCGCTTAAGGTTGCCACAAGAGCTTAACAGTGTACATGATACTTTCCATGTATCGAACCTCAAGAAGTGCTTAGCTGACGAATCACTTCACGTGCCTATTGAGGATATCAAGATTGATCAAAGCCTCCATTTCATGGAGGAACCTATTGAGGTCATGGACCGAAAGGTCAAAAAGTTGAGGCGCAGCAAGATACCTATCGTTCGTACAAGATGGAATTCCAAACGAGGGCCAGAGCTTACATGGGAACGTGAAGATCAGATGAGACTCAAATATCCACACCTATTCGAGGATGACACCCTTGGACCTAGCACCAGTTGAATTTCGGGACGAAATTCCCTCAACTGGGGGATACTGTGACATCCGTCACCAAAGGTCCGTCTATCGACGTAATCTGTTACTTTTGTTGTCGGTCATCCCTCACCTTCATAGCCCATCTATGTGGATATTATGCCTGTATGCTTGCTTGGTTAACCTTATGCGTGTGCTATCGTAGTTTAAATCGTCATCACCTTGAAACATTATCTAAGATTTGCCCCGTTAACACTAAACGCGCCATTTTTATATAAAAACTATTGTCACGTATAAAACCATTTTTAAATTGTAAATATCATTAACAACATTTTATCATTAATAAAAACAAGACTAATAAATAACGTTTTCAACCAAAACAAAATTTAGGAACTCGGGGCAAAGTACAGGGACTAAAAGTGACATTTTGGCAAACCTGGGATGGGTATAAAAACCCTATTCCCAGCCCTTCTTCACCATCTTCTTCATTTCTTCATCTTTTCTTCTTCATCACCTATCTCTCTCACTAGAGCACCAAAAACGCCCTATTTGGTCTCGTTTTTGTCGTCTAGAAGTCGTCAACAACCTAGTCTACTCCAACCTTGCAGGTAGACAACGTGAATGTCTCGTTTGTTGCTCGATTTCGCTGCTCCATTTTTAGGGTTTCGGGTGCTCGGGTTCATCCGAGCACATGAGGTCGTGTGGACTTGCATGTTGTGTTTTTGAGTGTGCTTCTTGTTTAGACATGTTAGGATAAGTGTTCTGGAGGTTCTTGGTGCGTGAAACCCATGCTCGGAGCAGCTGGATACTGCTCGAGGTCTGTGCAGTCGCGACCTGCTGTACAGGGCGACTGGGCCTTCTGGCAGACTGAGCCGTGCGACTGGAGTGCGTCGTGCGACTGGGTCAGGCGTATGAGTGTGTTGTCCGACTGAGTCGTGCGGTTGGGCAAATCGTACGACTGAGTCATGCGACTGGGTCTGTGCGAATGAATGTGTATGCGAATGAGTCCATGCGAGTGAGTGTGCATGCGATTGAGTCAGTGCGAATGAAATTGTGTGTGATTGTGTGTGAGTCGTACGACTGAAAGGCCAATCGCACGAATGAATGTTCAATCGCACGAATGAAGCTGATTCATGCGAATGAAGGTCCAATCGTGTGTATGGAGGTTGAGTCGTATGACTGGGTCCTGCATGGTACGAATGAATGCTTAGTCGCATGAATGAAGGTTCAATCGTACGAATGAAGCTGATTCGTACGACTGAAGGTCCATTCATACGAAGGAAGGGTTGAGTCGTGCGTCCGGTCCTGTTGTGTGACTGATGATAGTGTGTGTGTGTGTGTGGATCCTCTTTTCGGAGATCTTACGACGATAAGGTAACATTAATAAAGTGTCATAGCTTGACCACAAAGATTAAAGTCAACGCTATCAGCAGGCACATACTATTTAAAATAACCTAGTCTGAGATGTGTATGTTTGCTTGTGTGTGTACCACCCACGACCGAACCGAAACTGCCCGAGCCTATTGATATCATCTTATGCTTTATGATCATTATTAATGCTTGTCAGTAACTGTCAATAGGTGTTTGACGGTTCATAGCATCTAACCCTTGGAATCTTTCATCATACGTGCCTATCATCCATTCAGTGAGTTTCGTGGCCCCTTTTTACTCTTATAAAACCTTTTTAAATATTTTCAACTTGGGGGAAAAGAATGCTCACCTATATAACTTGATTTCAGGCACCTTCCCTAGTGGAAGTTGGCTACTACTTCTATGAGTATCTTAACTTGCTTATCTTGTGATTGCTGCTATGTGAACTTGTACTATGTGCTATGTTACCCCTATGTATGACTTAGTGGTATCACCCTACTATGCACTACTACTTGATGTTATGTGTTGATTGATGTTACCTGTGGATGCCATTGACCTTGGATGCTCTCGGCTATGTGGCTCTTCTGTGTGGTTCTTCTGTGTGGTTCTTCTAAGCCGATCATCCGCTATAACCATTAATCCCTGTAATTGGGACCTAAGGATTGGTTTGGTTGTAACCTAAATGTATGCGCTGTGTGGATCTTGCTACGTCATATTAAACTTATTATGCTATGAAAAACCTTTTCATATAACCATTAATCCCGATAATGGGACCTAAGGACTGGTTTGGTTATAAACTACACGTACGCGCTGTGTGGATCTTGCTACGTCTTAATAAAGTATTTAAACTTTGTGAATGTTTCCTTTCAGCCATCAATTCCCATGTGGAACCGATGTTTAGGTTTGGCTGTAGCTACATAAAACCGGTAAACCGCCTATACATAAGTGTAGTCGCGATAACGCTTATTGAACTTACTGTTTTCATCATTAATATCTTTTAATACTTAAAACCTGCGAAGCTCACCAACAATTATGTTGACCGTTTTGAGCATTTCTTTTCAGGTGAACAAGGTAATTGAAGATCTAGGAGTGCTGCCTTTAGAGGAGACCCTAGGATGCATTTTGTGATTATTACTCTTGTAAAGCTTGAACATGGCCTTTTGTATACTTGTTCCCAAGTTGTTGGAATTTACATTACAAGTTGCCCTTAATGCTTATGTGATCATTTATGTTGTACTTATGGCTATGCTGTCGTGAACTTTGATTATACACGACACAAGTCTCCATTTGTGTTCGGGTGTCATCGTGACACGCTTGTCATCATATTTTTATTGCTACTCTATCATATACCATGTGTTATGACGATCCCGTCTAGCTCACATTCCCCGTGTTTCCGCTATCAGCGGGGGTGTGACAATAACGGTGGTGAGTGTAGAGAGACCGAGAGAAAGAGGGTGATGTTGGGGTAGGTTTTGCGCTTGTATATAATAAACCGAGAGAGTGATGAGAGTCAAGAGGGAAGATGGTTATGGTTGTGGTGGTCGCGGTTATGGTTGTTTTTGGGTTTCATCAACCGAGAGTTAGTAGTAGTGGAGAGAGCTCATCATTAGTCTATCACTAGGTTTATGTGTTGTACCTCTAGCTTTGATAGGTGTCAAACATTTGAGTATGATGAGTATGTGTTATGCTATGTGTCCAACCTAGATGAAGATTAGTGTGATGGTAATGGATGATGGCAGTTTGGTGCTTGGGAGGTACCGAGAGTTTAGTTTAAGTGGGTTAAGAAGTTGCCATCAATGCATTAGCAATGATGACCTTGGAGTAGGGTAGATTATGTGGCATTTGAATAAGAACTCTTAGTGTTAAACTTTGGTGATGATGCATGGGAACCGGCCAAAGGTTAGTAACTAGGTGGCGGTTTTGGTAGTTAATGACATGTTTAGTTACTAAACTAAGATTAACTAACGGTTTGGGGGTTGTTAATTGGGTTACTTCGAGATTACATAATGGTTTTGTTTTGATGTTTAGATATTTAAGATGTGATTTGTTTTGATTCAAAGTTGATGAAGTATTGTTTTGATAATGTTTGATTAACTTAGTTCATATATATATATATATGTGTGTGTGTGTGTGTGTGTGTGAGTGTGTGTGTGTGTATCATGATTTATAGATATATATACATACATGCATACATAATAGCATACTTAAACTTATATAATTATTTTTATAATGTGGAAGTGTATAAATGAAAAAGGTTCATAATTTTGATAATGGTTTATCTATATATACATGCATGCATACGTAAATAATACATGCATGCATAGCATACATACACACAATTTACTCATTAAACATATATATACATGTAAGGTAAATATAATAGAGTGATAACCTTAATCGTTGTTTAACCTGAATTTATAGGGTTGTCACAATGCATGCGTACGTAAATAATGCATGCATGCATAGCATACATACCCACAAATATACTTATCCCATTAATGTATATATATGTGTGTAAGGCTTAGTAATGTAATAAATGATCAATGTAGGAGTTTTAGTGTTGTCACACATTTTGATTTTTTATTTGATCAATGTAGGATATCAAGCATATCTATATTACTATAGGAAGGAGCAAATTTATAAATAACAAGTTGTTTATGCCCTAATCACTTGTACCAAATGCAATAAAATTGTTCTTAAGTGTCTTCAAAATGGATTAAAATTACAATGTTATGCAAAAGTTGTATTATATAGTAGTATAGATATAGATATATTAAAATAACCTTAAATGTAATAGTCGTACTTTAAATTTAATTAAAAAATAATGTAGTATAAGTATTTAAAGCTTAAAAGGGGTATAATGGAAATAAATCTTATGATATTACACATTAAATCTTGCAACTATTCATATGTCATCTTAAAATTAACGTAAAATTATAAATCTACCCATAGTACTCTATTATATAATAGTATAGATTTTACATAAATTAGAAAAAAGTACTCGATCAAATGTGAAACACCAAAACCCTTGATTAAAACATTAGATAACATATATCCATAACCCACTTTGCACTTTGATCGAGAACCGCAGAAATAACGATTGAACATTTGGTTGAAAATAATTCAATAGGAATTTCTTTAATTTGGAGATTCACTAAAGTATGATATTGCATTTTTTAATTCTTAATTTTTTATTTTGATTCTTTGGGTTTGATTAGATTAATTTTGTATAGTTATATGTAATATGTTTGTAATTGACTGCTTTTTAAAGATTATACTTCCTAAATACAATTACCTATCTGGTAGTAAAAACATGACAGTAAGAAAATAAAGGAACAAAAAAGAAAGTCTTAAGAAGGGGATATACATTAGTATTTCTAAAAATAATCTTAAAGTTCTAATGCTGATAAAGATAATATGATTAATGTTAATGCTAATGTTAATAAAGATAATGTTGATGCAAAAATGGATGATGTTAATGTAGATGAAGATGACGTTATTGCTACTATGGATGAAAATGATGTTTCATGAAAGGCTCAACGGATTAGCGATGATAGCTATTGAAAACAATGTATTGGTGTAAAGTTCTTAAAACGATCGAATATATAAAATATTACGCTTGATAATCAAATTAAAATAGATGTATGTGTGTGATATTAAAAAAACTATAAACAAACTCACTTGGATATTACTAACCAAATCATTACAATATCAAAGAAGTTTAGATGGTTTAAGCTCGCTCCACCTAATGTGAGATGTCTTCAGGCGGCCTATCACAAAACCCTTTGCTCTCTCACCCGCTTTTCACCTTTACAAATAAAAAATCACATAATAAAATACAAAAAAGAACTATTTATACATGATGGACTTCATGAGAAAAGTTCCAAAAGTTTTCACATCATATAAGTTTTCGCATGAACTAAATGTTATCAAGCTATGTTTATTTTAGTCACACATATTAAAAAATTATCCTATTCTTGAGTATCTTCACTTCAGTCTTCTCCTTCAGCTGTAATATCCTCCTAATTGATAAAAGATATTACCTATGAATAATGATTAAATCATTCTATCTTAAGTACTTAGACTTAAAGTTAGATTATGCATATGATATAGAGATCCAACTTCCATCCTGGATTCTTAACAACCCTGTGCTTCAATTTGATAACAAGTTTCTATGACAACGAATTAGATCATCTAAAACATTTTCCCCCATGCAAGATAAAATAAGCCCATAATTTTAGAGTAAGAGTACCAAACAACCTTGATTCTTCACATAATTCAACCGTTCGATCATTATCCCCATCAATCATATAAAATAAGCCCACATTGTTAAGTTTTAATTCACCAATGACCCCAATCAAATGTTGTAATTATAGAATCTTAAACTACATCAAACGTCTCAAAAACCCCTATTTAAGTACCAAACTTCAAATCGTCTAGTATCTTCCAGATATATGCAGAAACACTTGTTCTAAATCCTCCAAATACGTACAAGTTTTTGCATCTAAATCATGTTCTTGCATTTTGAAACATTTTTGTAAAATTAAGACAACGAGTCAAAGTTTATGCATGGATGATTAAGTTTTTACGATGTAAATTTTTTGCATGAGAAAGTTGTCACAAATGACGGTTAGTACTATGAAGTTTTCACAAAATACGGTTACTGTTACAAAATTTTTGACATGAAAATGTTTCATAAAAGACGGTTACTTCTTTGAAGTTTTCGCATGAAAAACTTTTTGCAAAGTACGATTTATTTTGCGAAGATTTTGCATGTAAAATTTTTCATAAAATACGATTACTTTTGCGACATTTTTGCATGAAAAAGTTTTTGCAAAATATAGTTATTCCAGCAAAAACTTTAGGGCTAGCATAATAGGTATACCTGTACCTGTTAAGACACGAACCTGTTAAGACACGAACATGAAACCTATATACCTGTACACGACACGATAACTTATCGTGTACCTGTTTCCAAACCTGAACACGAACCTGTTAATACAAGGTATACATGATAAGACACGATAAGAAACATTAATAACGCATAAATACACAATAAAACACGATAATACACGATAAGACATGATAAGACACGATAAGGGAGCAGAGTAATTCACACCAAATCACTCACACCAAAGCGCGGTTGTAAAACCGTGGATATCTCCTAGAAACAATCAAATCACGATCTCAATCATGTGAATGCGGAATGTAAACATGATTGGAATGAAAGAAGAATCGAATTGATAAAAAATACTTCTTGTATTGAATAACACAACCTATTACAGGTCTTGTGCGAAAATCACACAGTACCGGAGTGAAATATGATCAAAAGCTTAATTACAAAACGAAAACTAAACTATTTATACTAAACAAACAGTTCTCACGCGACAGGCTTGTCGCGCGGCTCATCCTTTCGCGTGGATGATCCTTTCGCGTGAGAGCTTCATCTCGCGTGACTCCATCTTTCGCTTGTCACTTTTATTTTCAGTGTTTGTTGTTTTGCCGAGCCTTATGTAGTCTTTTACAATCTCCCCCTAGGCTCGGTGAAACATCGTCAGTCAAAGTCAACATTTGCTCTCTTGTAAGTACCAGAATAAGCGTACCATTTATTTCGAAGGATTCGATCTGTCATCCAGACATATTGGCAAGACAAAAAGTAAACAGACTCATCAGCTGAAATGGGACAGTGTAGTAGCGTGATCAAGTCGTCTTTGCCGAATTTCATTAAGTCAGCTGGATCAATGATTCTAAATGATCTGTTAGTACATTTGATCACAGCATGACCTGAATCCTTTTCACATCTCCAAGAAATTAATTGCTTTAAAGAATTTGGAGGAACTGGTGCATAAACTGAAATCTTCCTTTTCTTGTAAGAATTTTCAAAATGAGATCATATAGTTCTTTATCAAGTCAAGACTCTGTCCAGCTTTATTTAAAATAAACTGGTTAAGTTGATTGTCAATATATTTTGTCCCTTTTAAACTTGTACTTCAGGTTTTACTCAGAAACATAAGGAGTGATACATATCATGTTTTGTTTGATTTAATATAATTCAGTGGATCCCACAATCAGACTTCTGTAAAATACTTATTATCCTTCAAGACACTATCGAGATTTCAAGTCACCCCAAATTGACTTAAACCATGCGTTGTTGATCAGTGATATCATTTATTTATTCCTAAAATATAACTATTTGAGCATAACTAGCCTGAGAAATATCTCTTAACACGGAATATTAACAAGTTTAAGGACTTACTAACAGCCATCCGGACTTACGTCTGCCCTCTCAAGATGTTTAAGACTTACAAGCCATCCGGACATACATGCCCCATCTTTTGATTTTGCCTTCCATGATCAGAAAATATTCTCAAAATAGAAAATATATACCATATAGTATGTATGTCTTTAGACATATCTTTTGATTTGTTGTGCATCTTCGCATCTTATATCCTATATGGCCTTTTGGCATCTTCTTGCTCAATTATTTGCTCAACTATTTTCTTTTTGTCCTTTTATTTCTTTTTGTCTTTTTGTATTTTCTTTTATATATATACATAGTTATGATAATCACTGAATCAAACAAATACAGGCTTAAGTATGACAAGATTATAACTCTCAGTCTGTGTCAGAACATTTTTGATATTGTCACAGAATCCTGATATGTTTCCCACTAATTCATATCACTTTAATTCAAGTTTTAATCACTCAATTATTATCTTTTCATTTCTGAAAGTAAAACCTATTGACACATCAAACATAATCCAAGTCTATTCGTATTTAAGCCTTTGAAAGTACTTAGACTCTTTTTGAACTGTGTAAAATCATTTCTCATTTAATCATGAAAATTTATTTTTATTGATCCAATCTTGACTCCCCCTAAGACCAAAAATATTTTTCAAAGTGTATTTTCAAATTTCTCCGTTATATGACTGAATATTATGAAGCAATTGTAAGTTTCCTGTCATATGTCTTTAAAAAACCGCTGTCTACATGCCATAGGCTTTCAATAGTCTTTTGCGGGTATCCCTGCATAAGTAACAAACTTACTTAGCTTTTGGTACCCAAGTCAAACATGACTTGAGCACACTATGTGTTGCATTAAGACAAAAAGATTTTAGATTGTTATATTTATTTAGCACATCAGTCTTTTCATTAACACTTTTCACCTTGATTGTTTCTTCTAAATCATTTTTCAAACTCTTATGCTTTTCGACATTATAAGCATTATCAACTTTTGATTTCTTTTGATTTGCAAATTTTCCACGAGTGAAAAACATTTTTCTATTATGAGCAATAGAATTATGAAATCTTTGTTTGCTTAGTGATTTTTGTCAAAAAGGACAATTGTTTGCCAAATGATTTATGTTTCCACACTGATAACATTTATTTTGTTGTGTGTGGAAAACAAACTGTGGATGACAATTATAGAAATTGTCATAAAAACCAAAGTCAGATTGACTTTTTGGGTTAACATTCTGCACAGTCTCTCGAATCTTTGCTTCATTTGATAATTGCTTGTTCATCTTTTGCAAATTCGAGGAAATTGTTGAATTATGACCACTTTTGATATGAGATTTAGCAGTTGTGACTTTTGGAATTGATGATGCTGGACTAGGACCAGTCTTTGATATACGAATGGATGCTGGAGAAGGACCGGGCTTTTGAATTTTCAGATTGGATGAAGAAAGAGCATTCACTTGCAAATCTGGGCTACAAAAATCTTGGTTCACAAGGTTAGCATTATGATGATGTTTATTTTTAAAGAATCGAAAATTCGTTTCTTTAAAAATATAATCTTCATTTTCAATTAAACCTTTAGAAACAAATCTATTTTTAAAGTCCTTTTCAAGTTTTGCTTTTTGATTTTCCCTCTGATTTGCATTCAAATTACATGTATTATTTGATTTAATCTCATTCAAATCAACAATCTTTTCATATCTTGACAAAGTTTGATTACAACCAGATCTTAAAGCATTTACATTCTTATTTTTCAAACTTTCACTTTTATTATCACTCTCACTGTCACTCTCCCACTCTTCAACCAAACCATCCACCTTCACATGATCTGCACAAAAATTTTCAGTTGATTGTTTAGGTTTAGTTATTATGATAGGATCAACAGAAAGATTTACGTTAACTGAAGGTTTTAATTCTAAGGATGGAGAGAAACCTATCCCATAGCTCATATCAGAATCAGAAATGACATCAGATGAAGGTAAACATGAATAATCGTGATTAATTGGAGGAGCAATGTTTGAAAATCCAACACCGCATTTTCCTCCTTTTATCTTCTGTGTCATTTGTGACTTGATAATCCCTTCAACCATAGTTGATGAAAGTTCAAATTTTTCAACAGTCAATTTAGCCAAGGCTAGTTCACTGTTGAGTCTATTAATTTCTAAGGCGAGTTCATTGTTTCTATTTGTCAAATCATTATTTGTACATTCTTTATCATGAAGGTTTAATTGTAAGTTGTAAACCGTTTTATGTAAACCTTCAAGTTTTTCTTTGAAAATCTTTTCATTTGATTTGTGTTTTCGAGCTTGATATTGAACTTTTTCAACTTCCATTATCAAGTTCTCATTATGAACTCTATACCTTTGAACTTTCTTAACACAAGAATTTGTGCATAAACCATCATATACCTTTGGTTCAGAACTTTCTCCTTCAGCCCGTTCAACCTTCTTAACCATAAAAGCCTTCATAACAGCACCTTGTTCTTCCACTGGAGCAACTTCAACAGTCTTTAGATCTTCACATTGGCATTTGACTGGAGGCTCAACAGTGTACACTTCAACCGCTATCCTTTTCTCAGCAACTTTCTCATCCTGTTCTTTCTTCTCAGCTTTCTCTTCACAGTTAACCTCTTCTTTCTCTTCTTCAACTTCTTCCTTCTCCTTTTCAACTACTTCCTTCTCTTCATCAACATTCTCCTTCTTTTCTTCATTCTCAGCAAACAAACCTTCCATAAGATCATCAGAAACAAACTCAGCAAACAGATTCCCTTCTTCTTCAGGTTCAGTAACGACCTTGGCAATAAAAGCAGTAGACAATGTCAGATCAAGAGCTTCTATTTGGTCAGACCAATCATATTCAGCATTAGTTTGTGAAACTAATGCTTTGTTGCTTCCAGAAGTACTAGCTATGTCTTTCTTTGTTTCAATCTCCACATTGACCATTCTTTTTGGAGCTTCAACTTGACCAGACTTGGGTTCAGTACATTCTCTAGCAAAGTGACCTAGTTTGTAATAGTTGTAACATCTCAGATTAGATTTGTCAAAACCAATTTTGCTGGAGTTGTTTACACCAAACATCTTTCTCCCAGTACGTCTAGCAAAGTTCTTTGCCCTGTAAACCACCATGGCCATTTGGTACTTGATCTCATTTTCCTCTACATCATCAGGATTGACTTGTTGAAGATCATCAACCAAAACATTAGGAGCAGTGAGTCTACCAGCCATAAAAGCTTCATATCTTGACATGAATGTAGTGAATAGGGCAAGATGTTCCTCAGCAATTTAGACTGTCTGCTTTGAAGGATTAGTGGTAGCAACATAAGCATGTTGACCACTTTAAGGAGCTTGAGTTTGAGGGATTTGTTGATGGATGATGGGGGAATAGTGTTGAGCAGCTGGAATTTGAATTTGAGGGTTCATAACTGGTTGTATATTAGAAGATGCTGAACTTCCAGTTTGTTGTTGCTGACACATCTGTGTATAACTGACATAGTAATTAGGATTACTAGCCATCTTAGCATAAAGAGCAGTTGCTTAAGCACCCAAAGAACTAAGATGATTTGCAGCTCTCTGCTTATCATCCATTTCATACGACTTGATGGTTGAAATAAGATCGGTCATAGGAAGAGTATACAAGTCTTTAGTTCTCTTGATCAGTGTACAGTTGTGATTCCAACTGTATAGAAGTGAATTCAGCAGCTTCTTGTTTACCATAATTGGTTCCAGAGTAATCCCAGCACTCTTCATTTTAGTTACCAGTTTAACAAACCTGGCAATCTGAACATCCAACGCTTCACCCACAATATGATTAAACATGTTGAATTCTTGATTCAACATATCCTTCTTGCTTTCTCTCATGTCTTTATTACCCATAATCTGAGTTTCCAATGCATCCCATAACACTTTTGCACCTCTGAACTCTTGAAACTTGTGCGATATTTCAGTAGTCAAGGCCATAGTAATAGCCGCATAAGCCTTGTCATCAAGCTCTAATCTCTTAATGTCATCTTCATCCCATAAGTGTTCAGGTTTCTGGACCATCTCTTCTTTATCATTCTTGTATAGGGGAATGTAAGGACCATACTTGATCGACCTCCACATCTTCGGTTCAGTATAGATAACATGATTTTCGAATCTGTTGGCCCAATCAGCATAATCATCTTCGCTGAGAAGTCTAGGTGGCTTGTTCCCAGTACCAATTTCAGTATCAAGATGAAGAGAAGCAGTAAGATGCTTTAGATTAGGTGTTGTTGAAGACATGTTGATCAGAAATTCAGAAATCAGACTTTTCGCGAGAGAAGCTTTCGTGCGAAAACCGTTTTCGCGCGACAAAATTTTTCGCGCGAGGTTTTACTTCGTGCGAAATTCCACTTTAACCTTCAAGTGAAATCGCGTGAAAAGTAAGTTAACTGCCTGTGCGAAAAATGTTAATCTCGCATGCGAAAATTCCAATTTTCGTGCATAGTCAATTCTCCAAGTGTTTCCAAGCGAAACTCACCTCCAATTCACTGAATAGGTCCGATTATACTCATATTAGTCCGATTTTAATGAATTTAGTTCACTTTTTAATCTGAATTATGATTAAAGTTTAACTAAAGTCCACTAAATCAGTCCAATTCAATCCAAATGCTCAAAATTTTGGCAGCATAACATCACCATGGCTTAATCTCAAGTAACCAATGATAAAAACTACCAGAAATGAGTAGATATCAATCCAAAACTTCTTCAAATCATGATTCTAGAGCCTAAAGCTCTGATACCAATTGTAAAACCATGGATATCTCCCAGAAACAATCAATCACGATCTCAATCGTAAGGCCCGGTTCCCGGGACGCTCACAGTTGGTCATTCACAGCATAAAACATACATGTTATAAATTTAAGCAGCGGAATTAATTTTTTTTTCAAAAACCCATTCATTCATTATAAACACTGTTGGTAAGCAATACATTCTAGTTCATGGATCACAAAATAATTAGTCGAATGAATTACAAAACAATAGTATTGTCAAAACATAAATGGATGTCAATCTCGCCCGCCAAATAGCCATCCCCGTATGCCATCATCAGCAACCTGTTACCTGCCAACTGGAAAATACATAAAAGTCAGCGTTGCTGAGTGAGTTCTAGTTTTATAATTAAAATACTTTTCTTTTCATCTCAAACCGTTCATCATTTGTATGTGATCACACATCATACGTACACGTAGGTAATATCATTATTATCTTCATCATCGTTCAATTCGTACTTTTATCATTAATCTTCACTTAAGCTGTGAGTCTTTTGCGACACCAAGTCGCTCACCTCTAAGCCAATCACAAAGATTGACTTTCATCCTGTGAGTCTTTTGCGACACCAAGTCGCTCACCTCTAAGCCAATCACAAAGATTGACTTTCATCCTGTGAGTCTTTTGCGACACCAAGTCGCTCACCTCTAAGCCAATCACAAAGATTGACTTTCATCCAGTGAGTCTTTCGCGACACCGAGTCGCTCACCTCTATGTCAATCTCAAGGAGTGACCCTGTGTGCATCCTTCGGGGTAGCGAACCCGCATCACAGTTGAGCTAACACCTGCCAGGGGTGTGCACCTCCATACATTTGCTTGCAAGCCTTTCTTACGTTCATTTACATTCCATTCTTCTTTATCATTAATCTTTCACATTATTAATGATAATAATTCCTGTCTTGATCATGATCATTCCACGTAGAGTCATACAATATTATTATTAATAAGCATATTAATAATAATAATACTAATAATATTAATAATAATATCAATAATACTCTTAATAATAGCCCAAATCATAATATTAATTAAAATATTAAGAAAAGGGGTATTAAAACATAATCATACGCATTTAATAAAGTCCTAGTCAACATTTATGCGAAACCATACTGCACAGTCTCCAAGAAAATTCTGTTAAAAATTCTAAGTGTTTAGGCGTAAGAGCCCTGTTCAGGCGTAAGAGCCCCGTTCAGGCGTTTCACCACTGTCGGACTTACTAGCTTTCACTTAGAAAATTTTCGACTATGGGCGTATGAGCACTGCTGGGCGTATGAGCCCTGTTGGGCGTATGAGCCCTGTTGGACTTCTCACATTACACTTAGAAAAATTTTCTGGTCATACGACCACTGTTCAGACTTTTCACCTCCCATACTTAGTAAATTTTCTAGACTTATGAGTACTGTTGGGACTCAAGAGCACTATTGGGACTCATGACCTTACTTGGAATATTTTCTAAGGCAAAACCTCGCGCGTATGAGTACTATTTGGACTCATTATCCTGAACTTAGTTTTCTAAGTTCCACATTTCAGACACATGACTACTATTTGGGCTTGTTAGGCGTATTAGCAGCCTGTTCATGTTTCTAATTCATATTCCAGTCCCCAAATATCATAATACCTAGTTCTAAACATGTACACATGATTTCAGGCATAAACTTAACATAAACATAACCATACGTTCATCCCAAAACATACTCTATACACATACACATGTACATATCATATGGGTATCATACCCAAATTTATAAAAACATACATACATGTATTTTCCAGCCCCAAATCATTTAAAAACAGGTAAAAAGGGGTCTAGAAACTCACCTTTGTTGTTTCTTCAATTTCACACTCTTCACCCGAGCCTCTTCGACTGTTCTAACACCTAAAACACACACACCATACCACCCGAACACACAGGTCACATTTATAATCACATATATGGGTTTAGAATCATCTAAAGCTTCAAAAACTCGAGATTTCTTACCAAAAACTTCGAGTTTTCTGGTTCTTTTTTCAAAAATCCCGTATCTTGCTCTTTCTCTCTCTAGAATATCGAATGAGAGGATATGCAGACAACATGGGCGGCCATGCCTCCCTTTTTGTATAAAATAAATGTGATTTTTGTGCTCTTGACACTTTTGACCCCTCCACTTTTGGTTTACATTAATTTCTCCCCTTTCCCCTTTCTCTTTTATTCTTTTATTCATCTTAAATAAACTTACAGGTGTTACAAGTCCACCCCCCTTATATAGGTTTCGTCCCCGAAACCTGTTATTCCTCAAATAGATGTGGGTAATATTGTCTCATCTCTTCTTCGGTCTCCCACGTGGACTCGGATCCCTTCCTGTGCTTCCACTGTACACGCACAAGAGGAACCACTTTATTCCTCAACCTCTTTTCTTTACGATCAATGATTGCCACTGGTTGCTCCACGTAGTTGAGCCACTCATCCACCTCGATATCCTCCAGTGGTACAACCATGTCTTCATTAGCTAAGCACTTTCTCAGATGAGATACATGGAATGTAGGATGAATTCCACTTAACTCCTCTGGCAGTTCAAGTCGATAGGCCACCTCTCCTACTCGTGCGACAATTCGGAAAGGTCCTATGTATCTCGGGCTTAGCTTGCCTCTTTTCCTGAATCTGATAATCCCTTCCCAAGGTGAGACCTTCAACATGACCCGGTCGCCAACCTTGAACTCTATCGGTCTTCGTCTTTTGTCAGCATACGACTTTTGTCTATCTTTCGCCGCCTTCATGAAGGCTTTGATCTTTTCCAATTTCTCAGTCGTTGCTTCAATCACCTCAACACCTCCCAGTTCTTTCTGCCCAATGTCTCCCTAACATACGGGCATCCTACATCTCCTACCGTATAGCATCTCGTAGGGTGGCATGCCAATGCTGGCATGATAGCTATTGTTGTGCGAGAATTCTGCTAACAGCAAGTGGTCGTCCCAAATTCCTCCAAAATCGATCACGCACGCCCGAAGCATGTCCTCGAGTGTTTGGATCGTCCTCTCAGACTGACCGTCCATCTGAGGGTGATATGCTATACTAATGTGTAGCCTCGTCCCCATTGCATTATGAAATCTTTTCCAAAACTTGGAGGTAAACCGGGTGTCACGATCAGACACAATAGACACCGGTACACCATGACGAGCTACAATCTCTTTGATGAACAGATCCGCCAATCTTTCAAATGAGTACGTTTCGCGGATCGGTAGGAAGTGGGCACTCTTTGTCAATCGGTCAACTATCACCCATATAGCATCATACCCTTTTGAGGTACCTGGTAATTTCGTAATGAAGTCCATGGTGATGTGCTCCCACTTCCACTTGGGTATATCCAACGGCTGGATCTTCCCGTACGGTTTCTGATGTTGTGCCTTTACTTGTAAGCAAGTTAGGCACTTACTCACATACTCCACTACGTCACGTTTCATACCCGGCCACCAGTAATCCTTCTTTATATCGTGGTACATTTTGGTAGCACCGGGGTGAATGGAGTATCGAGTCTTATGGGCCTCATCCATGATCTTTTCACGTAGATCCCCGTATCAAGGAATCCACATTCGCCCAAATCGGGTCTTAACACCGAGAGTGTTCTCACCCAATTCCGTAACTAGACCTCTCATCCTTTCGGAGTTAAGACGATCTTCCTTCAAAGCCTCGTCTTGGGACTCCTTAACCTGTGTCATCACATCGGAGGTCATAATCAGCTGATAAGCCTTCACCCGAATCGGCTCAGGCCTTTCCTTCCGGCTAAGGGCATCAGCCACCACGTTGGCCTTGCCCGAATGGTAATGGATTTCACAGTCATAATCTTTTATGAGCTCCAACCATCGCCTTTGCCTCATGTTTAGATCTTTCTGCTCGAAGAAGTACTTCAAGCTTTTGTGGTCTGTGAAGATGGTGCACTTCATCCCGTATAGATAGTGCCGCCAAATCTTCAACGCGAAAACCACCACAGCTAGTTCTAGATCGTGCGTGGGATAGTTGACTTCGTGGGTTTTCAGTTGTCGGGATGCGTAGGCTATTACCCTTCCACGTTGCATTAATACACAACCTAGCCCAGAGTAGGATGCATCCGAATAGACCACTAAGTCTTCATTTGCCTCAGGCAATGTCAAGACAGGAGCTTATGTCAGTCTCATCTTCAACTCCTCAAAGACAGTCTCCTGCTCTCGACCCCACACGAATTTTACGTCCTTGCAGGTCAATTTTGTCAAAGGTGAGGCTATATTGGAGAAGTCTTGAATAAATCTCCTGTAATAGCCCGCCAATCCCAAGAAGCTACGAATCTCGGATGGCGTCTTTGGTGATTTCCATTGTATCACAGCCTCAACCTTTGCTGGGTCCACCATGATTCCCTCTGCATTTACCACGTGACCCAGAAATTGCACCTCGTGTAGCCAGAAAGCACATTTGGAGAACTTAGCATACAGTTTCTCCCTTCTCAAAGTCTCCAACACTTCCCGAATGTGACCGGCATGCTCTTCTTCGCTCCTTGAATAAATTAAGATATCATCGATGAACACAATCACTGATTTATCTAACATTAGCCGACACACTCGGTTCATCAAATCCATAAAAGCAGCTGGCGCATTGGTCAACCCAAAAGACATGACGAGAAACTCGTAGTGACCGTAGCGCGTCCGAAAAGCTGTTTTAGGAATGTCCTGCTCCTTTACCTTCAATTGATGGTAACCAGATCGAAGATCTATCCTCGAGAACCAACTGGCACCCTGGAGCTGGTCGAACAAGTCATCGATCCTCGGTAACGGATACCGATTCTTTATTGTCAACTTGTTCAATTCACGGTAGTCGATACACATTCTCATGCTACCGTCCTTCTTTTTCACAAATAAGACCGGAGCACCCCAAGGAGAGATACTCGGTCTAATAAAGCCCTTGTCAAGCAACTCTTGCAATTGCTCCATCAACTCCTTCATCTCAGTCGAAGCCAATCGATACGGTGCTTTAGCAACAGGTTGGGCACCGGGTATCAAGTCGATCTGAAATTCGATTTCGTGGTCAGGTGGCAATCCCGAAAAGTCTTCCGGGAATACGTCTGGAAATTCACACACAACCGGAACATCGGATAGTTGTGGTGTTGGCGTTTCCACATCCTTTACGTAACATAAGTAGGCGCTGCACCCACGCCTCATACACTTGCCTGCCACTGCCATCGAAATCACCTTCGGAATCATCGTTACCCGATCACCGTATATTGTCACCAGGCTTCCGTCAGATGCCGTCAGTCTAATCATCTTCTTTCGACATACGATATTCACTTCGTAGGTTGCCAACCAATCCATTCTTAACACTACATCAAATCCACCTAGGGGCATCACATGTAATCTAGCAGCAAACCTATGACCTTCTAACTCCATGGCACAGTCCTCTATCACATCAGTAACTCTAGTGGACTTACCAATAGCGGTTTCTACTTCAAAGGGCTCATTAATGCATTTACTACTAACAGGCAATTTCGCACAGAAAGTAGCAGAAATGAAACTCCTACTAGCACCAGAATCAAATAATACAGAAGCAAGAGTTTGATTTACTAGAAACGTACCTGACACAACATCGGGTTCCGTCCGAGCCTCCTCTCTGGTCATGGTGAAAGCTCTGGCACTCGCCCTCTGCCCTTCAGTCCCGGCCGTCTTCTTTGCCCCGGAACTCTCCACCCTCGGCTTTCTGCAGTCTTTGCTCATATGGCCCGCCTCACCGCAGGTGTAACACCTCAGCTCCTTACAGTCTTTCAAGATGTGGCCCGGCTTCCCGCACTTGAAACACACTTTGAGCCCCATTCTACACTCACCCGTATGCTCCTTCCAGCACTTGCCACACCTTTTAGGCCCCGAGCTTGCTGACCCCACCCTATGGTCATCCACTCTCATCCTTTTGTTGTTCGGGGTAAAGCCACCACGCCCGAACCGCTTCCCATTCCAGTTTCGGTCACCCCCACCAGCCTTCTTCACCTCTGCATCCGCTACCTCCCTCTCATCATAGAGCCTCCCAGCCAAATCCACTGCCGACCTAAAAGTGCTTGGTCGTGCAGCAATCAAATGCCTACGAATGTCGGCTGGCAGCCCCTGAATGTATCGGTTAATCTTGCGAGATACCGGTGTCACCTGATCCGGCACCAGCCTCGCCATCTCATTGAATTTAGTAGTGTACTGCTGGTGGGTCATGGTTCCCGCCTCGAGTTGTAGGAACTCCCTCTTAATCTTATCAAGTTCCCTGTGAGGACAGAATTCCTCAATTACCAGCTTCTTCAACTCGGACCACTTCATTTTCCCGATGGCCCTGCTGCCTTCAGCTTGGACGATATTGTCCCACCAACATAGTGCTGAGTCAGTAAAGGAGTGGGTGGCAAACTTCACCTTCTGATCTTCCCGGCACTCACTGATCTCGAGTACCGCTGTCATCTCCCTTACCCACCGATGGGCAGCAGCAGCATTGCCATTTCCATCAAAAGTCGGGGGCCTGCACCTCTGGAATGCCCCGTAATTGCATCCCTTGGTCGTCACCCCTACCACATCATCTTCCTCTTCATCAGATACTACTATCTTTGGATCCGGTCGTTCCTCTCCCCCCTTGCTTTCCTTCCCAGTTGACCCTCTCCTGTCCTCCTTCTCCTTTCTCTCCTCATTCCTCACAGCTCGAATAACATCGGTCACTACAGATGGCATAACTGCCTGTAGGACCTGGTGTACCTCATCAGCAATCGCCTCCCTAGCGGAGGCATTCAGGCTAGCATTTTCATTTCCTTCAGTCCGTTCAGGAACCTCAGGGTTCACGGGGGTCGTCTCAGGAGCTTTAGCACCGCTCCTAGTCGTACGCGAACGACCTCTACCTCTATCAGCCTTAGAAGGTTTCTTCCCAGCCATTTTCCTATGCACTATAAGATTCAAACACTAAAACAGTCATTCAAGGAACAGCTCAGTTTATGTCAAGTATAGTAAGTCCCTAATTACAGTGGCCAGTTGTGATTAGCCACTTACTTTACTCTTCACACCCCAAGCATTTCCTATCCTAACTACATCAGTATCTAAATCTACTAAGAACACATAATCCATATAGCACACGCACATAAGTCTGGTTGACTTTTAAGAAAACAATACCTGATGGCACATGGCTACTCGGGCTGACATCCCTCTTTCCATCCCATTTTCAGTTTAAGTTAAGGTTTATTTTGAAAGAATTTTACCCAATTCACTTAAACTTTGGCTCTGATACCAACTTGTAAGGCCCGGTTCCCGGGACGCTCACAGTTGGTCATTCACAACATAAAACATACATGTTATAAATTTAAGCAGCGGAATTAATTTTTTTTTCAAAACCCATTCATTCATTATAAACACTGTTGTTAAGCAATACATTCTAGTTCATGGATCACAAAATAATTAGTCGAATGAATTACAAAACAACAGTATTGTCAAAACATAAATGAATGTCAGTCTCGCCCGCCAAATAGCCATCCCCATGTGCCATCATCAGCAACCTGTTACCTGCCAACTGGAAAATACATAAAAGTCAGCGTTGCTGAGTGAGTTCTAGTTTTATAATTAAAATACTTTGCTTTTCATCTCAAACCGTTCATCCAGTGAGTCTTTTGCGACACCGAGTCGCTCACCTCTATGTCAATCTCAAGGAGTGACCCTATGTGCATCCTTCGGGGTAGCGAACCCGCATCACAGTTGAGCTAACACCTGCCAGGGGTGTGCACCTCCATACATTTGCTTGCAAGCCTTTCTTACGTTCATTTACATTCCATTCTTCTTTATCATTAATCTTTCACTTTATTAATGATAATAATTCCTGTCTTGATCATGATCATTCCACGTAGAGTCATACAATATTATTATTAATAAGCATATTAATAATAATAATACTAATAATATTAATAATAATATCAATAATACTCTTAATAATAGCCCTAATCATAATATTAATTAAAATATTAAGAAAAGGGGTATTAAAACATAATCATACGCATTTAATAAAGTCCTAGTCAACATTTATGCGAAACCCTACTGCACAGTCTCCAAGAAAATTCTGTTAAAAATTCTAAGTGTTTAGGCGTAAGAGCCCTGTTCAGGCGTTTCACCACTGTCGGACTTACCAGCTTTCACTTAGAAAATTTTCGACTATGGGCGTATGAGCACTGCTGGGCGTATGAGCCCTGTTGGGCGTATGAGCCCTGTTGGACTTCTCACATTACACTTAGAAAAAATTTCTGGTCATACGACCACTGTTCAGACTTTTCACCTCCCATACTTAGTAAATTTTCTAGACTTATGAGTACTGTTGGGACTCATGAGCACTATTGGGACTCATGACCTTACTTGGAATATTTTCTAAGGCAAAACCTCGGGCGTATGAGTACTATTTGGACTCATTATCCTGAACTTAGTTTTCTAAGTTCCACATTTTAGACACATGACTACTATTTGGGCTTGTTAGGCCTATTAGCAGCCTGTTCATGTTTCTAATTCATATTCCAGTCCCCAAACATCATAATACCTAGTTCTAAACATGTACACACGATTTCAGGCATAAACTTAACATAAACATAACCATACGTTCATCCCAAAACATACTCTATACACATACACATGTACATATCATACGAAAACATACTCTATACACATACACATGTACATATCATACGGGTATCATACCCAAATTTATAAAAACATACATACATGCATTTTCCAGCCCCAAATCATTTAAAAACAGGTAAAAAGGGGTCTAGAAACTCACCTTTGTTGTTTCTTCAATTTCACACTCTTCACCCGAGCCTCTTCGACTGTTCTAACACCTAAAACACACACACCATACCACCCGAACACACAGGTCACATTTATAATCACATATATGGGTTTAGAATCATCTAAAGCTTCAAAAACTCGAGATTTCTTACCAAAAACTTCGAGTTTTCTGGTTCTTCTTTCAAAAATCCCGTATCTTGCTCTTTCTCTCTCTAGAATATCGAATGAGAGGATATGCAGACAACATGGGCGGCCATGCCTCCCTTTTTGTACAAAATAAATGTGATTTTTGTGCTCTTGACACTTTTAACCCCTCCACTTTTGGTTGACATTAATTTCTCCCCTTTCCCCTTTCTCTTTTATTCTTTTATTCATCTTAAATAAACTTACGGGTGTTACACTAAAGCTCTGATACCAATTGTAAAACCGTGGATATCTCCCAGAAACAATCAAATCACGATCTTAATCATGTGAATGCGGAATGTAAACATGATTGGAATGAAAGAAGAATCGAATTGATCAAAAATACTTCTTTTATTGAATAACACAACCTATTACAGGTCTTGTGCGAAAATCACACAGTACAGGAGTGAAATATGATCAAAAGCTTAATTACAAAACGAAAACTAAACTATTTATACTAAACAAACAGTTCTCGTGCGACAGGCTTGTCGCGCAACTCATCCTTTCGCGTGGATGATCCTTTCGCGTGAGAGCTTCATCTCGCGCGACTCCATCTTTTGCTTGTCACCTTTATTTTCAGTGTTTGTTGTTTTGCCGAGCCTTATGTAGTCTTTTACACCGGTGTTTGCTGTTTGATGAATGTGAAGAATGAAGATGTGAAGTTAGGGACTTAGGGTTAGGGTTTTTAATGTTATATTATTTATATTTTTTTAAAAAATATGTATCAGGTACTAACAGGTACTAACAGGTAAACAGGTAAAATACCTGTTTAGACACGAAATTTAACAGGTATATTCGTGTCTACCTGTTTCGTACACGAAACCTGTTAAGGGCATACCCAATACCTGTTAAGACCGTGTAGCTTCGTGTCGTGTATTCATGTTCGTGTCTAAAATTGCTAGCCCTAAAAAACATCAACCAATCGACTTTTAAGTTTAAATCAATACTATGGTATTAAATCTTCATTTTCCATCGTATAAAGTTGAAGATACTGAGCGTGGTGATAAAGATTATCAACATAACATGTAACAAAGCGATTCCACCTATGATCACCCACGGTTTCACCTTCTTCTCCTTGGAAATCGATCCAAAATCAACCAACAATCTTCTCATTTTAAATCTCTTCTAGTTTAATGTCTTAAAACGAATTATTGCATAATGAAAATCCATGTATCGAGAGCAACATCTTACTCTACCAAATGTAAAGTCCTCAGAACCATTGAATCCATAAAATTATACTTGATAATCAAATTAAGAGGATGTGTGAGCGAGTGATTCAATGAACTATATGTCATGTTCTCTCTCTCTTTTGTCATATTTTTAAAGAAACAAAATCAATCGGATGTTAGTAACCAAAGGAGTTGACATCGTTTTAGCTTGATTTATCCGAGGTGAGCTCCCCTTAGGCGGTTTATCACATAACACTCTGCTCTCACATTCTCCTAGCACTTTAACAAATAAAACACACGTAATGAAATACAAAACAATAACAAAAACTTATACATGATAGACTTTATAAGAAACTTTCAAAGTTTTCGCATCATATAAGTTTTCGTATGAACTAATGTTTTCCCATAAACTAAAAGTTCTCACATGAACTTAAAGTTTTTGCATGCATTTTAAAAATTACATCCTTTTAGATGTTTTCTCTTTCTTAGATTTTGCTTTTTATATATTATAATCCATACATGCTAGGGCCTTACAATTGAAGAACATGAATTATAAAGACTTGATGGAGAACTTTACTTCCAAAAGGCTAGGAGAGCCTCTTTATTCACTTAAGTAAGTAATTTAAATCATTTTACTACAATACTTTTCTTTTGTTTATTGTTATAGAACTTATTATATTTTTTTATATACAAGTTATTCAATATAGAATCTTTTATGTCATAAAGGCCCATTTTTTGTTGTCGCATCGGACCCAAAGTCCCTTGAGAATTCTTGGGACAGGCCGTAATCATTGGTTGGCCCGGGGTAATGCTCTTGTAGGTTCTAAGGGGTAACGATACTTGAAGCGTCCAAGTGGCAGAGCCTCTATACGGGCAAGTCTTATCGGCGAAAAGTTTTTTGGAAATTTTCATACGAAGGAATTTATTGTTACTAGAATTGCTACTGTCAATGGTTAGTGAGGTCAACAGCTTGTTGGTTCATTGGTAGTAAGGCGTATCTATAAAAAAAACTATGGCCCATATAGTAGTAACTATGGTTAGCGACGATGGGCAATGTTGCAGAAGTCACTAAGTGTTCTGTAAGGACCTAGCCTAATGGATTACAATATCAAGTGAAAATCAAAAACTCTAATCATACGAGAAAAACAAGGATGCGAGAACTCAAAGATGACGGATAAAGATTTCATCACGTGAAAACTTGGAGTTGACGCGCGAGAACTTCAAGTTCTCACGCGAGAATATCTGGATAGTATATATAGATGTTTTTCATTAGTTTTTCATCTCACGCGAGAACATCTGAAAAAGTCTGTGTTAGAGGCAAAGAACACAGCGTATGAAAGGATGTATAAGCGATTAGAGATGAAAGAGGGTGAACATGACGTGTTTAAGATTGCCAAGGCAAGGGAAAGTAAAAGACAGGGCCTAAGAATAGTGAAGTTTATAAAGGCCGTGGATGGAAAGGTTTTGGTGAGGGAGAAAGACATCAAGGGGAGATGGAAAACTTACTTCGATAACCATTTCAACATAACGAACCGTAATCAACAAACGGAGATTGATGAAACAACTCAAACGACGCAATAAAACAACTGTTATTGTAGAAGCATCACAGTCGATGAAGTTACGAGAGCTTTGAAGAAAATGGGAAGGGCTAAAGCGGTGGGGCCAGACAACATTCCGATTGAAGTATGGAAGTGCCTTGGAGATGAGGGCCTACAATGGTTAACGGACTTATTCAACACTATCTTTAAGACCAGAAAGATGCCAGAGCAGTGGAGAATCAGTGTCATAGTCCCCATATATAAGAAAAAAGGAGATGTCCAATGTTTCGCAAATTATAGGGGAATAAAGCTATTGAGTCACACGATGAAACTATGGGAAAGAATTGTTGACACGAGAATTAGACGAGAAACTCAGATAGCGGTAAACTAATTTGGATTTACGCCAGGACGCTCTACAACAGAAGCTATACACGTCATAAGGAGTTTAATGGAGAAATATAGAGAAAAGAAAAGAGACCTACATATGGTATTTATTGACCTAGAAAAAGCCTATGACAGTGTGTCAAGAAACTCATCTAGAAAAGTCTACGACTTAGAAGGATACCAGAGAGGTATATCAAAATAATACGGGATATGTATGACGGGGTAAAAACTTGTGTACGAGCACCTGTTGGAGACACAGACTTCTTCCCGGTGGAAGTGGGACTCCACCAAGGATCGGCATTGAGCCCATTCCTCTTCACAGTAGTGTTGGATGAGATTACCAAGTCTATACAAGAGCCAGTCCCATGGTGTATGCTGTTTGCGGATGATATTGTCTTAATATCAGAATTTAAGACGGTGCTTAACGAGAGATTAGAACAGTGGAGAGCAGCACTAGAACACAGGGGCTTAAGGATAAGTCGTTCTAAGATAGAATACATGCATTGTAACTTTAGTGGTGAGGCCGGAGAGGACACCTAAATCAGTGTACAGGGCATGGTGGTCCCCCGGACGTGTAGGTTCAAATACCTTCGCTCGTATGTACAGGAAGACGGAGAGATACACAGCGATGTAGCCCACCGTGTGCAATCAGGATGGTGCAAGTGGAGAGCAGCATTAGGGATTCTGTGTGATAAGAGGTTACCAGCAAAACTAAAGGGAAAACTATACAGAATGACAGTACGTCCAGCTATGCTATACGGCACAGACTGTTGGGCCATAAAGAAATCGTACGAGAGACAAATAGAGGTCACAGAAATGCGAATGCTGAGGTGGATGAGTGGACACACAAGTTTGGATAGGATAAGAAACTACGACTTTTGCCAGAGGCTAGAGGTGGCATGTATCACAGATAAAATACGAGAGGGAAGATTAAGATGGTTTGGGTACGTGAAGAGGAGAACGATGGCAGCACCTGTTAGAGCAGTAGAGAACATCAGCGTAGATGGTCGGAGGAGTAGAGGTAGACCTAGGCTGACTTGGGATGAGATTATTAAGCGAGATATGATAGACTTGCACCTCTCTGAGCACATGATCGAGGATAGGAGTGAGTAGAGGCGTAGAATTAAAATTAAGGACTTTTAGTGGGCTTTTTGAGTGGGAAGGGTTACGGTTACATGTGGCGGGACCCACCACGTCAGGTGTAGTTTTTCGTCTTCTACCCTTTTTGGGTGCTATATGTCGCTTTTTATGATGTGTGCACTATCTAATTCTGCATGTGATATTTACCTATGTGTTGCATGATATGTATTATGATTGTTATGGTTACTGCCTTTGTTAACGAGTCGAGGTCTCTTCGGAAGCGGTCTCTCTATCTCTCAGGATAGAGGAAAGACTTGCCACCACATACCCCTCCCAGACCCTGCTCTTCAGCAGAATACACTGGGTATGTTTGTTTTTTTTATTTGTAAAGGTGCTCTGAGAGTTAGAGAGCATAGAGATGTGTAATAGGCCACTCGAGGGGAGCTCACGTCGGGTGGATCGAGCTTAAACGATGTAAACTCCTTTGGTATTGTAGTCGTTTGATTAATAATATTCGATTGAGTTTATTTGAAGTTCATTGATATCACACATGAAGACATCCGTCTTAATTTGATTATCAAGTGCAATAATATGTGGAATCGATCGACTTGAGGACTTTACAGTTGGTATCAGAGCAAAGTGTTGCTCTTGATATATGGATTTTCATTCCACGATCATCCGTTTAAGACGTCAAACATGGAGGTTGAAGACGTAAAGGTTTAGATTGATTTTAGACTGTTTCGAAGGAGAAGAAGGTGAAATCAAGGTTGAACACATGTGTAACGGCTTTGTTACATCATTACGCTTGGTATCTTCGACTTTTGGTGGAAAATGAAGATTTAAGACCGTAGCAGTGATTCAAAATCATAAAAGTCGATTTTGGTTGAAGTTATCACAGGAGTAACTCCATCATGCGAGAACTTTGCAAAAATAACCGTATTTTGCGAAAACTTTTGATGAGAGAACTTTTCATGAGAAAACTTTTCCATGCAAAAACCTTCTTGCAAAAACTTTCATGCGAAAACTTTCATGCGAGAACTTTCATGCGAAAACTTTTATGCAAAAACTTTCCATGGGAGAACTTTCCATGTGAGAATTTTCCATGTGAGAACTTTTTCATGAGAAAACTTTCCCTGTGAAAACTTTTCATGACAAAATCTTTCATGAGAAAACTTTTCGATACAAAATCTTCACAGTAGTAATCCTCATTTGCAAAAATATTCTCATGCAAAAACTTTACCATGTTAAAACTTTAAACAAACAAAACAAACAAACATACCCATTATATCCCACTCAAGAGCAGGGTCTGGGAGGGGTAAGTGATGGCGAGTCTTTCCTATATCTTGGGAGATATAGAGACCGCTTCCGAAGAGATCCCAGACTCGAGAGCAAGGCAATAACAAAAGAAAGCAGATATATAGCATACAACACATAGATAAAAATCACATAAAGATTAAGATAGGGCGTACAACAAATTAGCGGTATGTAGCATCTATAAAGGGCAGATGTGGAAATGCCTACAGCTCACGCCACACGAGGGGCCCCGCATCATGCCTTCGTAACCCTTCCTACCATATACCCTTCCTACCCACAGAACCCACTAAAAGTCCTTAATTTTAATTCTACACCTCCACGAACTCCTATCCTCGATCATGTGCTCGGAGAGGTGCAAGTCTACCATATCTCGCCTAATTATCTCGTCCCAAGTCAACCTAGGTCTTCCTCTGCCCCTCCTACCCTCTAAGTTGATGTTCTCTACTGCTCTAACAGGTGCTACCAACGATCTCCTCTTCACTTGCCCAAACCATATTATTCTTCCCTCTCGTATTTTATCTGTAATACAAGCCACCTCTAGGCTCTGGCGAAACACATCGTTTCTTATCCGATCCAATCTTGTGTGTCCATACATCCAGCTCAGCATTCTCATTTTTGCGACCTCTATTTGTCTCTCGTGCGATTTGTTTTAGGGCCCAATAGTCTGTTATGTATAACATAGCTGGACGTACTGCCATTCTATATAGTTTTCCTTTTACTTTTGGTGGAAACCTCTTATAGAATCCCTGATGCTTCTCTCTACTTGCACCATCGTTATTACACACGGTGGGATATATCGCTGTGTATCTCTCTGTCTTCCTGTACGTACGAGCCCATGTATTTGAACCTAGACGTCTGTGGGACCGCCATTCCCTGGATACTGATTTGGGTGTACTCTTCAGTCTCACCACTAAAGTTACAATGCATGTATTCCGTCTTAGAGTGACTTATCCGTAAGCCTCTGCGCTCTAGTACTGCTCTCCACTGTTCTAGCTTCCCATTAAGCCCCATTTTAGATTCTGATATTAAGTCGATATCATCCACAAATAGCATGCACCATGGGACTGGCTCTTTTATGGACTTGGTCATCTCATCCAACATTACTGTAAAGAGAAACGGGCTCAATGCTGATCCTTGGTGGAGTCCCACTTCCACCGGGAAGAAGTCTGTGTCTCTGACTGGTGCTCGCACACACGTTTTTTCCCCGTTATACATCCTGTATTATTTTGATATACCTCTCTGGTACCCTTCTAAGTCGTAGGCTTTCCCAAATGAGTTGACGTGGCATACTATCATAGCCTTTTTCTATGTCAATGAATACCATATGGTGGTCCCTTTTTTGTCTTTATATTTCTCCATTATCCTCCTTATGACGTGTATAGCTTTTGTTGTAGATCGTCCTGGCATAAATCCAAATTAGTTTACCGCTATGTGAGATTCTCATCTAATTCTCGTGTCAATAACTCTTTCCCATAGTTTCATCACGTGACTCAATAGCTTTATTCCCCTGTAATTTGCACAACATTGGACATCTCCTTTTTTCTTATATATGGGTACTATGACACTGCTTCTTCATTGCTCTGGCATCCTCCCGGTTTTGAAGATAGTGTTGAATAAGCCTGTTAGCCATTTCAGGTCCTCGTCTCCCAGGCACTTCCACACTTCAATCGGTATGTTGTCTGGCCCCATCGCCTTAGCCCTTCCCATTTTCTTCAGCGCTCTCGTAACTTCGTCGACGGTGATGCTTCTACAATAACACTTGTTTTGTCGGTTTGGTTGGGTTGTTTTATTAATTGCAGTTTGTTGGTTAGGGTTCCGCCATCATTCCTCAGACCATACCCATAGACTCCATGCACTAACGGGAAGTGATCATTGTCCTTACCGATATGCCCATTAAACTCTCCTCCTGTACATATTTTCTCTTCACTAGGTATGTATCCCATAACGTGATCTAAACTCTTCCAGAACTTCTTTCTTTATGTTTCCCCCAATCTAACTTGTGGTGCATACACACTAACTACTGCCAATACTTCATCCCTAATTACTATTCTTAACAACATAAGTCTATCACCGTATCTTCTCACCTCCACTACATTATCCTGAAGTTCTTTGCCAACTAGAACACCTACTCTATTATTTGTTCCATTTGACCCTGAATACTAAAGTTTATAACCATTGCACTCTGTTGCTCTCCCACCTCACCATCTAGTCTCTTGAAGGCACGCTATCTAAACCCTACATCTCTTCATCACATCATTAACTCTAGTAACTTACTAGTTAGGGTTCCTACATTCCACGATGTCACTCGTAATCTATAACCCTTTTTCCCCATAGTTGCACCTTGTTAGGACTGTTTTCGTACGGAGTACTAACGGATTCTGCGTGAGACCAGAACAAATAGCACGGAATACTATTTGATTGGCGATCCAATCAGTGAGAACGAATAACTTGATCAATCTAACGATGAAACAAAAGTTAAGAATGAGTTTGAATCGATCAGGAATGAACTATGAACTTGGATGGGTGACTTAGGACGCTCTGGACGGCTAGGGTATGAAAGTATTCGAAGTTGGTATTTATAGGTTATCAGTTTTCATTCGTACGACTGAACCATTAGCATGGTTCAGTCGTGCGACTGACTCATGCGGTTGACACATACGCACGACTAAAGGTTCAGTCGTGCGACTGAGTCAATCTTATGTCTCAATCATACGACTGATCCAGTCACCTGGTTCATTCATGCGACTGGTCCATAAGTATAGTTCATTCATGCATATGGGCTATAAGTATGGTCCATTAGCATGATTAACCACATGACTAAGTTGAAAACATTTCTAAGTCATTATTGACTTAGAACTATGTACAACAACTTCAAACCTATATATTAAGTTCATACATGTGAATCACATTCAATACAATGATAATATGATATAATCAATCACCAATAAACATCAAAATGTATTTCATATATCATTGAATCATTACATTACATCAGATTACATCAGTGTAAGACATGAAAGACTTTACATTTAAGAACATAAACTAGGTATATAAAGATGTATCAACAAACTCCCGCTTGGAACTAGTTTAGCCTAATGTCTAACATTCTTCACATGCTCTTGAAACTTTTTGTACTTCTCTTCTCTTGTGACTCCCGCGTGAATCTCAAACGGGAAGCAGAGCCGTATGACTTGTTGGAATTATAGAGCTTGTACAATATCTTGCGAGTCACAGAATAGCGGCCACTTGTAGAGAGTGTAGACATCTTCAGAAGACAAGTTGGTTAGCCATATCGGGTCAAATACCCTGATAGTCTCGATTTTGCCCTCTTTATGCAAAACTGTGACTGCTTCTCCCGTCCGCCAGTCATAATACCACCACTTAAAGTGTGGAGTGAAGTCCTGATGCATCTCCCGTAGTGGGATCTTGGACATTGCGCGCGGGGGACTCTACTTCAGCACTACTTTTGGCCTTCCAGAGATAGGATCAACTTCGGTCTTATGTATGAACCTCTTAGGTTGTTAAGGCCTGATGTTGACCCATCTGGTGTGGCATTCCTTCTTGAGTGCTGTCTCGAACCAACCCGACACCTTCCTTGGGTTGGCGTACAAAAGATATAAACAGGCTAGCCTATTCAGCTCAAAACCGGGAAGAGTCTTCAGATCATGAGGATATCTGAAGTACTCAATCCCCTTCTCCCTCTTGACAGCATATACGTCCAAGTCTTCAAAATATACCCAACTTATGATCTTGCCCGACACCTTCTGATGCTTCTTTACTCGGTAGAGTTTGGTGTAGGCGTTTGGCTTTGGAGGTTCTCGTTGGGCTCTCATCTCCTTCAAACAAGCTGCTCATTCAGCCTTCTTTAACTCAAAATCAGTGTCTGTGGCTTGGGATTTATCTTCCTCTTTCTCTTTTTCTTTCACTTTCTCATCAAGATTTTCAAAAGTGTCACTGCCAAATGTTTCACCCAGATCAGGGATGACATTACCCTCACGGTCAGTGTACTCTGGATAATACTTTGATGTAATATCCTCCATCTCAATCTCATCCATGCCTTGAAGCTCTTCATTACTAATCACGTCGACCTCAGGAGCATCTTTGACGAGCTCGTCTGGATTTAATCTGAACATGTATGCGAGCTACTCGGCAGTTAGGTCGTGGATGATCTCTCCTTCCTCAGGAGTGTAGCTCACAGATCATCTTAAGATCCCTTGCAAATCAAGAATCATAGAGAGCTGAGTCCTGATTTGCTGAAGGGGGTGACATCATAGTCATCTGTCTGTTGAGCTTCATCTGTTTGATTAAACATTCAACACATAAAACATAATTCATTAATCAAGACATTTAAACAGTAATAATCATTAATTACATTAATGTAATACATAATTCAAGTACAAAAGTTTTAAATACATAAACATCTAATCATTACTTTTGCCTTGATTGGGCGTCTCTTCAGCTTGTGAAGCTAAGGAAAATGGTCTCTGATCTTGATTACGCTTTATGCGCCTCTCCCGAGCCGATGGATTTGAGGCTGATGCAGATGCATCACCTTCCTGATCATGCTCATCATCATCATCTCCATCCTTACCTTTCCCACTTCCTCCAGCCTCAACCTCGTCATCATCAACATCATCATCATCATCATCATCATCATCCGATTCATCATCAAAAGAGTCGTCATCATCATCATCTCCATCATCACCATCACCCTTTATCTTCAAGGGCTCACCCTTCATCCTTTTCAGCCTTAACATTAGTTTCTTGTTCTTCTTCTCCACCTCCTCAATCCTCTTAACCGATGCCATCAATAGCTCATTCTGTGCAGTAAGGGCACGGTGAGCTCTAGCCAACACTCTCTCGTGAGTAGCGTCCCTCTCTATCAACTAGGCTATCAGTTTGCCCTGAGCAGCATTGACTGCCATCAACTGATTCATCTGGTTAGCTCTCTGATCATCTATCACGAGTAGCTTGAGCACCAGTCTGTTGAGGCTAGCCAACTGCTCCTCTAGCCCAACAGTGGGTAGAGAAGATCCCTATGGAGGTGGGAATGAGATGGAAGTGCCAGCTTGGGGTATGGTAGGTGTGGTGGTGGATGTGGTATAGATGGGATTGGGAATGTGAGTGGGTTTTTGGTGGAATATATGAATGGGTAGTTGAGGTGGATGTGGATGTTTGTGTGGTGGTAGGAGTAGTAGTGGCTGTAGTGGTGGCAGTAGTGGTGGCAGTAGTGGTGGTAGGAGTGGTGGTAGTAGTGGCGGTAGGAGTGGTGGTTGTAGTGGTGGCAATAGTGGTGGTAGGAGTGGTGGTAGTAGTGGTGGTGGTGGAGGAGGTGATTAGAACAATCCTTCGACTCTTGCCCTTCTTGCCATGAGGCTGGGCCATCCTCTTCCTCCTCGAGCCCTTGGCAATCGGGGCTCCCCCTGGGCTAATTGGCTGGTATGGTGTATAAATAGGATCAGTGACATCAGTATCACCACCCTCAGAACCAGCCTAGCGTCCCCCAACCGTCTCTTTGCCCTTTTCGGTAGCCACGACTCGGCTACCAGCTGTCCTCGTCAGAGGCTCATCATCCGACTCCTCCTCGTCTTCATCTGCCAAGAAGTCTCGATGGATGGCAGCCTGCTCAAATCCACCGGGAGCTGAGGAACAACTGTGTGGAGGTAGTAGAGACATAGTAGACGTGTCGGCGGCTCGTGGATGACTCGAGCCAGCGTCTCCACCACCCTGACCATCATCATGGTCGTCATCATTGTCGTCGTCTTCGGCTGGAACCACAATGGGCTTGACATCGGAATCACTGTCTTCATGACGCCACTTCTCTCGAGCTGGCGCCACGTAGTCCTTGTTGGCCAGATGACTAAAAAGTCTCCTAACTGGGGGCTTCACCTGCTTCCCCCAGGACAACTTCATCCGACCTAGTGTGGTGTCATCCATCACCTTTAAACACACTATGTTGTCCTTCTCCTTTGGCAACTCAGGAAGCTTCTCATCACTAATCATCTGTAAGAACATCGGATATATGCAGAAGCCTTCCTTGCCCTTCATCTCGATGTTTTCTGTTAGATACGTGAAGAACATACGAGAAAAACTGAACGGGTGGTTCAGTACTAGTGCAACATATGCGTTCTGGATTTGGTCAGACATCTCATCAAATCCTCCATGCCGAGAGGCAATGCACTTAAGGATCACATGTGCCAGGTACTTAAACTGTGGGCACATGTTGCTCTTGTTTAGCACAACGGGATTGATGTCGCCGGTGTACTTGATCCATAAGAAACATCCCTTAACGGTAAGGGGATGTAGCTTGGTTGGGTAGGCTCCATCCTCACCCAAATCCAAGATCCTCCGGATGTCGTCCTCCCCGACGTCGATTTCTTGACCGAAGATAGAACTTCGGATGCGGTATAGCTCAACTCATCTATCGACTGGTATTCTCCCAGAATGCCTGCTGAATATACCTGTACAGTGTGCAGGGAGTCGAGATGGCTCTGTAAATCCTCGATCTACGTAGAAAAGAAATGATCCCGGCGAACTCAGAAGCATTCCGGGATGTAGCATCTAGATGAGCACAGATGTTGTGCTTGGTGCTCATCGTCTATCTCCGAGTCATGTTGCTGCAACATAAGAAACAAATACATTAGATCTGTTCATAAGAAACAACAATTGAGTTTGAACAGATTATGACCAACTGGTTCAATCGTACGATTGAACCATGCGACTGAGATCAGTCATACGATTGAGCCTACGATTGAACTTACTCGTATGTAATGCCGTGCGGTTGAATCAGTCGTACGACTGAGTCACCGATTGATTCAATCGTGCGATTGAATCGTGCGTCTGGCTCAATCGTGCGACTTAAGTTCATTAGCCTGTCCATTCGCATCTGCATTGTTCGAGTCCAAAAATTTTGAATCTTTGTCAAAACATTCAATTACATTCTGAGTTTAGATTCATTAGGTTCGCAGGGACTCGATATAACACTTAATGTCATTTAAATCAACGTTTATGTCCATTTAAGTGTCCTATTTTAGGTTTTTCAGTTAAGGTTCTTGTTTAGACAATTTCGTACTATTTTTGGTCAATTTATCTCCTTATTTGTCCCGATTTCATTCTCAAAGTACCTGTAGATGAACAATGAATGGTCAAAAACTAAATTAGAGAGGTAATCACACTAAGAAAATTTTGGCAGAGTGTCTAGGTAGTTAGGCATTTTTTGAAGGTTTTTAAAGTCAAGTAGGGTTTACGACCGACTGAGCCCCTTTTTATACTAATCTATGTTTCAGTTGTGCGACTGAACCTATACGCATGATTCATTCATGCGACTGAGGTTCAGTCGCATGACTTACTTAAAATTCTTTAGCCAGTCGTACGATTGGTTCATTCTTATGATCCAATCATATACTTTGCTCCATACTCATGGTCCAATCGTGTGATTAGCTCATACTCATGGTCCATTCGTGCGATTGGTCTATATTTATGGTCCAATCGTATGATTGGTCCATACTTATGATCCAATCATGCGATTGGCTCATTCTTATGAGTTTGACTTCACTTTCCCCAACCTTTCAAAACTTTAATTTTATATATGATATTATGACCATAGATCATCTCAGACATGATCCTTTTAACTGAAAACTTTTGATCAACTCAGACGCAATCCTTTTAATCAAAACTGTTTGATCACCTCAGACGTGATCCTTTTAACTTTAAGACCTTGTGATCACCTTAGACGTGATCCTTTTAACATTTCAGAAACAGGCTTTTATCAGATTAATGTTAGGTTCATATTGTGACATTCACAGATTTCCTCTTGTTACATAGTCCGACAACAACTCGATGCAGACATAACTAAAACTAAGAAAAACTTAAAACAAGCTGAATTAAGACAATCTTTTTGTATTTTTCATGTGAGGTGGGTTGAAAACATTTTAACTTTCCTTAAAAGTCTCCCCCTGAACAGAACAGCATTAAGCATTTACATCTTATCTAGAAAGACTCTTATGGAATCAAACAGACATAAACATAATCATTTGGGACCTTTTACATTTGTGTAACTACAAGGAATGTTATATTTAATAATTTCAGAGTCTTATTCATCTAAGAGTCATGAGGACTCACAGGAAATCATGCTAGAGTTATTATGTAGTACGTATTGATTTTGACCATCGGGGAATGCTGCCACGATGATTGTCAGTATATTTGTCCACCTAAATCTCTACACCGAATTTTTACAAACATTGGTGATTATTTAGGTTTATTATTTCAACAAGCATTTATGGATCCCACACTTATAAGGTAATCAACTTTCCTCAGGAGATTTTTGAGCGGTCTACGGGTTTTGACAAGAAGAAACTATTCCCAGAGCTTTCAAAGAGGTTTCAAGCCTCAGGTCAGTGCCATCGCACAGCAGAGAGGCACAAACAATGCCGAATTCTACAATATTTAGGTTGTGCTTATCCTTAGGTCAGTGTCATCGCACAGCAGAGAGGCACACAACCTATCTTCTTGTTAGATCAATTTTATTATACATACAACGCACCAATGACATCAGTCATTAGCTTGATTGCGTTTCACATTTTTTTTCACTTTGCTCATTTTTATGGTCGTCCGCACACATTTGTGGCGTTCATTTTGCTCTTCACCCCTTATTGGAAGTAAGTTGATTATGTTAACCAGAGATAAGATGGAAACCCACAGCTTGTTGAACGATTTAGTTTTAACGTTGTTCACCACTGAAGTCTACTTGTCTATTGTGTTGAATCTACCGACACATCATATAATGGACTAGCAACCCCTAGATATACTTTCTCTATGTAACCACAGTGGCAGACTAGCTTACTATCATATTTAACTTATTAGGCTGTGACTTCTTAGACTTATAAATTTCTGTAACTTTGAATATAGCATTTTAGAACATTTTAGATCTTTTGGTGTCCCAAACAATTCAATGCTTGTGTACTATCATTTTCCATTAAGTTGAATCGATTTCACTGATGTGATGTCTTTGCTTTTCAGCTTATCTGCCCACCCTCGTTTTTTTAGTAATTAAATACTAACTACTGAAACTAAAACTATTCCCCCCCCTAAAATTCTAAAACCAAAAATCTTTTTGTGTTTTTGAATTTTTAAAGACAGAAAAAAATAAAAGAAAAGAAAGAAAAATAAAAAATAAAGAATAAAACATAGAGTCGGACTATGAACTTCAATTTTTATCAAAAGCTTTTGTGTAGAGGTCGGCGCGTTGGAAATCCGTGTTTATTTAACAACATCGATTAATTGTTTTTCAAAACAGTCACGTATAAAGTGATATGTAATTCCGATGTGTTTAGTTTTTGAGTGTTGGGCCGGATTTTTAGGGACAACAATAGCAGCAGAATTATCAACAAAAATAGGGTTGTTAGAAAATTGCAAACCGCAGTCTCGCATTTGCTGTTGAATCTAGATGATTTGTGAACAGCAGCTTGCAGTGACAACGTATTCAGCTTCACATGTCGATAGAGCAACCGATGTCTGCTTCTTACACTGTTAGCTGACTAATCGTCTTCCAAAGAACTAACATCCCGCTGATGTTGACTTGTAATTCATCTTGCAACCACCGTAATCCGAGTCACTATACGTTGTAAGCTCAAAGTCATCATCATGAGGATACCACAACCCAAGTGTTGGAATACCCATCAGATAACGAAAAATCCTTTTTACCCTAATCAGATGATTTACTATTGGTTTTGCCTGATATCTGGAATAGAGACATGTGATATACATAATATCAGGTCGAGAAGCTGTGAGGTACATGAGAGATCCAATCATTCCTCGACACATAGTGGCATCAACCAGATCACCATTTTCGTCCGCTGCCACATCATGGTTCGTGGCAAGTGGAGTACCTGCAACCGTTGCATTTTCCATGTCGAACTGACTCAGGATATCTCTAACATATTTGGTCTGATGTAGGAAGATACCATTTGGTGTCTGATCTACTTGTAAACCGAGAAAGAACTTCATTTCTTCCATGGAACTCATTTTAAACTCAGCTTTCATCACAGATTCGAATTCTTTACATAATGTTTCATTCTTGGAACCGAAAATTATGTCATCAACATATATCTGGACCAGTAGTAAATCATCATCCTTTTCCTTGATGAACAACGTGCAGTCAATTACACCTCTGCGAAAGCGATGTTTCAGCAGATAAGTTGAGAGTTTCTCGTACCAGGCTTGAGGGGCTTGATGGAGCCCGTACAAAGCCTTGTCGAGTTTATGAACTCTATCCCGATGATAAGGATCCTCGAATCCTTCGGGTTGACTGACGTACACTGTTTCACGGATCTCACCATGAAGGAATGCACTTTTCACATCCAGTCGATAGACTTTAATCTCCATTAATAATGCATAGGCTAGGAAGATTCTAATTGCGTCCATCCTTGCCACAGGTGCAAACACTTCATTGTAGTCAACTCCTTCGACTTTCCTGAACCCTTGAACTACAAGCCTAGCCTTGTTTCTGATTATGACCCCTTGGTCATCTTTCTTACACCAAAGAACCCATTTAGCGCCAATCACCTTTGCACCTTATAGTCTGCGTTCAAGAGTCCAGACTCCTAACTTCTTGAACTGAAGGGGTTCTTCTTACATAGCACTTACCCATGCCTCAACTTTTAAAGCCTTGCTTACATACTTTGGCTCAACTTGAGACATGAAACATTGATAAGCACCATCGTGTAGATATCCCTTTTCCATGACTACCTCATAATCAGCTAAGAATAGTATATTTCTTGTCTGAACTCCCGATAGAATATCCCCGATGATGTTGTCCAGGGGATGATGCACATTTATTCGAGTTTCGGGGGTGGTGAGTACTGCTACTTCATTATCCAGATTCTGAACTGTTGGAGTATGGGGTTCAAAAGTTCCAGTTGCATCATGATCAGATGTTTGGTGTACTTTCGGTAGTGGGAACCTGCACCTCCTGGTTTTCACTCTCAGTTTCAAAGGCTTCATCAACGGAGGGAGAATCACTTACCTCAAGCTCTCCCCCTGAAGGGCTAGAAGTATCTTCTAATGAAACTGATGATGTTGAGTCTCGTGTAGGAATGTTCAGAACATCGTACATCATTCAAGCAGCTAACTCATCATCAAAATGGGAAGAAGGTTGATTGAAGGATTTAAAAAATCCATCACAGTCAAAGAAAAAGGAAGGTCATTTTCCCGCAGGGGGTGGTGTATCTTTGTACATCAACGTTGCACCACACTTCTACCTGACCAATTGAGTTATTTTAAACTCTTGCTATTTCTATCAAGCTCCTATTCTTCCGTTCAGCAACGCCATTCATCTGTGGAGTGCAGGCAGAAGTGAATTGGTGAAAAATCCCTTTCTCACGACAAAATGCCTCCATCCACTGATTCTTGAATTTTGTCCCGTTGTCTGAACGTAGTTTCCTGACTTTCAACTTGTAGTGTGATTCCAATGTGGTAACAAGATGTTTTAATGATTCAAATATCTCGGATTTAGCTTTCAGAAACATCACCCAAGAGAATCTTGAGTAATCATCTGTCACTACAAAGCAGTATCAATCCCCAGCTATGCTCTTTGTGCTGAGTGGACCAAACAGATCCATGTGTAGAAGCCCGGGAGGAATGTCAATAGAATTAACTTTCTTTAACTTGTGAGACTTCTTTGTCTGTTTCCCTTTCTTGCATGCTATGCAGAAGTCTGGAAGCTGGAAGTTCTTGACAGTAACTCTATCCACCAGATCATTCTGAACCAAATGATTCATCTTCCTGGGCTTGATGTGTCCCATTGTCCTATGCCAGGAAATTGAATATCTTTTTATTGCTTTTGACAAGAAGCACTGAGCAGTAGACTCAGTTATGGAGGCTTTGGATAGGTCCAAGACATACAGGTCGTTATATCTTAAAGTCGATATTAGAATTTGCTCCTCCGGGATGACATACTCCTTCTTCAGTATGTAGCACTTCTTGTGGTCAAATACAACCTTGAATCCCTTATCACAGATTTAGAAGACAGAAAGCAAGTTGTTTTGCAATTGCTGAACGTAGTTGTTAGGACCGTGTACCGACGGAGTACTAACTGATTCTACGTGAAACCGAATCAAATAGCGGGGAATTCTATTTGATTGGCAATCCAATCAGGGAGAACGTTAATCGGATCAAACCTAACGATTAGAATATGTCAAGAATGAAATAGGAATGATCTGAAACGTTCTATGAACTTGGAAGGGACGAACTGGACGAACTTTGACGGTTAGGGTGGTGAATTCTCGAAGTGTTAAATTTTTCCACGAATTAAGTGGTATTTATAGGTTACAGATTTCATTCTTATGACTGAGCCAAGCGACTGGCTTAGTCGTGCGACTGAGTCATACGATTGATTCATTCGTACGACTGAGTCAGTCTTATGACTCAATCGTGCGATTGACTCAATCACCTGGTTCAGTCGTGCAATTGGCCCATTCGCATGGTCCAGTCATGCGACTGAATCATAATACTTAGTTAAACACATTCTGGAACTTTTAATGATTCAGAACTATGTCTAACAACTATAAACCTATATAACACGTTCATATAAGCGTGTAACAATAAATAATATTAATAGATATAACATTAAACAACCAATAAACATTAAACAACCCTTAGACATTCACAGAAGAGTTTTACATTACAAATATTCAACATTACATATGTGTTACAAGATGAAAGTTTATTACATTGAAGCTCACTAGACTAGAACTAGGAACATGTGTACCAACAAACTCCGCCTTGGACCTAGTTCTATCTAAACTTTGACTTCCTTCTTGAACTCTTCAAATCTCTTCACTCGTTCTTCCTTTCAAACCCCGGCAAGGATATTGAGTGCGAAGCATAGACGTATGATATGCTGAAACTGTAGTGCTTGCACTATATCTTGCGTGTCAAAAAATAGTGGCCACTTGTATAGCGTATAAACATCTGAAGCTGACAAGTTGATAAGCGACATGGGGTAGAACACCCTTATTGTGTCCACCGTTCCTTCCCTATCCAAAACAATGACGGCCTCTCCAGAGCGCCAGTCATAGTACCACCACTTAAAATGCGGGGTAAAGTCCTGTGGCATCTCCCTCAATGGAATTCTGGACATCGTACGCGGAGGGCGCCACTTCAGGACTATCTTTGGAAGACCGGTGATGGGACTCACTTTAGTTCTTCGGATGTACCGTGTAGCCTGCTGTGGTCTGAAGTTTACCCATCTCGTCCGATATTCCCTTTTCAGGGCAGCCTCAAACCTGCCTGACATTTTCTTCGGGTCAGCATATAGTAACTTCAGGCGTGCCAGCTGGTTGAGCTCGAACCCGGGGAGAGTCTTCAGATCATGAGGGAATCTGAAGTACTCGATTCCCCTCTCCCTCTTCACTGTATAAACTCCAAGGTCCTCAAAATGAGCCCAAGCAATGATCTTCCCTGACACCTTCATGGTCTTCTTGACTTTGTAGAGCTTGGTGTAGGTACTCGGAGTTGCTGTAGCACGTTGGGCTCGGACCTCAACGAAGCAAGCCACCCATTCTGCCTTTCGGATATCGACATCAGCGTGCGAGGCTTGGGCTTGGCTTGTTGATGCTTCAGCTCCCTTTTCCTTCTCACTGAGTTTCTCCAAAATATTACTGCCGAGAGTGTTTACCAGATCTAGAAACAAATTGCCCTCTCGGTCAGCGTTTTCTGGATAATGCTAATCTGTGATGTGTTCAATCTCAATCTCTTTAACATCATTAAGCTCGTCATCATCAGCATCATCAAAAGTTGGAGCATCCTTTAATATCTCGTCAGGATTTAGGCGAGATATCTCAGCAAGTTGCTCGTCAGTTAGGTCGTGAATTATTTCTCCTTCTTCAGGAGTATAACTCACCGACCTTCTGACGATCCCCTGCAGATCAAGAATCATTGTGAGTTGAGACTTGATTTGTTGGAGGGGAGCAACATCGTGCTCATCTTGCCAAAATCCCGGATCTGCTTGATTTAAACATGTAGAATAGCAATCATTAGTATGTAATCAAGATAAATAATCATCAAGCATTAAATATTTACATAAGTTACATAAACATTGAAAGATGATTCAAGTACAAAAGTTGAATAATAAAACATCTAATCTGTACTTTTGCCCTGAATCATAGCTGGATCTTCAGCGGATGGGAAGTAGGCGGGGCAGCCAATGATGCTCCCTGGTCTTGTTTCCTCTTGGTCCTTTGTTCTTGACCAGGAGCAGAGGCAGATGCAGCTGCATCCCCTTTATCATCATCATCATCATCCTTGCTTCTTGCCTTGCCATCACCCTCCTCATCATCATCCTCACTTTCGTCTTCTTCATCGTCATCCTCTTCATCATCACCATCATCCTCTCCTTCACCTATCTTCAATGGCTCAACTTGCGACCCTTTCAGCTTGAGCAAGATCGTCTTCTTGGCCTCCTCCAACTCCTCAATCTTCTTAAAAGATACGACATTTTGCTCCTGGAGTTGGGAGATCTGCTCAGCTTGCTGAGCAATATGCTGAGCTTTAGAAGCATTTTGCTCCTCAAGCTGACGAAGCCTAGCCGACTAGTCCTCGTCGGCAGCTAGCAGCTTCAGCACCATTCGGTTAGGTGCTGCAAGCTGGTCCTCCACTCTAATAGGAGGGAGGGATGATCCTGCGGGAAAGGAGGATAGGCCGGCTTGGTGGCTCGTGGTGGTGGTAAAGATTGGGGGTAGTATAGAGGTTGTAGGTGGTGTAGTGGTGGTGGTGAAGATTGGGGGTGGTATAGAGGTGGTAGGTGGTGTAGTAGTAGTGGGTGGAGGAGTGGTAGTGGGTGGTGGAGTGGTAGTAGGGGTGGTTGAGGTAGTGGTGGTGGCTGTGGAGGTAGTGAGTAGGGTAAACCTCCTTCGCTTGGGCTTCAGCCCATGTGGCTGAGCCATCCGTTTCCTCCGAGTCCCCCTGCACCCGGAGGCTCCCCCTCGGCTACTGGGAGAGTCTGGGATGTAAGATGGGTTAGTGACAGTCTCCCCAGACCCTCCAGGACATCCGCCAACCGTCCTAATACCCCTCTCCGTGGCTACGACACGGCTTCCTACCACTCATACCAGGGGCTCATCATCCGACTCTTCTTCCTCATCAGGCTGAAATCCCTGATGGAAACAAGCACTCTCTGCTCCTCCTTGGGTGGATGATGGAGATGTCAAATCGGTAGTAGTGGCCCTAGATTGTGTGGGGCCAGTATCTCCACCATCACCGTCATCATCATCTGAATCATCATCCGGAACCGCTATCGGCTCCGAGTCCGAATCACTATCATTATGACGCCACTTTTTCCTAGCTGGCCCCACGTAATCCTCACGGGCCAAATGCCCAAATAATCTCCTCACCGGGAGCTTCACCTGCTTCCCCCGGTATACCCTCATTCTCCCCAGTGTCGTATCATCCATAACTTCCAATACGACTGCATCATCTTTCTCCTTAGGCAGCTGGGGGAGTTTCTGATCGATAATCATCTGAATGAACCTTGGGTACATACAGAAACTCTCCTTCCCCTTGGCCTCGATGTTCTCCACCAAGTAGGTGAAGATCATCCTGGAGAAGCTAAAAGGATGGTTCAGCACCAGTGCAGCATATGCATTCTGCATCTGGTCTGACAACTCATGAAAGCCGCCCTTCCATGATGCGATGCATCTAAGAAGTACATGTGCCAAGTATTTGAACTGGGGGCACAAGTTTCTCTTGTTGAGCATACTTGTGTTGATGTCCCCAAAATACTTGGCTCTCATGAAGCAGCCATGGACGGTAAGGGGATGTAATCTAGTAGGGCAATCAGCATCATCCCCAAACTCAAGAACCGTCCGTATATCCTCTTCGGTGATCTGGATGGCCTCCGTAAAAATCAAACTCCTGATGGTGTGGGGATCGGTAGTCCTGTCTACAGCAGCGTTTTCCCAGAACGCCTGCGGTATCGATCGGTAAGGAGTGCAAGGCGCTAAGATCGCACGAGAGATCCTCGAGCATCATAAAAATGTGATGATCCCAGCAAACTCCGCAGAGTTCCGGGAAGTCAGGTTGAGATAAGCACAAATGTTGTGCTTAGAGCTCATAGGCCATCTGCTCGTCATCTGTGACACAAAGTAAATAAATGTTAGTACGTGTCAAGGTATGCCAGACTTGTTTCATGTAATTGAACATTTTGTTCAGTCATGCGACTGAACTGAGTGATTAAATTTAGTCATGCGACTGAGCTGGACGACTGAGCTCTAGTCATGCGATTGAGCTCATACGTGTGACTGAGTGAAGCGATTGGACTTAGTCGTGCGATTGCTCATGCATTTACCTCAGTCGTGCAATTGATCTTAGATGCATGGTTCAGTCGTGCGATTGAACCATTCGTCCAACTCAGTCGAGCGATTGAGTCTAGTCGTCCTGCTCAGTCGTGCGATTGGAGTTCATTAGTGTGTCCAGTCGCATGACTGACTGTTTGTCCTTTCAAATCCAATTTTTGAGCAATACTTGATGTTAAACGTTGTGTATTGGCTCATTAGACTCGCAAATGTCCGACTAAACACCTATTAACTTTAATTTGATCAATGAGCTTAGTTTTAGTGGTTTATTAGTCACTTTTTAGTCCGGTTACTGTTAGGTCACATTTTAGATCCATTTGACGTGTAGGAATGGATTTTAGTGATACAACACATCGCGTAGTACATGTATAATCAATACCAACGTCAGAGAGAAACAAACAAAGGTCAAAATCAATCAAACGTAATTTTGGCAGAGTGCGGTTGTGTCGTACGATTTGGGGGCGATTTGAGTGAATGGAGCGACTGAGGCCGATTCACCCTCTATTTATACTAGGGCACACTCCAGTCGTGCGACTGAACCTAGTCTCATGATTGATTCGTGCGATTGAGCTTCAGTCGTGCGACTCGCCCAATCGGTCACCTCCAATCGTACGATTGAGGTTCATTAGTGTAACTGTCACAGTCGGTCACCTCCAATCGTGTGATTCGGCTCATTAGTATGGTCTAATCGTACGATTGGACTCATTCGTAAGGTCCAATCATACGAATGGGTCATACTTATGAACTTTTGACCTTTTGACCGTTCGACACTTAGTTTCTTATAACAGTAGATAAAACATTTTGAGCATTGGATCATCTCAAACATGACCAATTTAAGATTAAAACTTTTGATTACCTCAGACGTGATCCATTTATCCACCTGATCACCTCAGACGTGATCCATTTATCCACCTGATCATCTCAGACATGATCTATTTATCCACCTGATCATCTCAGACGTGATCCATTTATCCACCTGATCATCTCAGACGTCATCCATTTATCCACCTGATCATCTCAGACATGATCCATTTATCCACCTGATCATCTCAAACGTGATCCATTTATCCACCTGACCATCTCAAACATGATCCTTTTACTTTTTCAGAAACAATTGATTTATGATTAACGTTAAGTTCAATTTGTGACATTTACAGAGATGAATAACATAGCACAGTCCGACATTGACACACTTTACACATAACTTAAAAGACTAAACTAAGTAACAAAATAAACATGTTTTTGTGATTTTCTTAGGGTTGGGTAGATCAGCCTATTAGCATTAACATCATTTCCAAGACAGATTCTTTTGGAATCAGACAGGCATAAACTCAATTACTTGGAACTTTTTATACATTTATTGAAATGGAAACTAGCATATTTAAATATCACAGTATCTCATTCATCTAAGACTTCTAAATTCTAACTGGAAATCATTTTTGATCTGATACGTAACACACATTGATTATCAACATCAGGCGGTGCATCCACGACGATTGTCAATATACTTATCCACTTAAATCCATACACAGACTTTTGACACATATTGGTGATGTACTAGATTACATTATTTCAACCAACATATGTAGATCCCACGCTTATATAGTAATCAACATTCCTCAGGAGACTTTTGAGCGGTCTACGGGTATTTTGACAAGAAGAGACTACTCTCAGAACTTCAAAGAGAAGCCGAGCCTCAGGTCAGTGCCACCGCACAGCAGAGAGGCAGCAAACAACAGTGAATTCTAGAATATCTAGGTTATGCTTATCCTCAGGTCAGTGCCATCGGACAGCAGAGAGGCACACAACCTATCTCCTTGTTAGAGCATTTCTTATTTTCTTTTGCACATAACGCACCAACAACATATGTTATCAGCTTGATTGTGCTTAATTTCAATTTTTTCGTGCTTTGCTCTTTTTATGGTCATCCGCACTCTTTTGGTTGTGTTAATTTGCTCGTCATCCCTTATTGGAAATAACTGATTGTGTTAACCAGTGATAAGATGGGAACCCACAGTTCGTTAAACAGATTAATTTAAATTGTGTTCACCAGTGGTGTCTACTGGTCTATCGTGTTGAATCTACCGACACATCGTATAGTGAACTAGCACCTCCCTAGATCAACTTTCTCCGTGTAATTACAGTAACACCCAAGCGTACTATCATTTTCCCAATTTGTTAGACTAAGAGTTCTCTGACTAACAATTTTCTGTGATTTAATATAAACTAAAATTGCAAAAATTTAAAATCTTTTTAGTGTCCCAAGTAACTAGACGCCTTTGTACTCTCACTTTCCATTGTGTAGAATCACAGTCTTATATTTGTTGTTTTTGCCTTTTAGCTTATCTGCCCTTCCTTTTTTTAAGTAAATAAATACTGAAAGTAAACTAATCTCCCCCTAAAATTCTAAAACAGAAAATCTTTTTGTTTTTTCGGATTTTTATAAGACAAGGAAATTAAAAAAATAAAATAAAATAAAAAACTGAACTAGTGTCGGACTATGCATCTGTGTCTTCAGAGAGAATGTCACTTTTCTTTTTCACGTCGTTGACCTCTAACAGATAGAAAAATCTGGGTTTATCAAATGGTTTGGTGTAGAGGTCAACGCGTTGAAAATCGGTGTTTATCTTAACCACATCAATTAATTGTTTGTCATCCGCGTATGAAGTGATACTTTATGCCGATGTGTTTTGTTTTAGGGTGTTGAACCGGATTTTTAGTTACAGCTATGGAAGCAGAGTTATCAACATATATAGGGGTGTTAGAGAATTGCAAACCGTAGTCCCGCATTTGCTGTTGGATCCAGATAATCTGAGAACAGCAGCTTGCAGCAACAACGTATTCAGTTTCACAGGCTGATAAGGCAACCGAGGTCTGCTTCTTGCATTGCCACGTGACTAGACGCCTTCCAAAAAACTGACACCCTGCTGATGTAGACTTGAAATTCATCTTTCAGCCGCCGTAGTCTGAATCACTATACGCCATTAGCTCAACGTCATCATCATGAGGATACCACAACCCCAGTGTTGGAGTACCCTTCAGATAACAAAAGATCCGTTTCACCCCGATCAGATGATTTACTTTCAGTTTTGCTTGATATCTGGAGCATAGACATGTGGCATACATGATATCTGGATGTGAGGCAGTGAGATACATGAGAGATCCGATCATCCCATGATACATAGTGGCATCCACCAGATCCCCATTCTCACCAGAAGCCACATCATGATTTGTGGCGAGTGGGGTACCGGCAGCGGTGACATTTTCCATATCAAAGCGACTAAGAATGTCTCTGACATACTTAGTCTAATGCAGAAATATACCGGTAGGTGTCTAATCCACCTGTAATCCCAGAAAGAACTTCATTTCTCCCATGGCGCTCATTTCAAATTCTGCCTTCATCACAGATTTGAATTCTTTACATAGATCTTCGTTTCGTGAACCGAAGATAATGTCATCCACATAAATTTGCACCATAAGTAAATCTCCGTCTCTTTCTTTGATAAACAGCGTGCAGTCAATCACACCCCTGCGAAACCCTTGTTTCAGCAGGTGGGTGGAGAGCTTCTCATACCAGGCTCGAGGAGCCTGATGGAGCCCATACAGAGCCTTGTCCAAATTGTAGACTCTGTCCTGATGATAAGGATTTTCGAATCCCTCGTGTTGACTGACGTAGACCTCTTCACGGATTTCCCCATGCTGGAATGCACTCTTTACATCTAGTTGATAGACTTTGATCTTCATGTAAGATGTGTAGGCTAGAAAGATGCGGATTGCTTCCATTCTAGCCACTGGTGCAAAAACTTCATTATTGTCGACTCCTTCGACTTGTCTGAAGCCTTGAACAACCAACCGTGACTTGTTTCTGATAACAACCCCTTGGTCATCCTTTTTGCAGCGTAGCACCCATTTGGTGCCTATCACTTTAACTCCTCTAGGCCGGTCAACGAGTGTCCACAGTCCAAGCTTCTTGATCTGTAGCAGCTCCTCTTGTATAGCATTCACCCAAGCCTCATCCTTCAGGGCATCGCTTACGTGTTTGGGTTTGACTTGAGATACAAAGCATTTGAAGGCCCCATTATTCACGTAGCCCTTTTCCATAATTGAAGCGTAATCAGCAGAATACAACTGATTTCTCGTCTGCACGCCGGAGTGTAGATCTCCAATGATAGCCTCCGGCGGATGATTCATACTGATCCTAGTCACAGGTGTTGTAGGGACGACAACTTCAGTATCCAGATTTGTGACAGGATGTTCAGTATCCGTACGTCCAGATGCATGTTCAGCAGCTGATGAGATTTCCTCTTGATTAACATTTTGCTCAAGGGCTATCTCAGCGGCTTCTTCCTTATCTGATGAGTCATCACTCTCATCCTGATCAGCTATTGAAGATCCAGATGAACCACTCGCAGGAGTTGTATTACTAGTATCCAGATCGGTGTGTTTAGAACATCGTGCATCATCTGAGTAGCAATTTCTTCATCTGAATCTATCTGGGGAAGATTGAATGATTTGAAAAAGCCATAGTAGTCGAAGAACGACAATGGACCTTTTCCAGCAGGGGGTGGTGAATCGTTGTACGTCGACATTGCACCATACTTCGACCTGACCTGTTGAGTTGTTGTAAACTCGTTTGTCTGGTATGCTGTATCCTAGAAAGATCCCCTGATCTGCCTTTTCACTGAACTTGCCCTCCGGAGTTTTCTTCAGTAACGTACATGGAGCTCCGAATGGTTCCAGATACTCCAGGTTAGGTTTACGTTTCTGAAGCAACTCATAGCAAGTCTTCCCATGCCTCTTGACAAATGACACACGATTAAGTGTGTAGCATGCATTGGTAACAACTTCATTCCAGAACTGCATTGGCAGCTTTGAATCTGCCAACATTGTTGGTACACATGTCCCTAGTTCTAGTCTAGTGAAATCAAATGTAATAGACTTCTATCTTGTAACACGTATGTAAGGTTTAATCATTGTAATGAAAACTCTTTAATGAATGTTTGCTTGATTGCGTAATGTCATATCTATTATTATTGTTGGTTGTTATACGCATAATATGACCATGTTATATAGGTTTACAGTTGTGAGACACAGTTCTGAATCATTAAAGGTTCAAGAATGTGTTTGACTAAGAATCTTATTCAGTCACACGACTGAACCATGCGAATGGTTCAATCGCACGGTTGAACTAGGAGATTGAGTCAATCGCACGGTTGAGTCATCAGACTGACTCAAGCGTACGAATGAATCAATCGTATTACTCAATCGCACGACTAAGCCAGTCGTAAGGCTCAGTCGCACGAATGAGATCTGTAACCTATAAATACCACTTAATTCGTGAAAAAAAAACACTTCGAATACTGTAAACCCTAATCGACCCAGAACGTCCAGTTCGTCCCTTCCAACTTCATAGAGCGTTTCAGATCATTCCTAGGCCATTCTTAACATTTTCTAATCGTTAGGATTGATCTTGATTTCGTTCTCCCTGATTGGATCACCTATCAAATAGGATTCCGCACTATTTGATCTGGTACAACGAAGAATCAGTTAGTACTCTGTACGTACACGGTCCTAACAAGTGGTATCAGAGCATTGGCTCTTGATTCTTCGTTCGATTCAATCAAGTTTTTGTCAAAAGTCTACGTTTTTAGCGAAAAGATCAGTTCTTTCTTCTCAAAACCGAGTCTTTACGTGTGCATGTTCTAAAAAGTTAGTATTTTTCGACTTCCAGCCGTCTAGGGTGTAAAAAAACCTTGTTTTAGGTCAAAAGTTTAAAAAAAATTGATTTCTGAAGTCCAGTCACCCAGTTCAATCGCCCGATTGAGTCAGTCGTTTAGCCAGTCGCCCGATTGAGTCAATCGCCAACTCCAGTCGCCCAGCTGAGTCGTTCGGTGTGTTCAGTCGCCTAAGTATCTCAGTCGCCTGTTCATTCATACGTTTGAGTCCAATCGCATATAGCTAGTGTCAGTCGCATCCCAGTCGTACATCCCAATCGCATTAGCAGTTTAATTCACAAGTTAAATTAATAAAAGAATGGACTCAGAAAATTATGCCATGTCAGCTGGAAAGGACTCGAGGATACAAAACTTGTTGTTACTGGAGAATGAGATAGGAAACCATAACAAGCTACCCAAACTATTGACTATAGAGGACTTTCCACAATGGAGACAACGTTTTGAGATTTATCTTAATGGCGTGGACACTAACTTATGGAACTCTATTGAGGTTGGTTATAAAATACCCGTGGGAGCTGATGGTGTTCCTTTGACTTTGAGTGGACTCACCGATACACAAAAGGTTGCCTACAATGCAGAGAAGAAGGCCTATGCTATTTTGACTCAGTCCATTCCCAAGCCCATTTTTCACCAATACTCAGAGCACAAGCAAAGTAAAAAATGATGGAAGTTCTTGAGAAGAGGTATGATGGAAATTCTAATTTAAAGGCACTGAAAGGTAAAGCATTGAAGAAGGAGTTTGATAACTTCTCAGCAATTGGGAATGAAAGCTTGGATGAAATCATCGATCGTTTCTATCATCTGATGAGTGAACTTCACACTCATGGTGTTAAGACGTCAATGGAAGACAAAGTTTTAAGCTTGGCAGATGGTCTACCTGAAAAGTGGGATTCATTCATTTCCACTCTGCGATACAACTCAGTTTTAGAAACCTTGGATATAAATGACTTTATTCTAAAACTGAGAGAGGAAGAAGTGCGACACAAGTACAAGGCAAAGAAGGGTTCTTATGCTCAAGACCCCTCACTCTACAATGTCACTCCTACTTCCACCCCTGCTGCAAAGTCTTCCGGTGCTCCTCTGCAAACAGCCTTCGTGTCCAATGCATCTCCAATTGCTGAACAAGGCTCATCATCTGCAAATGAGTCTCATGGTGCATCTGGAGTTATTCAAAGTCCCATTGTTATTCAGTCTGCAAAGTTGACGACAGAAAATCTGGGAAAAGTAACAGTGGAGGTTGCTAAAGAGCACATGGATCTACTTGCTGCTGTTGTGCACTCTTATGATGGTTTGGTGGCGGGCAAGATTGGTAATTGCCACCTTGCTGATGAAGATTACGAGCAAGTAGATGAGAATGAGCTGGAAATAATGGACATTATGTGGGCTCTTGCAAGTGCTGTCCGAAGAGCCAAGAAATTTGTGAAGAAAACAGGGCAAAATCTCGTGGCTACTAAAGATACAACCTTTGTTTTTGACAAGTCTAAAGTCACGTGCTTCAATTGTGGAGAAAAGGGCCACTTTAAAAGGGAGTGTTCGAAGCCTAAGAAGACTGGGAACGGGAATCCATTTTCTTCGTTCAACAGGCAAGATAAAGACAAGAAACCAACGTCCACGGGAAGTGATTCTAAAGCTATGGTAGCACAAGGAGATGAAGGACAAGACTGGTCCTTTCGATTCGTGTCTGATGAAGCTAACATAGCGTCTGTGGAGAACTTGAACGAAGACTCAGCAAGTGAAGGGGAAAGCTCAGCTGAGGTTGATATTGCTGATTTGGAAGAGACGTTTGATGAATTGTCCAGAATGAATTCAGAATCTGAAGCAACCTACGTCTCAGAATGCTTTCATGGCTGGCACGTCGACATCTACACAGGTACAATCTAAAGATGAATTATTTGATAAACATGCTTGTGTTGAATGTGATAAATTTAGGGAAAGCATTGATCTAAAATTTGCTAGGTTGTTAGAACACAACGATAACTTAGTAAATGACTTAAAACTGTGCTCAGAAGCTAATCGTGTCTTAAAACAAAATGAGAGCAGTTATAAGGAGAAGTTAGATGCGTTGCAGAAGCAACTAAAGGAAACTGAAGTTGTCGCCTTTAACCAAGAAAATGACATTAAATACTACTTAAAGACCATTGAGGAGACTAAAAAGGACAAAGCGGTTTTACAAGTAGAAAATGAGTCTTTGAAACAAAAACTACATAGTTTAGCGAGTTCTTCGCACATTTTGAAAAACTTGGTTAAAGAACGCAATAATGGGGAGGGATTGGGTTACAAGGTAGTTCCACCACCACATGAGATCCTTTTGAACACAAAACAACGTCCAATTAATAACAACCAAATTAAGGATCATGTGGTGACAACTCCTTTGGTTCGTGATCCGGACACAGCAGTTAAGCCTGCTTCTCCGGATGATGATTAGAAAACCTCAGCATCAAGAAATGTCAATGCTGAGAAACGGGTGGAAGCAAATGTCCAAACATCTCTTGGTTTGGAGTCAAAATCAAATATAACACAAACCAAGATATCTAAAACCACTCAAGTTAAATCAGTTAAAAGGGATAATATTCAACCTCCAAGACAAATTAATCAAAACATTAAACAAATTAAGTTTGTTAAAGAGGGTAAATGTCCAAAGACTGAGACCAAAAGGCCCACTCCTGAGGTTTACTCCCCACCCCAAAAGAGAACTCCTAGTCTATTTGAAAGGAGATCCTGCTACTCTTGTGGGAAACGAGGTCAGATCTCTTCAAACTGTCCTCGTTATCAGACACCTAGGACTAAGATCGAATTAGATCACGATGTCAATCCAGTTCCAAAATAGAGATCTAAGACTTCATTTAGGTCTAACACACCTGCTTGATCTTATACCTCTCCTCCTCACCACAGACAAAATAGACAAGTCACTGGCAAGTCTGTGATGCCTGAGGTGAAACCAGTTTTGGAACCTAAACCAAAGATACAAACTGTCAATCAATCAAATGTCTACCACAAACAATCTTTCCATAAAGATGGTATGTGGAAGCCTAAATCATCTGAAGTGTCTGATAGCAAAGACAAGTTGAAGGTTGATGTCCCACCAACTGACAAAGGACAGTGGGTCGAGTTCATCATGTGTGATGCCTCTGGGAAACCCAAGCCAGTCAAGGCTTGGGTCCCCCTCCTTAACTGATTGTTTTCAATTATGTGCAGGTTGTCCACTACAGTGCTTCAACAAATACATGGATTGTGGATAGCGGGGCTTCTAGGCACATGACAGGAAACAAGTCTCTTCTTTTAAATGTCAAACAAATTAAAGGGGGACATGTTTCCTTTGCTGGTAACAAAGGAGGATACATTACTGCTCAAGGCGAAGTAGGTAATGAGAAGGTAAAGTTTGATAAAGTAAATTTTGTTCAACAACTAGAAAACAATTTACTTTCAGTGTCTCAGATATGTGACAAGGGCTTCAAAGTTATGTTTGACAACCGAAAATGTTACATACTGAAAAAGGAGATGGAGATTCCAGAGAAGCAGGTTTTGATGTCTGCATCCAGGTACAATGATTTATATGTATTGGATATGTCTAATGTTTCTACCTCTGAGTCTACAGCTCAATGTTTTCTATCAAAAGCGACAGAGAAGGAATCCATCTCATGGCACAGAAGGATGGGACACATCAATCACAGGAAGATGAATCATCTGATTCACAACAACCTAGTTGAAGGAGTTACAGTCAAGAACTTCCAACTTCCTGATTTTTGTGTCTCATGCAAGAAGGGAAAGCAGACCAGGAAATCTCACAAGACCAAGCACGTCAACTCAATTGAGATGCCCCTGGAGTTACTACACATGGATCTCTTTGGTCTAGTCAACACAAAGAGTATAGCAGGGGACTGGTACTGCTTTGTAGTCACAGATGACTACTCAAGATTCACCTGGGTGATGTTTCTGAAAGCTAAATCAGAAACGTTTGAATCATTCAAGGTGCTCGTCACGACTTTGGAGTCACTCTACAACCTGAAGGTGAGGAAGATCCGTTCTGACAATGGCACAGAGTTCAAAAATCAGTGGATGGATGCTTTCTGCAAGGAAAAGGGAATTGTTCATCAGTTCTCTTCCGCATACATGCCACAGATGAATGGAGTTGCAGAACGAAAGAATCGGAGCTTAATTGAGACTGCGCGAACCATTTTAGCTGATTCAAAGCTCCCAGTTCAGTTCTGGAATGAGGCGGTTGCAAATGCCTGCTACACGCTTAATCGTGTGTTAGTAGTCAAAAGGCATGGCAAGACTTGTTATGAGCTACTTCAGAAGAGAAAGCCAAATTTGGAGTATCTGGAACCATTTGGAGCTCCATGTACATTGCTGAAGAAGACTCAGGATGGCAAGTTCAGCGAGAAAGCTGATCAAGGAATATTCTTAGGATACAGCATCCCAGACAAGCGAGTTTACAATAACTCGACAGGTCAGGTAGAGGTGTGGTGCAACGTGGATGTTCAGAGATACATCACCCCTCCTGCTGGAAAAGGTCCATCATCATTCTTCAATTATGATGGCTTTTTCAAATCCTTCCATCTTCCATAATTTGATTCAGAGGATGAGGTTGCTACCCAGATGATGTATGATGTTCTTAACTCACCGAATCTGGATTAAGCAACATCACACCTACTGATGGTACCTCAAGTTCCTCAACTCCTGCTCATGATGAGAGTGATGATTCATCAGGTGATGAAGAAGCAGCTGATTCTAACCCTGCGCATACAGCGAATCAACAAAGTGAGTCATCAGCTGCTGAACCAGCTGTGGGAAATCCAGATACTGAACCTGTAGTCACCAATCTAGATTCTGAGGTTGTGGTTCCTACCACACCAGTGACTAGAATCAGTGTGAATCATCCCCCCACGTCTATCATTAGGGACATTCAATCCGGTGTGCAGACAAAAAATCAGTTGTACTCTGCTGATTATGCTGCAGTCATGGAGAAGGGTTATGTCAATGACGGGGCTTTCTCATGTTTTGTTTCACAAATCGAGCCTAAATATGTCTGTGACGCACTGAAAGATGAGGCCTGGGTCAATGCCATGCAAGAAGAGCTACTCCAGTTCAAGAAACTTAGTGTCTGGACACTAGTTGACAGGCCGAAAGGAGTCAAGGTAATTGGTACCAAATGGGTACTAAAGTGCAAGAAGGATGACCAGGGTGTTGTTATCAGAAACAAGGCACGGTTGGTTGTTCAAGGCTTCAGACAAGTCGAAGGAATCGACTACAATGAAGTCTTTGCTCCCGTAGCTAGAATGGAAGCTATTCGTATCTTTCTAGCCTACGCCTCTTACATGAAGATCAAAGTTTATCAACTAGATGTTAAGAGTGCATTCTTGCATGGGGAAATCCGGGAAGAGGTATATGTCAGTCAACCCGAAGGATTCGAAGATCCTTATCATCGGGATAGAGTCTACAAGTTAGACAAGGCTCTGTATTGGCTACATCAGGCTCCTCGAGCTTGGTATGAAAAGCTCTCCACTCATTTGTTGAAACATGGTTTTCGCAGGGGTGTGATTGACTTACATTGTTCATCAAAGAAAAGGATGGTGACTTGCTTATGGTGCAGATCTATGTGGATGACATCATCTTTGGATCTAGAAATGAAGCTTTGTGCAAAGAGTTCGAATATGTGATGAAGGCAGAGTTTGAAATGAGTGCAATGGGAGAAATGAAGTTCTTCCTAGGATTACGGTGGATCAAACACCAACCGGCATTTTCTTACATCAGTCCAAGTATGTCGGCGATATTCTAAGTCGCTTTGACATGGAAAATGTGTCTTCTGCCGGTACCCCTCTCGCCACAAATCATGATGTGGCTCCTGATGAGAATGGGGATTTGGTGGATGCCACTATGTATCGTGGGATGATCGGATCTCTCATGTATCTTACTGCCTCGCGTCCAGATATCATGTATGCCACATGCTTATGTTCTAGATATCAAGCGAAGCCAAAAGTGAATCACTTGATTGGGGTGAAAAGGATTTTTCGTTATCTGAAGGGTACTCCAACACTGGGATTGTGGTATCCTCATGATGATGACTTCGAGCTTACTGCTTACAGCGATTCAGATTATGGTGGATGCAAGATGAATTTCAAGTCTACATCAGCAGGGTGTCAGTTCTTTGGAAGACGGTTAGTCACGTGGCAATGCAAAAAGCAGACCTCAGTTGCTTATCAACCTGTGAAGCTGAATATGTTGCTGCTGCAAGTTGCTGCTCGCAGATCATCTGGATTCAACAGCGAATGCGAGACTACGGTTTGAAATTTTCTAACACTCCTATTTATGTTGATAATTCTGCTGCCATAGCCGTCACTAAAAATCCTGTTCAACACCCAAAAACAAAACACATCGGGATTAAATATCATTTCATACGCGATTGCTATGAAAAACAATTAATTGATGTGATTAAAATTAACACGGATTTTCAGCGCGCTGACCTTTACACCAAACCGTTTGATAAACCAAGATTTTTATATCTGCTAGAGGTCAACGGCGTTAAAATAAAAGTGATGTGATTGCTGAAGAAGCAGATACATAGTCCGACTCGTGTCTATTTGTTTATTTTCCTTTTCTTTCATTTTATTTTATTTTTTAATTCCCATTTCGTATAAAATCCAAAAACACAAAATGATTTTTTGTTTTAGAATTTTAGGGGGAGATTTATTTCAGTATGCATTTACTTAAAAAAAAAAAAAAAAGGGGGGAGGTAAGTAAAGCTGAAAAGGCACAGACAAATAAACTGGAAATGCGACTCGATAAAACTGGAAAGTGATAGTACACAGGCATCGAGTTACTTGGAACAATAAAATGGTTTTCAGTTTCCAAAAGAAAAATCATAAATCGGAGAAGTCTAAGTCTAACAAAATGGGAAAATGGTAGTACGTTTGATTGTTACTGTAATTACATGCAGAAAGTTGATCTAGGGAGGTGCTAGTTCATTATATGATGTGTCAGTAGATTCAACATAATAGACAAGTAGACTTCATTGGTAAACTTAATCTAAACTAAAAGGTTCAATCAACTGTGGGTTCCCATCTTATCACTGGTTAACACAATCAGTTCTTCCGATAAGGGATAACGAGCAAATAAATGCCACCAAAGGTGTGCAAATGACCACAAAAAGAGCAATAGCACGAAAAAATGAATACTAGCGTAATCAAGCTGATAACTTATGTTGTTGGTGCGCTATGTGCAAAAGAAAATATGAAATGCTCTAACAAGGAGATAGGTTATGTGCCTCTCTGCTGTGCGATGGCACTAACCTGAGGATAAGCATAACCTATATATTCTAGATTTCATTGTTATTTGCCGCCTCTCTGCTGTACGATGGCACTGACCTGAGGATTGGCTTCTCTTTGAAAGATCTAAGAATAGTCTCTTCTTGCAAAAATACCTAAAGACCGCTCGAAAGTTCTTTAAGGAATTCTGATTACCATATAAGTGTAGGATACACAAAAGTTGTTTGAAATAATATAACTTAATACATTACCAATGTATGTCAAAAGTATGTGTATGAATTTAAAGTGGACAAGTATACTGACAATCGTCTTGTATGCACCGACTGAAGTTGACAATCTAAGTGTGTTACGTATCATATTAAACATGATTCCCAGTTAGTACTTAGAAGTCTTAGATCAGAACAAACTGTGATATGTCATCATGAAAAATGAAATCAACTCATAATGTTCCAAGTAATGGTGTATATGCTTGTCTGATTCCAAATGAGTCTGTTCCTGATATAATGTCAATGCTGATAGGCTACACAAACATGCCCTAACAAAAAAAAACACAAAAAGATGTTCATTTTTGTTCATAGTTTAAATTTTATTTATTTCTTAGTATAATGAGTCATGTCGGACTGTGTATACTGTTATCTGCTATCACTGAATGTGCTTAATGTTTATCTAAACAGATTGTTTCTGAAAGGTTAAAAGGATCACGTCTGAGGTGATCAGGTGGATAAATGGATCACGTCTGAGGTGATCGGGTGGTTAAATGGATCATGTCTGAGATGATCAATTACACATAATGTTTTATCAACTGTTTAAGGAAAACTATGTGTCAGCAAACGAAATGATTAAGATGGCACAAGTATAGCCCAATCGCACTCCTTCATCATGAATATGCTTATACGAATGGGCTATACGATTGAACTCAATCGTAAGATTGGACCATGTGAATGAGCCCAATCGGATGATTGAAAGTGACCGACTAGGTCAAACGTGCGAATGGAGGTCAGTTGATCGAAAGGACCATGTGAATGAGTGAATCGTACGACCCAGTATCAATCGCACGAATGAATCATGCGATTAGTCTCGGTCGTATGCCTTGATTTTGAATCGGCCGAATGAGCAGAGCGAATGAGTCCAGTCGGCCGATTGAACTGAGTCTGGCTATAAATAGCCCCCTTAGTCGATCGCACAAACTCATTCGCCCTAATTCTCAATAGTGTGCCGTTACGCTGCCCGATTTTCTATTGACCCCTAAAACCTTAATATATTCGATTTCTGACGATTTGGAGTTGTTTCACAGGTACGTTGCGGCAAAATGACATCATGAAGTGTGAAATCTGACTCAAAATCAGATCATTGGTGCCCGAACTTTGAACCGAAACAAAAATCAACCAATAGACTGCCTTAAACACTTAACATGTTAAAACAAATGATTTAAGTAGTCTAAGTACATGATTTCGAGTCTAACAAGCCTGATCTTAATGTCTAATTCGTAAAAATGATAAATCTGAGTTTGAAATGGAACAGCTTTCTACGATGCGACTGGTCTCCCTGATGAACTTCAATCGCACGATTGAACGGGGCGACTCACTCAATCATACGAATGAAGAATACGAATGGGTTGATTGTGTCATACGACTGGACTCCAGAATGAATCTCAATCGCACGATTGAAAGTGACGATTCATCCAGTCGACCGGATGAAACATGCGAATGCATTCATTCGGTCAACCGAGTCAATCGCAGGTTCAGTCTCACAAGTCAACTAAATCGCATGACTCATCATTCGAATGAAAGTCGGTCGCATACATGATCAACCAAATTGAAGTTCAGTCGCATATATGTCCAACCGACTGAACCCAGTCGGTTAGTTCAATCGTACGATTGAATCAGTCTGTTTTCCAAATTAGTCAAACTCTGTTTTTCAAGTTTATGACGTATGTTTGCTATTGATTACAAGAATATGGCTAACAGGTGGACTATAAATCCAAAGCACAACATCTGTGCTAACTTGGATTCCACCTCAAGGAATGGAGGAGACTTTTCGGGGATTATAGACTTTTTGAGGAGATCTAGGATTTACCGAGCTATTTCAACACCCTGTACACCGTATCAGTCAGTACATCAGGCATTTTGGGAAGGTGCTACAGTGGACAGATCAGCTGAGCCCTACTGCATACGAAGTTCTATCTTCGGTAGGGAGATTGAGATACGTGCTGCTGACATCAGGAGAGTCTTAGGGTTTGATGATGATGAGTCTCACCCACTCAAGATCCACCCGCTTACTGTACGTGGATTCTTCTTGAGGATAGGGTACTATGGGGATATCACTTCAGGTGTGCTAAACAAGAGCAACCTGAGCCCCCCGTACAAGTACTTGGCGCACATCATCCTGAAGTGCATTGCTTCGCGGAGGGGTGGTTTCGATGACTTATCGGACCAAATTCAGAATGCGTATGTTGCATTGGTCCTCAACCACCCTTTCAGCTTCTCCAACATGATATTTACATACCTGATTGAGAATCTCGAAGCTAAAGGGAAGGAAGGGTTTTGTATGTACCCCAGATTCTTACAGCTTATCTTCAATGAGAAGTTGCCCGACCTCCCAAAGGACAAGAGCGATGTTGTGCCTCTTGAGATCATGGATGACACCACCTTGGGAAGGATGAAGGTGTATAGAGGCAAGCAAGTGAAGCCTGCTATGAAGAGACTGATTGGGCATCTGGCCCGGGCTGATTATGTAGCCCCAGGAAGACGCAGGTGGCGTCATGAGGATAGTGATTCTGATTCTGAGATTATTGCTATACCATCAGATGATTCTGATGATGATGACAACCAGGATGGCAATGAGATGCCCGTTACATCTGGGGGCACCTCCACACATACAGCCCAGCCACCTCCTCACACTGACACTACTACTGCTGGGTTTGTACCTCACTTCAGTCCACCTGATGACGATGAGGACGAGAGTGAGGAAGAGGGGTTGACTCGTAGGCATGGCAGCAAGGTAGTTGCCACTGAGAAGGGAATTAAAGTAGTTGGAGGACAGACTGGGACATCGGGGGCTACACAAACAGAATTAGATCCCGCATACTCCCCTGATGCACCCAGTACACAGACTGCTGCCCCGTTGTCTACGGGAAAGAGAAGAAAGACGATGGCAAGACCGCATGGGAAGCGGGGAAAGCATCTGAGATTCACCACCACCACTTCTACCATAGCTACCCCAGTCACCACATCCACCACACCTCAAACCATCACCACTACTGCACCTCCACCTCACACTTACCCATCCACTGCCACCACTACTGTACCACCATCTACAGTCTTTACTTCTACTCCTATATTCACCACAGCCACCACAACCACCACTACTCACCAAGCAGGACCTTCATCTTTTCCATCCAGCTTATTCATACCACCAGTTTCTGTGGTAGAGCAGCTTGCTGCCCTAAACAGCATGGTGGTCAAGCTGATGGCGTCAGATGAGGCAAAGACGGCTCAGATACAGCAGCTGAGAGAGTTGAGTTCATCCCAGACTACTGAGATACATCAGTTACGAGAGTTGACTTCTTCCCAAGCCCAGGTGATCACTTCACAGACAGATCAGATCACCGGGTTGCTTCAGCATGAAGCAGAGACTGATGCGAAGTTAGGAAAGCTGGAGGCGGCTCACAAAACTCTGTTGCTTAAGCTAAAAGGCACTCAGAGTGAGCCCCTCAAGATCGGGGAAGGTGATGATGATGGTGACGATAGTGATGATGATAATGATGACGAGGATGAGGATGATGATGAAGATGATGATGATACAGAAGGTGAGGGACATCAAGACAAAGAAGGTGATGATGATGAAGGAGATGCTGCAACTTCACCCTCTGAACGTACACACGAACAAAGGACGAAGCGAAAACAAGATCAGAGGGCACCTACATCTGATCCATCAGCCTACCAATCTGCTGAAGATCCACCAGAGATACAAGGCAAAGTTCAAGACTAGACGTTTATTTATTTTTTTTTTAAACTTTGTACTTGAAATTATGTATTCTAGTTTGTTATATATAAAATTTTGTGGATGAAAATCAACTTTGGTTATGTGATCAATGTATACTTACTTGCCATATATTTGATTGTGTAACAGGATCAGCCAAACAAGTCGTTGAGCATGATGTTATGCCCCTTCGTCAGATTGAATCCAAGTTGACTATGATTCTTGATCTTCAAGGGATAGTACAACGGTTTGTGGGTTACTCAGCTGAAGAAGGGGAAATTATACACGACTTGACAGATGAACAGATTGCAGAACTGTTCAGTCTGAATCCGGATGAGTTGGTAAAAGATGCTCCCGAAGTCGATGTAGTCAGCGATGAAGAACTTCAAGATGTCGACGAGGTGGAGATTAAGGACGTAACAGCTGATCATTATCCCCGGTACACTAACGCCGAAGGCGAAGTACTTCCAGATATGGGGGAAACCTTTGACAGCAATATCTTTGATAAAGTGGAAGAGATGACAGCAGCTAAGGCAGCTGCAGAAGAGATTCCTTAGGCAGATGAAGCTGATTGTGCAGCCAAAAAGGAGGAATGGATTGCATGCCTTGAGGAGATGAAGAAACAGCGTGAGCCTACAAAGTCAAATGCCTACACCAAGCTTTACAAGATTAAAAAGCATCAGAAGGTGTCAGGAAAGATTATCAGCTGGGCATACTTTGATGATCTCAAAGCATATGCAGTGAAGAGAGAGAAGGGAATAGAGTATTTCAGATTTCCTCATGATCTGAAAACTCTCCCAGGATTTGAGCTTAATCGTCTAGCCAACTTGAACCTCCTATATGCTATTCCAGGAAAGATATCAGGATGGTTTGAGCAGGCACTAAAGAAAGAGTACCATACAAGGTGGGTCAACTTTAAACCTCAACAGCCCAGAAGGTTATTTCATAGGACTGAGGTTGACCCCACCTCAGGAAGACCAAAGGTGGTCTTGTGATGGCACCCTCCACGCACGATGTTGCGTATTCCATTGAGGGAGATGCCTCAGGACTTTGCACCCCATTTCAAATAGTGGTATTATGACTGGCGAACTGGTGAAGCCGTCATAGTTTTGGAGAAAGAAGGAATGGTCGAGACGATAAGGGTGTTTGATCCGATGTGGCTAACCAACTTGTCTGAGTCTGATGTCTATATCTTATTCAAGTGGCCACTGTTTTTTGATACAAAGGATATTGTGCAAGCACTGCAGTTCCAACATGTTATACGTATCTGCTTTGCACTGAATATTCATTCTGGGGTCTCGAGAGAAGAAAGGGTGAAAAGATATGAAGAGTTCAAGAAAGAAGTTAAATCTTAGATAGAACTAGGTCCAAGGGGGAGTTTGTTGGTACACATGTCCCTAGTTCTAGTCTAGTGAAATCAAATGCAATAGACTTCTATCTTGTAACACGTATGTAAGGTTTAATCATTGTAATAAAAACTCTTCAATTAATGTTTGCTTGATTGCGTAATGCCATATCTATTATTATTGTTGGTTGTTATACGCATAATATGACCATGTTATATAGGTTTACAGTTGTGAGACACAGTTCTGAATCATTAAAGGTTCAAGAATGTGTTTGACTAAGAATCTTATTCAGTCGCATGACTGAACCATGCGAATGGTTCAATCGCACGGTTGAACTAAGAGATTGAGTCAATCGCACGGTTGAGTCATCAGACTGACTCAAGTGTACGAATGAATCAAACGTATTACTCAATCGCACGACTGAGCCAGTCGCAAGGCTCAGTCGCACGAATGAGATCTGTAACCTATAAATACCACTTAATTCGTGCAAAAAAAACACTTCGAATACTGTAAACCCTAATCGACCCAGAACGTCCAGTTCGTCCCATCCAACTTCATAGAGCGTTTCAGATCATTCCTAGGCCATTCTTAACGTTTTCTAATCATTAGGATTGATCTTGATTTCGTTCTCCCTGATTGGATCACCAATCAAATAGGATTCCGCACTATTTGATCTGGTACAACGAAGAATCAGTTAGTACTCCGTACGTACACGGTCCTAACAAACATAGTCCTGGCAGTCTCGATCAAGCTCCTGTTCTTCCGCTCAGCAACTCCATTCATCTGTGGTGTGTATGTAGAGGTGAACTGATGAACAATTCCCTTTTCTTTGTAGAAAGCATCCAACCACTGATTCTTGAACTCTGTTCCATTGTCTGAACGAATCTTCCTAACCTTCAGCTTGTAGAGGTACTCCAGTGTAGTAACGAGCACCTTGAATGACTCAAAGGTTTCTGACTTTGCTTTCAGAAACATCACCCAGGAGAACCGTGAGTAGTCATCTGTGACTACAAAGCAGTGCCAGTCTCCGGCGATACTCTTCGTGCTGACGGGACCAAATAGATCCATATGCAATAGCTCCAGGGGCATCTCGATAGAATTGACGTGCTTGGTCTTGTGAGATTTCCTGGTCTGCTTTCCCTTCTTGCATGAGACACAAAAATCAGGAAGTTTGAAGTTCTTAACAGGAACTCCATCAACTAAGTTGTTATGAATCAGATGATTCATCTTCCTATGATTAATGTGGCCCATTCTCCTATGCCATGAGATGGAATCCTTCTTTGTAGCTTTAGACAAAAAGCATTAAAAAGTAGACACACTAGTAGAAGCATTAGACATATCTAGAACATACAGGTCATTATACCTAGATGCTGACATTAATACCTGCTCCTCTGGAATCTCCATCTCTTTTTTCAGAATGTAACACTTTCGATTGTCAAACATAACTTTGAAGCCCTTGTCACATATCTGAGACACTGAAAGCAGATTGTTTTCCAATTGTTGAACGAAATTAACTTTATCAAACCTTACCTTTGCATTACCTACTTCTCCTTGTGCGGCAATGTATCCCCCTTTGTTTCCAGCAAAAGAAACGTGTCCCCCTTTAATTCGTTTGACATTGTAAAGGAAAGACAGATTTCCTGTCATGTGCCTGGATGCTCCGCTATCAACTATCCATGTGCTGGTAGAAGCACTATAGCGGACAACCTGCACATAATAGAAAATGATTAGTTAAGGAGGGGGACCCAAGCCTTGACTGGCTTGGGTTTCCCAGAGGCATCACACATCACGAACTCAACCCACTGTCCTTTATCAGTACGTGGGACCTCAACCTTCAACTTATCCATGCTTTCAGACACTTCAGACGTTTTGGCTTTCCACAAGCCATCCTTGTGAAAGGATTGTTTGTGGTAAACCGATAACTGATTTACAGTTTGAACCTTAGGTTTAGTTTCAAGAACATGTTTCACCTAAGGCATCACAGACTTGCCAGTGACTTGTCTATGTTGTCTGTGGCGTTGAGGAGAGGTAAAAGACCTAGAAGGTGTTTTAGACCTAACAGATGTTTTAGATCTACCGGGAGTATTAGATCTCTGTTTTGAAAGTTGTTTAACTTCATTGTCTAGTTCAATTTTAATTTTGGGTGTTTGATAGCGTGGACAGTTTGAAGAGATGTGACTGCGTTGTCCACAAGTATAGCATGATCTCCTTTCAACAGGACTAGGAGATCTCTTATGGGGCAGTGAGTAAACTTCAGGTACTGAATTTTTGTCTCACTCCTTTGATTTTCACCTTTCTTGACAAATTTTACTTGTTTAACGTTATGGGAGTTTTGTCTTTGAAGATGATTATTATCTTGCTTAACCGGTTTAGTTTGAGTGGTTTTGGAAATCTTAGGTTGTGTGGTAGCAGATTTTGAACCCAACCCAAGAGATTCTTAAACATTCTCTTCCACCCGGTTTTCAGTGATGGTTTTACCAGTTGTGCCTGATGTTGATGTTGTCTGATCAGTAGCCGGAGGAGTAGGTTTAACAGCTGTGTCCGGATCGCTGACCAGAGGAGTAGTCACCACATGGTCCTTTATTGGATTATTATTAATAGGACATTTTTTGGTGTTCAAAAGGATCTCATATGGTGGAGGCACAACCTTATAACCCAACCCTTCCCCGTTGTTGCGTTCCTTAACCAAATTTTTCAATATATGAGAAGAACTAGCTAGACTGTGGAGTTTTTGCTTTAAATACTCATTTTCAACATGCAAAACAGCTCTGTCCTTTTTAGTTTCCTCAATTATCTTTATATAAAACTTTATATCGTTTTCTTGGTTAAACGCGACAACCTCAGTTTCTTTTAGTTGTTTCTTTAACGCTTTAATTTTCTCCTTATAGCTGCTCTCGTTTTGTTTTAACACTCTATTTGCCTCAGTGCACAATTTTAAGTCATTTACTAAGTTATCATTATGATCTAATAACCTAGCAAATTTCAGTTCAATGCTTTCCCTAAATTTATCACATTCAACACAAGCATGTTTAATAAACAGATCATCCTTTGATTCTACCTATGCAGATGTAGATGTTCCAGCCATGAAAGCATTTTGAGGTTCTGGTTGTGCTTCAGATTCAGCATTCAGTTCATTTTCAACAAGTTGATTAACAGCAGCTACGGTCTCATCCACATCAGCAGTGTCAAGCTCAACTGAGTTCTCCCCCTCACTCGCTGAGTCTTCATTCAGATCTTCAACAGATGCAATGTTGGATTCACATTCAGTTAAGAATCGGAAGGACAATTCATGTCCTTCATCACCTTGAGCAACCATTGCCTTTGAATCACTGCTTGTTGAAGCTGTCTTTTTCTCTTTATCCTGTTTGTTGAAGGACAAGAACGGGTTCCCATTGCCAGTTTTCTTCGGTTTCACACATTCCCGCTTGAAGTGGCCTTTTTCACCATAGTTGAAACAGGTGACTTTAGACTTGTTGAATCCAAAAGTAGTATCTTTGGTAGCCACCAGATTCTATCCCGTCTTCTTCACAAACTTCTTTGCTCGTCGCACAGCACTAGCGAAAGCCCACATTATGTCCATTCTTTCCAATTCATTTTCATCCACCTGCTCATAGTCTTCATCAGCCAAGTAGCAGTTCCCAATCTTTCCTGCAACCAAACCATCATAAGAATGGACCACAGCAGCAAGTAGGTCCATGTGCTCCTTAGCCACTTCTACAGTTACTTTGCCCAGATTTTCTGTCACTAACTTCGTCGATTGAGCAACTGTAGGACTTTGTTGAACCCCTGATGAAACATGTGACTCATCACCAGATGATGAGCTTAGACCAGTTGCAGATGATGCATTAGATACAAATGCAGTCTGGAGAGGGGCACTAGTAGATTTTGTTGTAGGAGTAACGTTGTAGACAGATGGATCCTGAGTGTATGCTCCCTTCTTTGTCTTGTACTTGTTTCTCTCCTCTTCTTCTCTCAGTTTCAGGATGAAATCATTGATATCCAAAGTCTCCAGCACTGAGTTATATCTTAAAGTGGAAATGAATGAATCCCACTTCTCTGGTAGCCCATCTGCCAAGCTTGCCATTTTTTCTTCTTTAGAAGTTTTAACACCATGAGTGTGAAGTTCACTCATAAAATGGTAGAAGCGATCTATGATATCTTCCAAGCTTTCATTCCCAATAGAAGAGAAATTATCAAATTCTTTCTTCAATGCTTTAGCCTTCAGTGACTTTAGTGTTGAATTACCTTCATATCTCTTCTCAGGAGCCTCCCATAACTTTTTGCTCTGCTTATGTTCTGAATATTGATGAAAGATGTCTTTGGGAATTGACTTGGTCAACATAGCATATGCTTTCTTCTCTGCATTATAAGCAACCTTTTGTACATCACTTAGTCCACTCAAAGTAAGGGGCACACCATCAGCACCAACTGGCATATTGTAGCCAGTTTCAATAGCATTCCAGAGATTTGTATCCACTCCATTAAGATGAATCTCAAACCTTTGTTTCCATTGAGGAAGTTCATCAAGAGGCAATATCTTAGGTGGTTTATTATGGTTCCCGATCTCATTTTCCAACAGCAAAAGGTTCTGGATCCTGGAGTCCTTCCTTGCTGAGAATACAAAGTTCTCTGAGTCCATACTGAAGTAGTCTTAAACTTGTAAAACCAAACTGTGTATGTGACTGAAATGGGTGACTGAAGGACGACTGAGACAATCAATGTGCGATTGAGCTGAGTCGTACGACTGGGCAGGCGATTAGGGTAGTTGTGCGAATGAGCAAAACGACTGGGACAATCGTGCGGTTGAACGAGTGATTGGTCCAATCGTGCGACTGAATTGAGCGATTGGAGTTCAGTTGTGCGATTGAGTCAATCGTGCGACTAAGACTGCTGACTTCAATATTTTCAACCTTTTTCACATAATTCGACCTAAAACACGATTTTGAATACCCTAGACGGCTACAACTCGAAAAAGACTCAATTTTCAAAGCATGCACATGTAAAAAACTGGATTTTGAGCAGAAAGAACGGATCTTTTCGCTTAAAAATGTTGCCTTTTTCAAAAATACGATTGAATCCACGAAGAATCAAGAGCCAATCGCTCTGATACCACTTGTTAGGACCATGTACGGACGGAGTACTAGCTGATTCTACGTGAAACCGAATCAAATAGCGCGGAATTCTATTTGATTGGCGATGCAATCAGGTAGAACGTTAATCGGATCAAACCTAACGATTAAAATACATTAAGAATGAAATAGGAATGATTTGAAATGTTCTATGAACTTGGAAGGGACGAACCGGACGAACCTGGACGGCTAGGGTTGTGAATTCTCGAAGTGTTTACGTTTTTCCATGAATTAAGTGGTATTAATAGGTTACAGATTTCATTCGTACAACTGAGCCAAGCGACTGGCTCAGTCGTGCAACTGAGTCATACGATTGATTCATTCGTACGACTGAGTCAGTCTTATGACTCAATCGTGCGATTGACTCAATCACCTGGTTCAGTCGTGCGATTGGCCCATTCGCATGGTCCAGTCGTGCGACTGAATCAGAATACTTAGTTAAACATATTCTTGAACTTTTAATGATTCAGAACTATGTCTAACAACTGTAAACCTATATAACATGTTCATATAAGCGTGTAACAATAAATAATATTAATAGATATAACATTAAACGACCAATAAACATTAAACAACCCATAAACATTCACAAAAGAGTTTTTCATTACAAATATTCAACATTACACATGTTTTACAAGATGAAAGTTTATTACATTGAAGCTTACCAGACTAGAACTAGGAACATGTGTACCAACAGTAGTTGACCTTGTCAAACTTCACTTTCTTGTTTCCCACTTCGCCTTGTGCGGTGATGTAACCTCCTTTATTCCCAGCGAATGATATGTGTCCCCCTTTAATTTTTTTGACGTTGAAAAGGAGAGACAAATTCTCGGTCATGTGCCTGGAAGCCCCACTATCAATAATCCAGGTATTCGTGATAGCGCTGTAGCGGATACCCTTCACATACAAGGGAAATGATTAGTTCAAGTTTGCGACCCAAGCCTTAACTGGCTTGGGTGTCCCAGAGGTATCACATATAATGAACTCAACCCACTGACCTTCAGAGGATGAGGACACATCTATCTTTTTCTTGTCTTCACTATCAGACACATTACTTGATTTTTCCTTTCATAAACCAGTTTTGTGTAAGGCCTGTTTGTGGTAAACAGACGACTGGCTTATAGTTTGAACTTTCAGCTCACTGATAATCCTAGATTTAACCTTAGGTGGCACAGCTTCGCTTTGAGCTTGTCTGTGTTGACTTCGGTGTTTTGGAGGAGTATTAGATCGATTTTAGAAAATCTTGGTTTTTCATCATCAAAAAGTTCAATTTTCTTTTTAGGTGTCTGATAGTAAGGACAATTTGAAGAAATATGTCCTCATTTTCCACAACTGTAGCAGAATCTCCCATTGATAGTATGAGGAAAGTGTTGATGTGGGATTGAGTTTGGTTGGGGGCTGGGTAGTTTCTCTTCCTTTTTAGATGTTTCACCTTCTTTAACAAACTTAATTGTTTTGACATTTTGAACATCTTTTGCTTTCATTTTATTTTGATTTCGATGACTTAAACGTTTAGGGTTCATTGATTTAGACTGTTTAGGTTCTGAAATAGACGTTTGTGAACTTGACCTTAAGTTAACCCTTTTAATTTATCATCCAAATCCTTGACAGGCATCTTATCTTTAGATATCAAAGTAGTCGTCTTCTGTTCAGTGAGAGACTGCATAGTTTTACCTGTAGAATCTGGATCACTGACCAGAGGAATAGACACCATATGATCCTTTACTGGGTTATTATTGATTGGTCTACATTTAGTATTCAAACGGATTGCATGAGGTGGCGGTACTACCTTCTAACCCAGACCTTCCCCGCCATTTCGTTCTTTCACCAAGCTTTGAACTATGTGAGAGGAACTTGCTAAACTGTGCAATTTTTGTTTTAATGATTCAATTTCAAATTGCAAAACTGCTTTTTCCTTTTAAGTTTCTTCCAAAGTAGTTAAGTAGAAGTTAATGTCATTTGATTAATTTAAGGCAACAACCTTAGTTTCCCTTAGTTGTTTCCCTAGAAGTTCTACCTTTTCTTTAAAGCTGCACTCATTTTGTTTTAAAACAAGATTTGCTTCAGCGCAGAGTTGTAAATCATTTACTAGATTATCATTGTATTCTAATAACCTAGCAAATTTTAAATCAATACTTTCTTTAAATTTATTACATTCAGCATAAGCATGTTTCTTAAATAATTCGTCTTTAGAGTATACTTGTGTAGAACCAGACGAATCGGCCATCAATGCAGTGTCAGACTCTTCAGTAACTGAAGATTCTGAGCTTGCAGTACTTAGTTCCTCTTCAACAATATGATCAACAACATCCATAGCTTCTTCGATATCTGAACGTGCATGCTCAACTATGATGTCTTCTTCACTTGCAGATCCATCATCCAAGGTATCAACTAATGCAAAATTTGATTCTCCCTCAGATATAAATCGGAAGGACCAGTCTTGTCCTTCATCTACCTAAGCAACCAAAGCCTTAGCTTCTTTACTTGATGATGCTCCAGCCGTCTCCTTATCTTGACGGTTGAATGTAGGAAAAGGATTTCCATTCCCAGTCTTCTTTGGCTTTATGCACTCACGTTTGAAGTGCCCCTTTTCTCCACAGTTGAAGCACATAACCTTGGTTTTATCAAATCCAAATGTAGTATCCTTAGTAGCAACCAAGTTCTACCCCGTCTTCTTTACAAACTTCTTAGCCCGTCTAACAGCACTAGCTAAGACCCACATGATGTCCATGCGCTCCAACTCAGTTTCATCAACTTGCTTGTAGTCCTCATCAGCAAGATGACAGTTTCCAATCTTCCCTGTGACTAATCCATCATAAGATTGAACAATAGTAGCTAGAAGATCCATGTGCTCTTTAGCAACTTCCACCGTGACATTTCTGAGATTCTCGGTCTTCAGCTTGGTTGTATTTGCCTCGGGACCAATGTATTGGGTTCCAGAAGACCCTGATGTTTCAATTCCTGAGGAAATACTTTGGGAAGGAGCAGAATAGTTAGACACAAACACTGTTTGTAGCGGTGTGGCTGATGAGGCAGGAGTTGAAACCGAATTGTACAATGCAGGATTCTGAGCGTAGGATCCTTTCTTTGACTTGTATTTCTGATGCAGCACTTCCTCCCTTAACTTCAGAATGAAATCATTTATGTCTAACATGGCAAGATAGTCATTTTGTCTCAAATTAGACACAAATGAATCCCATTTGTCTAGTAGACCATCAGCAAAACTTGAAACTTTATCTTCCATGGATGTGCTCACGCCATGAGTATTCAACTCACTCATTAAGTGATAGAATCTATCAATAATGTCATCTAAGCTCTCTTTTCCTATTGGTGAAAAATTGTCAAATTCCTTTTTAAGAGCTTTAGCCTTTAGTGCCTTCAGAGTTACATTCCCCTCATATCGTTTTTCTAATGCCTCCCATAATTTCTTCGACTGCTTGTTCTCTGAGAACTGATGAAAGATGTTCTTAGGTATAGATTGAGTCAACAAGGCAAATGCTTTCTTTTCAGCATTATGCATAGTCTTCTGGGATTCACTCATTCCTCCCAAAGTTAATATCACCCCATTAGCACTGACTGGTACCATGTAACCAGTCTCAATAGATGTCCACAGATTGGGGTCAACTCCATTCACGTAGATTTCAAACCGCTATTTCCACTGTGGGTATTCATCCAATGTTAACAGCTTTGTCGGTTTGTTGTGGTTCCCGATCTCACTTTCCAGAAGTAGAAGATTCGTGATACATGAGTCCTTTCCAGCAGTGAATGCAGAAAATTAATCTTCCATTTCTTTGAACTTGATGAACTTAGAACAGGACAGATTGACATATGCGATTGGACAAGACGACTGGGTCAACCGTGCGAATGAAGGGTGCGAATGACTTCAATCGTGCGATTGGATTCAGTCGTGCAAATGAGCAGGGCGAATGAGGTCAACCGTTAGAATAACTTAATCGCGCGAATGAACTGTGCGAATAAGTCTATCGTGCGATTGAACTATACAAATGTGATTCAGTCGTGCGATTGAGCTAATCGTGCGACTGAGGCTAATGTTACGGGAAAAAATCAAATTTTTGAACACTTTGGCACAAAAACACGAATTTTTACGAACCCTAATTTGTCGTATGATAAAAGGTCAAAACTTTAACATAGAGACTCATCAAAAACACGATTTGAAACCAAAAAGTGGATCTTTTGATTGAAAACGTTGATTTTTTAACACCAAAACCAATTGAATCCACGCAAAATCACGAGCCTAAGCTCTGATACCACTTGCTAGGATCTTTTTCGTACGGAGTACTAACGGATTCTGCATGAGCCCAGATCAAATAGCGCGGAATTCTATTTGATTGGCAATCCAATCAGTGAGAACGAATAACATGATTGATCTAACGATGAAACAAACGTTAAGAACGAGTTTGAATCGATCAGGAATGAACTATGAAATTAGATGGCCGGCTTAGGACGCTCTGGACGGCTAGGGTATGAAAGTATTCGAAGTGTTATGTTTTTCCACGAATTATGTGCTATTTATAGGTTATCAGTGTTCATTCCTATGATTGAACCATTAGCATGGTTCCGTCATGCGACTGACTCATGCGGTTAACTCATACGCACGACTGAAGGTTCAGTCGTGCGACTGAGTCAATCTTATGTCTCAATCATACGACTCATCCAGTCACCTGGTTCAGTCGTGCGACTGGTCCATAAGTATGGTTCATTCATGCGTATGGGACATAAGTATGGTCCATTAGCATGAATAACCACATGACTAAGTTGAACACATTTCTAAGTCATTATTGACTTAGAACTATGTACAACAACTTCAAACCTATATATTAAGTTCATACACAACTTCAAACCTATATATTAAGTTCATACATGTGAATCACATTCAATACAATGGTAATATGATATAATCAATCACAAATAAACATCAAAATGCATTTCATATATCATTGAATCATTACATTACATCAGATTACATCAGTGTAAGGCATGAAAGATTTTACATTTAAGAACATAAACTAGGTACATAAAGATGTATCAACACACCTCTCGTCACCGAACATGATCTCGGAGTAGCATAATGGCTCCTGTTATCTATTATACCTCACTCACCCATAGTAACAAAAAAAGAAACCAGCCCAATTCCATGAATACAACCACTAATCACGGAAACGACCCTAAAAACGCCTAAAAAAGAAGTGCAACCCTAGTAAAAGCACAATCAAATGCAGTCACTCACACGAGGTCAACCTTACACAGGGGAAGCAAAATCAGGTCCAGAGGTAGAAATATATCAGATCACAAAAAAGTAGCAAAAGCACAAGAATAGGGGATGACTCTCCCTATTTAAAATAGAAAATGCTGGTACCCCTAACCCAGCCAAACAGTCTAAACAAAAATATATAAGTAAATAAGACTAAAAGCAGATATTAGAACCTGACATGGAACGATCTCACCAAATGGTTTCGCGATGGCAGGTCGATGGTGGATGTGGTCTGCAGGCTGTGATGGGGGTGGTAATGGTTGGTGGTGGCAGGTCGGCCGGTGGTAGGTGGGTTTGTTGACAGTGGCGGATGGGCGGGCTGTGATGGATGGTGTTGGTGCAACGGGGGGGGGGGGGCTGTCGGGTGTGGTGGGTGGGTGGTGCGACTGTGAAATAGTGAAATAGTAGGTGGCGGATGGGCGGGCGGGCTGTGATGGGTGGTACAATGGGGATGGCTGTCGGGTAACAGGTGACGACAGGCGACGGCGGGGAAGTGGAAGGTGGAGTGGCAGGTGATGATGGGTCCAGTGGTGAGGTGGGTCCGATGGGGAAGGTGACGGTGCCGTAGAGCATCTGGCGGTTACGATGGAGATGGGTCCGGTGGTGAGGTAGTGAGGTGGGTCCGGTGACGTGGGGAAGCTTCCGGCATTGAGCTTCCGACGGTGAAGGTGACGGCGTGGTAGTGGTTGTGGGGAAGGTGGAGACGGTTAGGTGGTGGGGGAGGAGACGTCGAAGAAGGCATCAGTGAGGCGCCAGTGGTGGCTGTGGGGAAGGCGCCGGTGAGGAAGGAGCCGGTGAGGTGCCGGTGAATGATGTTCAATGGTACCTTTGTAGAAGTCTAGAGAGAGAGAGAGACTAGAGAGGGAGAGAAAGTTCCATTACCATGTTAAAACTTTATCATCCATAAACTGTGACTGGAAGATGCCGGATGATTTGAAGTTTGGTACTTAAACAAGGAGTTTTTCTGATGTTTGATCAAGTTCAAGATTCTATATCTACAACATTTGATTCAGGTCGTTCGTGAATTGAAACTTGACAATGTTAGCTTATCTTATCTTACTCATAGGGACAATGATTGAACGGGTTGGTTAAGTGAAGAATCAAGATTGTTTGGAATTCTTGGTCTAGAAATATGGGCTTATTACATCTTACTTAAGGGGAAAAATACTTTATGTGATCTAGTTCGTTGTCACGGAATCTTGTCATCAGATTGAAGAATCAGGTTCTTCGGGAATCCAAAATGGAAGTTAGATCTCTCTGTCATATGCCTAATACATCTTATGTTGTATGTAATCAAGATCGAATAGTTTTATCTTGATTCAAACATGATATCCTTTATGAAACTATACACTCGGAGGAGGTTAAAACTGAGGGGGAAGACTGAAGTGAAAGATACCCGAATATCAGATAATTCTTGAAGATGAGTGACTGAAGTCAAACATGGCTTGATATCATAATCCATAGGGGGAAAATGTAAGGACCTAGCCTTAATGGATTACAATATCACGTGAAGAAAAAACTCAAATCATACGAGAAATACAAGGATGCGAGAACTACAAGATGATGGATAAAGATCTCATTGTGCGATAACTTGGAGTTGCCGCACGAGAACATCTGGATAGTATATGTAGATGTTTTTTCTTTGTATTTTATTATGTGTGCTTATTTGTAAAGGTGCTCTGAGAGTGAGCGAGCATAGAGATATATGATAGGCCACCCGAGGGGAGCTCACCTTGGGTGGATCGAGATTAAATGATTTAAACTCCTTTGGTATTATAATCGTTTGATTAATAATATTCGATTGAGTTTATTTGAAGTTTGTTGATATCACACACGTACATATTCGTCTTAATTTTATTATCAAGTGCAACAATATGTTGATTCGATCAAGTGGAGGACATTATGTTGCAAGGGCGGTCGACTAGGAAGTTGCAAGTACTAACCTATGTGGCCTAAGTGGGGAGGAGTAGTCGAAAGTAATCTGATATTATAACTTATAAAGAAATTAATATTCAAAAAATTATATATATAAAATATCATAAGATTGATAATATTTATAACAAATTAATATTAACCAAACAATAAAAATAACAAAAAAATTTATGTTGTTTAAGCTCGATCCACCAGAGGTGAGCTTCCCTCGGGCGACTTATCACACAATTTCTGATCTCTCACCTTCAAAGCACTTTTGTAAATGAAACACACATATATTGAATACAAAGAAAAATATCTATTTATACTAATAGATGTTCTCCCACGGCAGCCTCATGTTGTCAACGGCAAATCCAAGTTCTCATGCGATAAGATCTTCATCAATATCTTGGAGTTATCGCATCCTTGTAGTTCTCGCATGATTTGAGTTTTTTCTTTTTACTTGATACTGTAATCCATATAGGCTAGGTCCTTACAAATTCCCCCTATGGATTATGATATCAAGCTATGTTTCACTTCAGTCACACGTCTTCATGAATTATCTGATTCTCAGATAACTTTCACTTCAATCTTCCCCTTTAGCTATAACCTATTTCCAATGTATAGCTTCATAAAGGATATCATGTCTGAATCAAGATTAACTTGTTTTATCTTGATTACTTACAACTTAAGATGTATTAGGCATATGACAGAGATATCCAACTGTTAGGACCGTGTACGTACGGAGTACTAACTGATTCAACGTGAAACCTAATCAAATAGTGTAGAATCCTATTTGATTGGCGATCCAATCAGTGAAAATGTAAACCATCAATCTTTTCTTTAAAACAGCTCTCATTTTGTTTTAACACACTGTTAGCTTTAGTGCGTAGTTTTAAATCATTTACTAAACTGTCATTATGATCTAACAATCTATCAAATTTTGAATCTATGCTTTCATCAAAATTTATTGCATTCTTCACAGGCATGTTTATCAAAAAGTTCATCTTTGGATTCTACTTGTGATGTACTGGAGGTGTCAGCCATGAAAGCAAACTGAGATTCCTCATTAATTTGAGATTCTATGCTCGGAGCAGCCAGTCCGTCTTCAACTAAGTGTTCCACTGCATCTATAGCTTCCTCAATGTCTGAATTGGCATTACCAGCTATGTTGTCTCCTTCACTGGCTAAATCATCATTAAAATCTTCCACCAACACCACATTTGCCTTCACCATCAAAAAGAACCGGAATGTCCAGTCCTGTCCTTCATCTCCTTGAGCAATCATAGCTTTGGAATCTTGATCTGTTGAAGTCACTTTCTTTGCCTTGTCCTGACGGTTGTTTGATGTGAAAGGGTTACCATTTCCAGTCTTCTTTGGTTTCATGCACTCTCGTTTGAAGTGTCCCTTTTCACTACAGTTAAAGCATGTGACTTTTGTTTTATCAAAACCAAAAGTTGTGTCTTTGGTAGCAATCAGGTTTTGTCCAGTCTTTTTCACAAACTTCTTTGTTCTTCTAACTGCACTAGCTAGAGCCCACATTATGTCCATTCTTTCCAATTTAACCTCGTCAACCTGTTCATAGTCTTCATCGGCAAGATGACAGTTTCAAATTTTTCCAGTAACTAATCCATCATAAGAGTGCATAATAGCAGTAAGAAGATCCATATGTTCCTTGGCTACTTCAACAGTAACATTTTCCAGATTCTCAGTCTTTAGCTTTGTTGGATTTGCTTATGTGATATTGTATTGAGCTCCAGATGATCCTGACACTTCACTTCCAGATGACCCACTTTAAGAATTTCCAGACATGTTGGATTCAAACGTTGTTTGAAGAGGTGCTCCTGATGAAGCTGGTGTGGGAACAACGTTATACAATGATGCATTCTGAGTATGTGACCCCTTCTTGGACTTGTATTTTAGTCTCAGCTCCTCCTCCCTCAGCTTCAAGATAAAATCATTGATGTCTAGAGTGGCTAGAATATTATTCTGTCTCACATTAGAAACAAAGGGATCCCATTTATCCGGCAATCCATTAGCAAAGCTTACAACTTTATCCTCCATTGATGTAGTTACCCCATGTGTGTGCAATTCAGTCATCAGATGATAAAATCTGTCTATAATGTCATCCAAGCATTCATTTCCAATGGATGAGAAGTTGTCAAATTTCTTCTTGAGGGATTTGGCCTTCAGTGCCTTTAAAATGGCATTACTATCTTTCGCTTTTCCAAAGCTGACCACAGCTTCTTGGACTATTTATGTTTAGAAAATTGATGGAAAATGACCTTTGGAATCGACTGTGTCAGTAAAGCATATGCTTTCTTCTCAGTATTGTATGCAACCTTTTGCACATCATTCATCTCACTCAAAGTCAGCTTAACACCATTTGCTCCAACTGGTGTAGAATAACCAGTTGCATTAGCAATCCATAAGTTCGGGCCTTAATCTACTCCATTAAGGTAAATATCAAACCGTTGTTTCCATTATGGGTATTCATCCAAATTAAACAGTTTTGGAGGTTTGTTGTGGTTTCCAATTTCATTCTCCGGCAGTAAGAGGTTTTGGATTCGTGAGTCCTTTCCAACAGTAAACGCGGTGTTCTGATCGTCCATGTTATCAACACTTGAGGATACCCAAAGTCAAATACTCAAACTTGAAATACCTTATGCAACTAAGTCAATGATGCGAATGGACAGTTCAATCGTACAATTGGAGAGTGCGATTGAGTTCAATCAGATGATTGAGTTCAATCATGTGATTGAGGGATGCGGATGAGTTCAACCGTATGAATGAAGAGTGCGAAAGGGTTCAATCACAAGATTCAACTTAATCGTGCGATTAGGGATGCGACTGAGTCTAGTCGTGCGATTGAATCGTGCAATTGGGATTCAGTCATGCGATTGAGCCAATCGTGCGACTGAGACTGCTGAGTTTGAAAAATTAGAGATTTTGAACGCGTTTTTTGAAAAATTAGAGATTTTGAACGCGTTTAGACTCAAAACAATTTTGCACAAACCCTAAATTGTTTTTAGTCGAAAATTTCAAAAATTTTGAATCATGCACACGTCAAAAACGCATTTGTATCAAAAACATGGATTTTTTAATAAAAAACATCAACTTTAACCAAAACACAGATCTAATCCACGAAGACTCAAGAGCCAAGGCTCTGATACCACTTGTTAGAACCATGTACGTATGGAGTACTAACTGATTCAATGTAAAACCTAATCAAATAATGCAGAATCCTATTTGATTGGTGATCCAATCAGTGATAACGTGAACTCGGATTAATCTAACGATAGAACAACGCTAAGAATGGGTAGAAAACGATCTAGGACGAACTGTGAACTTGGATGGACGTGATAGAGCATTAGAGCTTTCGGACGGCTAGGGTATGAAATAATTCGAAGTGTTGCGTTTTTCCATGAACTACGTGGTATTTACAGGTTGCAATGTACAGTCGCACGACTGAGCCATACGATTCGTTCATACGCACGACTGAACTATACGATTGGTTCAATCATGCGACTGAGCCAGTCTCATGACTCAGTCGTGCGACTGAGCCAATCATCTGGTTCAGTCGTGTGACTGGTCCATAATCATGGTCCATTAGCATGAATAACCATAAGACTAAGTCAAACACATTCCTAAAACATTATTAACTCAGAACTATGAATAACTACTACAAACCATATATAACATTTATTCAAGCGTATATTTATAAACGATATAAGAATACGACACATACAATAGTAAATAAACATTCAAACATATATCACATAACTGAAATACCCTTGTATTACACATACGTAAGAATGAAAGACATAAACGTTTAAGTACAATGAACTAGGGATATCGTGTATCAACACCAACTTCTATTTCGGGTTATCGAATATTCTGATTCTTCAATCTGATGACAAGAATCTATGATTTCAACCTAGATTATTTAAAACTTTCTTCCCCCTATATAAGATATAATAAGCCTAATTTTCAGAGTCAGAATATCAAACAACCTTGATTATACACTTGATTCCACCGTTCGATTATTGTACCTATGAGTAAGATGAAATAAGCCCATATCGGCAAGTTTTAATTCACGAACGATATGTGAAATTGTATAAGTGTAGAATCTTGAACTTGTTCAAACATCACAAAAACCCCTTATTAAGTACCAAACTTCAAATAATCTAGCATCCTCTAGATTTGGAAAGAAAAAACATGTTTAAAAATCAACAAACATCAACAAATTTTAGCATTTGGACAGGATCCCGCATATTCGCAATGTTTTCGCAAGAGAAAATATGACCGGTCAAAGTTCTCGAGTGGAAGTTGAAGTTCTCATAGGTTCGCATATGAAGTTGTCGCAAAAAGCGGTCACCGACACGAAAACTGCCCAAATTCTCGTATCAGGCGGTTATGCAAAAGTTTCATCAAACTCTAATTTCATGTTTGATTCATAGCTACGATCTCAATTCTTCATTTCAACCATTAAAACTTAAAGATATAGAGCGTAATGATGCATATCATCATTTTTCCAAGTAACATAGTTGATGATTCGTGTGTTTATCTTTGATTTCTTCCACTTTACTTTCAAAATCGATCCAAAACCAACCATAACCTTGAGGTCTTCAATCTTTATGTTTAACATCTTAAAACGAATGATCATGGAATGAAATTCTATGTGTATCAAGAGCAACACCATGCTCTGATACCAAATGCAAAATCCAATTAATAATCGAATCCAAAAATTTTTGCATTTAATAATCAAATTAAGAAGGATATGTGCATGTGTGATATCAACAAACATTAAAGAAAATCAATCGAATATTTAAGCTCGATCAACCTGAGGTGAGCTCCTCTCGGGCGGCCTATCCCACAACATACTATTCATCACCCTTAGAGCACTTTTACAAATAAAATACGCATATAGTAAAATAAAAAGAAAAACATCTATTTATACTAATAGATATTCTCACGCAACAAAATGAGGTCGTCTCATGGCAATTTCAAGTTCTCACGCGATAAGAACTTCATCAACATCTTAGACTTCTCGCATCCTTGTAGTTATTGCATGATTTGAGTTTTTGCTTTTCACTTGATATTGTAATGCATATAGGTTAGGTCCTTACATGCTCTATAAATCAACCCCACATGTGAGCTCGACATTTTTTAGGGGATGGGAGTTGTTGTGGTTAGAAAAAGTTCGCTAGAGGTCGTTGTTCAAATATGAACAAAAGAAGAAGAATAGAATTAGGATAGATGACCGGTGGGGGATTTTCATGGGATTTTACTGTTTTTAGAAGATAAAATAGTAATTTCACACAAAAATTTAGTGAAAAACACCCATTATAGTAAATAATTTTCAAATCACCCGTTTTGGTAAATGTTCTTTTATCAATAACACTAGTTTGAAAAAATTAGTCGTAAAAGTAATATTATATATAGGTAAAAGTGGTAGATGTGCACACATTCTTTTTTATTTGTTAAATGAAATATTGATGGGTTAGTAAAAATATATTTGTGAAATCAAGTTTACCTCTAAAACTTTTATAAGTTATCTCATTCTCAGTTTAAAATATTATCAGTTGTTTCAACTTGAATTCAAAGTAATAAAACTTTTGTACTAAAATTAAAATAACTTATAATTGAAAACCATGGTATAATTAAAAACCTTGAAAGCCACTTATAGCCAATCATATAATTTATAAAATATTTATTTTTTAATTGTTTAAGGTGTATTTAAGTAAACTCTAGCTTTATTATTTTAAGTCATTATATATATTTTAGTTTATATTCTAATAATTAAAAATTATGATAAAATGAGTTACATATATGTAACTAGTATGAAACCACATGGATGAAAAAAATTAGTTAACAATTCCCAAAAGTGCTAGTTTTTGCTACAAATAGTTTACCATCAATGCGAGAAGCCAATTTCAAAAATCAAAACAAAAATCATAATTAAAACTAGAAAATTATAATCACAAAACCATAAAAAATTTTAATACTTAACTATATAATTAAGATATTCATCATCCGTTTTCCCAGTTTCAACAAAAAATTGTGGCAAATGCTAGCTATTGGAGTAACAAACCAATATATTATACTAGTTTTAGTAAGACGTGTATTACATATGTTAAATAAATAAAAAATTAAATATTAAAAATTATTATTATAAAACAATATTTTAAAATAAGATATAATTGAAATCGTCATTATAATAAATAGTCTGGATATATTGTTCCAAAAAGAAGATTTAAAAAAGTTTGATGGTTTATAAAAATCATAACTATAAAATTAAATTATTATTTGTTTATAAAATTTTACTTTTTAAAAACATCGATTTTTAAATATTTTGTATTTTTAAAAATTTTGATGGTTTATAAAAATATTATGTTTTATAAAAATTTGTTCCACTAAAAATAACATTAATTAAAATATTTCTTTCTTAATTTATTAAAAAATTGATTTAAATAAAAATTAAATAATATTATTAATAATTAATTTGATTATTTAATAGAAGAAAGAAAAGATAAAATTTGGTGCGAAGAAATAGGTGCTTCCAGGTATCCTTTTTAATTATTCTTTTATTAGAGAAGAAAATTTTACACTATTAAACTATAATTTCCTTCTTTTTTGTTGTATGATGAAATGGTTTAATCGTATTAGTTCTTTATATTATCAACTTTAGTAATATGTGAATGCTTTATCCCTTTGGTTTGCACATCTATATCTATACTAAATAATAGAAAAAAGTTTTCAAGAAACACGTGTCACCTTTTAGTGAAGCTTAGATTTTTGTTTTCCGTCTCTCAACTATTAAATAAAATTGTTTTTAAATAAGTAAATTAAATAATTAAATATTCAAAATATAAATCGTCTTATTCTAATAAATTATTAAAACATAGTAAATTCTAATATTTCAACTATATCTTATCTTAAATATAATTTTATACTTCTTGATTTTTATTATTTATAATTTCTTAAAGTTTCACTATCTATACTTTTATTAATGATTAATGATATGTAACATACAAAATATTAGTAAAATATAATAATTTTAATATGTTGGATTTTTTTTCAATCAATGTAATACATAGATTTCTAATCCAGTCTCATATATAGTTATAATTTATAGATATACAAACTTATTTTTATAACTATTTTTGTCAATTTATTTGACTTACATAACAGACATTGCTTTCCATTTTGGTCCTCTTGTTTGCAAACCTGTTTAATGTTTACATATAAGAAAACATTATAATTAAATTAAACACATATTGAGAAAAATACTCACAACATTAATAGATTTATGTTACACTATAGTGACAATACATCTTGCTTACATTTCAGCTCTGTTCTAACAAATTTAGCTGGACTTGCAGTTGAATTTTAGGTCTCATTTAGTTCACAGAGTTATCAAGAATTGGAATTAAAATTAGAAAATTTTTCATCCAAAATCTTGTTTTGTTGTGTTAGTAGTATTTTTAAGCATTATAAACCATTGTTTTAGCACATATTTTTATTTCATATCATGCATTTCGTAAACACATTTCTGTTTATTTTAAGTGATAATCATTTTTATGGAATAGAGTTTACTCGAATAGTTTTATTGTTCTGTAGGTGTAAAAGACGGGTTGTGGGAGTTGAATGTTATAATTAGAAAACCTTTTTGAAGCATATTAAAGATTAAGGGTGATTTTAAAGTGTTTTGAGAATATGAATTTAATTTTAAAGTTTAAAAGATGGAGGGTGTGATATTATTGTTTGAATTAAAATAACTTGTAGATAACTATTGAATATTAGATGAGCTTTGATTTTAACAAATTCACAAAAATCTTTGGGATTTAAAATTCCTAATTCTATCTATTTATTAAAGATAAATCGAGAAGAAATGGGGATGACATCTTGGAAGGGATGTGACAAGAGGGAAAAGGAACAAGCAAGTGACTTAAATTTTTGGTTGTTTTTTTAAATATATATTTCTTTCGTTTTGTAAATTTTCTTATTTTCAGATCAATTGATTTAACGGACATGTCCGGCTAATCACCTATTGGTTTTGACGCTTGGGTTTGTTTATTTAATTTTGATTTGTACTTTATGTGAAACAGTTATGCACGTGATTGGTTATTTAAATGGTTTGTTTGCATGGTTCTTGATCTTATCTCGGATTTATCCCGGTATATATTTAAACTTAATTAACTTACTAATTTTTCCAATAAAGTTCTTCAATTATTAAAACCTTATTCAAGTTTTAATTTGTGATACAAGGAGCAAATAATATTCTATGTTTGTCTATGAACCCAAAATCACCATAGAGTCTTTCAATCTAGTTACACATTCCAAACAACGTAAGTGTTTAACTATAATTCATACTTTTATCACCGCAGGCTGCATGCTAAGATCTGAAATTAGAGTAGCAGGTTGGCTAGAATCAACGAACTGTGACTGATTAGACATTAGATAAAGAGGATGTCCGAATGACCTTGCGTCTAGTATCGATATAAATCATTTACATAAATGATCATTGCACTATAATCGTTAATAATCGTAAGCCAAATCAAGTTAACCTAAATATGCACATGACATTCTTACTCATGCAGGCCTCATTGGCTCCAATTTTTGCAGGGGACTTAATTATTTGGATCAACCATCGGTTACAGTCGTCTTAACTATTTTCTAAGCATTAAAATCACTTACAATGAACTTATTTGGATTACCACATTTGCTATGGGACCTAAATGCTTTTTCTTCTGGCCATCCCACTCTTTTATGTGATAATCGGACTACTATCTTTTATGTCACAATCGGACTGCTATATCCCTCGATAGTATCTAGTTCTTATAAGCATGTGGAACATATTAACAATGACTGCCACTTTGCTCGAGAACTAGTTTCATCTAGGAAATTTCATACGAAGTTTATTACTACAAAGCTCTAAGTGGTCGACATATTCACTAAACCACTTCCAATATCGCTTCCTAAATCGTTTCGGGACAAGCTTAATGTTTAATTGCCATCGGATCGTTTGAGGGGGTGTGTTAGAGATAACGGTTCACTACCTGATTTACTTGACATAAGTTATGTTTTGTATCAATTAGCCATAATTTCATTTGTTGTAATCTATAATGACTTTCCTTAGTAGTTATTACCCCTCCAATTTTATTAATATTAAAAACCAATGTTGGTGTGCGAGAGAGGAGGTTACTGTAGCTAACAATACCTCCTCTCAAGCATAATGTACAACCATCTTATGCATGCCCCACTTCCCCTATCGTCGATAGGCTCAACAACGCTCTCCACCCGACGTTCTCCTGTCACAGAAACCGAGTAATGCCATCTCCAAGACAGTAACAGTGAGGTGACTGGCGGCGGTAATCGTAAGCGGAGCTGGGTGTGTGTGGTCGGAGTTTTTGTGTTTGTGTCTTCAATGTGTGTGAGAGAGCAGGAGATACAGAGAGAAATGTTGTGGTAGCAGCAGTGTTGTTCGTGGCCGGAAGTGACGGTGATGGTGTGGTTATGGTGTGGTGATGGTGTGGTGATGGTGTAGTGATGGAAAAAAGAGGGGTTTTTGTGTGTGTATCTTCGATGGAAAAGAGAAAAAAGAAAGAAGTGAAAATGATAATGAGATTGAAAAGTTGAATTTAAAAGATAATAAAAAAAGTTAATTTCATTTTCTTTCTCTTACTTTTTTCATAACGCAACTAACTATGTAAACAATTTTTGTTTTGAATTTTTGTTTTTTCACCTATGAATAAAATTGATGGAATGTGCACCATGACAAAATTAATCATAAATCATTTTGTAAAAATAAAAAACTTTCTCTAATAACCGAATGTTTGTATATTTCTTTTTAACAAAATTTTAGAAAAATAAATTTAGTTTCATACACTAAAATATACAATACATCATCACTTTTAATATATTCTCTTTTCTAAATTTGATTCTATATATAGCCTGAGTAGTATGTGATACATCGCATACGGCGTAGTTGAACATTCTTTTTTTTTTACATTTTGAGTTTATTCAGATTTCAACATAATTCGTTTAAAAAAAGTAACGTTTAGATTCAAGTTACTTTATATTTCGACGTAATTCTGCTCAAAAACACGTCAGGCCATACTTTTTCACGCGGCGGTAATGCCGCTGCAACGCAAGGCGAGTAAATAACTAGTTGTAATTATGTATAGAATTAAATGCAAGTCTCAATTATTGAGGTGAATAAAATACTAATTATACTTGCATAATTCAATTCAATGCCAACAAGCTTGTAACGCAATACAGATGGAGCTATTTCAGCCGTTGATGCATGTCAGTGCACCATAAGATAGCGTGTAGATTATTCTTGTGTGTAAGCAAAAAGACCGACTTTAATGCCTTTTCATCTTAATTGAAGAGATTTTCTCCTTTCTTTCATATTATTGTTCTCCAAATGGTAATACGCTTTGATCATTGAATTAATTATATCAATCCAACGGTTGTTAGTTCCCATTCAATATGTAGTAGCGTTTTCAGATGGTTGGGACCATTTTTTTTTTGTTATCCCCACCCCAACACGGACGTCTTGTCCATAAAACAGGTTCGTTCGAACTCACGATGAGAAGTTAAGATGAAACCATGTATTTAAATAGGGTCGTTACAAAGTTTCGGATGGACATACGAAGGATCTGACGACCATAAGTTCGTTTGGATGAACTAACGAAAGTGCGGACGGCCGTAAGTTCGTGCGGGCGAACTTACGAAAGGGTCATTTTGAGTATTAATTGGTCAAAGAGACATTTTGAGGAAAAAATATGGTCAAAGGGATATCTTGGGAATTTTCCCATAATTTGATGGTGTTTTCATACAAAATTCGACTGTAAAATCGACGATGGTGGCCAAATTTCATCAAAAACACCTCTTTTTGTGTTTGCGTCATGACCCATCGTTATAATATTGGCAAAAGTTTAGAAGAAAAAAATAATATTCACAGTGGAGTCAAAATTAGAGGCAGTACAATGCTGTGTGTTTTTCTATGTAGTTTTAATTGTTTTAGAGAAGTATACACATTTGATTATCCTTCTAGAGTTTATTGTAGATGTGAAGCCAAACCATGACTTTTCTTAGTGAATTATGCATACAACGGCCGATTAAAAGTCACGAGTCTTGTTATAAATTTATAGAAAGAGATGTTAAAATTTTGTGGCGGAAAATGATCCACATGTATGGGACTTGAATGCACATTGCCTATATATATTCAGATTTTTACAAGAAATATCACACAATCTCCAATGGACATCATCTATTTTCTTAACGAAAACGCATCATCCCCTATCTTCATTTTTTCAACACTCCTTTTCCTTTTGTTCATCATCAAAAGATTACTTTCAAATGATGTTAAAAACCTTCCCCCGGTCCACCAAAGTTGCCGATCATTGGAAACTTGCATCAAATGGGCCACAAACCTCATGTCTCCACAGCCAAATTTGCAAAAGAATACGGCCCTCTCATATCTCTCAAGTTAGGCACACAAGTTCTTGTGGTTGCTTCTTCTCCAGAGGCGGCCATGGGAATTCTCAAGACCCATGACCGTGTTCTTTCCTCTCGTGTTATGCCTACCGCATTGCAGCACAAATCTCTAATGCCTCACTCCCTCCTTTTTTCGGAGTGCAATGAATCATGGAAGAACTTAAGAAACCTGTGCCGGAGTGAAATGTTCTCATCTAGTGCCATTGAGGCCCACTCCAGAATACGCGAGGAAAAGGTAGATCGCTTGTTGGAGTTCTTGCATAAAAAACAAGGACAAGTAATTAACACCGCGGACATAGTATTTACTACATTGTTCAACACTTTGAGTTGTATTGTGTTTGACAAAGATTTGCTTGATTTGGAAGAGGAGCATGAGACTTTTGTTGGGCTGAAAAGGACACTACTTACACTACTCGAGTATGTAGCACATATAAAGGATGTTGGCTCATTTTTCCCTGTTCTTGGAAGATTTGATCTTCAAGGAATCAGAAAAGGGGGCATGAAAGAACTCGAGGTGGCATTCAATTATTGGAAAGATGTGATTGAAGAAAGAAGAGCTCAAATTAGTTCTTCTACATCGTCGTCACTACAAGCAAAATCTTTCTTGGATTGCTTGCTTGAAAATGGATTCTCAAATGACCGGATCAATCAATATGTCACGGTAAGCCTTTCTAATTGCTTTATTTGCACACGTGATATTGTTATGTTTTCCTAGTCTTAAGTTATTTATAACATGTTTAGGAACTGTTTGTGGCTGGAACAAACACCACAACAACTGCGACGGTGTGGGCTATGACTGAGATTGCAAAACAGAAAGACGTCATGGCCAAAATTCAAGAAGAGATTAAAAGAGAAATCAATTCTGACAAAATCACAATATCACAAGTATCAAAGTTGCCTTATCTACAAGCTTGTGTCAAAGAAGCTTTAAGATTGCATGCACCTGTTCCGTTTTTAGTTCCTCGGGTGGCCATCGAAAGCTGTGAGGTTATGAATTATACCATCCCTAAAAATGCTCTAATATTTGTCAATGTTTGGGCGATCGGTCGAGACCCTAAGGTTTGGGATGACCCATTATCTTTCAAACCTGAAAGATTTCTTGGCTCAAATTTGGATTATAAAGGTCAAAACTTTGAGTTTTTACCGTTTGGTTCTGGAAGAAGGATATGTCCTAGCTTTCCCTTAGGTAGCAAGAGTATTGAATTCATTATAGCATCTCTGATTCACGAGTTTGATTGGGTCCTTCCCAACAATGAAGATCCGGATATGGATGACAAATTCGTGTTCACCTTGAGAAAGGAAAAACCTTTAAAACTAATCTTCAAAAGTAAACAGGAAGCATCAAATACCACTCCTATGTAATTTCCTACTGTTTTGTACCAAATAGTTGAATAAAAGTACTTATATTTACTGCATATGTAATTTTCTCTTTCTGCATAACCAAAATTTATTTTTGTTTTCAAACATATATACCGTGCAAAATTGGAAAATAATTTTCTAAACAATTAAGTGATATCAATCAACATAGAGATTAGAGATTGTAGGTCCAAGTGGTTTGCACACCACTCATAAGAAATATCAATTTTTCATCAAGCACAGATATGAACATGTGAAAGATTATTTGACTTTTTCCATAAAAAATCTTTTATCATTGTATATACAGAATCTCTTAAGAAGTATTCTTTTTATTCATACTACGGAATACGGATGTAGAATTCTCAAATCCATGTTTTAGTCTTCAATCCAATCAAGCGATAAATTAGGTAATGAAGGTAGGTTACCAAGATAGCTACAATCTCTTATGATTCTTGTGACATCAATCATTTAAAAGTTTAGTTACATTACTTAAGACCAACTAGAATCATAATAAACATCGATAAAAACACAAAGTCTAAAATACAAGTTTGTTCAAGACTCCTGTGATATTTGGCATTTAGAAACCTCGAGTGTTTGTTCAAGTTTGTTCAAGACCATAGGGCGTCTAAGGGCATCCCCTCCTAGGTGCATCCAGGGTAATGCCCTTGTGTGGTAGGATCTAAGGTACAATGCTCCTCCTAGGGTCGAAGGGTCAGAGTCGAAATAGGTGGCGCTCCAGTTGATGAAATTTGGCATGAAAGTTATCTTAACTAGAAACCAATTATTAGTAATAAATTGCTCCTCATAACTTAACTCATTTGTGGAAGTGGGATGAGTAGAAAATAGGATCTAGTAGAAAATGTAATTAGTGGTAACGTCAGCAGCAACTTGGGCAATCATGAATTAGTGATATCAATAACCATGATAGCGCTATCGGTTTTTGGTACAAACTTAAAGATAACATAACTGAATAACTGGCAATGGTTTAACGCCAACTACATACTCTTTCGTGGAAGAGTAATGTCATTACAACTTAAACGCTATCATGGTTACGTACTCCTATAAGATAGATTTTGGCATGATTTCATACTCTTGTTTGTATTTTCTTTTTCACATTAAACATACTTGCTTATGATTTCACTTCAACAAGATACGTTAATCTAATAGTTAATAATAGATATTTAAGAGATTACCCAGGCGTTTCTTAAGTATAGAATGTAACAATTGGTGAGAGAAGAGACTTTATGGTTTCCCTTTCTGTCATTATCTTAATTGTTATCATGATCAACTACTAAAATTTATACGATTGACTATATATGTTACTTAAAATTCTCTTTTGTTTAGCAAGTATTTAGAGTCTCAACAAGTTTTACTTGTTTAACTCCTCTTCCAAGTATTACATACTAATTAGAATTCTCAATACCTAGGTTTTTTAACAACGTTTTTCTATTTCTTTTACTTTAAAAACCACCTATCAACTTACATTTGTAAGAAGTTGAACCACACCAATTTTGTGGTCGGCAATCGCTAATAAAACGAGACAATGAGGCCAAGGGCTAGCTTCAATACCTAAAAGATATATATTTGAGTTTTACCATTTGGTTCACAAAGGAGGACGTAGTCTATTTTGCCATTAGCATCTCTAATTCACGATATTCATTAGATCCTTGGTCCTTCCAAATAATGAAGATCCTGATGTGGATGACAAATTTTGTTCACCTAGAGAGAGGATAAACCTTAAAACTATTCTTTTAAACGTAAACATGGATCATCAATTATAGCTCATACGTTATTTTATACACGCAAATAGTTAAACAAAAGAACTTGTATTAAAGCGGTATAATAATTTCTCTTTTATCAAAATCAAATTTTAATTTTTGTTCTCACACATTTTATAACTTGCAAAATTAAAACAAAAAGCAAAAATAACCATGGATATATAGTTATATGATATCAACGTATAATCCTATATATAGATTGTAGGACAAAGTGCTTTGCACACCACTCATAAGGATATCAAATTTTCAACCGCATATATGAACACGTGAAAGATTCATGGCTTTGAGTGTCTTAAAAAGAGTCATTTATCATTGTGTATACACAATCTCTCGGGACATAATTTCCAGGCATACACTAAAAGTAGAATTCCTAAATATCGCAATCACTATTGCATCAAAATAGGAGAAAACATAGGGATTGTGATTTCCAAGCTGCACACTATTTTTTGTGGTAGTGTACTTAAGTCATTTTAGCTTAATTGGATTTCTTTAAGACTAAACAATAATCATAATAAACATCGATACAAGTATCAAGCTTGAGGAAGCAAGCACCGGCCGGAGTGCCCTCGAAGCTTATTTATCAATATCTTCCTTATGTGATGGCTCTCGACATCTGTCGAACGAGATACCTCTTGCAGTATTAATCACTCGTTCATCTGCCGTACCATCCCTGTCGTCTAGATTACACACATATTTGAGATTGTAATGCTTTCTAGTGGTTAGGAACCTTGAGTGGTTCATAAGGTGAAGGCAATAGACCGTAGTGTGTCCAAGAAGCATCCACAATTGGCAGGGCCGGCCCTAACGGGGGGCTAGGTGGGCGATGCCCAGGATCCGATCTTTTTAAGGGCCTGAAATTTAAAAAAAATTATATTATATATATGTTTATTTTTTATATAAAAATATACACTATTAATAAATCCATTAACAAACGTAATAACATTGTAATTAGGTGAACCCATTAAACTTTACGTAAGAGCCTCTTAATATCTTAATAAATTTAACTCAATAACATATACCCAATCTAAACCTAATTTAATTTAACTAGTGAAAGAAACCTGCACGATACAAGGAGAGTATAAATATTTTTAGTAGTGTGTCTTTAGCTAACTCTCGCTTATTGTGCTAACTAATGATTTAAATCGGCCGGTTCAACTGGGTTTAACCGAGAACCCCTGATACCATCATTTCAAAAACCAAATAGACATTTTTACCTATTTGATTTTATGCTTAATGACATAAAAGAAGACTTGCACGTGAAACATAATTTTTTTTGTTTTGAGGAAAAAGCTCCTTATATAGGAGTTGAATACTGCTTTGGTTTCTCTACACAACCAATGTGGGATTTAAACATTAACTATAGTAATTAGTGACAAACTTATAAATGTAAAACTAATTATGCATCTAACACTTGTATGAATGCAACCACATGTTTCTTACGTGTCTTAAACTTTTGAGCAATAATATGTGAGATCGTATGATACTGTGACGTATAAAAGTTTGTAAACCTTTGTATCTTTGACTAACCGTCCCTTGCTGTGCTAACATGTAATTTCAAACCAAACTGGATTGGACCAACGAATTTAACCGGTAACTACCATGTTAACAGGGATTCAGGGAGAACTAAGTTCAAACCTAACCATATAAACCACTGACGGATAAGAAGATAATAAAAAAATAAAAAATAACACTTTAAAATTTTAACTGTAATTGATATTTTCTATGGCGTTACCCAACAAAGGATGCGCAAATCATAAGTTTGTGTCCCCTCAAGTCCATGTATCATTATTTATAGGTGTTGAACTCTCATTTTGATTTTTATTTGATAAATGTAGGATATAAAGCATATCTATATTACTATATGAAGTAGCAAATTTATAAATAATAAGTTGTTTATGCATAATCACTTGTATCAAATGTAACAAAATTATTCTTAAGTGTCTTAAAAATGGATTAAATTTATAATGTTATCCAAAAGTTGCATTATATAGTAGTATAGATATAGATATATTAAGATAACCTTAAATGTAATAGTCGTACTTTAAATTTAAATAAAAAATGATGTAGTATAAGTATTTAAAACTTAAAAGGGGTATAATCGGAATAAATCTTATGATATTACACATTAAATCTTACAACTATTCATATGTCATCTTAAAATTGACGTAAAATTATAAATCTATCCATAAGTACTCTATTATATAGTAGTATAGATAATAGATAACTTAAAAAAAGTATTAGATCAAATGTGAAACACCAAAACCCTCGATTAAAACATTAGAAAACAGATATCCATAACCCACTTTGCACTTTGATCGAGAACCGCAGAAATAACCATTGAACATTTGATTGAAAAAAGGAATTTCTTTAATTTGGAGATTCACTAAAGTATGATATTGCATATTAAATTCTTAATTTTTTATTTTGATTCTTTGAGTTTGATTAGATTAATTTTGTATAGTTATATGTAATATGTTTGTAATTGACTGCTTTTTAAAGATTATACCTCCTAAATACAATTACCTATCTGGTTGTAAAAAACATGACAGTAAGAAAATAAAGAAAAAAAAAAAGAAAGCCTTATCAAGGGGATATACATTAGTTTTGCTAAAAAGAATCTTAAAGTTCTAATGCTGATAAAGACAATATGATTAATGTTAATGCTCATGTGAATAAAGATAATGTTGATGCAAAAATGGATGATGTTAATGTAGATGAAGATGACGTTAATGCTACTGTGGATGAAAATGATGTTTCATGAAAGACTAGCGATTATAGCTATTGAAAATAATGTATTGGTGTAAAGTTCTCAAAACGATTGAATATATAAAATATTACACTTGATAATCAAATTAAAATAGATCTATGTGTGTGTGATATTAAAAAACTATAAACAAACTCACTTGGATATTATTAACCAAATGATTACAATATCAAAGAACTTTACATCGTTTAAGCTCGCTCCATCTAATGTGAGATGTCCTCAGGCCGCCTATCACAAAACTCTTTGCTCTCTCACACACTTTTCACCTTTACAAATAAAAATCACATAATAAAATACAAAAAAGAACTATTTATACACGATGGACTTCATGAGAAAAGTTCCAAAAGTTTTCACATCATATAAGTTTTTGCATGAACTAAATGTTTTCGTTTGAACTAAAAGTTCTTGCATTAACTTAAAGTTTTCGCATGCGTATGAAAACTTACGTCCTTTTAGATGTTTTTGTTTTCTAGGATTCAGGTTTTCAGTTGTGAATCCAAGGATCTCAATTCAGGAATTATCAGTATTAAAATAAAATCAAATCAATGATCGTGGAATTATCATTAATTGACGTTTAATTGTTTTAATGATTAACGAAGAACACAAACACAAAAACACAGTAAATGCGAAGACAATAATTATTCAAAAGTATTTTATTAATTATCGTGTAATGATTACAAAAGAATAATTATGAATAACTATGAATAATGATTTCTGTTAATCGAAATAATGTTGTTGTTGATGTGACGGCCGCTAGGGTTGCACGATGATGTGATGTTTGACAGCCGTAATATTGCTTGATTGTGTTCTTTCTATTGTTTTTTTTATGTGAAACCTAGGACTCATATTTATAGGCACGCATGTTTCTGTTAAGGAAACACCGAATCTCTTGGGAATCACACAGCCGTCAGATTGACTAACAGCTGTCACTTTGAATGTTGACTTGTTGATTAATAACACTTGTACTAAAAAATACAAGTGTTATTGCTCCGTGGAAACTTGGTCATCCGCAGATATTGTTCTTCCGCAGGTGTCTTGATCCTTCCGAGGGAGTTTTGCTCTTCCGTAGAAGTCTTGGTCTTCCGTAGAAGTGTTGTTCTTCCGTAGGAACTCTGTCTTCCGTAGAAGTGTTCACTTCATACAATTGATCATCCACAGGAATCTTCACTTGTGATGTGGTCTTGTAAGAAACATATCTACGGATTAACAATAATGTTCATCCGTAGATGTTTCTTACACTTGGTCAATTTCTGGAATCCTACCAAGTATATTGATTTTGCCTGTCAACAATCACAATGCAACATACATATATATGGGTTAACCTATAGATTCAATGCACATATATATATATATATACTTGACTGTTACGATTATTAATTACAAGACTTGATTAAAGTTCTAAGCCTATATAAAATGATCTAGACCTATACTATCTAGATCCAACAATACTCCCCCTTAGGCTTAGCTCCTTGTAATCAGTCCTTCAAAACTGCAAGTTCTTTGACTCTTGCAATCATCTTGTTGTAGAAGTAAGATACAACAGTCTTCTGATCGTCGTACTTGTACTTGATCTTCATCTTGCTGATCTTCTTCAGTGTTTCATAGCTCAGGCCGAAAATGTCTTCTTCAGTAGTGAGTGTTTCCACTACACTATCGTTATGCATAATTTCAAGCTCATCTTCCTCTGAGATTCTGAGTTCTGACACTTCTTCTATTATTGATCCTTTTAGCAGCCCAGTTTCATGTTTTCTTCTCTTGTAGGCCTTTGCATGCAATTTGTCTATTACTTGAATCATATGCACATAAAGGCAGAGATCATTTTGAGCTTTTTCATCTGTTAGCCTTGGGAAGAATTTGTCGTGTAGATATGATATGTAGCTTGGATGAAGCATTTTGATTTCTACAGGTTCAAAAATCCTAATCTTTTCAGCTTTCTTCCCATCAGCATTTCTCAACAATACTAGCTCTTTTGTTCTTTCAACATAACCCCATTCTATGATGGGAGAAGTAAATTGATTTCCTTTGAAGGTTTTGATGGACTCTGAGTTTTTGCTCATACATCCAACCCTCTTTAACATATCATCATCTACCAGAGATGAGACTTCAGCTGTTCTTCTTTTCTTACTTTGTTTGCTCTTTTTGTGCTCCATATCATCTCTCTTTGCTTGTTTGAGCACATCATCAATAAATCTAGTTTTCATTCCACTCACAGCTGCAGAGAAGTCTCTTTCCCTAAGATGGATTGGATAGTTTGAAATGGGTATGCTTTGTAGATCTCTGATGTCTTGCTCCGAAAGACTCAATAGTGCTTCCACATCATGGAAGTAATGAATTCTTCCAGATGTCCTCTTGATGATTGCACAATCCCAATCTGGATCACATTTCCAGGCCATAATCCTGTGTTCTTCCGCAGAACTGGGAGTTGTGATGTGGTCATACAGTTCGATCAGAGAGGATTTTTGTTCAGTTATTTCTCTGACAGTTGTTCCTAGAGGCCATACCTTTCTTGGGATAACTACCCTTGGCTCTCTGATCAGTTTGCCTTTTTCTTTATGCTGATCCTTGGGTTCAACAGTTATTTGATCAGCAGGCAGTTTGCTCTGTTTGTCATGGGATGGATGTGGAGCTGCAGTTCTGAATTTGACACCAGTTTCTAGTTCCACTGCCATTACATGCTCCATCATCCTCCGTAGTTCACCAGTTGATCTACCTTTTAGTTCATGCTGTTTGTAGTTGTGGCCTTGTAACCAGCAGGTCATATTGTACTTGCTTAGTTTTGCTGTGTCACAATGGCCCAACTCTTTCTTGATCTTTTCAACTGATTGAAAGACTGTGAAAGCTTCATAATCACTGTTTGGGAGTATGAATCTTGCAAGCTCAAATTCTTTTAGAAGATTCTTCATTTCAGTTGAATTCATCCTCTCAACCATGTCATATGGGAAACCATGGTTGATGAGGGTCATGAACATACTTGATTCAAGCCTCTTTTCCATAATATCTTTAGTGGTTAGAAGGTCATCGGCCTTTGATTCTTTTTGCTTAGTAGGTGACTCCATCTTAGTCAGCTCATTCCATTCTTGATCACTTTCATCATCATCACTGGATAAAACCTTCACAGTAGATAAGTCTACTGAAGGTGTATGTTCAGGAGTTTTGAGCTTTTGCTTTTTAGGAGTACCTTCATCTTCAACTTTCTTCTTGCTTGCGCCCAAGTATTTTCTCTTTTGAGAATACAGAATCAGTTTCTTTGGAGCTTTAGCAGATAGTTTGTTTGTTCAATACTTGGGGCATTCTTTGATTCCAGAGTAGAAATTTTCATTCTCAATTGAGTGATCTCATCATCTTTCTCCTTGATCAGCTGAGCGTTTGCACTTTTCTCATTTTTCAATGATGCCTGCAACTCTTGTTCATTTTGAAGAAGTGCATCAATTACTTCATTGTTTCTTTTGGCATCATCTCTCAGCCTTTTCAATCTGGCTTCTTGCCTCATCAACTCTTCATCCTTCTCTTTAATGATTCCTTCAAGATCTTGGATTCTTTGTTTTCGCTTGTTTGATTTGAGTACTAATTTGTTGTACTTAGCAACCAAGTAGCTTTTGCTGACAGGGATGTCACTATCACTGAGATCATCCTCATGATAAGCAATCACATCTTTCTCAATCTCTTGTTCTACTTCCATTTGCTCATCAGCAGGTTGATCATCAATAGTTGGAGATATTGGTTCAGTGTGCTCTGATGGCAATTGGTTCTCAGAGTTTGTGGCTGAAATGGGTACAGTGCTTGCTTGTGACATCAACTCAGTCTCTCCTGTGTAAACAGAATTCAAAGACTCAGTGATGTCAATTTGTTCAGTACGAGCACTTTCTGGTGATGCTTGTTTTGGTGTGTCTGGGAGTAGTTGAATAGGAGATTGGATTTGGATTAGAGAGAGAGTTTGGGTGTTATGAGAGGATGAATGAGGAGGTGATGGTGATTGGTGTTGTACTGGTGAGATCGGCTGGGTGTTGTTGGTGGAAGATGAAGATATTAGTTGTGGGGAGTCATGGTGATGAATGGGTGAGATGGGTTGGGTGTTTATGCTGGCTGGTGATTGAGGTTGGTAAGGGGGTGTTTGGCTAGGTGAGTGAGCAGCTTGTTCAGATTCAGCAGATGTCTCTGCTTCTTCCTCTATCCATAGTAATGCTTGTGGTATGTCAGCCTGAGCATCCATAACATGTGCAAACATGGGCATGTCTTCACCCTGGTACTTGCCACTGATTTTGTTTAGCACTGATCTTCCCAGGTGGGCTTGAACAAACTCTTCCCCTTCTCTTGCAATCCTTGGGATTTCAGCATTGATAACCAGTTGCAGGAACCTTGGGAACATATACATTTTATCATTCCTTTGTAGTTTAACTTGATCACAGAGGCAGTTGAATATGTACTTAGCGTAGTTATATGTTCTACCCTCAAAGATCCCAATGATTCCTGATGAGATGTGTCGAGAGAACCTATCAAGTCCTGCCTTTCTATTAGAGATACATTTCAAATAGGTGTGGCATAGGAACCGATATGGCTTGCACAGCCTTCCCTTCTTTATCTCCTCTTTCTCAAAATCTCCATCATACCCCATCAATTTGAACACTTTCTCAATGTATTCATTCTCGAATACATCAGGGTGTCCTACCTCTCGATCACCCAATTCAAGAGATCTTCTGATTGTGCTTTCATTGATCCGTACTTGTTCAGTAAGGATCTCAGCAACAATCACTTCATTGTCTCCTTCTGATTCAACTCGAGCAGAGTTCCAGAAATCGATGATGTGTGTTTGATGAATCACAGGCTCGGCCGTTAAGGCATAGAAGAGCCTGGACCGTCGAAGATATCTGATGATATCTCGACATCCTTCAGCAGCAGGATCATCAGCATTCAAGAATGCACACACGTTGTGCTCCTTCTCGAATTTGTTTGTCATCTGTAAATAGAAACGAAAATCAGTTTAGCATTAATGTAACTCACATGAATTCAAGTCGTTTTAATGACAATCAAGGATTAATCAGTTCTGAACTGAAGATTAGAACATGATTTACCTTCGCGACAATAATGATCGATTTCTGAATGATGATGTTTACAATTTTTGGAACGGATTTTTGAAAGTTCGAATGAGGGGGAAAGTGTGCGTTTTTCTAGGTTAGAAAACTGAAAAAGTGCTCTGAAAAAGTGATTAATGAATTCTTAAGAGTCAAAAACCTTATTTATAAGCGAACACATTAATTTCTTTTATTAATTATGTTGGGCCCACTTCCCCTTTATCCAGTTCCGTTTATCAAGTTTATTCCGGATGTATCACATCTTCCGCAGAACATCTGCGGAACCTTAACATCTGCGGATGTCTTAACATCTGCGGATGCCTTAGCTCAAATGCAATACCTCGTTACTAGCACATATGTAGTTTACCAATCCTACGATTACGCAGTTACTGTTACTGTTATTTCTGCTGAAGCAGAAATTTCACTATTACTTCTGCGGATGCGAAGTATTACTGAAACTTCTGCGGATACAGAAATTTCACTGTTACTTCTACGGATGAGAAATATTACTGAAACTTCTGCGGAAATTAAAGTTTTGTTAAAGCTTTAAATGTATGATATCTACTAAGTAGAATCATGTGTTGATATTGGACATTGTTGACTTTGTTTGAATGGTAATTAAGTACAAGAAAGCAAGTGTCCTGTATCCTGTATTCAAGTTAGTGCTCAAGTTCCAATTCCTTCAAAGTGAATTAACAGCTTTTTATTGATTATTGATTTTTCATGCATGAACTACTCCCCCTAAATTTGTGATTAATGTTAAACTGTTGCATTCATCCTAAATTTATGTTGGAAATAGGCATGAACGGCATATGACAGTCTAAATGAGAGAAAATCAGTTAAGGGGACAAATTAAACAAATGATTTAAACGATACAAGCATACATATGTATAGAGGGATCATACTATGATTCTAGGCTTCTGCTGATGCTGATTATTTGAATATGTGTTGATCTATTGCACACCTGATTGTAAGTATATAGGTCCTCTTAAATTCATACATGAGCAAGGTATCCACTAGGCATGTTGGTTATCATGTTCTGAAGTTTGTTAATCTGTAACTGTTGTGTGCTCCACATTCAATTCTCATTAAAGTTTGTCCTCCGTAGGTGAGGCAAATCACCACTTTTTCACACTTATAGACTATGTACATTAAGTTATAAGTTCTATCTTGAGACATATTACAGTCTCATTGATGCTTTGATGTTGAAGCTCTTTAAATTGATATACAGTTGATCACAAGTGATTCTTTTAAGAGCAGAGATATGATCTTCATAGTCACCAGGTCTTTACTTTCGTAAAACAGAGGTGAACTTAACCCAGTTCTTTGTTGACACAAAACAGAGGGGGAATGAAGATCACATTCTTGAATCATATTCCCAGGTCTTTGTTCACACAAAACAGAGGGAAAATGAATATGCAAAGATAGAAGATTATAAAGTATTTTACATAGTGTGCTTTTTTAAGTGATTTGATCACATTAGGAGATGACTTACTTTCCTGATCCTCAAAATGGAGATTCCACAGACAGTTACCTGTTTCATTTAGTTTGGCATGCTCTTAGCTTAGTTTCCACTCAAGATGAACCTACTCACATATCAAAATTTTATAAGTCAGTTTGAATTGTAGTTAAAGAAAGCCAAACATAGTGTACTATCATTTCCCATACATATGCCATGCACATACATTATATCAGACAATTAAATCATCCCCAACTATAACTCTTCATAAGGACAGTCATATGCTTTTGAGTATTTAGTCTAAGTTAATGCCATGCATGCATCCTAGCTGAGTTCTTAATCATTCCTAAAGATTCTATTAGAAAGTTAAATCTAACAGAATCAAAGGCTTTAGTGAACAAATCAGCAAGCTGATTTGTTGTGTCCACTTTGACTAACTTGATAAATCCTTTTCTAAACAGTCTCTCAGAAAATGATATCTGATTTCAATATGTTTTGTTTTACTATGTTGAACTAGGTTAGCAGTTATAAACATAGCAGCTGAATTATCAATATGAATTGGTGTTTGAAGAAAATTGTAACCATAATCAAGCAATTGGTTTTGCAACCAAAGTACTTGAGAGCAACCAGCTGAAGCAGCTATGTACTTAGCTTCAGCTATGGACATAGATACATTAGTTTGCTTCTTGCACTACCAAGAAACAAGTCTTGGTCCCAGAAATTGACATCCACTAGTTGTGGATTTTTTTTTGTTGTTACACCCTCCATAGTCACTATCTGAATATGAGTAAAAACTGAAATCTCCATCTTTTGGGTACCACAGTCCTAGAGCTGGTTTGCCTTTTAGATATCTGAATATTCTCTTCACAGCATTCAGATGGGACTCCTTTGGGTCTGATTGATACCTGGCATAAACACACACAGCAAACATTATGTCAGGCCTACTGGCAGTTAAGTACATTAAAGAACCGATCATTGATCTATACAATCTCTGATCTACTGATTTTCCAGCAGGGTCAGGCACAATCTTGTCTATTGTTGAGGCAGGAGTCTTGCATGAAGTTGTATGAGCAAGATTGTACTTCTTTAGAATTTGATGAATGTACTTTTCTTGATTGATAAAAATGCCATCTGTTTTCTGATGAACTTGTAAGCCAAGGAAGAATGTCAATTCTCCCATGGAGCTCATCTGAAATTCAGATTTCATTAACTCTTCAAAGCTTTGACGTAGTTTCTTGTTGGTTGATCCAAATATTATGTCACTACATATATTTGAACCACCAAAAGATCTTGATGTTCTTGTTTGAGGAAGAGAGTCTGATCAATGGTCCCTCTTGTGTAGCCATTCTTCAGCAGAAAAGATGACAATGTGTCATACCACTTCCTTGGTGCCTGATGAAGACCATACAAAGCTTTGTCAAGCTTGTATACTCTATGTGGATAGTCAGGATCCTCAAATCCAGGGGGTTGAGCCACATATACTTCTTCATCAATTTTCCCATAAAGGAAAGCACACTTCACATCCATTTGATACACTGTGAACTTCTTGAATGAAGCATAAGCTAGAAAGACTCTGATAGCTTTAATTCTTGCAACTGGTGCAAAAACTTCATCATAGTCTATCCCTTCTTCTTAAGTATATCCTTGAGCAATAAGTCTGGCTTTGTTTCTCACGATTATACCCCTGTCATCCAACTTGTTTTTGAAGAGCCACCTTGTTCCAATTGGATGCTGACCTTGGGCAAGTCTACAAGGTTCCTCACCTTTTGTTTTCTGAATTGTTGTAGTTCTTCTTACATAGCCTCAATCCAGCTATTGTCATTTAGAGCAGCTGTAATGTTTGCAGGAACTATCTGAGACAAGAAGCAGGTGAACAAGCAAATGTTTGCCACTCCTCCTTTGCTCCTTGTAGTTCTTGCATTCAGGTCTCCGATGATATTATCTGATGGATGAGACTTGTGAATTCTGCTTGTTGAAACATCATCAACTGGGATTGTTGACTCTAAGTTTGAGAAACCCATTGAAGCAGATGGATTCAGCTGTGATGTTGAATCTATGAAGTAATCAAGGGGTTCATGGTCAATAGGATCAGCCTGAGCTTCAGTTGCTGCATGTTCTTCTTCCGCAGGAAGTTCTACGGAAGCATTTTGTTGTTCCGTAGGAGTAACAGTAACATCTACGGAGGCATTTTGTTCTTCGGTAGAAGTTACAGCACCATCTATGGATGGACATTGTTGATCAGCATGCAAGTTTTGTTGATTCAACACATCCTCTCCATCCCTCGGATCAGTGGTTGAAACAGTATTTACATCTACGGACGATGGTTCATCTGCGGATGTATTTACATGAGCTGCGGATGAAGGATTTGCTTCTCCGGATGCATCTTCATGCTGCTGACTTGATTCTTGCTGTGGTGCAATTGAAGGTTGTGCCATTGGTGGATCAGCTGTTAGTGGCACATCATTCAAACTTGGAGGAACAAATGGATAGCATGTATCAGCAGAACCTGCATTGATCAAATACCCAGAGTTAAATGATTCTATTAATGCATCTATATCAAATAACCAAGATAATCCTTTTACAGTTATTGTAAACATGGATTCATCAAAAGAAACATTAGGAGTCTCTTCAACAATGTTATGTTCTAGAATGTAAACCCTATATGATTTAGATGTGGATGAATATCCAACAAAGAAACCATCATAGGCTTTTTCAGAAAATTTTCCTAATTGTTCTTTAGTATTTAACACAGACACATGACACCCAAAAGCTCTAAGATATCCTATAAAAGGTTTCCTTTTAAATAAGAGCTCATAAGGAGTTTTATTATGTTCTTTGACAATTAATGTCCTATTTTGAACATTGCATGCTGTATTCACAGCTTCTGCCCAGAATGTTATGGGCAACTGAGAGTCAGCTAGCATTGTTCTGGCTGCTTCTATGAGAGTTATATTTCTTCTTTCAGCCACTCCATTTTGTTGTGGAGTTCTTGGTGCACTGAATTGTCTTGCTATGCCTTTATTCCTGCAAAAAGAATCCAGATCAGCATTAACAAATTCAGTCCCATTATCACTCCTGAAAATTTTAACTTTTAAATCAAGTTGATTCTCAATCTTTATCACAAAGTCCATTAATGTTTCAGATGTTTCACTCCTATGTTTTAAGAAAAAGACCCATGTGAATCTAGTGAAATCATCTACTATCACCAAGCAATATTGCCTTTTTCCAATGCTCATCATATTGGTTGGACCAAAGAGGTCCATGTGAAGTAATTTGAGTGGTGTAGTGTTAGTGTTGATTAATTTGGATTTATGAGACACTCTATGTTGTTTTCCTTTGTAACATGAAGAACAATGATTTGAACAATGAAATTCTTTCTTTGGTAATCCAATGACCAAGTCATTTTTCACCAATTTATTCATGTTGTTCATGTTGGAATGAACAAGCCTTCTATGCCACAATTGTGATTCATCTTCTGAAGACTTAGATAGCAGGCATGTCTCATGGCTTGTGAGTGATGTGTTGTTCATGTCCAAAACATATGTGTTTCCTTTTCTTGATGCTTTAAGAAGGATCCAGTCTACTGGAACTGCAAAACCTGGCTTAAGAATGTAACAATTAGTGTTATCAAATAGTGTTGTGTAATTTTGATCACAAATTTGAGATACACTAAGTAAATCATACTACAAATTTTCACAGTAATTCACTTTTTCAAATGTTAACACGCCATTTGTTACCATTCCTTCACCAACTATTTTACCTCCCTTCTTATCCCCACCAAATGCCACATAAGAGGCATGTTTATGTTTGAAGTCATGGAGAAGAGCACAGTTTCCTGTCATATGTCTGGAACAACCGCTATCAACGTACCACTTGTTGTCAGCTCTCCATGATTGTTCCTGCACAGAAAAAGAAATCAGTTAGAATTGACAACCCAAGCTTTAATTGTCTTGGGTTTGCCAGATGTGTCTACTATAGTCTCTCCTTCATTAATTAATCTTGAAGTTTCAGTATTAATTGATTCTTTTTGATTTGATGGTGGTGAGGATGATTCTGTTGAAGATGATTTAGATTGTTGGATGTCTTCTTACTTATCTGATTCTTTCTTCAACTTATCTTGTTTTAGCTGATATTTTAACATTATGGATGCTCCTATATTTTTGAAAGTCACTTCATCTTTCAACTTTGATTGAGGCACAGGAGTTCCGTTTTCAAAGTTATCAAAGAAACCATCAATCACTTCAGTCTTCTTATTTGACAGATCCACCTTTTTGTGAGTGTTTTAGACTGAATTGGTGCTTTCTTCTTCAAAGGCTTATCCGCAGCAGAGGATTTTGCTTTGATTTTTGTTGATCTTTCTTCAGCTTTGATTCTTTGTCACTTTCTGAAGATGGAGAATCTGATTCAGACGATTCATCAAGTGACTTCTTTTTGCTCTTTTTCTTGTTCTTCTTGTTGAAATAACATTCCTGGGAGGAATGATTATTTTGTCACGTATTGCACAGTGGTTGTTGAAGTAGCAATCAGAAGTCATGTGATTGTTCATGTTGCATATGGAACAGTAGCTGCTGAAGTAGCATTCATCTGTATTGTGATTCTTCATATCACACCATTTGTAATATTTATCTTCCGAAGTGTCTTCAGATTCAGACTTCTTTTTCTTGTTCAGCTTGTTGGGCTTTAACTCCTTTCCTGATGGATGACTTGATTTCTTCTTGCTTTTGCTAGGAGCATCATCAGCTGATATTTGCTTACCTTTGACTGCTTTTGTTGTTTGTTGGCAGCCCTTTTGACCTCATCCGGAGATTCGGCTTTACTCTTCCGCGGCTTCTCTACGGATTCAGCAGTTTCTCCCTTCCGCAGATGTTCTACGGACTTGGCTGATTTTGCCTTCCGCAGATGTTCTACGGACTCATCAGATTTTGACTTTCGCAGATCTTCAACCTTTGAGTTTTTCTTATGCTTGGTTGAAGTTTGTTGCTTCTTACCTTTATCTGCGTGGGGTAAAGGTACCTTCTTACTTTTGTGAAGGTTCAGTTCTTCAATTCCTTCATTCAGTTCAGCGATCCTCTTGCAGATAGTCTTCAGCATATTTTGTTGCTTTGGAGGATACTGCAGCTTTGATTCTTCAAGAACTTTTGGAAGACCAGTTTCAACTTGAACATTCTTACCAATGTTTAGTTGATTAATGTCATATTCATCAGAATCATCCAAGTCATCACATTTATCATAATCAAAATCTGAGTCATTATGTTTTAGTGATTCTGATTCAGAAGATTCAGTTTCACTCACCTTAGCTTCATTGTTAATGTTTATTTGACTTGTTTTTATGTCAATTTTGGTGCTTGGCACAAAATGATTTGACAAAGTGTTTGTCATTGTTTCAGGTAGAGTTGTGTAATTATTATTAATAGGTGGCGCAACAGCATTATAACCCAACCCATACCTATTCTTTGATTCAATATGAGAGTTTAACAACTTCTCATATTGCTGAGATGATAGTTGAAACTTCTAAAGTTTCACTTCAGTAGATACATGATCAGCCATGGATTTGGTTAAGTAAGTGGTCAGATGCTCAACTTGGGCTTTAAGGCTGTAATTTTCAGAAACATACTTTTCTAAATCCTTTTGCAAAGAACTGATTTTGATTTGATATAATTTATGTTCTCTTAAATGGGATTCGTATAAAATCATTGTTTCTTTTACTTTGTCAGCCAACTGTTGAGCATGGACTCTATAGCGTTCAACTTCCTCAACACATGTTGATGAACATAATCTTTCCCTTACCTCTCTGGCCATTGGAGGAACTTTGTTTTCCATATGAGCCATTAATGCTTGATTCTCTTCCAAGACCTCCTTCTCATACATACTCCAGTCACATGTTCCATCTTGAAGTATGATCAGTCCAGACTCCTTTGTATTACTTGGTCCTGCTGATTCATTTGTGGTTGGTGGGGATGTATTTGTCAGCTGAGGTTGTCTGAGCAGAGATTTTTGAGAGGTTGGTTGCTGATGATGATACTGCTGATGCTGATGTTGTTGCTACTGATGCTGTTGCTGCTGATGCTGCTGAGATGATTGTTGATTGCATTCTCTAGAGAAGTGTCCATAGAGATTGCACTTGAAGCATCTGACTTTGGACTTGTCAACACCAATCTTTGATGTTTTACTAGCTGCAGCCAGATTCTTGTTTCTCCTCAGATATTGCTTAGCTCTGTAAGCAATCATTGCCATTTACCATTGTAGATCCATCTCTTCCACTACATCAGGAGGTAGTTCTTCCAAGTCTTGTTGGCAAATGTTTGCTGATGTTAGTGAGCTTCCCAGATATGCTTGAAAGCTAGAACTAAAAGCTGCAAAGGCTGCTTTTTGTTCTTCAGAATCCAATATCACAGTAATTGGTTCTGACTGATTATTTTGTTGAGAAGATTTTGCAGTTGCTGTGGTTGTCTCTCTTTTCTCTGCAGATCTTCCTTTTCCTTTTGAGTCTTACTTTAAGATGATTCTTAGTGGGTTTAGAGGCATAGAAACTGACTTCCTCTTCATCATCACTCAAAGTACAAGAGCTATCACCATCATGATTTGAGATAAATGCACTTCCAGCATTTTAGTTTCATTGAAGTGATAAGGTGGGACATGTGTTCTCACACTCTTGTTTCTTGATTGTTCATCCATTTCAAGAGCTTCTACTTTAGCAACCAGAGTATCTAGACCAGTTATCTTAAGATCTATGGTGTTCTTGAACATGGACACTGTTTGCTTCCAACTTTCAGGCAAAGTGTGGAGCATTTTCTTGTTGAGTTCCTCAGTAGTATACTTCAACTCCAAGATGTTCATCTCTGTAACGAGTTGCATAAATCTATGGAGTTGTTGAGGAATTGATTCACCCTCAATATGATGAAAGGTTTCATATTGTGATTGAGGGTGTCTTTCCTGATGCTTCTGATCTCATCACTCCCTTCACAGAGAGTGTGGAGTATCTTCCACAAGGAGTTTGCTGCTTTCTAGTTCTCACACCTGATTAATATCTCTTCTGACAAAGCCATACTAAGCAAACCGTATGCTTTAATATCGACTTTAACCTTCTTGACATCATCAGGTGACAAGTCTTTTAAGCTGATAGGCTGATTCTTGTCATTATAATCCGGCCCAAGAGTGGGTGGAATATAACGACCTTCAGTGATGGACTCCCACAAGTCAGAATCTGTGTAGTTCACATGATTCCTGAACTTGATTTTCCAGGACTTGAAAACAGCTTTTGTTTCCAACTTTGATGGTTGATACGATCCACCAAAAGTACTCATATTTAGTTGAGAATAATGAAACAAACTTTGAATGTTGAATTAGACAAATCAATCAAAGACTCAGATCTAGTATTCAATTAATTTGAATATAGATCTAAATCAATCAAGCAATACGAGAATGCTTGCTGAATGATAAGTCGTAGAATTAATTGTTTAAAAGACAATTAAACAATTTTAATACTGATAGATCAATTGATGTAAATCAATGAGCACCAAGCTCTGATACCACCTGTGAATCCAAGGATCTCAATTCAGGAATTATCAGTATTAAAATAAAATAAAATCAATGATCGCGGAATTATCATTAATTGACGTTTAATTGTTTTAATGATTAACGAAGAACACAAACACAAAAACACAGTAAATGCGAAGACAATAATTATTCAAAAGTATTTCATTAATTATCGTGTAATGATTACAAAAGAATAATTCTGAATAACTATGAACAATGATTTCTGTGAATCGAAATAATGTTGTTGTTGATGTGACGGCCGCTAGGGTTGCACGATGATGTGATGTTTGACTGCCGTAATATTGCTTGATTGTGTTCATTCTATTGTTTTTTTGATATGAAACCTAGGACTCATATTTATAGGCACATATATTCCTGTTAAGGAAACACTGAATCTCTTGGGAATCACACAGCTGTCAGATTGACTAACAGCTGTCACTTTGAATGTTGACTTGTTGATTAATAACACTTGTACTCAAAAATACAAGTGTTATTGCTCTGTGGAAACTTGGTCATCCGCAGATATTGTTCTTCCGCAGGTGTCTTGATCCTTCCGAGGGAGTTTTGCTCTTCCGTAGAAGTCTTGGTCTTCCGTAGAAGTGTTGTTCTTCCGTAGGAACTCTGTCTTCCGTAGAAGTGTTCACTTCATACAATTGATCATCCGCAGGAATCTTCACTTGTGATGTGGTCTTGTAAGAAACATATCTACGGATTAACAATAATGTTCACCCGTAGATGTTTCTTACACTTGGTCAATTTTAGGAATCCTACCAAGTATATTGATTTTGCCTGTCAACAATCACAATGCAACATACATATATATGAGTTAACCTATAGATTCAATGCACATATATATATATACTTGTCTGTTACAATTATTAATTACAAGACTTGATTAAAGTTCTAAGTCTATACAAAATGATCTAGACCTATACTATCTAGATCCAACAGTTGATATTAAAATCCACACAAGCTAAGGCCTTACAATTTTCCCCTCAGATTATGATATCAAGCTATGTTTATTTTAGTCACACATATTAAAAATTATCCTACTCTTGAGTATCTTCACTTCAGTCTTCTCCCTCAGCTGTAATATCCTCCTAATTGATAAAACATATTACCTATAAACAATGATTAAATCGTTCTATATTAAGTACTTAGACTTAAAAGTTTGATTATACATATGATATAGCGACCCAACTTCCATCTTGGATTCTGAACAACCCTGTGCTTCAATTTGATAACAAGTTTCTATGACAACGAATTAGATCATCTAAAGCATTTTTCCCCATGCAAGATAAAATAAGCCCATAATTTTAGAGTAAGAGTACCAAACAACCTTGATTCTTAACTTAATTTAACTGTTCGATCATTATCCCCATCAATCATATAAAATAAGCCCACATTGTTAAGTTTGAATTCACTAACGACCACAATCAAATGTTGTAAATATAGAATCTTAAACTTAATAAAACATCACAAAAACCCCTATTTAAGTACAAAACTTCAAATCATCCAGCATCTTCCAGATATATGCACAAACACTTGTTCTAAATCCTCCAAATACGTACAAGTTTTTGTATCTAAATCATGTTCTTGCACTTTGCAACATTTTTGTAAAATTGAGACAGCCAGTCAAAGTTTATGCATGGATGATTAAGTTTTTTCAGGGTGAATTTTTTGCATGAGAAAGTTGTCACAAATGACGGCTAGTACTGCGAAGTTTTCACAAAATACATTTACTGTTACAAAAGTTTTGACATGAAAATGTTTCATAAAAGACAATTACTTCGATGAAGTTTTCACATGAAAAACTTTTTGCAAAGTACGATTTCTTTGGCGAAGATTTTGCATGTAAAATTTTTCATAAAATACGATTACTTTTGCGATATTTTGCATGAAACAGTTTTTGCAAAATATAGTTATTCCCGCAAAAACTTCAACCAATCGACTTTTTAAGTTTAAATCAATGCTACGGTATTAAATCTTCATTTTCCATCATATAAAGTAGAAGATACTGAGCATGGTGATAAAGATCATCAACATAACATGTAACAAAGCTATTCCACCTATGATCACCCACGGTTTCACCTTCTTCTCCTTCGAAATTGATCCAAAATCAACCAACAATCTTCTCGTCTTCAATCTCTTCAAGTTTAACATCTTAAAATGAATTATTGCATAATGAAAATCCATGTATCGAGAGCAACATCTTACTCTACCAAATGTAAAGTCCTCAAAACCATTGAATCCATAAAATTATACTTGATAATCAAATTAAGAGGATATGTGAGCGAGTGATTTCAATGAACATGTCATGTTCTCTCTCTCTCTTGTCATGTTTTTAAAGAAACAAACTCAATCGCATGTTAGTAACCAAAGGAGTTGACATTGTTTTAGCTTGATTTATCCGAGGTGAGCTCCCCTTAGGCGGCTTATCACATAACACTCTGCTCTCACATTCTCCTAGCAATTTAACAAATAAAACACACATAATAAAATACAACACAATAACTAAAATTTATACATGATAGACTTCATAAGAAACTTTTAAAAGTTTTCGCATCATATAAGTTTTCGTATGAACTAATGTTTTCCCATAAACTAAAAGTTCTCACATGAAGTTAAAGTTTTTGCATGCATTTTAAAATTTACATCCTTTTAGATATTTTCTCTTTCTTAGATTTGGCTTTTCACTTGATATTATAATCCATACATGCTAGGGCCTTACAATTGAAGAACATAGAATTATAAAGACTTGATGGAGAACTTTACTTCCAAAAATGCTAGTAGAGCCTCTTTATTCACTTAAGTAAGTAATTTAAATATTTTTACTATAATATTTTTCTTTTGTTTATTGTTATAGAAATTATAAATGTATTATACTTTTTATATACAAGTTATTCAATATAGAATCTTTTATGTTATAAAGGCCCATTTTCTATTCTTGCATCTGGCCCAAAGTCCCTTGAGAATTCTTGGGATAGGCCCTAACCATTGGTTGGCCCGGGGTAGTGCCCTTGTAGGTTCTAAGGGGTAACGATACTTGAAGTGTCCAAGTGGCAGAGCCTCTATACGGGCAAGTCTCGTCGGCGAAAAGTTTTTTGGAAATTATCATACGAAGGAATTTATTGTTACTATAATTGCTACTATCAATGGTTAGTGAGGTCAGCAACTTGTTGGTTCATTGGTAGTAAGGCGTATCTAAAAAAACTATGGCCCATATAGTAGTAACTATGGTTAGCGATGATGGGCAATGTTGCAGAAGTCGCTAAATGTTCTGTAAGGACCTAGCCTAATGGATTACAATATCAAGTGAAAAGCAAAAACTCAAATCATATGAGAAATACAAGGATGCGAGAACTCCAAGATGATGGATAAAGTTTTCATCACGTGAAAACTTAAAGTTGCCGCGCGAGAACATCTGGATAGTATATATAGATGTTTTTCATTTGTATTTTATTATGTGTGTTCATTTGTAAAGGTGCTCTAAGAGTTAGAGAGCATAAAGATGTGTGATAGGCCAACCGAGGAGAGCTCACCTCGGGTGGATCGAGCTTAAACGATGTAAACTTCTTTGGTATTGTAGTCGTTTGATTAATAATATTCGATTGAGTTTATTTGATGTTCATTAATATCACACATGCACACATGCGTCTTAATTTGATTATCAAGTGCAATAATATATGGAATCGATCGAGTTGTTGACTTTACAGTTTGTATCAGAGCAAGGTGTTAATCTTGATACATAGATTTTTATTCCGCGATCATCCTTTTAAGATGCTAAACATGGAGGTCGAAGACCTAAAGGTTTAGATTGAGTTTGGATCGGTTTCAAAAGAGAAGAAGGTGAAACCGAGGGTGAACACATGTGTAATCGGCTTTCTTATATCATTACACTTAGTATCTTCGACTTTTAGTGGAAAATGAAGATTTAAGACCGCAGCAGTGATTCAAAATCATAAAAGTCGAATTTGGTTGAAGTTATCATGAGAGTAACTCCATCATGCGAGAACTTTGCAAAAATAACCGTATTTTGCAAAAACTTCTTGATGAGAGAACTTTTCATGAGAAAAGTTTTCTATGCGAAAACTTTCATGCGAAAACTTTCATGCGAAAACTTTCGTACGAGAACTTTCATACGAAAAGTTTAATGCAAAAACTTTCCATGTGAGAACTTTCCATGTGAGAACTTTCCATATGAGAACTTTCCATGGAGAACTTTTTCATGAGAAAACTTTCCATGTGAAAACTTTTCATGAGAAAACTTTTTCATGAGAAAACCTTTCATAAGAAAACTTTTCGATACAAAATCTTCGCAGCAGTAACTGTTATTTGCAAAAATTTTCTCATGCAAAAACTTCACCATGTTAAAACTTTATCATCCATAAACAATGACTGGAAGATGCCGGATGATATGAAGTTTGGTACTTAAACAAGGGGTTTTTGTGATGGTTGATCAAGTTCAAGATTCTATATCTACATCATTTGATTCGGGTCATTCGTCAATTGAAACTTGACAATGTGAGCTTATCTTATCTTACTGATGGGGACAATGATCGAACGGGTTGAGTAAGTGAAGAATATAGATTGCTTGGAATTCTTGGTCTGGAAATATGGGCTTATTACATCTTACTTAAGGGGAAGAATACTTTATGTGATCTAGTTAGTTGTCACAGAATCTTGTCATCAGATTGAAGAATCAGGTTCTTCGGGAATCCAAAATGGAAGTTAGATCTCTCTATCATATACCTAATGCATCTTAAGTTGTAAGTAATCAAGGTCGAACAGTTTAATCTTGATTTAGACATGATATAATTTATGAAGTTATACACTCGGAGGAGGTTAAGGTTGAGGGGGAAGACTGAAATGAAAGATACCCGAATATCAGATAATTCTTGAAGACGAGTGAATGAAGTCAAATATAGCTTGATATCATAATCCATAGGGGGAAAATGTAAGGACCTATCCTTAATTGATTACAATATCAAGTGAAGCAAAAACTCAAATCATATAAGAAATACAAGGATGCGAGAACTCTAAGACGATAGATAATGATCTCATCGCACGGAAACTTAAAGTTGCCACGCGAGAACTTGAAGTTCTCGCATGAGAACATCTGGATAGTATATATAGATGTTTTTTCTTTGTATTTCATTATGTGTGTTTATATGTAAAGGTACTCTGAGATTGAGCGATCATAGAGATATCTGATAGGCCACCCGAGGGGAGCTTACCTCGGGTGGATCGAGATTAAACGATGTAAACTCCTTTGATATTGTATTGTTTGATTAATAATATTCGATTGAGTTTATTTGAAGTTTGTTGATATCACACGCGCACACATCCGTCTTAATTTAATTATCAAGTGGAACAATATGTTGAATCTATCAAGTTGAGGACATTATGTTGCAAGGGCGGTCGACTAGGAAGTTGCAAGTACTAACCTAAGTGGTCTAAGTGGGGAGGAGTAGTTAAGAGTACTCAGATATGATAATTTATAAAGAAATTAATATTCAAAAAGTTATATATATAAAAATATCATAAGATTACTAATATTTATAAAAAAATATGTGAATACCAATGTTAATAAAAAAATACGTGTTGAAAACTAAAGTATTTCAAAAACGAATATTCATTCATTGATACTATAGAAACAGTGATCGGTTAATTCTAATTTTCCATGCTATCTCGGTAATAAAGAACAAAAATCCTGCTAGAATCAGTGATGTAGAGGTCAAACCAATAGGCCCGAGAAAATAAAAAACCTAATTCATGAGAAAACTTAAAGGCTCATCCAAAACATCTAGCCATGTGAAAACATTCAGGAAACGACAACTTGAGGTGTGGAGCGAGAACTTTGGTGTAGTATAAATAGTTGTTTAGCTTTGCGTTATAAAGTTTCTTGTCAATTTCTGTATTTTAAAACTTGTAAAGTAACAGTGCGTAGTGTGAAAAGAAACCTGTACTTAAACTATTGTGCATTGATCTCGACATGTTTGTGTTTACCATTAAAATCTTCATTCATTTCACATTTCATGGATTGAGATCGACCATACTATTGTACTATCCTGGATTTTACAAGTGAAAAATAGGGAAAATAATAAAAAATTGGCGAAAAACCAAGTTTTCGAGTTGGGCTGAATTTGATTGCCTAGGTTCGATTTTTACCGAGTTTGACTAACTCTAACTTATTAGGCTGAGCTGTAAAATTCACATTAATAAATGACCTAGTCCCTAGTATACCATGAGAAGTAAGTCGAGTTACCTGAGACACTGGAATGGGTTATCATGTAAAGATACCTAGTAACTAGTTATGACTTGCATGTAAGAGCTTAGGCAGTTAGTAGTAATAGCAATAATCAAGTTAGTTATTACAGTTTTCAAATTAACAAAATTTAACACTAATGTGACTAAATTGTTACCAATTTTTTTAACGCTAATTACTTTCTCTTTTATAAAAAGTTGTATCACTTTAATTCAAATGATGTATTTGTTCCTAAATATTTACCCAGGGGCGGCCCATAAGCTTGTAAAAACAAGCTAGGGCTTTAGGCCCACTTAAGAAAACAAGCCACCAAATATGCCCAAGTCCCACATAAGCCCAAAAAAATTATAGTTCAGGGTTTTCATTAGCAGATTCTCAGTTCACACGATCACACCAGCGACGGGGAAATGGGGAAATGGGGAATTAATTAGCAAATTCATGATTGGGGGGTTGGGCCGGTGGGCCGGCCAGCGGTGGAGTTGGAAACGAACGGATGAAATTGGAAGTTAAGATCACATTCAATCGGACCTTTGGTTTTCTGCTATGCATTGGTTGCTACGCTGCTCGAGTTTTCTACTCTACCACGCTTCGACCTCGAAGAATTGCTTTGCACAATTGAACCTTTAGTTTTCTACGACTGCTAGCCTAGCGTTGGGGGGTTGAGGCGCCCGACGGGGGAGTTCCCTGACCTAACCGTTTGACAAATTGCTTTGGGCCTTTGGCTCAGGTTGCTAGGATGCTTGATTTTCACATAGTTTGGTGTTTGTGCTGCTCTAATTGCTTTGGCCGCTGCTCCACCTGCTCGATTTCACTCACTTTGTGTGCTTTTGTTCTTCTCCATCTCAACTCTCAAATAAGGTAAGTTATGCACTTTTTCTTCTATTTATTTGATTTGCAAATTTCTAATTATTATTGTTTATTAGAAATTCAGAATATAGAATTATTGTATCACTTGGGCTTTCAGATTTGCTTGAAATATTTGATTTGGGATTTTAGATTTGCTAGATTCATTACATCACCTTAATACCTTATTTAATTTGTAAATTGGTTTTGAGTTTGATTTAGAAGTTGCTTTTGTATTTTGGTTCATCTAGTCATCTAGATTTGATTGATCATGTCAAAACGAATTAGAAAACATGAATCAGGTTGGACCAAAGAGAAAAAAAGAAAAGAACAAGAAGCTTTAATTGAATGTCAAAAAGGGTCATTGTTAAAATACATAACGGTAAAAAGTAATGATGTTCAAAACAATCCGAATAAACAATCAAATGATGCTCAGAATCAAAAACGAAATCAACTAGTTAATGATAAAGAAACACATAATGCATAAGTAAATGAACTAAACAATGAATACACTAATGATGAAAAAATACATAATGAACAATCTAACAACACTAATTATGAACAAATACATAATGAACAACCTAACAACACTAATGATGAACAAATACATAATAAAAAACCAAACAATAAACCCATTAATGATGAATAAAATAATAATAAATAACAAAATGATAATGAACACATTGAGCACACTAATGATGAACAAACACCTCTAAGTATTTACGATTATAGTAAAAAGGATAATATTACTATTAATTTACGAGATAAATTAGTTGAAAAGGGTCCAATTAAAGTTTTTGATTTTAATTTTCCAAAACATCAACATTCAAAAAGTTTTAGTCCTTCTCTTTATATGCAAAAGCTATCAAACGGAGAAAAGTATGAAAGAAAATGATTAATTTATTCTATAGATATGGATAAAGTTTTTTGTTTTTGTTGTAAATTATTTAATGTGAATTTATGTAGAAGTAATTTAACAAATATAGGTACTAATGATTGGAATAATATTAATGCTAACCTAAAAAAAATGAAGCAAGTAACGGACATATTATCAATATGAGAGCATGGATTGAGTTAGAAACAAGATTGAAGAAAAATAAAACATTGATAAACAAACTCAAAGTCGAATCAATAAAGATAAAGAACATTGGAAAAATGTTATAAAAAGACTAATTGTCATTGTAAAAAGTCTTGGTAAAAAGACACGAGCATTTCATGGAAAACAAAAAAACTTTTTGAAGAAAACAACGGTAACTTCTTAGGTCCCAAGACCGGATAAAGGATGAGTGTTTTTTATAATAATGTTTAAAAAGGACTTAAATTTCAGTTTTGTTTTAGGCCTCCAAAAACATTGAGACGCCTATGACAATTTAATGGCCTCTGCCGGCTAACTCAAGCTCATTCTATTAAGGCCCTTTTTCCAATTGGCCTTATCCACACCAGAGTCAACGTGCTATTGAATGTCATGTGGAATTAGAATCCATTCTGTTAGAATTTGCCATTATGTTTCGTCCACCTACAGGCCTTCCACCGGCTAGGTCTCAAGACCATGCTATCGAGATTCACTACTACAAAGTTATTATTAGATGACGTGCAAAAGATGACGCGTGAAGAAATATGACACGCTTTTTTGCGTATCATAAAAGTTATGTCATATTTTAAAAAAATTATAGATAAAATGACACATTGTTGCGTGTCATCTTTGTCGGTAATCTTTTAAAACACGCGGTCAGTTAAATTTTCAATTCCCCCGCTTCTGACTTATTAACCCTAATTTCTCAAACCTCCATTCTCCTCACCTTACCTCCAAATCAAAGACGACCACCACCCACTGTTCCATTCTTCTATCACCGCCTCATCACCAGCCGCCGCTCCATTCTACTATCGCCACCTCCATCACCGGCCACCCTATCACCACCGCTCCATTCTTCTATCACCGCCTCCATCACTACCATCCAGATCAAAACCCCAGTTCAATTCACAGCCCCTTTTGGCTTTTCTGCTATTTTCACCAACTTCAAAGGTATTTACACCATAAGGACTCAAACTTTTATCCACAATGGTCGTTGTTCTTCGCTACCACCCACCGATCTACCTTACCTTATCAAAACCCAAAAGGGGGTTTTGTGTAATTCGTTCAAGAACATCAATTTGTGTAGTGCGTGTGAACATGTGTCGATAATCTGTTAATCTTTGTGGGTTTTGTTGATTGATTGGTGGGTGGGGGTTAAACTTCGTTTTTGTTGGTCCCCTTTGGTTATAAAAGGTGGTAGGTTGGTGGGTTTACTTAATTTCTATGAACAGAGTTGGGGTTTCTTGCAACAGTAGTTCTTTTTGGGTGGATGTTTGTTTAATTTAGGGTATAATTTGTGTAGGGTTTAGCGCTTTTGGGCTTGATTTAACTTTGTCTGTGAAAGTTCGGAAATTCAAACGTTTACCCCATTTGGGTGTTTGAATTACGAACATAATTGCAGGTTTTTGTCGCTTTTTGTTTAATGATTTTGTGTTTGTTTTGGTGATTATATACTGTAAAGCATAAATGAAGTGGCGTTGACTTGAAATTTGGTCGTCTGTGAGTTTATGTTTTATGATGTTAAGTGCATCTGAATTTGACCTCTAGGTGTTTGATTAATTGCCTCAGTGGTGTAACAGTTAAGATCCTCAAACCGCTTTTTCACCCTACATCAGTAGTAAATACCATATGTGGCAAAAATCATAATATATAGCTAACATATACACTTATTAATGTGTGTCTTTGTGAGGTACAAAGTTATAATGCAAGGTGGGTAAGGGGTGTATCAAGGGGTTTGATGATTTTGACTTGCGTTAGTATGGAATTAAAATTCGGTCCATTAAGAAAACGCGATTGTTGTGAATTGGGACATGACTTAGGTAATTAGCAGCAAGTCGTCTTGTTGTGATTCTGAAATGTGTTTGTGTAATGGTTTGTTTCAGTGGTGTTGTATCTGATTGTGTTTGTATAACTTGTTAATCGTTTCATTGGATAGGTTAGGTTTGTGGTTGTGGTTGTGGTTGTGGTAGTAAGCAATGGTGAGCATTCATCGACAAAGATTGATCAAGCTTATGGTACATTTTAATGTTTTGTCACCTGTTATAATATAGTTGTCTTGATTGTTACTTGAAACTATGTATTAGGTTCTCTTATGGATCTTGTTAATGGGCATATTTGTTATCCTCTTCCAATTTTTTCATGGCTGACATCAATAGAGGTATTTCTTACCTAATTTGGCTACTCAAAATTATATTTCTTAATATCGAGATGTTTGGATGTAAACATTTACGTGAAAATGATTCTAATAAGGTGCTGTAACAAGGAATTATTTATAATAAATGTTGTAAAGTTGCAGTGATATTATTAGGTGAAAGATTTAACTTTACATGAAATATGTTTGAATTGAATATCAAATAGGTGTAGCTTTCGTAAATTTAGGTTAGATATGTTTGAAGTGAAAGAGAATTTTATGATATTTTTAGTACTGGCTTTAAGATTTGTATAAAGTATCAAATTGATCAATCTTTAGGTGTTTCTATGAGATGATATTCTTTTTCAAATGAATATATTTACATGTTGGGTTTATATACTAACGAATATTGATACGAATCTTGAAGATTTTATACAAAGGCCACAATTATACCCGCAATTTCAGAGGCCAACTCGCAATTTCTTCTTCGATACGGTATGAAATTCCTCCGATTTGTCTTCTTTTCTTGGTTTTAATTGCTGTTGCAATTATACTAGTGTGTAATTGAAGTCACATAGTGCATTTCCAGATGTATTTGACAACACTAGAACAATTTTAACTTGACATACAATGAAAAACACGCTCAAAGATTGGAAAATCTAACGTCATGCATCGAAGTGTAAATTTATTTGTTTAGTATAATATAGCAGCTCAACTTCGTTGTTTACACTGATCTATAATTAATCACTGATTATTTCTTTCAATTTTGTCTTCAGGATTTAGCCAAAGGATCAAAACAAGAGCCTATAATGTCTATTAAAGGTCATAAGCTTTTCTAAACGTCAGGGATTCTAACAAGGTATGCCCTATGTTGCTTATAATTGAGTAGATTCAGGATCTTAAAGTTATTTTTGACATTATATGTTGGCTGGTTTCCGTAATTGAAGAGTTTTATTTGATATTCTTGTTTGCCTTTTTGTGACTCATAAGATAAACTCTTGTTTAACATGCTGAATTTTTTATGCTCCTAACTTTCATCACATTGCAAGTCCATCACCTGTTGAAAAATGCTAGTCTGTCTCAGTTCTGGTTTAGTTATATAACTTATGTGACAACATTGATATTTTGTAGTCTATACTTCAGACAACCAAGTCATCCGGTGCTAATACTGATTGCAATAAATCTATCTAGTTTTCCATGTTTTGATGAAATTGGTTTTGTCTTAAGTTGTAGGAGGTAAAGATTGAATACACCGATGGTGGTTTGGATGAAGTTCGTGAAGACAGGTCGCGCTACGTACCGGATTTCATTTATATGTAGGCCTGCAATGATATATTTGGACTTGTATTAGTATGACAATGAATTTAGACTTGTATTAGTATTGGTATTGCAATGAATTTGGACTTGTTTTATGCTTTGTAGTTGATGTTATTTAACAACTTTTGTAAATTTTGTTGGTATTTGAATGGATTTCGCTTTTAGTGTTATTCGACAATTTGTTTTATAATACAACAGGTAAATTTATTAAAAATAAAAAAAATTAAAAAATGCACCTAATTTTATGACGTGCATTGCGCGTCATCTATTGCACGTCATAAAAATTTCATAGATGACACGCGCATGTGCGTCATCTAGTCATTTATGACTACCCCTTCCTTGACGCGCATTGCGCGTCATCTTTTGCACGTCATAAAATGCGCGTCATCTTTCGCGCGTCATAAACAGATGACGCGCGGATCCGGTCATCGATCATTTATGACTACCCCTTCCTTGACACGCATTTGCGATTCATCTGACCCCAAAGATGACGTGCAATGCGCGTCATCTATTGCAGTTTTTCTAGTAGTGATTATTCCAATAGTGTTGTCGTTTCAGTTCAGCAAGTACCGGTATGATGTGATCTAAATTATGTATCAAATATATAAATATTTCCTACACTTTTAAGTGGCTTTTGGTTGCTTTCTAATACATATTACTCTTATTTTGTTAATATTCTTTTTCTGAAAGTTTTATAATATTATAAGTGAAAATATTAAAGTTGAAAGTCTCTATGTTAATTGTGAGATTTTAGTGTGCAGACAACAACTTCAATATGTCAAATTATGAAGACTTAGAAATCATGTCTAAGGCCCCGTTCTCGGGACCCTCACAGCTGGTCAATCATCGCACATAAAACATATAATTGTATTAACTTAAACATGCAGCGGAAACTTTTAAATCATTCATTTCATTTCCTTTAATAAACACTTTTGCAAAATAATACAACATTCATTACAAAACATAGTTTATTTGCATTACAATGCAAAAGCATTAAACAAAAGAATGCCATCCCAAAAAAAGAGCTGAGTAGCCGTCCCGTACCATCCTCAGCAACGTTACCTGCCAACTGGAAACACATAAAAAGTCAGCGTTGCTGAGTGAGTTCTAGTTTTATAATAAAACATACTTTTCTTTCGTTAAAACATGTCTTTACTTACATGCGATCACACATCATACGTACACATAGATAATATCATTATCTTCATTATTCATTCGTTAACTTTCGTTACCTGCCAACATCATACATACATAACATACATCATGCATAATCATGCATCATCATCATTATCATGCCCAACATAACCTCTAAGGCCTCAACGGCCATCTTACATGCACTTATGGGAACTTCCATGTCAAAACTTACATCTGCACTTTCCCCCGAAAGTCAGTAATCAAACTATGTTTCTCCTCGGGTGCAACTATTTGGGCGTATGGGCACCCTTCAGTCGCATGGCCTTCATGCGACTGAACATCATACGATTGGACCTATGCGGATGAACACCAATGCGAATGAACACCCAATCGTGCGAATGGGCTCTCAATCGTGCGGATGAACTCTATGCGAATGGACCTCTTACGGGTGAGCACCTATGTGACTGGGCTCTCAGTCGTATGACTTCCCATGCGACTGGACCCCCAGTCGTGCAACTGTACCTCAATCGTGCGACTGAACCCCAATCGCCCTCCAGTTGGTCGTATGGCCTCCAGTCGGTTGCCTAGCCCTAACTGATGCAGAATGCAGTTCATCCCGAACCCAATCTGCCATTTTCGACTTCCAAGCTCATACAAACCCATTCTAAGCCCAAATCAACTATCCTAAACCTTAGGAATGCATACTACAATACCATTCAAGCATACACAAGCCTAAAAACATACTCCAAACGCATCACACGCAAACACACCCAAATGGGTCAAACACACTCACATACAAAAATGGGTTTACTATGTTTTCCAGCCCCAAATCAGTTGAAAACAAGTAAAATAGGGGTCCTAGAACTCACACAAACTACAAGAAGAAGAAGAGCTTCGTGTTGACTCGCTACCCGATGATTTTCGTGCTCGGATCCACCCAAACCAACATTTTTCTCTCTTTTCTCTCTTCTTTCTCTCTTCATTCTCTTTTTGCTGAGCTCTCACAAGAGTGGGGAGGATGTGGCTGCCCTCCCCCTCTTAATCTCCCATTTTTACGAATTTTCTCCCGTTTTGGCAAGTTTGGTCCCCCGACTTTGGACTTTATTTCTTTTTCTTCATTCGTCGGCTTCGAGGAAAATATCCGGGTGTTACAAGTCCACCCCCTTATATAGGTTTCGTCCCCGAAACCTGTTATTCCTTGAACAAACATGGATAATGCTGTCTCATTTCTTCTTCGGTCTCCCACGTTGACTCGGATCCCTTCCTGTGCTTCCACTGTACACGCACAAGAGGAACCCCCTTATTTCTCAGCCTCTTCTCTTTCGATCGATGATTTCCACTGGTTGCTCCACATAATTGAGCCGTTCGTCTACTTCGATATCCTCCAGTGGAACAATCATATCCTCATCTGCCATACACTTCCTTAGATGAGATACGTGGATTGTCGGGTGAATTTCACTTAACTCATCTGGTAACTCCAATCTATAGGCCACCCCTCCTACTCGAGCAATGATTCGGAAAGGGCCTATATACCTAAGGCTCAACTTGCCCCGCTTTCTGAACCGAATAATACCCTTCTAAGGTGAGACCTTTAACATAACCCGGTCACCCACCTATAACTCAATCGGCCTATGTCGTTTATCAGTATATGACTTCTGTCTATCTTTGGCTGCCTTTATGAAGGCCTTGATCCTTTCAAGCTTTTCAATCATAGCCTCGATCACCTTGATGCTCCCTAACTCTTTATGACCAATATCACCCTAACAAACGGGTGTTCTACATCTCCTACCGTATAGCATCTCATAAGGTGGCATACCAATGCTGGCGTGATAGCTGTTGTTGTATGAGAATTCAACTAACGGTAAGTGGTCATCCCAACTTCCCCCAAAATCAATCACACATGCCCGAAGCATGTCCTCCAATGTCTGAATGGTCCTTTCGGACTGACCATCGGTCTGGTGATGATAAGCCGTGCTAATGTGTAACCTCATCCCCATCGCATCGTGAAATTTCTTCCAGAATTAGGATGTAAACCGGGTGTCACGATCAGACACAATAGACACCGGCACAACGTGACGAGTCACAATCTCCTTAATGAAAAGATCCGCCAACCTCTCGGATGAATATGTCTCGCGCATCAGTAGGAAGTGAGCACTCTTCGTCAAGCGGTCAACAATCACCCATATAGCATCATACCCTTTCGGAGTACACGGCAGCTTCGTAATGATATCCATGGTGATGTGCTCCCACTTCCACTCCGGTATATCCAAAGGTTGAATCTTTCCATGCGGCTTTTGATGCTTGGCCTTCACTTGCAAGCAAGTAAGGCACTTACTCACATACTCCACCACGTCACGCTTCATACCCGGCCACCAATTATCTTTCTTCATGTTTTGGTACATCTTTGTGGCACCGGGATGAATAGAGTATCGAGTCTTGTGAGCTTCATCCATAATCTTCACACGTAGATCCCCAAGGCGAGGAATCCACATCCGCCCAAATTGGGTTTTAACACAAAGTGTGTTCTCACCCAATTCCGCAACCAGACCTCTCATTCGTTCGGAGTTAAGATGATCTTCTTTCAACGTCTCATCTTGAAACTCCTTGACTTGCTTCATCACGTTAGAGGTTATAATCAGCTGGTACGCCTTCACCCCAATCGGCTCGGGTCTTTCCTTTCGGGTAAGGGCATCCGCCACCACGTTGGCTTTGCCCGGATGATAATGGATCTCACAATCATAATCTTTTATGAGCTCCAACCATCTCCTCTGCCTCATGTTCAAGTCTTGCTGCTCGAAGAAATACTTCAAGCTCTTGTGGTTAGTGAAAATGATGCACTTCGCCCCGTAAAGATAATGCCTCCAAATCCTTAGTGCAAAGACCATGGCTGCTAGCTCCAAGTCATGAGTAGCATAGCTAACCTCATGAACCTTCAACTGTTGGGATGCATAGGATATAACCTTCCCTCTCTGCATTAACACACACCCCAATCCCGAGAAGGAAGCATCAGAATAAACCACAAGATCTTCACTTCCATCGGGTAATGACAATACAGGAGCTTGGGTCAATCTCGTTTTCAATTCTTCGGATGCCTTCTCTTAAGCTTAACCCCATACAAACTTTACATCTTTCCGGGTAAACTTGGTTAGTGGAGAAGCGATCTTAGAGAAGTCTTGAATAAATCTTCTATAATAGCCCGCCAAACCCAAGAAACTGCGGATCTCGGATGGCATCTTTGGAGACTTCCATTGCATCACTGCTTCCACCTTTGCTGGATCCACCATAATCCCCTCCGAATTCACCACGTGCCAAGATTTGAACCTCGCGCAACCAAAACGCGCATTTGGAGAACTTGCCATACAACTTCTCCCTTCTCAACGTCTCCAATACCTCTCGAATATGACCAACATGCTCTATCTCGCTCTTTGAATAAATCAGGATACCATCAATAAACACAATCACTGATTTATCCAACATCGGCCGACACACTCGGTTCATCAGATCCATAAAAGCAGCTGGCACATTGGTCAAACCAAAAGACATGACAAGAAACTCGTAGTGACCGTACCGCGTGCGAAAAGCTGTTTTAGGAATATCCTGCTCTTTCACCTTTAGCTGATGGTAGCCAGATCGAAGATCTATCCGTGAGAACCAACTGGCACCCTAAAGCTGATCAAACAAATCATTAATCCTCGGTAACGGGTACCGATTCTTCACTGTCAACTTGTTCAGCTCACGGTAGTCTATACACATCCTCATGCTACCGTCCTTCTTCTTCACGAATAAGACTGGAGCACCCCAAGGAGAGATACTCGGTCTAATAAACCCCTTGTCAAGCATCTCTTGCAATTGCTCCATCAACTCTTTCATCTCAGTCGAAGCCAAATGATACGGTGCCTTGGCAACAGGTTGGGCACCTGGTATCAGATCAATCTGGAACTCAATCTCTCAGTCAGGCGGCACTCCTGATAAGTCTTCTGGGAACATGTCTGGAAAGTCACACACCACCGAAACATCAGATAGTCGTGGTGTTGGCGCTTCCACATCCTTTACATAATACAAGTAGGCACTACATCGACGCCTCATACACTTTCCCGCCACCGCCATTGAGATTACTTTTGGAATCGTCGTGACCCGATCCCCATAAACAATTACCGAACTCCCGTCAGGCGCTATCAAACAAATCATCTTCTTGCGACACACTATATTTGCTTTGAAGTCCGCCAACCAATCCATCCCAAGAACCAAGTCAAAACCACCTAAGGTCATCACAAATGGTCTAACCGGAAACTTATGACCTTCTAGTTCCACATCACAACCCTCTATCATCTCTGAGATCCTCGTAGACTTACCTATGGCAGTTTCTACATCAAAGGGCGTGTCAACCCGTCTACTACTAACAGGCAGTTTAGCACAGAAAGCAGCAGAAACACAACTTCTACTAGCACCCGAATCAAATAACACAGAAGCTAAAGTTTGGTTCACCAGAAACGTACAGGACACAACATCAGGGTCCGTCCTAGCCTCCTCTTGTTTCATAGTGAATGCCCTGGTGCTAGCCCTCGGTCCTTCACTTCCCGTCTTCTTTACCCCGGAACCCTCGGCTCTCGGCTTCTTATAGTCTTTACTCATGTGGCCCTCCCCGCCACAGTTGAAACACTTCCCCGCTTTGCACTCCCGTGCCATATGACCTGGCTTCCCATATTTGAAGCACACATTCAATCCTCACCTACACTCGCCGGTATGCTCCTTTCCACACTTCTCACACCTCTTCGACCCTGTACCCGATGTGGCTACACAGCGATCATCCATCCGTGCCTTCTTGTTACCCGTCGAGACATCACCCCGACCAAACCTCTTTCCACCCCAGTTCCGGTCTCCACCACCCTTCCTACTACCTTCAGCCACCACCACTACGCCCTCTCATCATATAGTGTCCCCGCTAAATCCACTGCCGACCTAAACGTGCTCGGTCGGGCAGCGATCATGTGCCGGCGAATGTCCGCTGGCAAACCTTGGATGTACCTCTTAATCTTTTGTGACTGAGGCGTCACCTGATCCGGCACCAGACGTGCCATCTAGTTGAACTTCGTGGTGTACTGTTTTTGTGTCATGGTTCCCGCCTCTAGCCACAGGAACTCCCTCTCAACCTTATCCATCTCCTGGTAAGGACAGAACTCCTCAATAACTAACTTCTTCAGTTCTGACCATCTCATTCTCCCAATGGCCCTGCTACCTTTGGCTTGAACTATGTTCTCCCACCAGCATAAAGCTGAGTCCAAAAAGAATGGACAGCAAACTTCACCTTTTGGTCCTCCCGGCACTCGCTGATATTCAGAACAGTTTCCATTTCCCTCACCCATCGGTGAGCAGCAGCAGCAGTGCCGTTTCCATCAAAAGTAGGGGGCTTGCATCGTTAAAATGCCCCATAGTTACAGCCTCGTGCCGGCTCCTGCACAGGCTCCTCCTCCTCCTCCTCATTATCAGACGGAATCGTCCCAGTCTCCGTTGCTCCCGACCTCCCGAGGTCCGGTTCCTCTCTTGCCTTTCCCCTTCCCGTACTGCCTTAATAACTTCAGTCACCACAGACGGTAAAATTGTTTGCATGACCTGATGCACTTCTTCAACCACCACCTCTTTCACCAAGGCCCTCAAATTTGCACTCTCATCGCCACCCTCCGGATGAGGGGTCTTGGGTCCCTCAGGAACCACCTTCTCAACTCTAAGTCTGACTCTTTTGGGCCGCGATACAGCACCAAGTCTACCACGCAAGGCTTTAGATGATCTACCACCGGCCATCCTCTATCACACACTGAAAGATTCAAACACCAACACGGTCATTCAAGGGAATAGCTCAGTTTATGTCAAGTATAGTATGTCCCTAATTACAGTGGCCAGTTATGATTAGCCACTTACTTTACTCTTCATACCCCGAGCATTACCTGTCCTGACTACATCAGTATTTAAATCTACATACAACACATAATAACATACCATGCGCACTTAATACTATTCAACATTACGAAAATACCTGATCGCACGCAGCTACTCAGATTGGCATCCCTTCCCTTTCCGTCCCATTCTCAGTTTAAGTTAAGGTTTATTTTGAAAATTTACCCATTTCACTTAAACTTTGGCCCTAATACCAACTCGTAAGGCCCCATTCCCGGGACGCTCACAGATGGTCAATCATCGCACATAAAACATATAATTGCATTAACTTAAATAAAACATGCAGCGGAAACTTTTAAATCATTCATTTCATTTCCTTTAATAAACACTTTTGCAAAATAATACAACATTCATTACAAAACATAGTTTGTTTGCATTACAATGCAAAAACGTTAAACAAAGGAATGCCATCCCAAAAAGAGAGTTGAGTAGCCATCCTGTACCATCCTCAGCAACGTTACCTATCAACTGGAAACACATAAAAAGTCAGCGTTGCTGAGTGAGTTCTAGTTTTATAATAAAACATACTTTTCTTTCATTAAAACCGTTCTTTACTTACATGCGATTACACATCATACGTACTCATTATTATCTTCATCATTAGTTCGTTAACTTTCGTTCGTTTAACATACATCGTTAACGTTCACATTCTTTACTTTCGTTCACATTCATTCATAAATTCTTACTATCCTTTGTACGTTCCTTACTTTCATTCGTACATTCATTACATTCGTTCGTACGTTCATTACTTTCGATTACATGTACATTATCCTGAACATTGTGCACGAAGCTGGTTACTGGGCCTGAGGTCTTTCATAGACCTCGAACATTGTGCATGTAGCTGACTCTAGTACCTAGGGCAAGTACATTCACCACTTATCTTTTCTCTTTCATTTCGGATCAATGCCATGTGCTATACCCCGAACATTATGCATGAAGCTAGTTACTGGGCCTGAGGTCTTTCATAGACCTCGAACATTATGCACGAAGCTGACTCCAGTAACTAGGGAAAGCGGCAAGGATCCCATACATGTGGTCAATCACAAGGATTGGACCCCAGTGTGCATCCTTCTAGGGTAGCTAACCCGCATACAGTTAAACTAACACCTTTCATTGGGTGTGAACCTCTATACATTTGCTTGCAAGCCTTTCTTACTTTCATTCGTTCATTCATAAATGCATGCATTCTTTCGTTTCATTCCCCTTTTCATTATCTTCCACTTTACGTTACATGATACTTTTCATTCATTCATAAACATAACACGTAAAGCCACGGGAAAGATAAACATACATCATAATGAGAAACATCTTCATACACAAATAGCATCATTGTACAGGGCAACATCATACATACATAACATACATAAAGCATAATCATGCATCATCATCATTATCATGCCCAACATAACCTCTAAGGCCTCAATGGACATCATACATGCACTTACGGGAACTTCCATGTCAAAACATACATCTGCACTTTCCCCCGAAAGTTAGTAATCAAACTATGCTTCTCCTCGGGTGCAACAGCCCTATTTGGGCATATAGGAACCCTTCAGTCGCACGACCTTCATGCGACTGAACATCATGCGATTGGACCTATGCGGATGAACACCAATGCGAATGAACACCCAATTGTGCGAATGGACTCTCAATCGTGCGAATGAACTCTATGCGAATGGACCTCTTGCGGATGAGCACCTATGCGACTGGGCTCTCAGCCGCATGACTCCCCATGCGACTGGACCCCCAGTCGTGCGACTGAACCACAATCATACGACTGAACCCCAATCGCCCTCCAGTCGGCCGTATAGCCTCCAGTCGGTCACCTAGCCCTAACTGATGCAGAATGCAGTTCATCCGAAACCCAATCTGCCATTTTCAACCTCCAAGCTCATTCAAACCCATTCTAAGCCCAAATCAACCATCCTAAACCCTAGGAATGCATACTACAATACCATTCAAGCACACACAAGCCTAAAAACATACTCCAAACGCATCACACGCAAACACACCCAAATGGGTCAAACACACTCACATACAAAAACGGGTTTACTATGTGTTCCAGCCCCAAATCAGTTGAAAACAAGTAAAATAGGGGTCCTAAAACTCAAACTACAAGAAGAAGAAGAGCTTCGTGTTGACTCGCTACCTGACGATTTTCGTGCTCGGATCCACCCAAACCAACCTTTCTCTCTCTTTTCTCTCTTCTTTCTCTCTTCTTTCTTTTTTTGCTAAGTTCTCACAAGAGTGGGGAGGATGTGGCTGCCCTCCTCCTCTTAATCTCCCATTTTTACGAATTTTCTCCCGTTTTGGCAAGTTTGGTCCCCCGACTTTGAACTTTATTTTTTTTTCTTCTTTTTTCGACTTCGAGGAAAATATTCGGGTGTTACATCTTGGTGGGCTCACATGGACTTCAACTAACAAAAACAAAAAGACATATATGGATCTCTTTCGGACTACAATAATTGAAGGCCACAAAGGTTATGGGTCATAGGGACACACACTTAATGGAGACAACATTAGGTTAGAAAAAAGGAGGGAGGCGTTAGAAGCAAAAAAGGGGGGGGGAAGAAAACGGATGGATGCGCAGGGAAGAAAAGACAAGAAAAACATATATTTCGTTTTTGAACTTGAACTTGGGTTTTGGAGTACGATTAGAGAGAGGGAGAAATCTTAAAGCAAAGAGCAAGATCGGGGAGAAATAATTTGGAGCACTCAAGTATCGAAGATCGTTCGGTTTTGTTTCGTTTTCGATTATTTTTTCTTTGTTTCGTCAATTCTCTTGTTTATGCTACTAAAGTTTGCAACTTTATTATCGTTTTTAATATTTATAAACGTTATGAGTAGCTAACTTTTTTGTACTACCTAGGTTGCGTTGAAAACTATTCATGTTTTGATTAAATATTTGGTTTTGATTTCGTATATTTGTTTATTAATCTTAGAACTTGAGTATTTTCTTAATTAAATATGGACATGTGTATTGTTTTATACTTAAAAGTTATTGCCATGCTCGTGTAGGCTTGATCTTGATTAATTGTGTGACATCTAGATTAGGTTCGCACGTTAAAATTAATTACTTTATATTTTTAATTTTAAACTTTGATTAGAGATAATCTTAGGAGTTTTTAGTATGATTTTAATAGTATTTGCAATGTGTTACCTTATCTAAAATCTAGGAGTGATAGATATTGCTTAAAACCTCCTACCCATTGCTTGATAGGTTTAGATTTAGTGAGAGCGAGTTTTGCCTTTCATTTGTGGTGTTAGCGTTTTAGGGTATTTAATTGGATTTAATTAAGTTGTCTTTTATCTTAGGGTTAGAAAATATAATCTTAAAGATAACATGTTAAAAAACCTAGGGGTGATCTTCCATTACATGTTTTACTAAATCTATCTTGTGCTTCACACGTGTTTTTTGGCTTTCTTAGGGAGTAGCAACATGCCTAGTTAACCCTAGATTCGTATTTTTGGAGATGGTCATACGAGTCATTGCCTTTATGTCGTTACATGTTAGTTGGATTCGGTAGTTATTTAACATATCTGATCGTATTCAACTTTCGAAGTTTGAATTCTTATTTATTTCTTTCTTCTGTCGTGTTAGATTAATTAGTATTAGTTAAATTGTTTATTTTGTTTATTATTAACTACTTAAAGCAATCCAATTAATTAGGTTAGAAGTCGATAGAGGTTTAGTAACGAAAGCCGCCAAACGTGTCTTTAGGGTTCGATATCCGGACTTACCTAAACTTTACTATATCACGACCGGTACACTTGCCGTTTGTGTAAAGTTTAGTTAGGAATTTCCAAATTTTAAAGCTAATTTGTGAAAAAAATTATTTTCAAAATAAATTAATATATATATTTTCACACATCAAGTTTTGGCGCCGTTGCCGGGGACACTGTTTTGGGGTTTTTGAGAACAACCCGAGTCGGGGATCTAATCATTTGCTTCCTAGTTTAGAGTTATTTCTTTAGTTTGATTTTCACTTATTTGATTAATTGTGCCTTCAGTTAGTATTTTGTCTTTTTATTCTTTTATTTTTTGTGCCTTAATCTGTTCGGTAAATTTATTTTTTCTTTTTTCTTTTTAATTTTCTTTTAGTTTATGCGCCACACCCGTTCTTCCGGACCACCAGAGTTCCCGCCACTTGACGATCCAGAGCGTGCGTTTGATCGATATTCGGAAGAGTCTGACACGGAGCCTGAGACCGAGGAAGATTCATACGACAACGAATCCACTCACGCCACAGAATCCACAATGGCCGATGAACAACCACCAGTGAGGAGAGTGATTGCCGACTATGCCAAGCCCACTGCTGCCAGAGCTAGGTCTAGTATTGCACGTCCACCTATCACTGCCAACAATTGGCAAATCCTTCCCCAAATCATTTCCATGGTGACAAACACTGTTCAATTTCACGGGTTGCCTGCTGAAGACCCTAACTCTCATCTGGTTCACTTCGCGAGGATCTGCGACACCTTTTAGGTCAATGGTGTTTCTGAGGACGCATGCAAGTTGCTCCTATTTCCCTTTTCTCTTACTGACCATGCCCACAGTTTACTTGAGTCCCTGCCCACAGGATCCATCACTACCTGGGTTGATATGCAAGACAAGTTCTTGTGTAAGTAATTTCCCCCTTCGAAGACCGCTCGTCTGAGGAGCATGATTCATTCATTTCAACAGAAGCCGGGAGAGACTTTCTACGAGACCTGGGAGCGTTTCAAGGAGCTAGTGCACAAGTGTACATATCATGGTTTGGAGGATTGGGCGTTGATTGAGAAGTTTTACAATGGAGTTACTCCTGCAACGAGGAACATGCTAGATACTACTGTCGGTGGTAATCTGATGATCACTACAACTGTTGAAGAGTGTAACATGATGTTTGAGGACCTAGCCATGAGAAGTTGTGAGTATCCTTATTCCAGAGCCCCGGTGGCTGCTCAGCGAGGAGTGCACCAAATTGATTCTAGCACTGCTTTAGCCGCCCAGGTTGAGGCATTAGCTAAGATGGTAGGAGACCTGCAGAAGAAGGAGGAGTAGGTCTATGAGATCTGTCAGAAAGGTCATGATACAATTGATTGTCCCATCTCTGCTGATAGTTTTCAAGAGCATGTTGACTTTATCAGCAATCCTAACCGGATGCAAGGAAATGCCTTTAGTAGTTCTTATAATCCCAGTTGGAGAAATCAGCAGAACTGGAGGAGTGGGAGCTCATCGGGTTTTCAACCGCGTACTCGGAGTTTATTTCAAAATCAGAGTTCGAGTAGCAGTCAGACTAGTGGTATAGGTTAGGGAGAGAAGTGTAGGATTCTATATGCCCAAGACACTTAGAATATTGATGTGGTTAGTACGTTATGATCTAAGTCGGGTTATACCCAATAACAAGCTTAGCAAACACCAATTAATATTTAATTGATGATATGATCATGCAATTAAATATTTACACCAATTTAGAAAATGGGTTTTCTAAATAAGTTGCATATGAGATGGAACAATTTATTAGGATATTTTGTTCAATGATATTATTTGAAGTGTTATTTAAATTAGTTGTATAACACCAAATAATAATGAGAGTATACTACTTATACAATTAGTTGGTTAATTGTATAAACTAGTTAAAAGAGTAGGCAATATATATATATGTGTGTATTAATATTAAAGGAATAAGAAATCTCTTCTTTTTTGCTTGAAGAACCGTCCCATTTGGACTTCATGAGTGGAAGACACACATGCTTGTCATGTGTTTCCACTAACCAACTTAATCCCTTGAACACTACGCACTTGACTTGTCTTGGGTTCTCAAAGATGTTCCACTATTTCTCATATATGTAAGACACATGCAACATAACATAGCACTTGCAAAAACTCAACAAAAGGGCTCTCTCTCTCTCTACTTGCAAAAACTCAACAAAAGGGCTCTCTCTCTCTCTAAAACCTACGGGTTTTCTGCAGTAGTGAAGAGGTTTTTCAGCAGGTTTTTCAAGTTGTTTTTGGTGATAATCTACCTAACAAGAAGAGGTGTTTGCATAGAGCTTGGGGTATACAAGCTTGAGGACTTCTACTCTTGAAGTCTTAGCCATTTTCAGTATCGTTTCAGCTCTTCTTTTGGTCGTTTTTGGCTGCTGCAGTAAGGTATATCACAGCTCAATGAAGCTGTGATTTTATGTAGTTTTACATATGTTCATAGCTTGCTAATTCACATAAATGATCCTTTGTTCTTTGGGTTTGTTTTATACATAAATATGGTCATCTAATGAACATATTTTCAGCTTATAAACATGGTTATAATGCTTTACTTCCGCTGCGTTTTTAGAAAGTTTAAATGGTTAAACTATGATTTTATGTTCTAACAAACCCATCAATGGCATCAAGAGCCGGTTATGTGAATAGCTTGCTTGTTCTTATCCTTTAAAAATCATTTTAAAGGATGTTAATCAACTAATTAGGGGCTGATTTTGGTTGATTTGATAAACCCCAAGTCTTTCAAAGTTATATCTTCATTCTTATGATTAAACTTTAAAAGATAGGAATGTCAATTGGTTGATATATTTGGTTGTTGTTTGTTTGGACAAACAAACCCTAATTTTCAGTTTATGTTGGCTGAAAATTTGGGGTTTGGTGGGGTTTATTTTGTTTATTGAATAATGTTTATGATTGTTCATATGATAGTGCATAACCTAGCCTTTAGCCTTATGTTATTTGGATGATTGGAATGGTTGTTTTAACTCAGTCAATTGGGTTGTAATATTTATGTTTATTATTTGGGTTGTAATTATTTATTCATTTGGTTATGTAATAAATAGATTAGGTGCATTTCTTTTTATTAGAAAAATGTATTAGGATATATTTTTGTAAAAGGAAGATGCACAAGATCAAGACCCAAAGATGGACATCAAAGACATGGACCTTGAAGTATTTGGATATGGATTCAAGTGGGAGTCCATGGACACATATAATGTGTCATTACAAACCCTTTAGAAAGACCTTATGACAACACTTGTGATGGCAAACAAGTGTTGTCAACTTAGTAGCTATGGTTATGCACTCATGTTTATATGTTTATGCTTGTTTGAATGTTTGTTGTTTGATTGTTTGGTTGATATTTAGACATATATTACAAACTCATAAACAAACTTAACAAGCTGAAAATTAATGGTTCTTAATCAATAAAAGTTAATAAAAGGTTATTAAAAAGGATTAATGATTTTATAATAAAATGGGTTTTATAAAAGAACCATAGGGTATCTTGTATTTGAAAGCATGCAAATACAAGTACATAGAGTTTTCTAAACTAGAATTATAAAACCTCTAAATGTTCAAATCCCTTTAAAAATAAGTCAAACACCATCCTCTTATACAACACTCGAATCATTTGAGAACTTGATGTGGGATAAAGGTCACCTAACTACATTAGAGGGAACTTATGAGTTTGAGGTGGGTTTGCTATATTTATGGGATAAAGGTCACCTAACCACTAATATTAGCAAATCCACACGTGTGTCTAAGTAGGACGACTTAATTTGAAAATCATGCATTAGGATCACCGAAGCATGACGTACAAAGGGTGTTGATGGGATAAACATGCCAAACAAACATAAGATGTTTAACCGATCCCATACACTAGAAATTGTAATAGGTTACAATTGTCAAACATTGACTACCTTGTTAATTTAAATAAAGGGATAAAGGTCACCTAACCGATATTTAAATGTAACGTTGGATTCTAGATTTTAATTATTAATTGTCTATGAGACGTAAAGGCTATTAATGATTAAAATGTAATTTTTCAGAGATACTAATAAGAACTTTGTTAATTTTGTAGAATGGCCGCAAACAATAACAACACAAACCCGACCGTCCATAACCTATCACTAAGAACAATCCTTGAAAAGGAACGTCTAAACCATGGGAACTTCATGGATTGGTACCGAAACTTGAGAATCGTTTTCAAGCAAGAAAAGAAGTCCTATGTGTTAGACGATCCCGTTCCCGATCAACCCGATGAAAATGACGATGAGGTCTTTGCCGAGTGGGTCAAGTACACCGAGGACTCTGTGCAAGTCGCATGTCTCATGCTAGCAAGCATGATTCCCGATTTGCAAAAGGACTTTGAGAACCATAATGCCTATGACATGATCACCCAGTTGAAGGAAATGTTCCAACAACAATCAAGGGTGGAGCGCTTCGAAACGGTTCGAGCACTCCATGCATGTCGAATCGACGAGACCCAATCGGTGTCATCTTACGTTCTTAAGATGAAGAGCCATATTGATCGCCTCGAAAGGCTTAATTGTCGTGTGTCCAATGAGTTGGCAACGGATTTGATCCTCAACTCTCTATCCAAGAAGTTTGATAGCTTCGTTATGAACTATAACATGAATGGATGGGACAAGAGCATTGGTGAGCTTCACTCAATGCTCAAAACGGCCGAGGCGGGTATGGGTAGAAAGGTTCTACCTGTCCTTACGATCAATGAAGGAGGTAGTAGGAAGAGGCACCTCTCCGACCCTAGGGCAAGTGTTGCAAGAGGGAAGGGGCACGTCAAGGGGAGGGGAAAAGGAAAAGCAAAAGTGGAACCGCCCAAGCCAAAAGAAAAGAAGCAAAAGGTTGCTCAAAATGACCCGTGTTTTGAGTGTGGTGAGGTAGGCCATTGGAAACGCAATTGCCCGGTCTATCTCAAAGCACTGAGATCAAAAAGGGATGCGGGGCAAACCTCAGGTACAATCTTTATGATACATGTTGAGCTAAATGTTATTTCTTCTAACACATAGGTACTAGATACCGGATGTGGAACTCATATTTGCAATTTATTGCAGGGGTTCAAAAGAAGTGAGCATTATGCAAAAGGGGAAATTAGTCTCCTCATGGGGAATGGTGCAAAGGTTCATGTGGAAGCTCAAGGAGACTACATTTTGAAGCTTCCAAGTGGTTTGGAAGTTATTTTAAAGAATGTTTTGTATGCTCCTAGTTTAACTAGGAACATTATTTCTGTTTCCCATTTAAGACAATATGATTATGATTTCAAGTTTGTTGACAATGATATTCATGTTTCTTTCAATCATATGTTTTATTTTAAGGCTATACCTTGTAATGGTATTTATGAATTGGTTCATGAAAACACAACATATGATAGCTCAATGTACCAAGCAACCATCAAAAAGCTCAAATTAGATTTGAATGATTCCTATCTTTGGCATTGTCGCCTTGGTCACATAAACAAGAATCGTATGCAACAACTCCAAAAGAATGGTCTTTTGAAAACTAATGAAAATGATTCATTTGATGTATGCGAGTCTTGTTTACAAGGTAAAATGACAAAGGTCCCTTTTAGTGGGACTAATGAAAGGGCAAAGGATTTATTAGGAATCATACATTTGGATGTATGTGGACCTTTTAAACCAATAACTAGGAATGGTGAAAGATACTTCATTACCTTTACCGATGACTATAGTCGTTATGGGTATGTGTACTTGTTAAGACACAAACATGAATCTTTTGAAATGTTCAAAATCTTCAAGAATGAAGTAGAAAATCAACTCAACAAAACGATCAAAATTCTTCGTACAGATAGAGGAGGTGAATACCTAAGTAGTGAATTTCAAGAGTATCTTAGAAGTTGTGGGATAGTCTCATAACTTACTCCACCTGGAACACCATAACATAATGGTGTGTCTGAGAGGAGGAATCAGACTCTATTGGATATGATTCGATCTATGATGGCTAGAAGTACACTACCTCTATCATTTTGGGGTTTCGCTTTGCTCTCCGCGGCCCGTATTTTAAATATGGCCCCAACCAAGAAAGTGGAAAGGACACCTTTTGAAATATGGCATGGAAGGGTTCCATCATTATCATATTTAAAACTTTGGGGGTGTGATGCTTATCCTAAGCAATACACTCAAAACAAACTGGAAGCCCGATCCACAAAGTGTATCTTCATTGGATATCCTAGAGATTGTATTGGATATTATTTCTATGATCCGACAGAACAGAAAGTGTTTATTGCTTGAAAGGCAGAGGTCTTGGAAACTAAGTTTCTTTCGGAAGAAACTAGTGGAAGAGCAGTGGAACTTGAAGAGGTTCAAGATTCACAAGACGATACACAATTGGTTGGTACTAGCAATCAACATGAGGATGTTGAGAATGATCATGTGGATGATCAAGATACACAAAACGTTCGCAGATCTGGTAGAATTAGTGTTCCTCCTGAGAGATATGGATTTTTCATGGATGGATGCTATGTGGTAGATTCGGATGAACCAACCACATACCAAGAGGCAATGTCAAAACCTGATTTTGACAAATGGCAAGAAGCCATGAACGTTGAGATGCAATCCATGTATGATAACCAAGTTTGGGAATTGGTTACACCACCTCTTAAGTCCAAGATAGTTAGAAGTAAGTGGATTTTCAAGAAGAAAACCGATATGCATGGAAACTTGGATACCTATAAAGCTAGACTTGTAGCAAAAGGTTTCACTCAAACTCAAGGGGTTGATTATGCTGAAACCTTTTCGCCTGTGGCAATGCTAAAGTCTATCAGGATATTGTTTGCCATAGCAGCATATTATGACTATGAGATTTGGCAAATGGATGTCAAGACCGCTTTTCTTAATGGATATCTTGAGGAAGATGTCCATATGAAACATCCTGAAGGTTTTGTCGATCCAAGACATCCTAACAAGGTATGCAAGTTAAAGAAATCAATCTATGGATTGAAACAAGCATCATGAAGTTGGAATCACTGTTTTGATGATGAAGTAAAGAAATTTGGCTTCATCAAAAACGCTGATGAAGCTTGTGTATATAAGAAAGCTAGTGGGAGCATTATTACTTTCCTTGTATTATATGTCGATGACATTCTACTAATTGGAAATGACATTCCAACCTTGGAAGCCGTAAAAACCTGGCTTGGAAGCTGTTTTTCCATCAAGGATCTTGGTGAGGCCACCTATATTTTGAGAATAAAGATCTATAGGGATAGATCGAGGCGGTTAATAGGTTTAAACCAAAGTACATACATTGAAAAGATCTTGAAGAGGTTCAAGATGGAGAATTCTAAGAAAGGTTTGGTGCCTATTCAAAAGGGGACTATATTGAGCTCATCTCAATGCCCTAGTTCAAAGGTTGAACAAGAAAGAATGAATGGAGTCCCATATGCATCTGCTATAGGATCCATCATGTATGCAATGATATGTACTAGGCCAGACATGTCATGTGCTCTAAGCATGACAAGTAGATATCAACAGAATCCTGGTAATAGTCATTGGATGGCTGTTAAGAGTATTTTGAAATACCTTAGAAACACTAAGGATATGTTCTTAATATATGGATCTGGTGAGGAGGAGCTCGTTGTAAAGGGTTACACGGATGTGAGATTCCAAACTGATCGAGATGATTCTCGATCACAGTTGGGATATGTCTTCATTATGAATGGAGAAGCAGTCTCTTGGAAGAGCTCAAAGCAAGATGTAGTGGCACTATCTACAACAGAATCAGAATACATCGCCGCTTCATTGGCAGCTCAAGAAGCTGCGTGGCTTAGGAAGTTCATTGCTGATCTAGGGGTTGTTGCTACCATTCAAGACCCCCTAGAGATCTTTTGTGACAACGAAGGTGCTATTGCTCAAATCAAGGAACCTCGTGCTCATCAAAAGACTCGGCATACTGAACGGAGATTCAACTACATTAGGGATGATGTTGAAAAGGGGAAGATATGTATTCGCAAAGTTCATACCGATCAAAACATTGCGGATCCATTCACGAAGCTCCTAGATAGGTCAAAGCATGAAAATCACACTTGTGCCTTAGGACTTCGATATTCTAGTGATTGGACTTGATCAAATTTAGTATTTGAATATGTGGAACTCTTTATTATTTGAGTAAAATTATTTGGTTATAATATTTCAATTAATGTTCTAATTTAGCATGTTTAATCCATAAGTAAATTATTTACTCTAAATGTCTGTAGTCGTTCATACTTGTGGGAACAAGTGTGAGGGTAAGATTATTATGAACGTGGATTGGTTGATATTCATAAGGATGAATATAGAGCAATGGGTTGCTACCAAAGTTCATAGATATTTGTGGGATACAAATATTGGACTAACCCGCATCTCAAATTTTACTACATGGAATCTTATCGATTGATCATAAGTAAATTTGAGTAAAGGCGAATATCGTTTGGTATCCTCCGACCTGAGATACATATCGGGTTTTGATATTCACCAAGTATTATACCTTGAGCTATTTCTTCACTGTCCTGAAATAGTGGACAATACATAAGGGTATGTTCAGGTATAACACGAGGTGTTTGTGAGAAACGTATGTAGTCAAGATGGAATTTGTTCCTCTTATTCGTTGAGAGTTAGATGTCTAAGGCCTGATTAAGTTAAATCAACAAGGAATGATCATTCTGTGTCCTTGGATTTAACATGACATCTGTAACAAAATGTTAGATGATTGATTCTCCTAAATCATTTCAAGTAGGGTACTTGAATGGGATGATGTTATTGAATGGCCATAAGTCATGCGTATTAAGGGCAGTAAACCGTTGTTAAGCGTCATTTACTGCTTGCATCAATCTTCTATGAATCTTGGGCAAGTGGGAGATTGTAGGATTCTATATGCCCAAGACACTTAGAATATTGATGTGGTTAGTACGTTATGATCCAAGTCCGGTTATACCCAATAACAAGCTTAGCAAACACCAATTAATATTTAATTGATGATATGATCATGCAATTAAATATATACACCAATTTAGAAAATGGGTTTTCTAAATAAGTTGCATATGAGATGGAACAATTTATTAGGATATTTTGTTCAATAATATTTTTTGAAGTGTTATTTAAATTAGTTGTATAACACCAAATAATAATGAGAGTATACTACTTATACAATTAGTTGGTTAATTGTATAAACTAGTTAAAAGAGTAGGCAATATATATATGTGTGTATTAATATTAAAGGAATAAGAAATCTCTACTTTTTTTCTTGAAGAAACCGTCCCATGTGGACTTCATGAGTGGAAGACACACATGCTTGTCATGTGTTTCCACTAACCAACTTATTCCCTTGAACACTACACACTTGACTTGTCTTGGGTTCTCAAAGATGCTCCACTATTTCTCATATATGTAAGACACATGCAACATAACATAGCACTTGCAAAAACTCAACAAAAGGGCTCTCTCTCTCTCTAAAACCTACGGGTTTTCTGCAGCAGTGAAGAGGTTTTTCAGCAGGTTTTTCAAGTTGTTTTTGGTGATAATCTACCTAACAAGAAGAGGTGTTTGCATAGAGCTTGGGGTATACAAGCTTGAGGACTTCTACTCTTGAAGTCTTAGCCATTTTCTGCATCATTTCAGCTCTTCTTTTGGTCGTTTTTGGCTGCTGCAGTAAGGTATATCACAGCTCAATGAAGCTGTGATTTTATGTAGTTTTACATATGTTTATAGCTTGCTAATTCACATAAATGATCCTTTGTTCTTTGGGTTTGTTTTATACATCAATATGGTCATCTAATGAACATATTTTCAGCTTATAAACTTGGTTATAATGCTTTACTTCCGCTGCGTTTTCAAAAAGTTTAAATGGTTAAACTATGATTTTATGTTCTAACAAACCCATCAAGAAGAAGCCCACCCTTGAGGAGATGATGATACAGCAGTCACAGATATTGACTCAGTTCATGGCAAGGGATGACACTAGGTATAAGGAAGCGCAGGCTAGAGATCAGGCATATCAGGTTAGGTTCCAGGAGAACGAGGCCATGATCAAGAATCAAGGAGCATTATTGCAGAATATAGAAAGGACTTTGGGGCACTTATGAGATATGTTTCAGGAAAAGTAACCTGGAGGCCTACCTAGTAATGTAGCGAAGAATCCAAATGCGCATGTGAAAGCTGTGATGACAAGGAGTGGTAAGTCGTCTGGTGTGGTTGAGCCTCCTCCGGTGATTGAGGAGGAGGTTGAGGAGGAGATAGAGATGGAGAATCCTACTGGCAAGGTGCAACAGAGGTTGTGCCCAGCAAGTACAGCACAGCCAGTGGAGTCCTTAGAGAAGGTTACTAAAAAGAAGAAGGCAAATGAGCCATTAGTCTACTTTGACAAACTTCCATATCCAGGACGATTGGTTCAGCATCGGTCTGAGGAGCAGTATGGAATGTTCCTTGAGACATTTAAGCAGCTCAAGGTGAACTTACCTTTTATGGAGGCATCACAGCACGTGCCTAAGTATGCTAAGTTACTAAAGGATCTGCTTACGAATAAGAAGTAATTAGAGCAGATCTCAACTGTGATGTTAAGCGAGGAGTGTTCGGCTGCTGTGCAGAACATTGAGACATCTATGGCAATTTAATGGCCTCCGCCGGCTAACTCAAACTGATTCTATTAAGGCCCTTTTTCCAATTTGCCTTATCCACACCAGAGTCAACGTGCTATTGAATGTCATGTGGAATTAGAATCCATTCTGTTAGAATTTGCCATTATGTTTCATCCACTTACAGGCCTTCCACCGGCTAGGTCTCAAGACCATGCTATCAAGATTATTCGAATACTGTTGTCGTTTCAGTTCGGCAAGTACCGGTCCATTTCCAAAAATAGGAAATGGAAAGATTGGTTTTTGAGATGTTATTCCAAAGTATTATTCGCCCAAGTACTAGCCCGTTTTCCTCCCCAGTGCTATTAAATCGTGAAAGGATCACAGATCTAGTTTGATCAATTAGATTAGAATTAGCAACGGAATAGAGTAAGAATTAGACAAATTCAAGCAAGAACACAAATGATAATTCAATAGAATAGTACAGTTATAGAGAGAGAAAGTATTTTTGCAAAAAGGAATATTTCATTCAACACATGCTTCGGCAATTACAAAATTAGGTCAACTTCCCTTTAATAAGGAAGGTGATGTCAGCAGATGTCACTTGATAGTGACATCTTACCATTATTACAACAACTACTGAAAGTAAACTAAACTATTGAAGATGTCTACAACAGCTAACATCTTCTTACAAAAGCTAAGTGTAATCTAACACTATAACTACTGAAACTACAACTACTGAAGCTACAACGTCTGAAGAACAAGCTCTTCAGACGTTTTACATTAACTAAACTACTGAAAGAAAACTACTAAAATAAAACCAACACAACTACTGAAGAAGACTACTTCAGCTGTTGTGACAACCTCTGAAGACTTGAACTTCAGACTTTGTCTTCAGTAGATAAACTTCAGACTTTGTCTTCAGTAGATACTTTCAGACTTTGTCTTCAATACTTGAACTTCAGATGTTGTCTTCAGTACATGTCTTCAGCTGGTGTCTTCAGCTGATGAAGCCTTCTTCAGTACTTATGATGTCTTGTGGGACTTGAAGGTTTTTCTGATCAGACTCATTGGTTCTTTTGGTCCAACAAACTCCCCCTGAACCAATGCAGCCAAAACCTTTAAGTTTATTTGAGTCCCACTTATTTGGCAGAAAAGTTTGTGTTTTTCTTCTGGATCAGCTCAGAAATGACCAATATCAGCTCAGGCCAGGGAAGAGGTTTCAGTGGATATGAATGTCAAGGGATGGATGTGAACTCTGTCTTGGGGAATTGGACACAGAGCTGTTATCCCATCCATGGAACCTACTTCCTAACTATGAGTCTGTAAGACTCTCTCACATAGGCCTCAAAGAAGACTATTTGTTCCTCTATGGTAAGATCTTCAGCTTCTCCCTCAAAAAAGAACTCATGCCCATAGTACTCAGACAGGTATTTGACCTGTTTCCTATTTCTTAACTCCACAGTTGTGATTTCTCTGTAAGTAAATTCATTAGGGTGATTACCCTCTAGCAACAACTAGAGTTCATCATGTCTGACTTCCTCAAGCCTCTTGTATATTAACCCCTTTTTCACTATTTTGTTCTTCAACAACTTTTGTGGGGGAAGATTGGCTTTATAGGCTTTACCGAAGTCTTCTAGGATCTCCCAGGGTGATACTACAATGGCCAGCATGATCACTGCATCTATAATATTTTTCACTTGGCCATTGTATCTGTGTGGAATGTATTGCTTGTGAATCCTATGACTCACCCTGGGATCAGGCCAAATCCTTACTCTCTTCTTCTCATATTGAAAAGTTTGTTTGAGAGCATATAACCTCTGAGCATGTTTTCTCATGGATATAATCGATGAAGTGTGAGCATAAACTTTGTCAACCATTCTCAACATCTCCTCATCATGTAGTTTATGTTGTTGCTCTTCTTCAAGTTTTACCTTCACAGTTTCCATCTGGATAGAAGGAGTGATTGTTGTTGGTTGACTCTTGGCCTTAGGCAGTGTAATGACAACTGAAATAGGCAGCCTGTCCTCATCCTCATCATGATCATCTTCTTCTTCTTCAAGCCTCAACACCCTTCTCTTCCTCTTCTTGGGTGCATCATCGGCTATTGGTTTCTTGGGTAAGGGAGTTGGTTTTGTAGGTTGTGATGTGGGTTGTTTTGGTGTGGGAGATTGGACAGGCTGTTCTAGCATTTTTGTAAGAGAAGCTTTGGTGCACTTAGCTAGATCAGTCCTGCTCCCAGCACCAGCTTCATTCAGGGCTTCTATTATCAGTCCTTTTGTGAATACCTCAGACGAACAGATCTTGTTGGTTATCTCCAAGATGCTGTCCCTGGACCATGATTTGACTTCAAGAACTGATCTCCCTAGATACTTCAAAAGGAATCTGGCCATAGCTTCAAGTCCTTCCTTCTCCTTTTCACTATAGCCAGACCATTGGTGTTCAATCTCTTGAATCTCCAACTTCCTTATCTCAGAATCTAGCTTAGCAGTGTCAAAGCCTTGCCTAAACAGCTGATCAATGATTTTATTCATTAACTTGCTGTGTTGGTCATCAGCTTTCTTGATCATATCATCCAACTTCTTCTCAGCAGGAGTCTTTTCACTTTCACCACCCTTCTTCTTCTTATATGTTACATGAAAGTCCTTTTCTTTTTCTTTCTCCTCAACCTTCTCCTTTTCCTTCTCCACCTCCTTCTCCACATCTTTCTCTTTTTCTTTCTCTTTCACCTCTTCAACTCTTTTCCTCTTAATGACTTTCACTGACTTAGACTCCCCTTTTTTGGTTGCATTGGTTGAAGGGGTTTGAATGTCAGAAAGTTTCTTAGACACAACATCATCAACCAAGGTTTTTATGTTTGAGGAAAGCCTCTCATCAAGGGTTTGATTTACAATATCATTGATGATGGGAGTGATGAGAGGTAGGGAAGTTTTAAAGATAGCAACCATTTGCTCAGAGGGGTTCTGTCCCTGAGATATGGTGCCAGAAGCACAGGATGGTGACTTAGTAGTTTGGAGTGGCTCTGTGTATGGGAGACCTTCAGAAGAAGGTGCCATCTGTGGGTGGATGTTGGCAGATGGACTTGATTCTTGAGAGAATTTAGCAAGTAGTTCTTTTAATCTACTTACCTCATCCTTAAGAATTGTGTTTTGGGCTAAAACATCATAGAAGAATCCCAGGTCATCATCAGTATTTGCTAAATCATCTGACCTCCTGAGTATATCAGGATGAACATGTGCTGATTGTGGATCAGTATTCATATGTGCCCCTTTGTCTTGGTACTTGGGACTTCCTACCTTACGATTAAATCCTTCATCAGCAGTTGCCTCTAGTGAGGACTTAGAGATGTTACTAACTTCACCCTGTTCATGTGCTGAAGCAGGAGAAGTGACAACCTCACCAGATGTTCTTATCTCCTCTTCCACACAGGGAGATAGAACAATGTAATCCCTGTGCTGTGGGCTCTCAGTAACACTTTGATCCTCCCTCTTAGTGGTTGATGTTTTCCCAGTTGTGATAGGTTCCTGGGGAGAGGGTGGAGTGTTAAGCTGAGTCAGCACTTTTGCAATGATAATGGTTGGACTTTGTGGGGCGGTTGCAGTGGGAGATAGGGGTGAAGTAGTTTGCACCTGGGGAGAGTGGTGCTCTTCAATGGTAACCTTCTTAAGTGAGAGAGGTTCCAGAAATATGGCTTCCCCTGAAATGGTTGCTTCAGGATCCTTTTGAGAGGATTCCTAAGCGGCTGTGGATGGTAGAGTCTTTGTAACTACTGGGGGATTAGTAAGAGTAGCTACTTCCTGCCTTTATGTTGCAGGGGCATCCTCAGGGGATTCAACTCCTTGAGTAGCCTTTTTGGGCTTTTTAGTTTTGGCTTGGTGGGGACTTTGGATTTGGAAGAGGATGAGGCTGTGGGTTCCTGCTGCTTGGATTTTAGCAGCTTGACAACATCTTTTAGGTGTGTGTCTGAGTTGTGCCTGGAGTATACTTCAGGCAAAATAGCCAAAGCAGGGACTCTTAGACCAACAAGTCCCTCAGCTTTTAATTGTGTTTCAATAATGGCCATGAGGAACCTTAGATAAAATATCCATCGGTGATCCACAGGTTTCATAGCCATATCTTTTAATTCTAAAAAGATTATTTCAGAAAAATTTATATTTGTTGCTCAAGGATAGAGAACAATACCTGCTGCCACCTTGATGACATTTGATCCCATGAAGATGATTTGGGGGCAAGGCAGACATTCACCATGTGAAAGATAAGTCGTTCAGGATCATGGAAGTGCTTCTTCAGGATTGTGGAAGCACGAAGGTCACCTTAGTATCCATGGTGGGCAAAAGATAAGTCGGTTGTGCCCTTAGGATACTCAGTGATGAAGGTGGAATCATTCATATTTAGGGTTTGTCGAATGATGTCAGATGTGATGTCCACCTTCTGTTGTTTGACAAACGACTGGAGAATGACCTCAGCGTCATTCTCACCAGTTGTGATGGTGACGTTTGTCCAGAACTATTTGAGGGATTCGGCGTGGATGATTGGATTTAGAAGAAAGGCCGTTTTGTATGGAGATTCAACCATCAGATCGATGGCGTCATCGAACTTGGTCCAAAATGCTGATTTTGTGAGGTAGGCTACACAGTTATGACGTAGTTTGAGCTGCATGGTCGCCATTAATGTGAGAGAGAAGTTTCAGAGTTTTTGAATGTTAGGTTGTGAGAATGAAAAACTCTGAAGTTAGGATTAGGTATTTATAGGGTATGGTCATGAAACGGCTGATGGAAATCGTCTGAAGGTTTTGGTGTGAGTCATCAGGTGTTTGAAATGACTGATGACATGGTTTTAACATTCAGAGGTTGTAAACGACTGAAGACTTGGCGTTAGTCATCAGTAGTTGAAAAACTACTGCAGACGTGGTTTTGTCCTTCAGAGGTTGTAAACAACTGAAGACTTGGTGTTAGTCATCAGTAGTTGAAAAACTACTGAAGACCTGGTTTTGGCTTCAGTTGTTTGGATATGAAACAGCAGTAGTTTGAATCAACTGAAGAGTAAATTTACTCATCAGCTGTTGTCGTCAATTCAGATGTTTCATTCTGACCTCAACATTTACTCATCAAACTTTGTCTGATTTTCAGACTTTTCATTGGCCATCAGCTCTTTGGAATATTTATTCTTCAGCTCTTGTGAACAAATGTTCAGAAGATCTATTGAAATAAATTATTCTTCAGAACTTGTGAACAAATATTGTCTTCAGTACTTATGTGGAAGATTATACATCAGTAATTTTGGACAAAATTTGTTCTTCGGTACTTATTTGTTAGAAAAAGGCATCAGGAGTTATAACCACATCAGTAGTTGTAACTTCATCAGTTCTTTGCAACAAATAATGTACTTCAGTACTTTGAAGTATTTTAGTCTTCAGTAGTTATGAAAAATGTTGAAGACTAAATAACTTATCAGTACTTATTTTTGACTTTCGTATACTAATGCTCATCAGTACTTTTGATCTGAGAGCATTAGTATTAGTCAATTTATTCCAGCTGCAGAATACCAAGCCTTAGCACCACATTTTGAAAAGTTGTACTGTCTAAAGGCTTAGTAAATATATCTGCAAGCTCATCAGCACTAGGAACAAACATTGGATCAATCAGACCTTTTTCATAATAATCCCTAATAAAATGATGTCTGATCCCAATATGTTTGGTCCTAGAATGCTGGACTGGATTCTTAACAATACAAAGAGCTGAAGCACTGTCCATTAGTAATGGAGTCTTAGTCTCTGTAATGCCATAATCCAATAATTGATTCTAAAGCCAGAGTACCTGAGATGTACAACTTGCAGCAGCAATGTACTCTGCCTCAGCAGTGGATGTAGCAATTGAAGTTTGTTTCTTACTCTGCCAAGAAACCAAACAATTGCCTAGAAATTGCCATCCACCAGTAGTTGATTTTATGGTTACTTTGCACCCTGTATAGTCACTATCAGAGAAAGCAACTAATTTGCAAGAGTGCCCAGTAGAATACCAAAGTCCTAGAGATTGAGTTCCTTGCAAGTATCTAAAGATCCTTTTGACTGCAATCAAATGGGATTCTTTAGGTGCAGCCTGAAATCTTGTACAGACACAAGTTGCAAACATAATGTCTGGTCTAGAAGCTGTAAGGTACATCAAGGAACCAATCATACATCTGTTAAGGGTTTCACCAACCGCTTTACCTTTCTGATCAACATCCAGTTGTGTGGTGCTGCTCACAGGAGTAGAACAGGGCTTACAGTTTTGTAAATCAAACTTTTTCAAAAGATCTTTTGTATATTTAGACTGATGAATGAAAGTTCCATCAGCCCTTTGTTTAATTTGCAAACCCAGAAAGAACTGTAATTCTCCTATGGCACTCATTTCAAACTTTTGTTGCATTAACTTTGTAAATTTATCACACAACTGTGGATCAGAGGATGCAAAAATAATATCATCGACATAAATTTGAACAAGTAGCTTATGCTGTCCCACTTTCTTTATGAATAAAGTTTTATCTATGGAGCCTCTAGTGAAATTATTTTGAAGAAGAAAATTTGATAATGTTTCATACCAGGCTGTAGGAGCTTGTTTCAACCCATATAGAGCCTTATCAAGCTTATACACCCAATCTGGATATTTATTGTCCTCAAAACCTGATGGTTGACACACATAAACCTCTTCTTTTATTTTACCATATAAAAAGGCACTTTTGACATCCATTTGAAAAACGTTAAGATTGTGGAAAGCAGCATAAGCTAAGAACAATCTGATTGCCTCCAGTCTGGCTACAGGGGCAAAGATTTCATCATAATCAATACCTTCTTCTTGTGCAAACCCTTGTACAACTAGTCTAGCCTTGTTCTTAACAATTTGACCATTTTCATCAGTTTTATTCCTAAACACCCATTTAGTGCCTATTGCACACTTACCTTGGGGTAAAGGAACCAGCTCCCATACTTGCTGCTTTTTGAACTGAAGAAGCTCAAGTTGCATGGCTTCAACCCATCCATTGTCTCTTAATGCAACATGATAATTCTTTGGCTCTTGCTGACTGATGAAGAGAGCATAGAAGCAGAAATTGGACAATTGACTTCTGGTTGAGACTCCAGCATTGATATCACCAATGATCTGAGACATTGGGTGATCCTTCAGCTCTTGATAAACAATGTGGTCTATGCAAGTGTTTGTAGGGGATTCAGCAGCAACAGATGTTGATGCGGATTCTTGAAACCATATAGGAGATGGCAACTCAAATGAAGTAGATGATTCAGAAATCTCATCAGCATTTGTTGTGGATGGAGCTGCTGAAGCTACAGGAACATCAGGTTTAGATGACTCAGGCAGTTGATCACTAAACCTGAAAAGGTGAGTACTGTCAGCATCATCATCAGTACCACCAAGTGGAGAACTGTGTGCAGTTGTTGATGGATTATCAGGAACTATAACAGCTGGAGACTGATAAGGAACATATTGCAGTATGTCCAAATCAAATAGCTCCACAGGTTTTTGTGGAATTTTATCCTTTGGAGATTCATTAAACTTCACATGTAAAGTCTCTTCAACCATCTTTGTTCTGCAGTTGAAAACTCTGTATGCCTTGCAAGTAGATGAATAACCAACAAAGTACCTTACATCCACCTTTGATTCAAATTTCTGAAGTGGATTCTTTGTGTTGAGAATATAACAGGGACACCCAAATGCTCTAAAAATGAAATCAAAGGGGCCAAATGATGTAACACTTCATAAGGAGTCTTCATCAACCTCTGATTTACTAATATTCTGTTTTGCACATAGCAAGCTGTGTTGATAGCTTCAGCCCAAAAGGTCAGTGGCAAACCAGAATCAGCCAACATTGACCTGGCAGGTTCAACAAGTGTCCTGTTCTTTCTCTCCACCACTCCATTCTGTTCAGGAGTTCTTGGAATACTGAATTGCCGCTTGATTCCTTTTGACAAGTAGAATTCATCAAGTGTGTGATTTCTAAATTTTGTGCCATTATCACTCCTTACACACTTGACTCGAAGGGAATACTGTTTCTCAACATATAACACAAAGTTCATAATAGCTTGTGCAGCTTCATCTTTGGAGTGCAAGAAAAAAGTCCATACAAATCTGGAGTAATCATCCACAATTACCAGACAGTATTTCTTCTTTGCCATGCTCATCACTCTTATAGGACCAAAAAGATCCATATGCAATAATTGCAAGCAGGTAGTGGACTTTGGCTCTTCTATTGGAGGGAATGATACCTTGTGTTGCTTCCCTTTTAAACAAGTAGAACAGTGTCATCACATTTAAACTCCTTCATTGGCAATCCTTTTACTAAACCATGGTGGATCAGCTGGTTCATGTTTTTGAGATTCACATGACCAAGCCTTCTATGCCATAGAGTAGATTCCTAAGGAGAAGCCTTGGAGAACAGGCAAAGATGGCCTTTTAGATCGATTTTCTTTGACAAGTCCAAGGCATATACTCTACCTGTCCTGTTGACCTTCAGGAGAGTATGATCATCGAATACCTTGTCAATCAAACTCAGAACTTTGGAAGACAGAATCTTGCAGTTCTGACTGGTGAAAAGGGCAACATGACCTTTATCACACATTTGACTGACACTCAAGAGATTATACTTGAGATTCTCCACATGGTTGACATCATCAAACCTTATTTCACCATTGGAAACAAAGCCTCTGCCAATGATGTAACCCTTAGCATCATTACCAAAAGAAACAGACCCCTTCTTTCCTTGAGATTAGTCATTAAGAAGAGAGTTGTTCCCTGTCATATGCATGGATCCTCCACTCTCCACATACCAAATGCTTCTATGACATGCTGAAGAACTCTGCATTTATCACACGAAACTAGTTAGCTTTTGAGACCTAAGCCATTTTGGTTTTGGGTCTGTTCTCATCAATAAATTTCACACTAACTGGTTTGTCATGAGTTACAGCCTGTGGTGATGGAGATGGTATAGAAAAGGGTTCCTTTGTTTTAGGCTTAGGTTTCCTTTTCTGTGGTTTAATCACAGGAACATCTATTTGGTTGACTCTCCCCAATAGATGTTGAACCATCATAGCAAGTTGTGTCTGATTGTTTGCTAAAGCCTTCAGCTCATCAGACACATCAGTGCTTTATTTTTATGGATTCCTATGTTGCACCATCTTCCTGTGAACACCTTCAGCTGTTTCCTGATTAACCCCTTCCTTCTTTTTGGATTTCTTTAAGGATTTTAGGGTTTCAGATTGAGATGCTGCTGGTACAAACTTGGTTTCAAACTCAACTTTCATTTTGTTAATTTTCTCTTTTATGTTCTTATCTTTGTTGAGTTTTGAACCCTTTCTGTACCAGCAATCATCAGTGAGATGATTGAATAAGCCACATATTTCACATGGCTTCTTCTTCATCTTTAGTTGATCAACTGCTGAAGAAGATGAAACTACTGAAGATTTGTTCTTCAGTACTTTCTTCCTTTCAGTACTTGTGGTAAGTACTGAAGGATTCTTAATTACTGAAGATCTGTTCTTCAGCAGTTTTCTACCAGTACTTGCAGTTTTCTTCCTTTCAGTACTTGCAGACTTCCTAATAGATTCTTCAGCACTTTTCAAACCCTTTCTACTTTCAGTAGTTTGGGTTTGTTCTTCAGGTGTTGTAACTTGCCCATCAGTACTTTGAGTACTTTGTGAGACAACACCTGAAGTGATCAACTCTTTTCTGATCATGTGACTGTCAGCATTTGAACCATCAGCTGTTTCAATATCAGCTGACTGGTTTTCTGGAGTACTAATGCTGACTTCATCCTCTAATTTTGGTGCATTATCAGAGGATGAATCACATGATGAGGTGGATTGGTTATTGCTTTCTCCTTCAGATTCTACTTCTAACCTAGGAGTAAAATCTGTAGGAGGAGCAGTGTGATTCTAACCAATTCCAAACTTCACATTGAAAGCTGTTTGACTGCTGAGAAGCATTTCAAAACCCTTGCATGATGTTACCCAGCGTTCACACTCTACCTGGGTAGATGCAAGAGTTTCTTTGAGGTCCTTATACTTCTCTAAAAGTACCTCTTCCTTTGCCTTGTCATCAGTGATTTGACATTTTAATTTATAAATCTCATCATTCTTTTCTTTTAACAAAGACTCAAACTCAGCTTTTCTTTTGGAAAGCACTTTCTCTAGCTCAAGATTTTTATTAATTAAAGCTACATTTGCTTCTCTAATATATGCAAATGTGGCTATGCATGATTCAGAACATAACTTGGCCTTGGCCTTTGAAGATACCTTTGATACCTGTGATGTTGAAGCATTGGAGGATAATCCATCAGCAGACTCCAGGGCCATAAGAGCAAGATTTCCAAAAGGATTGTCACCACCATGTTGACCAGCACCAGGAAATAGTTGTTCATGACCAGAAATATCATCTGGTAAACTACTCCAATCAACAACTCCTGGGGTGAAAAAGCTGGGTTGGGGTTGAGATTGTTGATGAGTTTGAGATGGTTGAGGCTCAAGAAGGGCATGTGGTTGTTGAGCTATGGGTGCTTTGTTGGGTTTGTTAGAACATAAAATCATAGTTTAACCTCTTAAACTTTCTGAAAATGCAGTGGAAGTATAGCATTATAACCTTGTTTATAAGCTGAAAAATATGTTCATTAGATGACAATATTGATGTATAAAACAAACCCAAAGAACAAAGGATCATTTATGTGAATAAGCAAGCTATGAACATATGTAAAACTACATAAAATCACAGCTTCATTGAGCTGTGAAACTACCTTACTGCAGCAGCAAAAATCGACCAAATAAGAGCAGAAATGATGCTGAAAATGGCCAAGACTTCAAGAGTAGAAGTCCTCAAGCTTGTATACCCCAAGCCTCCTTGCAAACACCTTCTCTTGCTAGGTAGAAATCACCAAAACAAGCTCCAAAACCCAGCTCAAAACCCTCTTTCAGCTGCTGAAAGAAACCGTAGGCTAGAGAGTGAGATGAGAGTGTTTATCTTGTTAGTTGCATGTCTTGTGTGTATGAGAAATGAGAGTCACACTTGGATTTGTAGTGGAGCTAGACATGTGCATTTGTTTACTCTTTCCAAAAACTACTTAGTGGAATGAGATAGTGGAAGACCAAAGCATCCTATACAGTCTTTGGGATATCCAACAAATATACACTTAGTGGATCGACTTTCAAATTTGTTTTAGGTGTTAAGCTTAACATAAGCTTTACTACCCATACCTTTTAAACATGATAGTGATGGAACTCTTTCCATGCCATATTTCAAAAGGTGTCGAACCCACTTTCTTGGTGTGGGCCATATTCAAAATACGAGCCATGGAGAGTAGTGCGAAAACCCAAGATGATAAAGGTGGTAAGCTCATAGCCTTAATGAATTGAGCCATATCCAAATAGGGTTCAGTTTTTCCTTTATCAGAATGAAGAACTTAGATAGTTATGTAGAGTTGATTTTCTACTTCATTATTGAAGTTTTTGAACATTTCAAAAGCTTCATACTTATGTGTCATCAAGTGCACACAATAATAGCGACTGTAATCGTCGGTAACAGCAATGAAGTATCTTTTCACCAATCTTTGTCATTGTCTTAAAAGGACCACATACATCCAAATGTATCATTCCTAATAAGTCTTTTGGTTCACACTTATCAAATGAAACACTTTCATTTGTTTCCAAAAGACCATTCTTTTGAAGTGTTTGAATCCAATTCTTGTTTATGTGACAAAGATGACAATGTCAAAGATAATAATAACTTAAACCGATTTTAAGTTTCTTGGTGCTTAATGTGTATAATGATTTATTATAGGACGAATTATCATGAACCAATTCATGAATATCATTAAAGGGATATCCTTAAAATGAAATACATCATCCATAAAACTTAATACCATTATATACAAATTTTAAATCATGACCATATTGTTTAAATAGGAAACATTAATTATGTTCCTAGTCAAACTAGGTACATACAAAAGGTTTTGAGAACAACTTTCAAACCATTTGTAAGTCTTAAAATAGAGTTTCCCTCCTTGAAACGCACATTTCTTTTGAACCCCTTTGCAACAATTGCAAGTATGAGTCTCAGATCCGGTATCCAATACCCATGTGTTTGAAGAAATGACATTTAATACAATGTGAATCATGAAAATTGTATTCGAGGTTTGCCTAGCATCCCTCTTATTTTTCAACTCCTTGAGATAGGAGGGACAATTCCCTTTTATTGTCCTATCTCTCCAAGCTCAAAGCATGGAACGTTCTCCTTTACTTTAGGCTTCATAAGCTTAGGTTGTTGAGGTTTCGCTTTAACCTTTGCTTTGATATATTCCTTTCTTTTGGCAATAATTGCCTTAGGATCGAGATTGGCCATTTCTTATAGTCTCCCTCATTGATCGAGAGAATAGGTAGAACCTCTCTACCCATCCCTGCCTCGGTTGCTTTGATCATTGCGTGAATTTCACCGATGCTCTTGTCCCATCCGTTCATATTATAGTTTATTATGAATGTCTCAAACCTTTAGTTAGGCAATCAAGGATCAAATCCTTGGCCAACTACTTTGAGACAGGACATTTAAGCATCTCGAGGCTATCAATGTGGCTTTTCATCTTTGACAGGATCTCAGCCTCTCGTTTGATCAATCAGATTGGTTTGCAGCGGATTTAGCACGCTAATTAGCAATTAAAGTAAGAACATAAAAGATATTGCAATTAAAAGCATGAATATAGAGAGAGAAAAGAGTTCTGCGAAAAATTAATTGTTCTATTGCTCAACACGTTTCGGCAATTAAAACAGCATGGTTCACCATCCTTTTATAGGCGGCAAAAGGATGGTGGTGATGTCCTTTCTCTGACATCAACCGATTATTAAAATTACAACTGACGGAACATAAAACTACTGAAGATGTCAACAGCTGACATCTTCTTACAAAAATGTTCCTATCTTTTACACGTACTGACAAAAGTAAACTACTGAAATCCTACAACGACTGAAGAACAAACTCTTCAGTAGTTTTTAACTACTGATACTATAACAGCTGAAGAACAAGCTCTTCAGCTGTTGTACAACTACTGAAACAAGATAAACTACTGAAAGGGAAAAACCATCACAACAACTGAAGAAGACTTCTTCAGCTGTTGTGACAAACTCTGAGTTCAGCACTTGTTCTTCAGACTTGGCTTCAGATGATGTAACAGCTGACGACTTCAGCAGATGTCATCAGCTGTTGTCTTCAGTCTTTGTCTTCAGACTTTGTGCTTCAGTAGAAGGTCTTCAGTTCTTCAGTTCTTCAGCTTTTGATTCTTCAGCACTTGTCTTCAGTACTTGAAGTCTTCAGTACTTGTATGATCAGTACTTCAGACTTCAGTACTTGTCTTCAGTACTTTAGAGTCTTCAGCTGTTGTTCTTCAGTTCTTTGATCTTCATACTTTGATTTTCAGACTTTGTCAGAACAGCTGATGGGAGTCTTCAGCAGTTGTTGCAGTGGCATGTGGGACTTAGAGGTTTTCTGATCTTGGCTCATTGGTTCTTTTGGTCTAACAAACTCCCCCTGAACCAATGCAGCCAAAACCTCTAATTATTTGTTGTCCCACTTATTGTTGGCAGAAATATTGGTCTATTTCCTTCTAGATCAGATTAGAAGTTGACCCAGATAAGCACTGGCCTGGGAGAAGGTTTCTAGTATTTGTTTGGCTAAGTATGGATGGGAGCTCTGTTTTGGGGAATTGGACACAAAGCTGTTATCCCATCCATGAAACCTACCTCCCATGTACTAGCCTGTAGGATTCTCTAGTGTAGGCTCGGACGAAAATCATTTGTTCTTCTTTGGTCATGTCTTCAGCCCCACCATCGAACAATCCTTCACGGCCGTACATCTCTGAGACAAACTTGACCTGTTTGCCATTCTTGAGCTCAACTGTTGTGATTTGCTTATATGCAAATTCATCTGGATGTCTGCCTTCTAGCAACAAGTTGAGCTCATCTTTGCGGAAGTTCTCAAGCTTCTTATAAACTAAGCCTTTTCTAACCATCCTGTTCTCCAACATCATTTCAGGTGGTTGCTTAGACTTATATGCTTTCTCGAACTCATCCACAATTTCCCAGGGTGTTACTACAAGAGCCACTGTGATTATTTCATCTACAATCCTCTTCATCTGGCTCTTGTACCTCACAGGAATAACTTTCTTTGTAATCCTGTGAGCCACCCTCGGATCAGGCCAAGCCCTCACTCTCTCTTTGTTATATTGGAAGGTTTGTTTGAGAGTGAAGAGTCTCAGAGCTTCTTTCTTCATGTTCATGATAGAGGTAGAGGCAACATATGCTTGGTCAATTGACTTAAGCATTTCAGCATCATGAAGCTGCTGCTGCGCCTCTTCCTCTATCTTTACCCTCACAGTGTCCATCTGTGAGGTAGGAGTGATGGTTTGGGGTTTGGCTTTTGGTAGAGGGATGACTGCTGAAAGGGGCAGTCTATCCTCCTCATCCTCCTATTCTTCTTCTTGCAGCCTCAACACCCTTCTCTTCTTCTTCAAGGGTGGATCATTGGCTGCGGGTTTTGATGGTGAAGGGGTTGGTTTAGTGGGTTGTGGTTGGGTTGTTGGTGTGGGGATGTTGGCAGGCACTGCTAGTAACTTAGAGATAAGAGCTGGTTTGGTCTGTTTTACTAGCAGTGTCCTGTTCCCAGCACCGGCTTCTGAGAGGGCCTCAGCGACCAGTCCTTTAGTGAAATCACCAGCCGAACAAATCTTGGTGGTTATTGCCAACAGTCTGTCCCTGGTCCATGCCTTGACATCAAGGACTGGCCTGCCCAGGTACTTCGAAGTGAACCTACTCATAGCCTCAAGTTTCTTTCTTTCCTCTTGGCTATAAGTAGTCCATCGGTACTCAATCTCTCTTCTCTTCATGTTCCTGATCTCCTGATCTAGCAAGGCAGTATCCTTGTCAAAGCCTTGCCTGAACAGCTGATCAATGACAGAGTCCATTGATCGGCTATGCTCAGCATCAGCCTCCTTGACAAGGGCAGCTAGATCAGGATCAGCACTCTCCCTCACCTCTCCTCTCTTTTGTCCTTTCTTTTGATAAGTGACACTGAAATCCTTTTGGATTCTAGTCACTTTTTTTCAGCTCTCTCCTCCTCCTCCCTCCCCTTCCCCTTAGTCTCCTGAACCTTCTCCCTCTCAATCACCTCCTTTCTACCTACTTCTAACTCCTCCTCTCCCCTCTTCCTCTTAACTTGCACTGAGATCTCCCCCTTTTTGGGTGCATTAGTTGGGGTTTGACTCTCAGCAAGTGCTTTAGCAACAGCAACCTCCATCAGAGGTTGGATATGTGTGGGAAGCCTCTCATCAATGGTTTTCATCACAATTTCTATGATTATGGTGTGATGATAGGTAGGGATTTCGGGAGGATAGCATCTAGCTGCTCAGGGGGGTTCTGGTCCTGAGAGCTAGTGCCAGAAGCAGGGGCTGGTGGCTGAGTTTGTGGGAGTGGCTCAGTGTATGTGAGACCTTCGGGTGAAGGTGCCATCTGTGGGTTTGTGGTGGCAGATGGACTTCTATCTTGAGTCATTTGAGCAAGCAGCTCTTTGAGTCTGCTTATCTCATCCTCTAAGATAGTGTTTTGAGCAACTACGTCAAAGAAGAAGCTCAGGTCATCATCAGTGTGAGCTGAATCACATGACCTCCTGACTGTGTCAGGATATACATGCTCTGAGTGTGGCTCAGTAGTAGCATGTGCCCCTTGTTCATGGTACTGGGGACTTCCAGCCTCCGGATTGGATCCATCATCGGCAGTTGCCTCTGGTGAGGTCTTATTGCTTGTACCAGCTTCACCCTGCTCATGTGCTGATGCAGGGGAAGTGGCAGCCTCACCAGAATGTCCTATCTCCCTAGCCACACTGGGAGATTGGACATGTGATTCTCTGTGTTAGGGTTCCCACCAGCACTTGTATCCACCGTCTCTTCGGTTGGAGTCTCCCCAGTTGTCATAGGTTTCTGGGGAGAGGGTGGAGTGCTCAGGTGGGTCAACACTTTGGCAATTATTAGGGTCGGACTTTGTGGGGCGGCTTCTGTGGGAGATGGGCTAGAAGCAGAGTGCACATGGGAAGGAGTGTGCATTTCAATGGCAGTCTCCTCAAGTGAGAAAGACCCCAGATGTGTGGCTGCCCCAGAAGTGGTTGCATCAGGCTCCTGTTGAGAGGAAACCTGTGCGGTTGTGGTGGGTGGAGTCGTGGTAGCTGCTGGGAGAATCGAACCAGCAGCCACATCCTCCATTTGTGTTGCAGGGGCATCCTCAGGGGACTCATTTCCCTGAGTAGCCTTTTGGGCTTCTTTATGGCTTTTTGGTTTGGTGGGGACTTTGGATTTGGAGGTGGAGGCTGTGGGTTCCTGCTGCGTGGGTTTTCGTAGCCGGCCAGCCTGTTTTAGGGATTGGTCAGAGTTGTGCCTGGAGTATACCTCGGCTAGAACAGCCATGGCAGGGACCCCAGTGCCAACAAGTCCCTCAGCCTGAAGCGGTTCTCTATTATGGCCATAATGAACCGAGGATACAAGATCCATCGGTTAGAAACTGGTTTTGTGGCCATATCCTTGATTTCCAAAAATATAATATCTGTTAAGTTTAAAGGTTGTTTTTCAAGGATAGAGAACAATACCTGTTGCCACCTTGTTAACATCTGGTCCCATGAAGAGGTTTTGGGAGCCAGACACACATTCACCATATGAAAAATGAGGCGTTGGGGATCAGGAAAGTGTTTCTTCAACAAGGTTGTGGCAGAGAGGTCACCCTGGTAGTCGTTGGATGTGAAGGATAGATCCAGGGCACCTTTGGGGTAGGTGGTTGGGTAGGTGGCATCCTCAGCATTAGGGTTTGGCGCAAGGTAGCTGGAGTGATGACCACGGGGTGGTTGTTGACGGAGGACCGGAGAGAGACCTGGCCATCCTGCTCTCCGGTTTGGACGGTTATGTTCTTCCAAAACTCCGTCAAGGAGTCGGTGTATATGGTGGGGTTTAAAAGAAAAGCCGTTTTGTAAGGTGAGTCGGTCATGAGATCGACGGCTTGGTGAAATTTGGGCCATAATGGCGATTTGGTGAGATGAGCGACACAGTTGTGTCGAGGTTTCAGTTGCATGGTCGCCATTAATGGTGTATGGAAGTTCAGAGGTTTTGAAAGGTTAGGTCAAGTGAGGAGTAAATGCTCTGAATGTTGGATAGGGTAGGTCAAAGGCTGAAAGAAAACTACTGAAGGTTTTGGTGTTAGTTATCAGTTGTTGTAACGACTGATGACGTGGTCTTAACCTTCAGTGGTTGTAACATCTGAGGACTTGGTGTTAGTCTTCAGTAGTTAAAACTACTGAAACCTTGGTTTTGTCCTTCAGATGTTGTAAACGGCTGAAGAGTTATTGTCAGTCTTCAGTAGTTATGAACTACTGAAGACCTAATATTCTTCTTCAGACGTTGTAACAACTGAAGATTTGGTGTTAGCCTTCAGTAGTTGTGAACTACTGATATCAGTAGTTATGAACTACTGAAGACATGGTATTGCTTCAGTTGTTGTAAACAACTGAGGACTTGGTGTTAGCCATCAGTAGTTGTGAAACTACTGAAGACATGGTTTTGTCCTTCAGTTGTTTGGGTATGAAACAGCAGCTGTTGGTATCAGCTGATAAGAAATTACTCATCAGCTGTTTCTGTCAAATCAGTTGTTTCATGCTAGCCTCCACACTTACTCATCAGCTCTTTGGCTGACTTTCAGATGTTTCATTGACCCTTCAGCTCTTGTGAATATTAGCCTTCAGCTCTTGTGATCAGATGTTCACAAGTGCTGATGATATACTCTTAAGAGCTGGTGAACAAATTTTGTCTTCAGTACTTGTGTAAGATTACACATCAGTACTTGTGTGCAAAATTTGTTCTTCAGTACTTATTTATTTGAAAATCATACATCAGTAGTTGTAATCCACCTCACTACATCAGTTGTTTTCAATAAATAATGTACAGCAGTACTTTGAGTCAATTTAATCTTCAGTAGTTATGAAAGAGCTGAAGACTAAATTACTCATCAGTACTTGTATTTGACCTAATGCTCATTAGTAGTTTGTGAATTGAGAGCATCAGCATTGGTCAAATTACTCTAGCTGCAGCATACCTAGCCTTAGTACCAAGTTTTGGAATGTGGCACTATCTAAAGGCTTGGTAAAAATATCTGCAAGCTCATCAGCACTAGGAACAAACTTAGGATCAATCAGACCTTTTTCATAGCAATCCCTGATAAAATGATGTCTGATCTCAATATGTTTGGTCCTAGAGTGCTGGACTGGATTTTTAATAATACAAAGAGCTGAAGCACTATCCATTAGTAATGGAGTCTTAGTCTCAGTAATGCCATAATCCAGAAGTTGATTCTGAAGCCAGAGTATCTGAGAGGTACAACTTGCAGCAGCAATGTACTCAGCTTCAGCAGTGGATGTAGCAATTGATGTTTGTTTCTTACTCTGCCAAGAAACTAAACAATTGCCTAGGAATTGGCAACCACCAGAAGTGGATTTTCTGGTGACTTTGCATCCTGCATAGTCACTATCAGAGAAAGCAACTAATTTGCAAGAATGCCCAGTTGAATACCAAAGACCTAGTGATTGGGTACCTTGCAGATATCTAAAGATCCTTTTGACTGCAATCAAATGGGATTCTTTAGGTGCAGCCTGAAATCTAGCACAAGCACATGTTGAAAACATGATGTCTGGTCTAGAAGCTGTAAGGTACATCAAAGACCCGATCATACATCTGTAAAGGGTTTCATCAACCGCTTTACCTTTCTGATCTACATCTAGTTGTGTGATGCTGCTCATGGGAGTAGAACATGGCTTACAGGTTTGTAAATCAAACTTATTCAATAACTCTTTTGAATATTTGGACTGATGGATAAAGATTCCATCATCCTGTTGTTTGATTTGCAAACCTAGAAAAACTGTAATTCTCCCATAGCACTCATTTCAAACCTTAGCTTCATGAGCTTTGTAAATTCATCACACAACTTTAGATCAGAGGATGCAAAGATGATGTCATCTACATAGATTTGAACAAGGAGCTTATGTTGTCCCACAGTCTTGATGAATAAGGTTTTATCAATGGTGCCTCTAGTGAACTTATTTTCTAAAAGAAAAGTTGATAGTGTCTCATAGCAAGCTCTAGGAGCTTGCTTCAGCCTATAAAGAGCCTTATCAAGCTTGTACACCCAATCAGGATGTTTATTGTCCTCAAAGCCTGGTGGTTGACACACATAAACTTCTTCTTTTATTTTTCCATATAAGAAGGCACTTTTGACATCCATTTGATAAACCTTAAGACTGTGAAAGGCAGCATAAGCTAAGAATAGTCTGATTGCTTCTAGTCTGGCCATAGGAGCAAAGGTCTCATCATAATCGATGCCTTCCTCTTGTGCAAACCCTTGAACAACCAGCCTTGCCTTGTTCTTGACAATTTGGCCCTTCTCATCTGTTTTGTTCCTAAATACCCACTTGGTGCCTATAGCACACTTACCTTTGGGTAATGGAACAAGCTCCCACACTTGATGTTTCTTAAACTGAAGAAGCTCAAGCTGCATAGCTTCCACCCATCCATTGTCTCTTAAAGCAATATGATAGTTCTTTGGCTCTTGCTGACTGATGAAGAGAGCATAGAAGCAGAAGTTGGACAATTGATTCCTGGTTGAAACTCCAGCATGAATATCACCAGTGATTTGAGATGTGGGGTGATTCTTGAGCTCTTGATAGACTATGATATCTGTGCAAGTGTTTGTAGACCCATCAGCAGCAACAGATGGTGATGAAGATTCCTGAAACCATGTAGAGGATGGCAGCTCAAACGAAGTAGAGCAAGCAGAAATCTCATCAGCATTTATGGTGGATGGAGCTGCTGAGGCTACAGGAGCATCAGGTTCAGTGGACTCAGGCAGGTTGTCACTAAACCTGAAGAGGTGAGTACTGACTACATCATCATCAGTACCACCAGGTGAAGATCTGTTGACAGGCTCAACAGATGGAGGTTGATAAGGAACATATTGCCGTATGTCCAGATCAAACAACTCCACAGGGTTTTGTGGAATCTTGTCCTTTGGAGATTCATTGAACTTAACATGCAGAGTTTCTTCAACCCCCTTTGTTCTACAGTTGAAGACTCTGTATGCCTTGCAAGTTGATGAATAACCAACAAAATACCCTGCATCCACCTTACTAGCAAACTTCTGGAGTGGGTTGCTAGTGTTGAGAATGAAACATGGACACCCAAATGCTCTAAAGAATGAAATCAGAGGGGCCAAATGATGAAGAGCTTCATAAGGAGTCTTCATCAACCTCTTATTCACTAAAGCTCTATTCTGTACATAGCAAGCTGTATTGACAGCTTCAGCCCAAAAGGTCAGTGGCAACCCTGAGTCAGCCAACATTGACCTTGCTGCTTCAATGAGGGTCCTGTTCTTTCTCTCCACCACTCCATTCTGCTCAGGAGTTCTAGGAATGCTAAACTGCCTTCTAATTCCCTTGGACAGGTAGAAGTCATCAAGTGTGTGGTTTCTAAACTCTGTTCCATTGTCACTCCTCACACACTTGACCTGTAGGGAATACTGCTTTTCTACAAGTAACACAAAGTTCATTATTGTCTTTGCTGCTTCATCCTTGGAGTGCAAGAAGAAAGTCCATACAAACCTGGAATAATCATCCATAATTACCAGGCAGTATTTCTTCTTTGCCATGCTCATCACTCTGACAGGACCAAAGAGATCCATGTGTAGAAGCTGTAAGCAGGCAGTGGACTTTGGTTCTTCTATTGAAGGGAATGAAACTTTGTGTTGTTTTCCTTTCAAGCAAGCAGTGCAGTCATCTTCACATTTGAACTCCTTCTGAGGCAATCCTCTTACTAAACCATGGCTTATAAGCTGATTCATGTTCTTCAAATTAACATGACCCAGCCTTCTATGCCATAGTGTAGACTCTTGAGGAGATGCCTTAGAGAATAGGCAAGGATGGCCTTTTAGATCCATCTTTTTAGAAAGATCTAAGGCATACACTTTTCCTGTCCTGTTGGCCTTCAGGAGAGTGTGTTCATCCAATGCCTTGTCAATCAAACTCAGAACTTTGGATGACAGAATCCGACAGTTCTGGCTTGTGAAAAGGGCAACATGGCCTTTGTCACACATTTGACTGACACTCAAGAGGTTGTACTTGAGATTCTCCACATGGTTAACATCATCAAACCTTATTTCCCCATTGGAAAAAAGCCTTTTCCGATGATGTAACCCTTTGCATCATTGCCAAAGGAAACAAATCCCTTCTTTCCTTGAGAGTAGTCATTAAGAAGGAAGTTGCTTCCTGTCATGTGCATGGATCCTCCACTGTCTACATACCAGATGCTTCTATGGCATGTTGAAGAACCCTGTAAACACAACCATGTGTTAGTTGGTCTTGGAGACCCAAACCTGCTTGGTTTTGGGTCTGTTCTCAGCTACAGGTGCCGCACTAACAGTTGTGTTAAGTATGACAGCCTGAGGTGAAGAAGATGGTGCAGAAGAGGAACCCTTTGGCTTGGGCTTCCTTTTCTGTGGTTTCAACACAGGAGCATCTAAGTGGTTGACTCTTCCCACTAGTTGCTGAACCATCATAACCAGCTGTGTCTGATTTTGTGATAAAGCCTTCAGCTCCTCAGACACACTGGAGTTTGCTGATGAAGGATTCCTATGTTGTACCATCTTTTTCTGAGCAACCTCAGCTGTTGCCTGAGTAACCCCTACCTTCTTTTTGGATTTAGCTTGGGGCTTAGGGATTTCAGGCTTGGATGTTGCTAGTACAAACTTGGTTTCAAACTCATTCTTCATTTTATTGATGTCCTCATTGATTTTCTCCTTCTGTTTGAGTTTGGAACCCCTTTTGTACCAGCAATCATCAGTAAGATGATTGAACAAGCCACATATCTCACATGGCTTCTTCTTCATCTTATGCTGATCATCAGCTGAAGAGGATTTAACTGCTGAAGACTTGTTCTTTAGCTGTTTGCCATTAGTACCAGCAGTTTTCTTCCTAGTGCCTGCTTTCCTGGTATCCTCTTTAGCTGTCTTTAAACCTTTCCTACTGTTAGTTTTCTTCTCTTTAGTGCTAACAGTATTTGAGGTTTGAACTTCAGATGTTGTCACTTGCTCTCCAGTACCTTCAGTACCTCTAGTGACAACACCTGAGTTGATCAGCCTTTTGGTCATGTGACAGTCAGCATTTGAACCATCAGCTGTTGTAGCATCAGTTGATTGGTTTTGGCAGGAGTTAATGCTGACTTCTATCTCTGATGATGTTGATTCAGAAGATAGTAGGTCACATGATGAGAAGGATTGGTTATTGCTCTCTCCATCAGATTCAACTTCTGCTCTTGAAGTGAAATCTGTAGGAGGAGCAGTGTGATTATAACCAATGCCAAACTTCACATTAGAAGCTGATTGCTTGTGCAGAAGCATTTCAAAACCCTTGCATGATTGCACCCATCGATCACACTCAACTTGGGTGGTTGCAAGAGTTTCCTTGAGGTCTCTGTACTTCCCTAGAAGTACATCTTCCCTAGCTTTATCATCTTTGATTTGGCATTTAAGCTTGTAAATCTCATCATTTTTATCTTTTAGTGCAGCCTCAAAATCAGCTTTTCTTTTGGAAATAGTGTGCTCAAGCTCAAGATTTTTATCTATTAAAGCTACATTTGCTTCTCTAATAGAAGCAAATGCTGCTATGCATGATTCTGAACAAAGCTTGGCTTTTGCATCAGTGGATACCTGAGAAGAGGCATTCGATGATGACCCCTCAGTAGAATCAAGGGTCATCAGAGCAAGATTTCCAAAAGGTTGGTCACCACCATGTTGACCAGCACCTTGGAGTAGTTGTTCCTGACCAGATAGTTCTTCTGGTAGACTAGGCTGAGGCATGTAGTAACAGGGGTAAAAGCTATGTTGTTGAGGTTGTGTGTGATGATGAGATTGGGAAGATTGAGGCTCAGGAAGAGCATGAGGTGGTTGAGCCGAGGGTGCTTGAGCTTGACTAGGCTGAGGCATGTAGGAACAGGGGTAAGGATATGGCATATGACCCTGTGGCACAAAATAAGCAGGTGGTGCCTGTGCTTGTGATGGATGGCCTGAGCTGGAGGAAGGTTGCCCTCTGTGCTGTGAGCTATTGCTGGGAAAAGTCACAAAGGGTGCAGAGGAGTTAGATCCAGACGATCTACACTCTCTTGCAAAGTGTCCAAGCCTTTGGCACTTGTGACACCTCAACTTGCTCTTGTCAAAACCAACTTTGGTTTTGCCAGAGAGTCCAGGGAATTTCCTACCAGTTCTCTTGTAGAACTTTTGAGAGCGGATATTTATCATTGCCATTTGGTTCAAAATATCCATCTCTTCCAGATCATCATCTGGAATGCCCTTCAAGTCCTCCATCAAAAAGCACAAGTTGTTACCACCACCTCCTGAACTACTAACACCAACAAAAGCTTGTTCTGAGTTGGTAGAGAAATCAATATGCTCATCATAAGAACTTTCTGATGAAGCATATTCTGACTCATGACTTATCAAGGCAGCATTACCTTGGACAAAGTCATCAGCGAGCTTGCCAGAAGAGGACAACTTCGTCTTTTGCTCTATCTCTCTCTCAAAAGTGAGCAGTTTCCCATGAAGTTGGGTGAGAGATAGAGTTTCCAGATCAGCACTGGAGCGTAGGACAATGGTGTATGTGTCCCATCTCTCAGGCAGTGACCTGAGGAACCTGTTGTTCATCTGGCTGTTGGTGTACTCTTGTTTGACCATGTTCAGCTCAGAGATCAAACAAGAGAACCGCTCAAACTGCTGGGTCAGAGTCTCACCCTTTCTATATGAGAATGTCTCATATTGTTGGGCGAGGATTTCCCTATTGTTTGCTAAGACCGAATCAGTTCCTCCAAATTGTTCCTTTAGAGCAACCCATAGGTCATGAGCAGACTCATGATGCAAGAGCCCTGAATAAATCTCATTAGGAATAGCCATGGCTAAAATTCCATAGGCTCTAGCATCAATTTTGAACAGCTTTAGATCTTCATCCGAATATTGTTCAGGTTTCTTCGCAACCTGTTCATTAGATTCAGGGACGCTCACCATAGGCTTGTATGGTCCATGTACCACTGACTTCCAACATCCAGCACTGTTGACAGCCAAGTGGTGAAGCATACGTCTTTGCCATATGTTATACTCGTTCCTAACAAGCATCGGAGGCTTGGTTGAGGAACCAGTATTGTGAGGATCATTAGTTGGTGTCGTCATCTCAGGTTTTAGTCAAAAACAAGTTTAAACAAGACAAACGTAACTCAAAACCACCAGAGAACCTCAAGATTTTGGCCGGAAACAGCACAAACTCACTCTCTATGGCTAGTTCTTGCAAATTGCTAATTCGATCAGACAGAGAGATCAAAAGAGCAGTTTCAAATGATCAATAGTGAAATCGATCAATGATTAACCTGCTCTGATACCATTTGACAGGATCTCAGCCTCTCGTTTGATCAGTCAGATTGGTTTGCTGCGGATTTAGCACGCTAATTAGCAATTAAAGTAAGAACATAAAAGATATTGCAATTAAAAGCACGAATATAGAGAGAGAAAAGAGTTTTGCGAAAAATTAATTTTTCTATTGCTCAACACGTTTCGGCAATTAAAACAGCATGGTTCACCATCCTTTTATAGGCGGCAAAAGGATGGTGGTGATGTCCTTTCTCTGACATCAACCGATTATTAAAATTACAACTGACAGAACATAAAACTACTGAAGATGTCAACAGCTGACATCTTCTTACAAAAATGTTCCTATCTTTTACACGTACTGACAAAAGTAAACTACTGAAATCCTACAACGACTGAAGAACAAACTCTTCAGTCGTTTTTAACTACTGATACTATAACAGCTGAAGAACAAGCTCTTCAGCTGTTGTACAACTACTGAAACAAGATAAACTACTGAAAGGGAAAAACCATCACAACAACTGAAGAAGACTTCTTCAGCTGTTGTGACAAACTCTGAGTCAGCACTTGTTCTTCAGACTTGGCTTCAGATGATGTAACAGCTGACGACTTCAGCAGATGTCATCAGCTGTTGTCTTCAGTCTTTGTCTTCAGACTTTGTGCTTCAGTAGAAGGTCTTCAGTTCTTCAGTTCTTCAGCTTTTGATTCTTCAGCACTTGTCTTCAGTACTTGAAGTCTTCAGTACTTGTATGATCAGTACTTCAGACTTCAGTACTTGTCTTCAGTACTTTAGAGTCTTCAGCTGTTGTTCTTCAGTTCTTTGATCTTCATACTTTGATTTTCAGACTTTGTCAGAACAGCTGATGGGAGTCTTCAGCAGTTGTTGTAGTGGCATGTGGGACTTAGAGGTTTTCCTGATCTTGGCTCATTGGTTCTTTTGGTCCAACAATCTTAAGAATATATAAGATGATATCGATTGGGTTTCTTCCATGTGACATGCATAAAGTGCTTGAACCGTTTCGAAGCAATCTTACTAATGTTTGTTGAAGGAACATTTGCTTCAACTAGATTATCATGTCATATGCCCTATGATGTTCCAAACCCTTTTGGAGTTCGGGAATCATATTCCTAACATGAGGTAGGAAACTTGCACAGAATCCTTAATGTGCTTAAGCCAATCGTCAAAAGGCCTTAACATCAACAGCGTTGGTTGGTGAGACATGGGATCGTCAAGGACATAGGCCTTTACTCATTTTGATAATGATTCTCAGTGATAGGGTATGGACGGTCGGGGTGGTAGCATTATTGTTTGCGGCCATTCTACAAAATTTACAAAGTTCTTATTAGTATTTCTTAAAATTTTATTTTAATTATTAATACCCTTTTATGTCTCATAGACAATTAATAATTAAAATCTAGAATCCAACGTTACATTCAAATAATGGTTAGGTGACCTTTATCCCATTATTTAATTTAACAAGGTAGTCAATATTTGACAATTGCAACCTTTTGCAACTTCTAGCCTTTATGGGATCGGTTAAACATCTTATGTTTGGTTGGCATGTTTAATCCCATCAACACCATTGTACGCCATGTTTCGGTGACCCTATGCACATGGTTTCCAATTCAAGTCGTCCTACTTACACACACGTGTGAGTTTTCACATACAAGCTGTTAGGTGATCTTTATCCCACAAGTATGTTAGACTCACCTCAACACACAACTTCCCTATAAGTGGTTAGGTGACCTTTATCCCACAAATAGTTCTCAAGTGATTCGAGTGTCGTGTAAAAGGATGGTGTTAAACTTGTTTCAAAAGGGGTTTTTGGTTTTCATTAATTCTAGTTTTGAAAACTCTATGTACCTTGTGTTTGCATGCTTTCAAATGCAAGGTATCCTATGGTTTATTTTTAATAAAACCTCTTTTATTAAATCATTAATCCTTTTAGTAACCTTTTATTAACCACTTAATGATTAGAAACCATAAAGTTTCAGCTTGTTAAGTTTGCTAATGAGTTTGTTACGCATATCCAAATATCAAACAACAATCATACAACAAACAACCAAACAAGCATAATATAAACAACCACAATGTGCATAACCATAGCTACTATTGTGACCACACTTGTTTGCCATCACAAGTGTGGTTATTTGGTCTTTTCTAAGGGTTGAATACAACACAAAATTGAGGTCTTCATAGACTCCCACTTGAACTTGCATCCATATGCTTCAAGTCCTTTTTGTGTCTTTGATGTCCATCTTTGGGTCTTCATCTTGTGCATCTTCCTTTTACAAAAATTATATCCTAATACATTTTTCTAATAAAAGAAATGCACCTAATCTATTTCTTACATAACCAAATGAATAGATAATTACAACCCAAATAATAAACATAAATATTACAACCCAATTGAATGAATTAAAACAACCATTCCAATCATCCAAATCAAAAGGCCAAAGGCTAGGTTATGCACACTAACATATGAACAATCATAAATATTATTCAATAAACAAAATAAACCCCGCCAAACCCCAAATTTTCAGCCAACATAAATAGAAAATTAGGGTTTGTTTGTCCAAACAAACAACATCCAAATATATCAACCAATTGACATTTCTATCTTTCAAAGTTTAATCATAAGCATGAAGATATAACTTTGAAAGACTTGGGGTTTATTAAATCAACCAAAATCAGCCCCTAATTAGTTGATTAACATCCTTTAAAATGATTTTTAAAGGGTAAGAACAAGCAAGCTATTCACATAACCAGCTCTTGATGCCATTGTTGGGTTTGTTAGAACATAAAATCATATTTTAACCTCTTAAACTTTCTGAAAACGCAGCGGAAGTATAGCATTATAACCTTGTTTATAAGCTGAAAATATGTTTATTAGATGACCATATTGATGTATAAAACAAACCCAAAGAACAAAGGATCATTTATGTGAATAAGTAAGCTATTAACATATGTAAAACTACATAAAATCACAGCTTCATTGAGCTGTGAAACTACCTTACTGCAGCAGCAAAAATCAACCAAATAAGAGCAGAAATGATGCTGAAAATGGCCAAGACTTCAAGAGTAGAAGTCCTCAAGCTTGTATACCCCAAGCCTCCTTGCAAACACCTTCTCTTGCTAGGTAGAAATCACCAAAACAAGCTCCAAAACCCAGCTCAAAACCCTTTTTCAGCTGCTGAAAGAAACCGTAGGCTAAAGAGAGAGATGAGAGTGTTTATCTCATTAGTTGCATGTCTTGTGTGTATGAGAAATGAGAGTCACACTTGGATTTATAATGGAGCTAGACATGTGCATGTGTTTACTCTTTCCAAAAACTACTTAGTGGAATGAGATAGTGGAAGACCAAAGCATGCAAATGTTCTTACCAAGAGAATAACACATTCTCACACATGCATGTGTGTGTGTTGTGGTGGACGGCCACAAGAAGAAAAAAAATATGTTTTTTCTTGCAAATAATAAGTTTTAACACACATATATGTATTGTCTAGTCTTGTAACTTGTTTATACAATTAACCAATTAATTGTATAAGTAGTATACTCTCATTATTATTTGTTGTTATACAACTAATTTAAATAACACTTCAAATAATATCATTGAACAAAATATCCTAATAAATTGTTCCATCTCATATGCAACTTATTTAGAAAACCCATTTTCTAAATTTGGTGTAAATATTTAATTGCATGATCATATCATCAATTAAATATTAATTGGTGTTTGCTAAGCTTGTTATTGGGTATAACCCGACTTGGATCATAACGTACTAACCACATCAATATTCTAAGTGTCTTGGGCACATAGAATCCTACATGCTTGAACTTGGCTTGTCTGAGGCATGTAGAAGCAGGGGTAAGGATATGGCATAGGACCTTGAGGGACAAAATATGCAGGTGATGATTGAGCTTGTGATGGATGACCAGAACTGGTGGAATGTTGCCCTTTGTTTTGTGAGCTATTGCTTGGGAAAGTCACAAAGGGTGCAGATGAGTTAGATCCAGATGATCTACACTCTCTTCCAAAGTGTCCAAGCCTATGGCACTTGTGACACCTCAACTTGCTCTTGTCAAAACCTACTTTGGTTTTGTCAGATAGTCTTGGGAATTTCCTACCAGTTCTTTTGTAGAACTTTTGAGATCTGATATTGATTATTGCCATTTGGCTCAAAATATCTATCTCTTCTAGATCATCATCCGGAATTCCTTTCAAGTCCTCCATCAAAAAGCACAGATTATCACTGCTACCACCTGAATTACAATCCACACCAACAAAAGCATGTTCTCTATAGTTTGTAGAGAAATCAATATGCTCATCATATGAACCTTCTGATGTAGCATACTCTGACTCCTGACCAACCAAGGTAGTGTTGCCTGGTACAAAGTCATTAGTGAGCTTTCCAGATGAAGACAAGTTCATTTCTGTTCTATCTCTCTTTCAAATGTCAGCAGTTTCCCATGAAGTTAGGTGAGAGATAGTGTGTCCAGATTTGCACTGGAGCGTAGGATAATAGTGTATGTGTCCCATCTCTCAGGTAGGGATCTGAGGAATCGGTTGTTCATCTGGCTGTTTGTATATTCTTGTTTGACCATTTTCAGCTCAGAAATCAAACAGGAAAATCGCTCAAACTGTTGAGTCAGAGACTCACCCTTCCTATTAGAGAATGTCTTATATTGTTGGGCAAGGATTTCCCTAGTATTTGCCAAGACCTCATTAGTTCCTCAAAATTGTTCTTTCAAAGCAACCCAGAGGCCATGAGCAGTTTCATGATGCGTAAGCCCTGAATAAATTTCATTAGGCAGTGCCATGGCCAGAATTCCATGGGCTTTAGCATCAATTTCGAACAGCTTTAGATCTTCATCCGAATACTGATCAGGTTTCTTCGGAATCCTCTCATTCGATTACGGAAGACTCACCATAGGCTTGTATGGTCCATGCACCACAGATTTCCAACATCCTGCACTGTTGATAGACAGGTGATGGAGCATACGTCGATGCCATATGTTATACTCACTCCTAACAAGCATCGGAGGCTTTGTTGAGCAGCCAGTATTGTGAGGATCATTGGTTGGTGTCGCCATTTCACAAGTTCAAGCAAATTCAAAGTAATTTCAACAACTCTAGCTCAAAACACGTAAAACCTCAAATTAATTGACCTGAAGCAGCAAAAACTCAAACTCTATAACCAATTCTTGCAAATTTTCTAATTCGATCAAACGTAGATATCAAAAGAGCAGTTTCAATGATCAATTGTTAAATTGATCAATGATTAACCAGCTCTGATACCATTTGAAAGTATCACAGATCTAGTTTGATCAATTAGATTAGAATTAGCAGCAGAATAGAGTAAGAATTAGACTAATTCAAGCAAGAACACAAATGATAATTCAATAGAACAGTATGGTTATAGAGAGAGAAAGTATTTCTGCAAAAAAAGAATATTTCATTCAACACATGCTTCGGCAATTACAAAATTAGGACAACTTCCCTTTTATAAGGAAGGTGACGTCAGCAGATATCACATGATAGTGACATCTAACCGTTATTACAACAACTACTGAAAGTAAACTAAACTACTGAAGATGTCTACAACAGCTGACATCTTCTTACAAAAGCTAAGTGTAATCTAACACTATAACTACTGAAACTACAACTACTGAAGCTACAACGTCTGAAGAACAAGCTCTTCAGACGTTTTACATTAACTAAACTACTGAAAGAAAACTACTGAAATAAAACCAACACAACTACTCAAGAAGACTACTTCAGCTATTGTGACAACCTCTGAAGACTTGAACTTCAGACTTTGTCTTCAGTAGATGAACTTCAGACTTTGACTTCGGTAGATACTTTCAGACTTTGTCTTCAGTACTTGAACTTCAGATGTTGTCTTCAGTACATGTCTTCAGCTGATGTCTTCAGCTGATCAGCTGATGAAGCCTTCTTCAGTACTTATGATGTCTTGTGGGACTTGAGTGTAAGGCCCGGTTCCCGGAGACCTCATAGTTGGTCATTCACAGCAATAATTACATAAGACATTGAATATTATAAATTTAAGCAGCGGAATTTGTTTAGCAAAAACCATTCATTTCATTAGTAACACTGTTGCTAAGCAATACATTGTAGTTCATGAGTTACAAAAGATTAGTTGAATGAATTACAAAACAACAGTATCGTCAAAACATGAATGGATGTCAGTCTTGTCCCACCGAGTAGCCATCTCAGTGTGCCATCCTCAGCATCGTTTACCTGCCAACTGGAAAATACATAAAAGTCAGCGATGCTGAGTGAGTTCTAGTTTTGTAATTAAAATACTTTACTTTACTTTTTCAAATCATGCTATACTTTCGTACATGCCCACACATTAGACGTACACGTAGATAATATTGTTATTATCTTTCATTTCATTCGTTAGCTTTCGTTCATTCATCATAATTCATTATCATTCATTTATCATCTAGATCCCATCAGGCTTTACCCTCTTCATGGGATACAGCCACGATTACTGAAGTCGAATGACGAGGATCCCATTCTGTGCTTTATTATGATATTTCATTCGTGAGCATACATTCTTCATACTTACAGATAATGATTATTATTATTATCCTCATCATTCATTCAATTCATACTCTTTCCATTACTCTTTCGGTCTTTACATTCTTTCTTACGAGTCTGTTGCGACAACAAAGCCGCTCACCTCAATATCGATCTTTCACGATCGTATGTTAGCCAAGTGTGTTGCAACACATATTTGCTCACCTCAGTGGCAATCTCAAGATTGCCTGCTAACCGAGTCTGTTGCAACACAAAGTTGCTCACCTCCATATTGATCTCTCACGATCGTATGTTAGCCAAGTCTGTTGCAACACATGGTTGCTCACCTCAGTGGCAATCTCACGGATTGCCTGCTAACCGAGTCTGTTGCAACACAAAGTTGCTCACCTCATTGCCAATCTCAAAGATTGACCCTGTGTGCATCCTTCGGGGTAGCTAACCCGCATCACAGTTGAGCTAACACCTGCCAGGGGTGTGCACCTCCATACATTTGCTTGCAAGCCTTTACTTATTCATTTACATTCCATTTTCTTTATCGTTAATATTTTACTTATTAATGATTATTCTATTCGTTAAATTTTAATCATCCTTCATCATGCCATTTCATACTTAACAATATTAAAATGATAATAATAATATTGCTAATAATAATAAACTACTGATAAAAATATCAGTAATAATAACAAGGGTCAATCATTAATCATCATTACATGCATAAAACATCATCATTAAATAACCCTTGGTCAACCTCGGTCAAACCCTAAAACCCAGATTTCCAGTAAAATCCTGTAAAAATTCTAAGTGTTTGGGCGCAAGAGCCCTGTTTGGGCGCAAGAGCCCTGTTTGGGCGCATGAGCCCTGTTCAGACTTTCCATCACTATGTAGGCTCACCAGCCTACACTTAGAAATATTTTCACTTTGGGCGTATAAGCTATTTGGGTGCATGAGCACTGTTGGGACTCATGACCCTACACTTAGCCGTCCAGCTGACTTTTCTAGGCATATGACCACTATTCAGACTCATAAGGACACTGTTTAGGCTTATCATCTCATACTTGACTTTTTAAGCCTATTTTTCAGGCGTAAGAGCACTATTTGGACATATTACCTTGTAATAATTTTTTTCTAAGGCATAAAATTCAGGCGTATTAGCACTATTCAGACTCATTACCATGTACTTAGTTTTCTAAGTTCTAAATTTCAGGCACATGAGCACTGTTGGGAAGCATAAGCCCCAACACTTAAATTTCTGTCATAATTTTGGGAGTATGAGGACTGTTCAGACTTATGAGCCTTGTATAGGCGTATTAGCAGTCTGTTTATGTTTCTAAGTCGTTTTCCAGTCCCAAACATCATATTACCTTGTTCTAAGCATATACACACTATACTAAGCATGAATCATAACATAAATCACTAACATACATACGCATGCACATACGGGCAACATTCATAATAGGTGTAAAACATTTTTATATGTATTTCCGCCCTAAAAGTTTATAAAACATGTGAAATACGGGGTCTAGAACTCACCTTTGTGGTTCTCCCAGTTTACACTCCTCACCCGAGCTTCTTCAAACAGTTCTAACACCCAGAAATCTTCTAAACACACATTCGAACACATATAAACACATCTAAGCATGTAACCGAGGCTAAGGTTTGCCAAGAACAACTAAATTTCACGAATTCTTACCTTGAATTCGAATTTTTGCTTGAATTTCCTTCTCAAACCCGAAGCTTCTGTCTTCTTTCTCTCTCTAAAAATCGAACGAAGATATTGTGCAGGGTGAAATGGGCGGCCATGCCACCTTTTCACCAACTTTTTACCAACTTTGCCCCTTTTTACACCTTTGACCCCTAAACTTTGGGTTGACCTCCATTTCCCCCTTTTCCCTTTTCTTTTATTCCTTTATTCCTTTTTAATAAAAATTACGGGTTTTACATTGAGGTTTTTCTGATCAGGCTCATTGGTTCTTTTGGTCTAACAAATCGAAAGATGGATGGGATGTGGCGGTTTTGTGTTGACTATCGGGCACTAAACACACTCACTATAGTGATCGTTTTCCAATTCCATCGATTGATGAACAGTTTGATGAGCTTTATGGTGCCCATTTCTTTTCTAAACTTCATCTACTTGCTAGTTTCCATCAAATCCGTCTCAAGAAAAATGCTATTGCTAAAACCGCTTTTCGTACATATGACGGACATTACGAGTTTTTGGTAATTCCATTCGACCCTACCAACGCCCTATATACCTTTCAAATTTTCATGAATGATTTTTCTCACCCATTTCTTCATAAATTTGTGCATGTTTTTCTAATGATATCCTAATATTTCATTCATCTTGGGATGCACAGTTGTCCCGTGTTAGAACTGTTCTTCAAACACTGATGGATAACCATTTGGTCACTAAATACTCTAAATGTCTTTTCGGGCAAACACGGGTCGCTTACTTGGGCCACCTTATCTTAGGAGACGGTGTCTCGGTCGACTCGGCTAAAATTACAACTATACAACAGTAGTCTATGTCACATCCTAGCGGAAGCGTGAAATGCGTGGATGTGACTCATTGGTTCAAAACACAATGATTATAGACAAACACATATAATAGCAAATTAAATATAAAATATAACATTTCATATATAAAGTCCGTTTCACAGATTACATAAGGTTTACAAAATTTGTCTAATTAAAGACTATTACATGTAACCTATTACAACATTTATAACTGCTTCACATATCTTCAGTAATAGTGAATGTGTGCATCCGCCATTATACTAGGCACGAATATGTTAATAGTTATTTTTGCACAAGTTCTTCCAATTACTTCGCCTAACCATCGTAAACATCAAAATAGAACATAATACTGTTAGTCATTTTGTTCTCCTGAAAAAGCATACTAAAAACTATCAACATCATGTTTGTGAGAAACATAGGTTTAATAACTCAAATAAAACATATTGATGCAACATAAATAAGATTACAACCAAACCTACTTATATGCCAGGTGATTTATAACTGTCAGAAATATAAATCACAGAAATCAAATAATATAGCATCACAACACTAATCCTGTTTGTGCAGGAAATATTTTCCTAAGTAGCGCTACCTATATTATCAGATGGTTCCTCATCCGAATTAATGCTTGTCACTTAGTGCAATATGACAGTCTTATCTCAAAAGTCTTATTTATTTGCATCCAATACACAAAAACAGTATGCTTTTTCCCCGAAAGTTTATAATATAAAACGGGGCTACGAATCTCACCTTAATTCCAGCGATAACCTATAAAAATTTATTATAAGTTAGAAACATATTTCTTTAAAATTTTCAGCACCTTAGTCAAATTTTTAAAACAATAACATGATTACTAAAAAAAATTTTAGAAGTTCAATAGCAACATCATCTAAAAATATTTGTGATTATATAAAATTTTCAATCATTAATTAATTTTAGATATTTCTCTAGAATTAATACAAACTTAACATAAATTAGAAAAAATAGTTTCTGTCCTTAATAAATTCTAATTTTTCCAGAACATTTATTTTATGGTTTACTGTCTCCTATAAATTCCCTGATTATTAATTCGCAGTAAATAATTTACTGTAATTTTTTCAAAATTACCAAAATTCAAGCAAGATAGTTACATATCACCCAAAATTACAAAATTTATATATTGTTAATCTCAGAACCTCATTACTTATGTGAATTTTCCATATTTATTTCGTAGTTTCATATTTCTTCTGATTTTTCCATTACAGAACATAATAAAATATACATTTTAGTCATATGAAGGAATTAAATCATGAAATTTATTCTGAAGCTTCTACAACATAATATAATCATTATGTATGTTTTCTAGATTTTTACCGAGTTTGGTACTTTCATTTAGTATTTTCTTATGTTTCCTTTATTTAAATCATATTAATTAATTTATTTAACTTTAACACACCAAAATTTACAGATAACTAATTTTAATATTTCTAAACATATTTATAAATTTTTTCCCACAAGCACAGTTACTAAAGTATTAAATCTGATTTTAGCAAAATACTAGAGTTTTAATCATTGTTTTTGTAATTTTTCTTGCTTTAATCATTTTGATTTAATACCATTATTTTTCTTAATTCTTCTTAATCATTTATTACTAAATAACAAAGATAAATAGCATATGGTTGTGGGTTTAACTTGATGATAATCATATATGTGTTTGTTAAAACGCATACTTATAAAAATCTCCTAACCTTGTTTGATTTTTAAGAATGGATGATTATCTTCTGGAATTCTTGATGTTTCTATGCCTTGAAATGAAGATTCTTGTTCCTTGAAGGTGGACTCTTAGTAGAAACTTGGCTGATGATGGTGATATAGAAAACCAAGTTGATGGTGGTGTTTTTGGATGGTGATGGTGGTGTTTATAGTGGAATACCGAGGGAGAGGGTGGTGTTGCGGTAATTTATGGTTGTGGTGGTTTGTTATAACCGAGATACAAGAAGGTGGTGTGGTGGTGATAGTCTCGGGTCATGGTGATGTTGGTAGAAAGAGATGGTGTTAGGGTGGTGTTGTGGTAATAAACTGAGAGAGAGCTGATGCAGGGGTGGTGGTCGCGGTTGTGGGTGATGTTGTGTGGTTGTGTTTGTAGAGAGAGACCGAGAGAATTGGGAAGTTGTGGTGAAGTTATCGACCGGGGAGGGGGGTTGTACATGAAATGATCATGATGGTATCTAGAGGGTAGGGTAGTGAGGTGGTAATGTATAGGTTTGCTTAGTAAACCTCTTAGGTGATAGGTGGCAATCTCAGAATATTGCTTAGTGTTATGTGGTGGTGATGGTGCAAGACTTGTGGTTGTGGTGACGGTTTGAAGGTGGCCGAAGATAAGAACTGGAGGTGATCATAATGGTACTAGGCCGATGACTTGGGTACTAGAGGTGCAAGGTGGTGAATTGGTAGCATGGTTAGTGGCAAAGTAGGCGGCTAGGTGATGGGTTAAGGTGGCCGAAGGTGGTGATAGTGGTTTAGTAATTATTCTTAAGATTAGTTAATGGTTTTGTGATGAAGTTGTGTTTGTTTGATGTTAGATGTGATGTAATCTTGGTTCATATATATATGTGTCATGATTTGTAGATATATATACCTACATACATTCATAAAAAAATACATGCATGCATACTATACATATATATATATATACATACATATATATATGATATATTATTACTAAACTTATATAATTATTATGAAAGCTACTTAAATATATGCATGCATACTATATATATATATATATATATATATATATATATATGTATATATATATATATATGCATAATTTATATATATATATATATATAAATTATGCATATATATATATATATATATAGAGAGGAGGGATCAAATGAAAACCTTGATTATAATGAAAACCTTAAAAACCTCCATCCACCAATCATATTTTTTTTAAATTAATCACTTTTGTTTAATAACAAGGGTTATTTAAGTAATTTTGAACATTTTTAAATTTGGAAATTATTATATGTTTTTAACTTTAAACAATATTAGATGTAAATTGAAAACAGATTTTCCATAATTTACGTGAAGAACACTGTAACCGATTTTCATTGTTTCAAACAGTGTTCGATTTCTGATTCAATTGACGATTCGCAAATCAAATATACCAAATGAATCCGATTAGTGATTCAATGTTCAAGACCATACGATTACTGATTCAATTGGCGAAGTCAATGAGGTTACTGATTCAACTGTCGAAGTCCATGCGATTACTGATTCAATTGTCGATGTCAATGTATTCGAAAATCTTGTTGATGTCGATGATACGTTGCGGGATGTGATATCAGTAGGTATAATGCATGCTGAATCAATTGTCGCAGACGATGAAGATGGTAAAGACAATGATAGTCGAAATTGCCCTGTTATGGTTTGCGGTTAATGAAGAAATCGTTGTGTGTCCGCGGTTAACGAAAGTATCTTATCGTTGTTATGGTTAGCTGCATACGTATACGTATCAAGAATTGTTAGCTGCATACATATTCGAAATTGCCCTGTTATGGTTAGCTGCATACGTATACATATCAAGAATTTGAACAATATTTTATAAATATAGTGTGCCAATGGTTTTGTATTTTATTTGATATTTGTCTATGTGTTTTTGTTTTTTATAGTTTTGTATTTAATTAGTTGAGAAGATGAAGATGGTAAAGACCATGATATTCGAAATTGCATTGTTTCGCTGCTTACGTATACGTACCATGAAGTTGAATAAATTTATAGATATAGTTTCACAGTTGATGTATACGTGCCAATGATTTTGTAGTTTATTTGATATTTGTCTATGTGTTTGTTTTTTATAGTTTTGTGTTTAATTAGTGAGAAGATGAAGATGGTAACGATCATGATGTTATGATCTTCGTTGTTATATTGCATACGTATACGTATCATAAAGTGAATAATGTTTATAGATATAGTAAGACGGTTGGTTTTTTTGTTTTCACCATACGTCTTCGTGTCAATTTTTTAGTATTGTATTTGATATATGACTATGTAGATAATATTTTTTTTTGTGAAATTTATTTAGATACAACACATGATCTGATTGAAAAGGAATTTTATCATACAAGTACTCAAAACGATTCCTTATTTCTAACCGGTGTTGAGAATGAAGGTATTAAATTTGTTCGTCATATTAGTTTTTTTTGGTTGATTTTGTTGGAAATTTCTTTATATATGTTTGTTGTTTCAGATTCCATGCGCAGCACGTTATATCAGTCCCCCAATGGGTCTAGGTATTGGACTCCTAACGTATCCGATGAGCATAAGCCGGTTGTAGGAACAAGATTTGAAAGTTGGGATCACGCTGTAAGGATGTACGAGTCATATGCTGAGAAGGCGGCTTTAGTACCGTTTAGGTATTAAAAGTAAGAAGAAAGGTGTTGTAACTCATAGATACATATTGTGTAACAAGGCTGGTATTCCTACGGGGAAAGTAACTGACACTATGGATATATCCACAAAGTCCCGGGTTCGAAGAAGAAATTTTAAAGTTTGTGATTGTCGTGCTCGTTTAAAGTTAAGAGTTGTAGAAGGAACTGAAATGTTTGAAGTATACGGTTTATTGAGGCACATAATCACGGTTTGGTGAATTTGGATAATTTAGATTTGACAAGGAAGAAGCGTAAGCTTGATTTTGTTGACAAGGAGTACATTGCTAAATGTCGTTTGGCAAATATCGGACCTTCTAAAGCACATAGATTGCAAGTTGCATTGAAGGGTGGTCATCACATGGTTAGAGGAACAAAGACTGATTATAAAAATTTAGTAGGGATATCACTAATTATATTGGTGATAGTGATGGCCAATACTTCAAGGATAGAATGGAACACCGGATGTTATGCCAAAACAACTTCACATTAAATTTCTAGCGGTTGGCGATGAAATTAGGAACTTATTTTGGGTAGATGATGTGTCGAAGGTGAACTATATGACGTTTGGTGATGTGTTAGCGTTTGACGCAACGTACCAGACTAACAAGTATGTACATTATAAATGATAATTTATGTATACATATTTATTATTATAATATATATATATATATATATATATATATATATATATATATTACATTTTTGTGTTCTTATGTAGGTATAATATGATTTTGTTCCATTTATGGAGTTGATCATCATAAAAAATGTGTTATTTTGGGGCTGCGTTGTTGTACGATGAGTCGATTCAAATCATACACGTGGTTGCAAAAGTGTTTTTTGGAAGCTCATAACAACAAGCAGCCAATGTTAGTTCTAACCGACAAGACGCTGCAATGAAACAGGCTATTCATAAGGTGATGGACAATTCAATCCACAGGCTATGTATGTGGCATATCACTAATAAGCTCCCGTCCAAGGTATGTGTAAATAATAAATTTAAAACTTTTTATGTGTTTTATATATTTTTATTTTGTTAGTGAAAATGAAATATAGATTAACTTACGTAAGTATTCTGTTTTTTCCCGTATTATATATCATGTTCTTTGTGCAGATACCTCTAACTTTTATTATCATAATTAGGTGTCTGGACATATTTTGAATAAACAAATCTACGTGCATCCATTCATAAGCTTGTTTGGAATGTGTACCTAAAACCATCCGAATTTGAGTCACGCTGGAAGAGTTTAATGGAAAAGCATGGTTTACAAGATCACAAAAGGCTATCTTATATGTTTTCCATTAGAGATCAGTGGGTACCTGGTTATTTTATGGATATTTCAATGTGTTGTTTGATGAAAACCACATCAAGGTGCGAGAGCTCAAACTCATATTTCAAAATAAATTCTAGCCCGTCTAACACACTTGTCCAATTTCTATTAAGTTACGACAATGCTATCGATGGTCAACGATATAACCAACGTGTCCTTGAATTCAACACCACCACCACAGTTCCTAAGTACCTCACAAACTTATTAATTGAAGTCATGCTTCTGAGATATACACACGTAACATTTTTTAGAGGTGCAAAAGGAGATACATAAGGGCAAAAACGTTATGTTATATTATCAATCGTGAGGTAATTACGGAATATACAACTACTTGCATTGCACATCAAGACAACAAAGCTGAAATTCTAAATGAATTTAAGGTACGTATATGTATGTACATGTGATTATACCAAATATGGTGTCATTTATGTGAGTCTGATTAGTTTTTATTCGGTAAATGTTTTATTCGCAGGTCAATTTTGATTTGTCAGATAATCTGTTACATGTTCATGCATGTCATTCACACGTATTGGATATCTTTGCCGTCACGTGTTTCTGCGTATTCAGACATCACAAGATTGAAAAAGTCCGCATCATTACGTGCATGGAAGATGGCGTAGAGATGCGTTGCCCAAAGAGTGTTTAGTATGGAGTATAGATATTGTGCAGATAATTCTGAAAATGCAGCTCTAAGACATCGTTTGATGGATACTATGCAACAATGTGTGGATAGGTTAAGGATGAATACGGAGCGTCTCACATGGCTTGATGACCATCTGCAAAATCTAAGGTCTCAAATTTTTAGTGAATTTCCATGCGACCCTTCACATAATAACAAAGGTGTAGTATTGAGGAGGTGTTACACCAACCAGAACCCCACCAGTCACTTTCAAACCTCCAAGTGGTATAAGGAACAAAGGTTGTGGAAAGAATAGGCGGTTGATTGGTCCTGGTGAGAAGGCGAAGTCTAAAAGTAAGAAGCCTAAAAGGTTATGTAATTTTTGCAAGAAATACGTACGTGGACACGATACTAGTAATTGTCCCGTTAAATTAAACCAACAAAACAGGAAAAGGCCTGAAAAACTTGATGAAATTGAGGATTCATCAAGTCATTCATCAGAGTATAATTCGAGTGAGGATCGAAGCGAGGAGGAAGATGTCGAGGAAGGTTCAGAGCAAGAAATGGAAGAATAAGTTTGTTGAGTTTTTTCTATTGGCATATTTATTTACTTGTTTTAAGAGTAAACAATTAATAATGTTAGTACATTTTACATTGGTTGTTACTAATTTGGATTTATAGACATATACATTAACGTACGACTGGTTGTTTTCATATACATATATATACGTATATATTTAACAGTGATAAAGTTATTTTCATTGGGGGGGTGCATATATGCATATATAGATACATAAAAATAGTTTCTTACTGTTACATATATGTTTAAACATAAATCACATATTTGGTACGTATATGTACTTATATGAATGTGTATGCAAATATTTTTAACTTGCATTATTTTATAGTGTTTAATTGTTTCATCTTATGTTTAATAATACCTAACAAATCTGTTCTTGAACATTTTATTAACTGCGTGCATATATACCTACATACATTAACCTACAAATGGTTGTTTGCATTGAAGTACATATACGTACCAGATCATTGTTATATTGAAACATATATGTAACAGTATTGATGCTTTTAAACACTATCGATATTATTGTGTTAATACTGAATATATATGTACCAGTATTTGATGCTGAAATATATATGTACCAGTATTTGATGCTTTTTATGGTATTACTAATACGTTTAAACGAACCGTATTTGATGCTTTTAAACACTCTCGATATTATTGTGTTAATACTGAAATATATATGTACCAGTATGAAAACATTTATTGTAATGTAATGGTAGTCTTGATGTGCATATGTTGATGTTTATAAAACACTACTGATATTATTTGTTTTAAAACTGAAACATATATGTAACAGTATTAAAACATAAATTGTAAGGTCATGGTAGTCCTTGGTTCAGAAATCATTGTCTGTTGTAGTTTATTAACATTATCGATAACTTGGTGGTTGTTTACTTCATGGTAGTCTGGTTGATACATATACGTATCACACGTAATAATTTGTAAGGTCATGATAGTCCAGTTGATACATATACGTATCACACGTAATATTTTTCTAATACGTTTAACTTGGTGGTTGTTTACTTCATTAATAATTATAATATATTAGTATGTCAACGAGTAATAGTAATACATCAAATAAAATCGATACATCACATAACCAACTGAATGTAATTCATTTGATTAAAACCATTCAAAAAACAGTTTTGATAATCATCCACGTCTTGAAAACATCTAAAATTAAACTGACCCTATCCAAAAAATTACATCATAATCCTAATTCAAACTATCATCTATCTTTTTTTTGTTTGATCCAACTCTTCTGCTTCCTTCAACACCTTCTCCTTATATATATTCACATCAGAAGTAAGGATCTTCACGGCGTACTTCTTCCTCATATTCCTAATTTTTGTCTTCATTTTGTTCTCTTCCGATGGAAACCCACAATCCCATTTTTTTGAACGACTACCCATAAACATTTCCATGTGTCGCATAACAAATATACCACAATCTGTAGAGTTCTTTGACGTAGACCAACCGATACGTAACTTTTGAGGGTAGGCCGATTCTATTTCTCTCCATTTTGGATGCTCTACTGATTTCAAGTACGACACAAAAATATGTTTCTGCATAGTGAAAATAAATTTATGTAGGTATGCACATATACAAAAACTTTAAGTATTTAAATAACTAAATGAACATAAACCCTTAAAGAATACATCTTACCACTTTTAACGGTGTTCCCTTTTAATGAATTCGGCATCATCATCAAAACTGATTAGACATTGTGAATCACTCATGTTGTCGATCACTGTGATCTTCGCATACTTCATCTCAAAACAAACCAAATAAAAATGGTTTTTTTTCCAAAATGGGGAAGAATATAATGTCAAACTGCTTTATGTCAAACACTCCTTCAAAATCTTCAACAAAACTTTCCAGATGGTTTTAAAGTGGTTGATACGTTCTGCATCCGTTTCCTTATCGCTTTCAATTATCCACCCAAGCTGTATTTTTATTAACAATAGGTCATTAGTTAAACACTATATATATATATATATATATATATATATATATATATATATATATGAAATTTAAATCAATCATTAATGAAATATACTTACAAATGGAGTTACGCCAACGAACAAACGATAGGGTGAGCTCGGACATCTATCTTTTTCATCATGGTTTAGCACTTTAGCCCAACAGTCAATTACGTCATTATAAATTTGTTGTCCCGGGGTTAAGCTATTCAACTGATAGAAATTTGTTCCGACCCATTTTTTGTTTGCAAATATATGAATACTAAACCATAAAACATACAAATTAGTTGGTACGAACTCCATTGTTAATGGTGTGATACATATACGGGAAAGTATCATACATATAGAGATAAAGCTGCTTTTTAAAATTAAAATATATATTAGTGTGATTAAACTATGTTTGTGGCTATAATGTTATATCTTATATTTAATAAGACCCGACAAATCCGTTATTGAAAGATCAATTACTTACGTGCATCTATGTATACATACATTAACGTACGAGTGGTTGTTTTCATATACGTATATATACGTACCAAAATATTGTGTTTTGTATTGCAACCTATATGTAACAGTGATAAAGATCTTTTTCATTGGGGGGGTGCATATATGCATATATAGACACAAAAAAATTAGTTTCTTACTGTTACATATACGTTTAAACATAAATCACATTTTGGTACGTATATGTACTTGTTTAAAATCAGCCATTCATACGTTAATGTATGTATCTGTATGCAAATACTTTTAATTTGCATTATTTTATAGTGTTTAATTGTTTCATCTTATGTTTAATAAGACCTAACAAATCTGTTCTTGAATATTCAGTTGGCTGCGTGCATATAACCTACATACATTAACGTACAAATGGTTGTTTGCATAGAAGTACATATACGTACCAGATACTGTTTTATTGAAACATATATGTAACAGTTAGAAGTACATATAGTATCTTGTATTACATACTGAGATGTTTATAAAACACTACTGATTCTAATTTTGTTTTAATTCTGAAACATATATGTACCATCATCAAAAACACAATATAGGTTGCAATACAAAACATAATATTTCTGGTACGTATATGTAACAGTGATAAAGATCTTTTTCATTGGAGGGGTGCATATACGCATATATAGATACAAAAAATAGTTTCTTACTGTTACATATATGTTGAAACATAAATCACATTTTTGGTACGTATATGTACTTGTATAAAATCAGCCATTCATACGTTAATGTATGTATCTGTATGCAAATACTTTTAACTTGCATTATTTTATAGTGTTTAATTGTTTCATCTTATGTTTAATAAGACCTAACAAATCTGTTCTTGAATATTCAGTTAGCTGCGTGCATATATACCTACATACTTAACGTACAAATGTTGTTTGCATAGAAGTACATATACGTACCAGATACTGTTTTATTTTGAAACATATATGTAACAGTTAGAAGTACATATACTATCTTGTATTACATACTGAGATGTTTATAAAACACTAATGATTCTAATTTTGTTTTAATTCTGAAACATATATGTACCATCATCAAAACACATATAGGTTGCAATACAAAACATAATATTTCTGGTACGTATATGTAACAGTGATAAAGATCTTTTTCATTGGAGGGGTGCATATACGCATATATAGATACAAAAAAAATAGTTTCTAACTGTTACATATATGTTGAAACATAAATCACATTTTTGGTACGTATATGTACTTGTATAAAATCAGCCATTCATACGTTAATGTATGTATCTGTATGCAAATACTTTTAACTTGCATTATTTTATAGTGTTTAATTGTTTCATCTTATGTTTAATAAGACCTAACAAATCTGTTCTTGAATATTCAGTTAGCTGCGTGCATATATATTACATACATTAACGTACAAATGGTTGTTTGCATAGAAGCACGTATACGTACCAGATACTGTTTTATTGAAACATATATGTAACAGTTAGAAGTACATATAGTATCTTGTATTACATAATGAGATGTTTATAAAACACTACTGATTTTATTGTTTTAATACTGAAACATATATGTACCATTTTGTGACATATATTGTAACACATTGGTAGTCTTACATATGTTCACATTATTCTATGGCTATATGAAATCAAGTATGTATGAAACTTACTTAAAAGTTGTGGCAGCTTCTCTAACTTCTTCAATTGTCCTGTTATTCAAAAAAAATATATTACGTGTACGTATTAGAAAATAAATACCACAATAATTTATCATTTGTGAATAGGTACTATAAATAAAACAAAATATGTTACTTGTGCACCAATTCCCCATCGACACGTAAGTTTTTTACCTCCTCAAATTTACTGCATACAATATAAGTATATTTATATTAGTATTCACTCTAACGTTATTTTTTATGCCAAAATATGGTATTACCTCTCATCAACAATTCCAGACATCAGGTAGTTCCATATCCTCATTTCTCCTTCTTCGACATTCCCCTTTTCATGTCAATTGGTCTATTAATAAAAGGCGATACATATTTCGTCGAAGGCTGTTTCACACGTTTCCCTTTTCCCGCAACACTTTTGTATAATTTCATGTTAATATCAACATCGTTGCAGGCCTCTTTTCCAATGTTAGATGTTTTAAACCTTTCAGATATATCCATGAACTCTTGTGTTAGACCAAACTGTAACTTGGACACTCAGAATTGACATCTTCAACGCCTTATCATTGTCCTTTTGAGCTGATTCGAATTCAACGATTTCTGATACATCCATAGCAAGTTGTGTCCATACTTGAGGGTCATGGATTGGTATTTTCAGATTCTTTGGTGTATGTATATCAACATTTTGGGACACCACACATCTTCAATCTATCTTCTGGATATCTATATAGCTCTTGATTATTTTGGTACTTCTTCACCTCTTCACTTTCAGGGAATAGTTTTTTGCTGCCCGTAGAGCATTCTCAAATTTTAATTACCTTCCATATTAATACTCTAATCGATTCAAGCAGTCCTAGATTCCCCTGCGGATATTAAAAGTATTTTTTTTACATTTATGCATGACTTGATATTATGCTTTAACATTTATAAAGATACATCCCTCTAGCGTTTCGTTATCAAAACCTAACGAATCATCATCGTCGTTTCAGTTTTGCCCTTGCGCTGCGTATCGTCATCTGATTCAACTCATACTCTTCATCATCAACATATTGCTCCGTTAACTCTCCCATACCGAACCCACAACCCTCAAAATCTCGTGTTCCTCCCTTTTCTTTAGTTTTTCCATATCCAAAACGCAAGTGGTGACATAGTCTTATCGCAATAAAACCCCGGGCACATAACACAATCCACATACAAAGCTGCATTTAAATATCACGTACATATAGTATCATTATTGTATCCTTAAACTTGTGAACAATTCATTTATAATACTCTTGATATCAACATACATATATGTATCATTTATTGTAATAAAAGTTCAAACAATAATCATGAGTGTATAAACGTATATGTAAGCATAAGTTTAAATTTAATTAGCACAAAACAAGTACTTCATAATAAGTTTTGATGATTTTCTACGTACCGTCAAAATAGTCAATGGTCCAACAAAATCACATGATAAGTGCACCTCATCCATTTTCTTACACTTTTTGATGACATCTTCAATGCATCCACACCAATCATAATCTTTAAAATTTGTATCCATAGTCATGTGCTTAACCACTTCACAAAAACCACCTCCCATTCTTACGACTAACAACCATTGTGTTTTAGAAAAGCACCAAAAAAATCCAGCTTGAAATGAAAATAGTCATCATAATCACCTTCCAATATCTTATCTACAATTTCGGATGGGCTTACATTAACGCCACCATAACGGGCCCTCCATTTTGAGTAATCCTCAGTCTTCTCCCCTTACTATCTTTGCTCAAAGGCCTATATCCCCTTTCGGAATCCCTATTAATCTGTAGATGGCCTCTTTATCAACATTGACCTCTCCTTTAGGTTCTAATTTTTAACTTTCCGGGTCCAGCATGTCCACAACATAATGTCCAAGTTTAGATGGGATACCATCCACTTTGAACCTTAATAACCTTCCAAATCCCATGCTAATCACAGCCTCTTTTTGCATCTTGTTTAACTGCGACACGGCATTGAAAATTGCTTTGGAGACGAACGCGTACGTATTCCAAACCATTTCCAGTGCATTGTAACCATTTGTTTCATCTCATCCTTATTTTGGATTCAACAACACCTTTTTCTATCAACAAGATTATAACTTATAATTAAAATACATATCATTAATTTTCAAAACAATCAATTTCTATATAACTTATAAGGAAATCATCGTGATATTGATTGTAATTACCTTTTCTAATCAGCTTCCTTCTCTTCATTTTTTTAATGGTCATTCTAGCTGTTTCATTGTTACCCATTGGATCTTCATTAACTGATGATCGTTTACCTGTATGAGGAAATATTTACGTAATAAAATATTATAATTACAACCACAACGTATCTGTTGGATCATGATAAGGCTGGTGCAACCAATTCACTTCATAGTCACTTTTGGTACTACATTAAAGGGCTTCCGAAGCAAGCAAGAGATCTTCCGAGAGTCTAAGGAACAACAGCTGAAGACATCTTCCGAAGGCAAAAGCTGAAGTCAACTACTGAAGACAACAACTGAAGCCACAGCTGAAGATATCTTCCGAAGACAAAGTCTGATGAAAGAGCTGAAGACAAAGTCTGAAAGCTTCCGAAGACAAAGTCTGATGAAAGAGCTGAAGACAAAGTCTGAAAGCTTCCGAAGACAAAGTCTGATGAAAGAGCTGAAGACAAAGTCTGAAAGCTTCCGAAGACAAAGTCTGATGAAAGAGCTGAAGACAAAGTCTGAAAGCTTCCGAAGACAAAGTCTGATGAAAGAGCTGAAGACAAAGTCTGAAAGCTTCCGAAGACAAAGTCTGATGAAAGAGCTGAAGACAAAGTCTGCTTCCGAAGACAAAGAAGACTCCAAGCTTCGGAAGAAGCAGTCTTCCGAAGTATAAGTGCCTTCGGAAAAGTTATTCTTCGAAGCACTTTATCCTTCGGAAAACATTGCTATGTCCAGCAGATAAAAGTATGGTCCCTGACAGTCCGCTGCAGACCTCTGATACAGCATGGCATCTTCTAAAGGCCATGTTGTTGACCTACTTTATTCTACTGTTCACCTTTTTATGATAGTACATGTTACCAACTTTAGTTGGTGACAAAAGGTAAGTCAGGACATGTCCTGACTACCAACTCTCAGGCAAAAGTCTGAAAGCCTCACCTAGAGTCTTGTATATAGATGTAAGGTTAGAGGTGTCCAGCTGGAATCAAAGTATTCCCGGCTGTAGGTAGTATTATATATATCTTCTCCCTGTAACTCTATAGATAAGCGATTTGAGTCCAAGTGTCTTGTAATCCTTGAGTGAGAAGCAATATATAAAAGTACCTTGAAAATTTACCTGCTGTGTTTAATTTTCTTACTGCTGTTACTTGTTATATTGTGATCAACTCTTCATAAGACTGCTTGCAGAGTGTTGATTCAAAGTGAGTTGAGAGAAAAACCACCCGAAATCCGATCCTGCAATTGGTATCAGAGCTCCAGGCTCTTGATTGTGAGATCTTACCATCCTAATCAACCTGTTTTCACTCCTCCCACCACAATCCACCACTCAAATGGCTGCTCTCTCTCCAAGCTGATATGGAAACTGGTACCTTGACCAAGTCCCCTATGATCACCCCTGAAGACTTTGACACATGGTGTATCAGGATGAAGGCATCATCAAGTGTCAAGACTCAAGGATGTGGGACTCCATTGTCAATGGTCCTTTCATACCACACTACATCTGCCACTGGTAATCGCATCATTCCAAAAGATGTGATGTTACTCAGAGGAAGATAGGAAGAGAATAGAGCTAGATCAAAGGGCTATGACTTGTTCCAAACTGCTCTCCCCAAACTCCGTCTACAGACGCTTCAAGAAGTGCAAGACTGCTAAAGATTTATGGGAAGCTTTGAAGCTGATGTATGAGGGATCCCAAGGAAACTCAAGAGAACAAGAAAAGATCTCTTGAAGTAGCAGTTTGAGAACTTTCTTTCAAGGCTGGTGAGACCTTGACTCAACAATACTTCAGGTATGTTGAGCTAGTAGATACGATGGCGATATTGGAGTAGCTCTTGAGAACAGAGACATAGTTAGGAAGTTTATGTCTTCTCTTTCCTAAACTATGGACTCACTACTGTGTTGTCATCAAGAGAACTTCGGACCTTAAGACTCTTTCTCTCACAGAGTTGTATGGTATCCTAAGTGCATTTCAGATGGAGATGAACATGCAGAACCCTCTTGACCACTCAATAACCCACAGAGTTCAGCCCTTCATGTGGTTGAAAGGGAAAGCATGGAACCACAACATCAGTTGCTATGCTACCCTGACAACTCACATACTGGACCCTTCATCACTCTACCTGAGACTCCAAAGTCTCAAAGGTGTCAAACACAACTCCTTTCAGGATAGTTGTGCCTTTGTCTCTGGAAGTGGACACTCTGGTGATTTTCAATACTGCTTTGATGATCTTGAGGCTTCAGTCCAGATGATGTGGAGTATATGGACATTGTCCAGCAGATGGCTCTTTTAACTTACAGAGCGAAGAAGTTCTTCAAGAGAACTGGAAGGCAATTCCCTCAAAACCCAGTCAACAGCAAGTTTGGGTTTGATAAAAGTAAAGCAAGGTGCTACACACGCAACCAACTTGGTCACTTTGCTAGGGAATGCAAGGCTCCCAAGAACAACCGGGAACCCCACCAGGCCTCCACACATCCCACTACTACTCCCAAGCATGAAGAGAAGTCAACTGAAACAGTGCTGTTGCTCAGGAAGTTGACTGGGCTCATGGTACAGGATGTGACTCCCGCTCAAGCAATCATGGCCGGAACAGATGATGATCAGGTATATGAACATCTTTGTACTGCTGCCGGTATGTATTGCTAAAGTTAAAACGTATGGATTACATTTCGGAAATCAGATCTGAGGTTGGGTCTTAAATGTGTTAAAATCTGACTTTAAGAGAGCTTATCTGACTATCAAAGGAAAATTGATGAGTTAGAGAAAATGTGGTCTTTTAAAAACATGAAAAGACTAACTATAAGACTCAAATCAAAGATCTGATCTCCAAACTTCTGAAGTTCAAGCCCAGTTAGTCACAGCTGAGGCTCAGGCCAGGAAGCAAGCTATTGCTGAGCAAAGCTTCCAAAACTTCTTGCATCAACCTCTCATTCCAAAAATGTTTTATCAAAACAAAGAAGGGTTGGGAACCAGTGAAATAGCTCCACCACACTCTTATGAGTCTAGTAGACTACTAGATGTGGTACTGAAGAGCAAGAGGTTCCAACTGCTGACCCTTCTCCATTGGAACTAGAGGATGAAAGTGAAAATAGTGGCCTCTACAGGGGAGAAACAGGAGGATACACCCATCTCCACCTGTGATGACCAAATCCTGACCACCAAGGCAAGAAGAAGCAGAGCTAAAGTGCTAGAAGGATGCCAAGAAGGTTGCAGAGTCCAAGCTTAAGTTTGACCTAAGCAAAAGGGTGTCTTCATTTCTACCGGATTCAAGTGGTAGGTACTCCTGATTCAGGAAAGGAGTGTAGTACCAGCACTCCTGTCCTACTGAAGGATGAAGTTGAAAGGGAAAGTGCTGATGAAGAGAAGAAACCCAAGAAACAGCAACCTGCAAGTTCCCAGAGACTAACATTGCATGCATAATGTGTGGTCTGCACAACCATATGGCTAAAGATTGTTACTACAATCCAGCAAGCACACATTATGCAAATAATGTTAGAAAGGAAGGAGTCAGAGAAGGTTTCTCAGTTGGACCACTTCAAAAGGTCCAAATGAGATGAAAAAGGGAAGTTGGTCTCGGAAGCCAAGTTGCTTTCGGAAGAAACTGCTTCTTCCGAAGGGAAAATGGCTTCGGAAGCCAAACCTTCTAAGGTTCGGGAAGAACAAGAAGGCTCCCTTGAAACCATCTCAGAAGAAGACTACTTCGGAAGAAAAGGTGGTGAAGTCTTCTTCCGAAACGAGAGAAGCCGGAAGAAGACCATGCTGCAAAAGCTTCAACAAGCTCATCCTCAAAGATCAACCAAAGGATGGATTGGAAGATCAAGGAACATGCTGCAGCCCAAACATCTTCTTCAACAATGACCTCTATTGAACCCCATTGCATATCTTTTGGTTCAATTATGTCACTATCTTGGGAAGAGCCCGAGACCTGCAAGGCTTGGCTTCCAAACAAAAATAACCAACTTAATCTTATGTGCAGGGACATCCATTGACAAGAACAACAATATCTGGATTGTAGATAGTGGATGCTCCAGGCACATGACAGGAACAGATCTCTCCTTCAACAATTCCAGAACTTTGATGGAGGGCTGTCCAATTTGAGGTGAGGCCGGAGGATATATTATGGCAGAGGAAGTATCCAATGGCAGAATAAACATTGACAAAGTTCACTTTGTCAAACAGCTTGAACACAATCTGTTAAGTGTTTTTCAATTGTGACCAGAAGCATCAGATGCTTTTCACAGAACATGAGTGCATTATCCTCAGACCAGGGATGACAATTCCTCCGGAATTGGTGCTTCTCAGATCTCCCAGGAAAGGGGATATGTACAAGCTAGATATGAACACTGCTTCTCCTATGGGTGAAGTATCATGCTTTCTTTCCAAAGCTGATAGTGATGATCAACACTATGGCATAAACGCATGTGTCATGTGATTTAAAACAATGAATAAATTGGCTAAAAATAACTTGGTACATGGTTTGCCTAAAAAGGAATTTTTCTGCAAAGATAACTGTGTTGCATGCCTGAAAGGGAAACAACACAGATCATCTCATAAATCAAATGTGTTAACTCTATCACTACTCCATTACACTTATTGCACATGGATCTCTTTGGTCCACAAGTATAATGAGCATTGGAAGGAATCATATGCCTTGTGATCGTTGATGATTTTACAAGATTTACATGGGTATTCTTTTTAAGAAGTAAGAGATGAAACTACTAAACTTAAAAATCTTTTATTCTTAAAATAGAAAATCAAATTGATCACAAGGTTAAGATTATTAGAGTGATCAAGGGACTGAGTTTAAGAACTTTGTTCTTGACTCATTCTGTGACTCCAAAGGGATGCCAGCAATATAGTGCTCCCAGAATTCCTCAACAAAACGGTGTTGCTGAGAGGAGGAACAGGACACTTATTGAGGCTGCCGGACCATGTTAGCTGATTCAAAGCTGCCTCTAACATTCTGGGCAGAGGCAGTCAGCACTGCATGCTATGTGCAGAACAGGGTGTCTTGTAGTGAAGCCCCATGGAAAAACCCCTTATGAGTTATGGAACAAGAGGCCACCGTTCATTGGCTTTCTAAGGTCCTTTGGTTGCAGGTGTACCATACTTAACACAAAGGACAACTGGCAAAGTTTGCTGAGAAGTCGGATGATGCTATCTTTATTGGATACTCTTCTAGCTCTAAAGCTTATAGAGTATACAATATCAAGAATCAACAATTTGAGGAGTCATCCAACATAGTTGTTAATGAGCACACCTTGTGTTAGGGGAATGGACCTGAGTATATCTTTGATTTAGAATGTTTCCAAACTATTCTAAACCATCTTGTGAGAATGTTTCAGCTGTAACAGGTGCTCAAAGTGATGCTGATGCTGATGCAGGTCAACTATATGAGCTTCCAGACCTATTCCAAATTCTCCAAGAGCTGAAGGGCAACAAGCTTCAACTATTCACAGATTTGACAGTGTAACTATCTCAAGAAATAGTGAAGCTTCAACAAGTGAATCACTTGATCAACCTCAAAGTTCCTCAGGTGATCCACTACAACACCAGGTTGAGGGAAGTGGTATTCTGAAGGAACAGGCAACTGTTAATACTACTTCACAACCAACCATTGATGATGTTTCGCAATCATTCAATCAGTCCTCATTGAATGACTCTGAAACAGCAGTGGACAGAGTGATCCAGTTCCGGATCAGAATATGTCTAACCTAGACTTATCTTTACAACTGGAAGTGATTCCTCGTCTTAGGATCACAACACTCATCCAACTGAGAACATCATAGGGAATGTCTCTGAGGGTGTGAGAACAAGAGGACAAACTTATCATGGGAATGTCTGCTTGTACTCATGCTTTCTGTCTCAGATGGAACCAAAAAAGGTAGAAGATGCCTTAAAGGATAGTAGTTGGGTTGAATCGATGCAGGAGAAGCTGCTTCAATTCAAAGACAAAAGGTGGAATCTATGCCCACTACCATCTGGTCAAGTACCCATAGGCACAAAATGGGTATTCAGGAACAAGAAAGATGACAGAGGCTTGATTATCAAGAACAAGGTAAGACTAGTAGTTCAAGGGTACACCCAGGAGGAAGGAATTGATTATACTGATGTCTTTGCACCTGTTGCAAGACTTGAGGCAGTTAGGATCTTCCTTGCTTATGCTGCATCCAAGAACTTCACAGTCTACTAACTTGATGTCAAGTGTGCTTTTCTATATGGGGATATAGATAGGGAAATCTATGTGTGTCAACCTCCAGGATTTGAAGACCCACAGCACCCCAACTATGTGTGCAAGCTGGATAAAGCTCTATATGGGCTGCACCAAGCACCTAGGCTGTGGTATGAGACCTTGTCTCAGTTTCTCCTGAAGAATGGACACTAGAGGTACCATTGACAAACACTCTTTTCATCAGAAGGAGTGGAAAAGACATTTTGCTTGTACAAGTCTATGTTGATGACATCATATTTGGTTCTTCAAACGACCAAATGTGCAAGGACTTTGAAAGCATTATGAAGCAGAAGTTGAGATGAGTTCCATGGGAAAAATGGACTTTTTCCTTGGAATCCAGGTGAAACAGATGAAGGAAGGGTTCTTCATAAGTCAATCCAAGTATGTCTCAGACATCTTAGAAAGATTTGAAATGAAGAACTGTAAACCAGCCAAGACACCCATACCCAGAAACCATAATCTTTGCCTGACCTTGAGGGGGAGGATACTGATCAACATCAGTATAGAGCAATTATTGGTTCTCTGATGTATCTCACTACAAGTAGACCAGATATCATGTTTGCCACATGCATTTGTGCAAAATATCAGGCTGCTCAAAGGTGTCTCACCTAGCTGCTGCAAAGAGAATCCTCAGATACCTCAAAGGAGCACCTAAACTAGGTCTCTGGTATCCAAGAAATAGTGATTTCAATCTCTATGGATACTCTGACAGTGACTATGGTGGCTGCAACATTGACAAGAAGTCAACATCAGGAGGATGTCAATTTCTTAGTGGAAGGATTATCTCATGGCAATGCAAGAAACAATCCTGTGTCTCTACATCAACTGCTGAAGCTGAATACATTGCTGCTGCTAGCTGCTGTGCTCAACTGCTATGGATTCAAAATCAGATGTTAGACTATGGGTTCAACTTCATGACTACTCCTATCCATATTGACACAACAGTGCTATCTCCATTACTGAGAATCCGGTTGAAGCACTCCAAGACAAAACACATTGACATCAGGTATCATTTCATTAGAGATATTCATGAGAAACAGCTGATAAAGTTAATCAAAGTTGACTTAAATGAACAATATGCTGATTTGTTCACAAAGGCATTGATGAACAAAGATTTAAGTATCTCATATCAGCAATTGGGATGATAAACATTGAATAACTACCTCTTTTGAAAACCTTTTAAATGAGTAATGTCTTGTGTCAATACAATTTAAGCCCTGTTACAAAAGATCTTTAAATTATTCCAAGTGTAAATTCCTTCCGAAGAGAAATTAACTCTCGGAAGATATTCTTGAATATCTTCCGAAGTCAAATTTCTCAATGGAAATTTTCTTCTCGGAAGAGTTTTTGGTCTCGGAAGAAGCGATTGATTTTATATCAGATCTACTTCCGAAACTTATACAACTCTCCATTCGGAAAGACAACTTTACCTTCGGAAGCAATGCCTTGCTTCGGAAGATAAAGTGTCTTCAAAGGACAATTTTACCTTCGGAAGCAATATCAAGCTTCGGAAGATAAATTGCTTCGGAAGAATATCACCTTCGGAAATGTTTTACCCTCGGAAGTAAAGGTTTTTATATGTAACGGATCTTTGGGCCCCACTCTGTAAAAAGTAAAGATTTTGTTGATATTGTCAGATTATTTAAAATTATCCTTGCCGCCAACATCATTCTCCGCCGTAAACCACCATACCACCCACAGTAACCCCAAAACAGTTACCCTATTACCACCACTACCACTATTCACCCCTTTTTTAAATAATCTTGACTTATCAATTTCATCTTCTTTTACCACTTTACAGCCCTAACTGTTCCCTTCACTGTCAAACCCTCAAATTCACCCAAAATTTCAAGCTTACCTTTTCTCCAATGGCGCTAAACCCTCAGCACAACCAAGTCGCATTACTTGACTCGTCAATGGATGCCGACTTCACCCAAATCATCACCTTTCTCACCGAATCCACCTACCTCACTGCACTCACAGTTAACCCAACCGTATACTCCAACCATATGTCAGAATTTTGGAGCAACGGTGAAACTACAGTGATGAATGGGGTTCGAGTCCTGAGAACCAGAGTTTGTGGCCAAGAGTTGGTCATCAGTGAACAGCTCATCAGGGAGCATCTCGAGCTTCACGATGATGGGGCTCCTACTGAGTTCCTAAGGAAGACTTGGAAGGCACATATATCCTCATGGGATATGGAGGCGATGTCAGCAGGTCTACAGTGTACAAGTTCAACTTCTCTTACCATTGGAAGTTCCTGCTGCACATTGTTCTACATTGCCTCTCCAACTAATCAGGGGGTGGGATCAAATCCCATATGAACTAGGATGCCTAGTTCATGGGTTGGTGAGAGGCCTCAGATTCAACTACTCATGATTGTGTTGAACAACCTAATCGCCAATCTGAGCAGGGATACATTCTTCATGTATCCCCGATTTCTTCAGCACATAATCAACTGTGAGATGGAACCAAGCAAGCTTGTCTGCGCAGCTGCTCTTCTGTTCCACACATGAGGCCTACCATCTTCAAGACACTGAAGAAGATGTCCACCAACTTCACTGGACGGTACACTCCATTACCTCCAGAGATGACTGAGCGCATAGCTCCTGGTGACATCCCTGTTCTCCCCACAGGTGATGAACCCACACCAGCAACATCCACCACAATACCAAAAGCCTCTTTACCCATCAAAGCTACATATCAGAGATGCCCCAAACGAACCCTTGTTCAATCTACTCTGATTGAACAAGCTCCTCCTGTTCACACCCAAAGGACTACAGTGGAATCATGGGCTCCCACTCAGTCCGAGGTCACACCATCCTTCACAATTGACCTCAATGTGGGTTTTGAGTCTCCTCAGTCTCAAACCCCTGAGCCCGAACCCCAAGCCTTTAGCCCACAGGGTGAGTCTCTACACTCCCCTGTGCAGCCTTCTAGGGACAGCCCCACCATAGGCTCAATGCCTGTAGACATTGATCAAGGTCCCGGGTCAGTAGGACTAACCACCCTCTTTTTACTGACCTTTTACTCCGAACTGATGAAGAGATTACATCTCTCCATGGCTATGAAGTTGATCTATAAACACCCACTAAAAGATCAACAGAGCCAAGAGGGATCCCTTGTCTCTAGTCCCCATCAGAAGCCAGCTACTGAGGTGAGTCCCACTGATGTGGAGGGGACTCATGTAGACTCAGCTGCCACTACTCAGAGTCTCTCATTGAGCTCTCAGGACAGTGGTAACATCATTAGGACTGAGTCTACGGCAACTTTGCCCATTGACATCTCTGAAAGAGATGACTCTGAGCAAAGGAAACCAGGGTGCCAAGAAACCACATCTGGTGGTGAGAGTGAGCATACTAGGTATGTTATCTCATCTCCCCGTGATTCTTCTCAGGAAGATAAGGGAAGTATGCAACTAACACTTCAGTACTTGCTTTCTAAGGTCTCCAACCTGGAATCACAGGTGAAGATCTTAGAATCAAGGACTGCCACTCAGCAACTTGAGATTAACTCTCTCAAGGCTAAACTAGCTGAGAAACAGACGGAGAGGTCTGTTAGGCATGTACCAATCTAGGTCTCAATGACTTCTTCCTCTAGCTCATCTAGCTCTCAAGATGATGCTACCAAAAAGGGGGAGAAAGTTCAGAGACAAAGAAACACAGGAACCACAGACCCAACTAATTTCTTCCCAAATCATTACACTACCTGAGTCATCTCAATCCTTTCTGGAGATTGACTCAAGGATGCTTCAAGATCTCTACAAACTTTTCACAAAGTTTGTATTGAGATCATCCCTAGAATAGCCCAGCCCCGAAACCACACTTGCATACTTTGGGGCTGAGGAGCTTCAAAGACTGACTGCACCTTCTACCACTGTGGAGGAAGTTGGTCAACCTAAGGTCTTCATGGAACCTGAGATTAGCTTCGAAGGGGAAATGGGGACTGATGGCCCAGCAACTGAAACAGATGGGACAGAATCTGCAGCAGTCTCATCTTCCGAAGCTCTAGCTGAAGCTTCCGAAGCTTACATGGAAGCCCCGGAAGAACAAGAAAAGTCTTCCGAGGCCGAAATAGAAGCTGCGGAAGGCTTATTTCAGATTTCCGAGGAACTGACCATCACAGATGTCATTGCTGAAATTGCATCTGAGGTGAGCAGGGAGGACATTTCTGAAATTCCTCCAACCCAAGCACCAGCTGAACTTCTCTCTCAATCACAGCCCTCCATCCAAGAACCACCACAGTCAAGCACAATCAAAGACAAAGGCAAAAGAAAATTGACTGCGGAAGAGCTTCAGGAGGAGGAGAAGATTGAGAAGGCTAAAAAGAAAGGTCGGTCTCCTACTGAGAAGCTGCTAGCTGCTAGTTCTAAGGCAGCTGTAGCCAATCAGGAAGAAATCAACCAGAGGAGAAGAACAGCACTCATTGACCAGCTCATCAATCTAGGAGCTGCCAATGAGGAAATACTCCTGCTACCATTAGAGGAGTTGGTGACTTTGGAGAGGTCAACCAGGCTACAACAAGAAAGGGAAGCCAGGTTGGCCTTGGAGAAGGAAGAACAAGAGCAGAGGGAGGCAGCCCTGAAGCTGAGAGAGGCTAGGATCAAGTTCCTCCTCTCAAGAGGCTTCAGTCTTCCTGAACTGTCTCCACATGATGATGACATGATCCTGCAGCTCCACAACAAAGAGCAGGATCAAATGGAGAAGGAAAGGAAGAAGGCTGCTAGGGAGAAGTTGAAGGTGAAGAGGAAGAGGGAGGAAGAGAAGGAGGTCACTGCTGCCAAGAAGTCAACTGACAAAGCCTGGATGAAGGACTATCTCCGGGCTCATGGCTTCTCTGGTAGGCAGGTGGGACCTATGTTCGAAAGGACACTCCAGCAGATAGTCAGTGAAATTAAAGCTGACATCCGTTTGGGGAAAAGGAAGGAGATGTACAGGAGGATGAAAGGAATGGTCTTCACCCCAGCCACTCAACCACAGCCACAACCCACACCAGAACCAACCCCTTTTCCCGTTAAACCTGAACCCGCTGATGAAACCTTCACCCCTCAACCCACAACTCTACCCAAACCTACCACATCACCTCAACCACCCAAACTACCCATCCTAAAACCCAAGACTCAACCCAAAACCACTAAACCTAAGCCTACCCAACAACAACCAAGACCATCCCCTCAGCCTCCTAAACATCTCTCCTTTGAGGAAATAAAGGAGTTCAAGACGAGGCTCATCAACTGCACTACCTTGAGCAGCATCTCCTGTGAGGGAGAAGTTATCAACATCACCTATGTTGATAACTCTTCAAGCTCCCTCACCCTAGGCCAATTTCTTGAATTGCCTAGAGACACTTTGGGCCAGGCTGCAAGACTTCTTGGTCTTAACTCTGATACCCTCAATGCTGAGGAGAAGAGGCTAAGAAGAAGACTGGTGACTCTGCTGGATACCAGGAAAGAGGACAGGATTTCTGGTCAATCTCCTGGACCTAGAAATGCAATAATCCAGTGGAGGTTCGATGAACCTTCTCACAACTTTGTTGTGGAAAGGGAGAATGGTGAAACCAACAGGCTCAATGCCACTTCTCTACTGCATCTCAGCAGATTTGATCTTGCTGAGCTTGCAGAGAAGCCATTCTCCAATCCCTCCAACTCTGAGACTGCTGCACAAATCAGAAACCATATCAGTGGTCTCCACTTGGCTGAACGAAGTAGAAGAGCCAAGATTGAAGAAGAGTTGAAGCTGAAGAGAGTGGAAGACAAGGAAAGATCAACCACCAAAGGCACAGCCTTTCTACAGATGGTGGAAGGTCCTGAATTGGAACCAATAGTTCGATGGGAATATGACTATACTTCCCATCAACTAACTCTTTTCAGAGGGCCACAACAGAGGGTACATATAATCCAAGGTGACAGAGTAGAGGTTCTGTCCACCAAGGATCTGTACAAGATTCTCAGCACCACAGCAGGAAAGAATGAAGACACTGATAAACACCTGCTTTCCTTGGTGCTGAGAGCTTTGAGAAGAAGAGAGAAGTGAAGTTTTGGTAGCATCAGCCTAGGGGGAGTTTGTTGGATCATGATAAGGCTGGTGCAACCAAATTCACTTCATAGTCACTTTTGGTACTACATTAAAGGGCTTCCGAAGCCAAGCAAGAGATCTTCCGAGAGTCTAAGGAACAACAGCTGAAGACATCTTCCGAAGGCAAAAGCTGAAGTCAACTACTGAAGACAATAACTGAAGCCAACAGCTGAAGATATCTTCCGAAGACAAAGTCTGATGAAAGAGCTGAAGACAAAGTCTGAAAGCTTCCGAAGACAAAGTCTGATGAAAGAGCTGAAGATAAAGTCTGCTTCCGAAGACAAAGAAGACTCCAAGCTTCGGAAGAAGCAGTCTTCCGAAGTATAAGTGCCTTCGGAAGAAGTTATTCTTCCGAAGCACTTTATCCTTCGGAAAACATTGCTATGTCCAGCAGATAAAAGTATGGTCCCTAACAGTCCGCTGCAGACCTCTGATACAGCATGGCATCTTCCTAAAGAGCCATGTTGTTGACCATACTTTATTCTACTGTTCAACTTTTTATGATAGTACATGTTACCAACTTTAGTTGGTGACAAAAGGTAAGTCAGGGACATGTCCTGACTACCAACTCTCAGGCAAAATGTCTGAAAGACCTCACCTAGAGTCTTGTAGTATAGATGTAAGGTTAGAGGTGTCCAGCTGGAATCAAAGTATTCCCGGCTGTAGGTAGTATTATATATATCTTCTCCCTGTAACTCTTTAGATAAGCGATTTGAGTCCAAGTGTCTTGTAATCCTTTGAGTTGAGAAGCAATATATAAAAGTACCTTGAAAATTTACCTGCTGTGTTAATTTTCTTACTGCTTGTTACTTGTTATATTGTGATCAACTCTTCATAAGACTGCTTCCCTGACAGTCCGCTGCAAACCTCTGTATTTTATAAATTTTACTTACGTCCAATAGTTCGATGGGAATATGACTATACTTCCCATCAACTAACTCTTTTCAGAGGGCCACAACAAAGGGTACATATAATCCAAGGTGACAGAGTAGAGGTTCTGTCCACCAAGGATCTGTACAAGATTCTCAGCACCACAGCAGGAAAGAATGAAGACACTGATAAACACCTGCTTTCCTTGGTGCTGAGAGCTTTGAGAAGAAGAGAGAAGTGAAGTTTTGGTAGCATCAGCCTAGGGGGAGTTTGTTGGATCATGATAAGGCTGGTGCAACCAAATTCACTTCATAGTCACTTTTGGTACTACATTAAAGGGCTTCCAAAGCCAAGCAAGAGATCTTCCGAGAGTCTAAGGAACAACAGCTGAAGACATCTTCCGAAGGCAAAAGCTGAAGTCAACTACTGAAGACAACAACTGAAGCCAACAGCTGAAGATATCTTCCAAAGACAAAGTCTGATGAAAGAGCTGAAGACAAAGTCTGAAAGCTTCCGAAGACAAAGTCTGATGAAAGAGCTGAAGACAAAGTCTGAAAGCTTCCGAAGACAAAGTCTGATGAAAGAGCTGAAGACAAAGTCTGAAAGCTTCCGAAGACAAAGTCTGATGAAAGAGCTGAAGACAAAGTCTGAAAGCTTCCGAAGACAAAGTCTGATGAAAGAGCTGAAGACAAAGTCTGAAAGCTTCCGAAGACAAAGTCTGATGAAAGAGCTGAAGACAAAGTCTGCTTCTGAAGACAAAGAAGACTCCAAGCTTCGGAAGAAGCAGTCTTCCGAAGTATAAGTGCCTTCGGAAGAAGTTATTCTTCCGAAGCACTTTATCCTTCGGAAAACATTGCTATGTCCAGCAGATAAAAGTATGGTCCCTGACAGTCCGCTGCAGACCTCTGATACAGCATGGCATCTTCCTAAAGAGCCATGTTGTTGACCATACTTTATTCTACTGTTCACCTTTTTATGATAGTACATGTTACCAACTTTAGTTGGTGACAAAGGTAAGTCAGGGACATGTCCTGACTACCAACTCTCAGGCAAAATGTCTGAAAGACCTCACCTAGAGTCTGTAGTATAGATGTAAGGTTAGAGGTGTCTAGCTGGAATCAAAGTATTCCCGGCTGTAGGTAGTATTATATATATCTTCTCCCTGTAACTCTTTAGATAAGCGATTTGAGTCCAAGTGTCTTGTAATCCTTTGAGTTGAGAAGCAATATATAAAAGTACCTTGAAAATTTACCTGCTGTGTTAATTTTCTTACTGCTTGTTACTTGTTATATTGTGATCAACTCTTCATAAGACTGCTTCCCTGACAGTCCGCTGCAGACCTCTGTATTTTATAAATTTTACTTACGTCCAATAGTTCGATGGGAATATGACTATACTTCCCATCAACTAACTCTTTTCAGAGGGCCACAACAAAGGGTACATATAATCCAAGGTGACAGAGTAGAGGTTCTGTCCACCAAGGATCTGTACAAGATTCTCAGCACCACAGCAGGAAAGAATGAAGACACTGATAAACACCTGCTTTCCTTGGTGCTGAGAGCTTTGAGAAGAAGAGAGAAGTGAAGTTTTGGTAGCATCAGCCTAGGGGGAGTTTGTTGGATCATGATAAGGCTGGTGCAACCAAATTCACTTCATAGTCACTTTTGGTACTACATTAAAGGGCTTCCGAAGCCAAGCAAGAGATCTTCCGAGAGTCTAAGGAACAACAGCTGAAGACATCTTCCGAAGGCAAAAGCTGAAGTCAACTACTGAAGACAACAACTGAAGCCAACAGCTGAAGATATCTTCCGAAGACAAAGTCTGATGAAAGAGCTGAAGACAAAGTCTGAAAGCTTCCGAAGACAAAGTCTGATGAAAGAGCTGAAGACAAAGTCTGAAAGCTTCCGAAGACAAAGTCTGATGAAAGAGCTGAAGATAAAGTCTGAAAGCTTCCGAAGACAAAGTCTGATGAAAGAGCTGAAGACAAAGTCTGAAAGCTTTCGAAGACAAAGTCTGATGAAAGAGCTGAAGACAAAGTCTGAAAGCTTCCGAAGACAAAGTCTGATGAAAGAGCTGAAGACAAAGTCTGCTTCCGAAGACAAAGAAAGACTCCAAGCTTCGGAAGAAGCAGTCTTTCGAAGTATAAGTGCCTTCGGAAGAAGTTATTCTTCCGAAGCACTTTATCCTTCGGAAAACATTGCTATGTCCAGCAGATAAAAGTATGGTCCCTGACAGTCCGTTGCAGACCTCTGATACAGCATGGCATCTTCCTAAAGAGCCATGTTGTTGACCATACTTTATTCTACTGTTCATCTTTTTAGGATAGTACATGTTACCAACTTTAGTTGGTGACAAAAGGTAAGTCAGGGACATGTCCTGACTACCAACTCACAGGCAAAATGTCTGAAAGACCTCACCTAGATTCTTGTAGTATAGATGTAAGGTTAGAGGTGTCCAGCTGGAATCAAAGTATTCCCGGCTGTAGTAGTATTATATATATCTTCTCTCTGTAACTCTTTAGATAAGCGATTTGAGTCCAAGTGTCTTGTAATCCTTTGAGTTGAGAAGCAATATATAAAAGTACCTTGAAAATTTACCTGCTGTGTTAATTTTCTTACTGCTTGTTACTTGTTATATTGTGATCAACTCTTCATAAGACTGCTTGCAGAGTGTTGATTCAAAGTGAGTTGAGAGAAAAACCACCCAAAATCCGATCATGCAGTATCTGTATTTTATAAATTTTACTTACGTCCAATAATCTTCCTTTTACATACACTTTTAAATCGTCCACCTTTAATCGATTCCTCAACCTTCTTATTACCTGAACATTTCATTTTATTCTTCATTAAAAATATATAACTTCTAGGTTGTATACGTACAGGAAATATGAATATCTATTTAATCGCTTACCATCCGATGATGTTCTGCTTTTCTCCACGTCCATTCCTTTTTCAACATTAATGACATTATGATCGACGTTTGTGGATGCCTCACCAACTATTTTAGCTTGTTACATACAAAAATTACATGATTTAAATAAGTGTTTACTAATATAATTATATCATATTCACTAAAATACATGCATACTTTCAACTAACTATACTCAATTCAATAGTAAAACCATACATTCATATAAAATAAAATGATTTACCTTTATCTTGCATCATACTTTCGTTTATTTTTTGGAAATTTTCCTTCACATCTTTTATGATATTGATTTTCTCTTTTAAAGTTTTCCTACGACTCGCCACTGTTATGCAAATATAGATCATTTTCTAGAAAATTATACAAAAGTAAAGGATATAAACATTGATTATTTAAATTTATTACTAACCATATTCGTCAGCACCACCCTTATTTAGCTTTCTTTTTCCATAGAGTCTAATGAATTTGTATCTTTATCTGACCATGGTTAAATAAAAAAAATTAGTATCTTCACTATTAATATTACTTATTTACAAAAAATCAAATTAGAAACTACCTTTTATATCAGAGGTTTCTTCCAGTGAGTCATCCAATTCAATTGGATCGTCCATCGTGTTGTTGAATTTGTTAAAAGTGTAGAGTTTTGCAATCCTTTCACTTTTTTTCCTACCTGGATAACAAATATTTTTATAATAATGTTAAATTTTACATATGATGCAAACGAATTAAAGTTTCATGTCCATACTTACTTGATGACATCTTCACCGATACAACAGTATCCTCCTCAAAACACTTACCTACATATGAATTAGTGAAACAATTTACACTTTGCAGATTTCATATCTCTATAGAACATACGTATCAGTCATTATTTTAATATTATATGCTATTACAAAGTGGCATAATGTGGGATTTTAAGAATATACTACAAATGCATACATATAATGCTTAAATCAACTAATCAAAAAGATAAATCAACTAATTACATATAATGCATACATACAAGTTTGGTACATATACGTAACACAATACAACATACTTGTACCATTGCTCACCATTTCTATACCAACACACAATTTAAATACATTATAAAGTAAAATTATGTATACATTATCTACCATTGCTAATTTACATTTATCCCATTTTTATGGTACATATATGTAACAAAATGCTATAGTCAAGTTTAAAACAACTAATCATGAAGATAAAATTGCCACATTCAATATCTACATCTTTTTTAGGACTGTATTTTATAATGCTACATCCTACCAGGAATCTGGGGCATTTTTAATGACATACACATTGATTCCATACATTTTTCATAACCTAATTAATCATTTTGATACATATATGTAACACCAATCTTATATATTCAATTAAATCAACTAATCACAGAGATAAAAAATCAACAACCAATATTTTTATGCATGTTATGGGATCTGCATTTATAATGCTACATCCAAATAGCTATTTGGTACATGCTATTAACATTCTCATTACTTATATATATAGAATATTTTCTCAATACAATTTTGGTACATATACGTAACAAACTTCAGCATACTTGTATCATTTCTCACTGATCCTATACCAACACACAATTTAAATACATTATAAAGTAAAATTGTATATACATTATCTACCATTGGTCATATACATTTATCCCATTGTTTTGGTACATACAAAAGAAAATTGTACCAAGCATTCCTAAAATTATTACTGCCAACGTAAATTAACTGACTAACACCATACATATTGTGTATTTCCAAACTAAAATGACACATACATACATGTACATACAAGAATTTTAAACCAGGTCAAAATTTAAGATATATAGAATCGCAGAATACATTCGTACATATACGTATCAAAAGCCCTAATTGAATTGAAATTGAATTTAACAACAAAAACCTAACCCCCAACTTACACACACCTTAGAATCGATTTCTATGATTATGTATAACCCAATTTCCGTTTGATTTCCAAGTTTCAATCAATAATAAGAACACATACCTACTGGTTTTCGAAAAACAACGATTCCGAGCACAGGTGTTGCAGAATCACCAACGATGCTGTAATACCGTTCAATTTCTTCCGAATGTATGTAATTGTGACAAAGAAATCAACGATTTTGTATAGAATAGCAAGTTCTATTCTTCCAAATTTACAGCGTTCTCGTTTGAAAAAGAATAGCGATTTTAGGAGTTTTTTTAGGAAACTGATTATAATTAACTGTTTTAAAATCTTATGAAATCCCTAAATTGCCATTTTCTTCTTTTAAATTGAATATTTAAATTATATTTATTTACATAATTGACACAAGAGTTAATAGCCATTGATCTATATAATTAATGGTTAAGATTGAGTTTTCAAGGTTTTCATTTATAATTAGCTTTCAATGGATCTCCCCCCTATATATATATATATATATATATATATATATATTATATATATATATATATATATATATATATATATATATATATATATATATATATATATATAATATGGGGCAAAAATAATGAAATGACAACCTTGATTGTCGGCTAACCTGAAATAATAGGGTTGTCACAGACTACCCCAACTACAGTTAAGGATGTCCAAAGTTTCCTTGGACTCGCCGGCTACAACTAGCGTTTTTATCCAGAATTATGATACAATTGCAGTCCACTGGCTGATTTGTTAAAAAAGATTCATTTTTCTGGAACACTCACACTTCACAAGCTTTTGATTCTCTTAAAGAATTAGTGAATTACTAAGCAACACCCCAGTTCTCCAGCTGCCTAATTTCAACAGACCATTTAATATCGAGACTAATGCATCGGATACAGGTGTCGGTGCCATTTTATCCCAAAACAAACATTCGTTTGCATATTTAGTCATAAATTATGCCCTTGGTGTTGGATTAATCTTGATTTAGTAGTGGGTCAATTACGGGTCATGGATTAAAAAACAGATGTCTTTGATTTGAGTTTAGTTGAGTTAAAGTAGTGGGTTAGTTGAGTCAAATAGTGGGTCTAAATTTTAGGAGTAGTGGGCTGCAAGTAGTTGTTTCTTGTAACTATTTATGTAAACTTCACTATGAATGAAACAAGAGACTTAAACAGTGTAGTAAATTGTGTGTTTCGTGTGTGTTCAATTTGGGGCCTGAACCAACATTTGGTATCAGAGCAAAGGTTAAAGTTGCGGTTTTGAGAGTCGGTTTTCGAGAAAGCGGTAGGCAGGCCTGTGGCTGTAAGGCAGAAGATCGGAGAGGAAAAAAGAAAAAAAAAGGTTCTGCGTGAGCCAAAGAAAGATCATCAAATGGGTTCTGTGTGAGCCTAAGCGAAGCTGATGAAGGAGGCGTTTTGTGTGAGCCGTGTTCTACGTGAGCAGGAGAAGAGACATAGAACAAGACGTGATAGGGTCTGTGTGATCCAGATCAAGGAGATGAAATCAAAGAAAGAAAGGATTCTCGGTGAACCGATCGAAGTGATCTGCGTGATCTAGCTATGAACAAGAATCTGTGTGATTCAACAAGTTGAGTAGAGAAGACGACATGAGTGGTGAGCAGCGATCGGACGTATGTGTGACCCGGATTAAGAAAAAAAAGAGAAGCTGGATGGCTTAGAGAGATCTTATGTGGAACGATCTTGAAGAAACAACCAAGCAACTGTGTAGAAGGCAGCAGAGGAGCAGCAAGTTTTTGAGGCGGTGATTAGATGTTTGAAAAGTCAAACAAAACAATATAGCATTCAGTTGAGGTGTGGGCTTGCTATCATACGAAGAAAAAAACATATGTATTTTTTTGGTGGTTGTTTTTCTTTGGCAGCTATGAGATGGGAGAAGCTAATCCAGGAGAAGCACGTGATTAAAAAAAATGAAGAAAGAAAGAACTATGTTATAGAAAGAAGAGAACATGATCAGGTGTTTCGGGCTTAGTGTCGGTGCTGAAACGATGACCAAATCACTCCTTGTTACCTTGGTAGCAGCTAATGAACAAGACAGGAAGCAAGACAGCAGTTTGGTGATTTTGGATTCTGTTTTGAGGCTGATAATGGTACGAATCGGGTGTTCTCGAGCAGGTTTAAGAAAACAAAAGCAAAGAAAATAGCAAGAAAGAGTCATGTAGCAAGAGCAAGAACAAGTAGTAAGCAGTAAGAGCAAAAGCACGAGCAAGAGTAAGATGAATCGATTCAGTCAAGCAAGATACAGAATTGAGCAAGAGACGTTCTTAAAATAGCCAGAATCGAACCTATGTGGTTCAATCAAGAAGCAAGACAGAAATCAAGATTAAGGGGGTGAATGTTGGATTAATCTTGATTTAGTAGTGGGTTAATTACGGGTCATGGATTAGAAAACAGATGTCTTTGATTTGAGTTTAGTTGAGTCAAAGTAGTGGGTTAGTTGAGTCAAAGTAGTGGGTCTAAATTTTAGGAGTAGTGGGCTGCAAGTAGTTGTTTCTTGTAACTATTTATGTAAACTTCACTATAAATGAAACAAGAGACTTAAACAGTGTAGTAAATTGTGTGTTTCGTGTGTGTTCAATTTGGGGCCTGAACCAACACTTGGATGCAAACGCGCGCATCTGCATATCAGCGCGAGATGTTCGCTACTACCCAAGCCATTTCCAAATGGCGCCAATACTTACTAGGCCGGAAGTTTGTCGTCGTCACTGACCAACGATCCTTGCAAAATATTCGTGACCAAGTCATTCAGACTCCAGATCAATAGAAATTGCTTGGTAAGTTACTTGGTTATAATTTTGATGTACTTTATCGACCCAGAAAACAAAACCGTGTTGCAGATGCTTTATCTCGGGTCCATGCTTTCTCTTTGTTTGCAATGTCTAGCCAGGAACTATCTTTTTCTCCTGACCTTCATTTGGTTATCAAGCACAACCCTGACTTACTTGCTTTATGTCTATGTCTTCTTCAAGACCCTACCCAGCTACCTGATTACACTTTTACAGATGGCCTGCTATTCTTCAAAGGTCATCTAGTGATACCCAGGGACTCGGATTTATGTCGTATTCTTCTCCATGAGTTTCATGGATCCTTAACCGGGGACATGTAGGGGTGACCCACACCTTCTATCGACTTTCATCTACTTTGTTTCGGTCAGGCACGAGAAAAGATTTCCAAGCTTTCATGGCCTAATGCCAAATCTATCAACAAACGAAGTCTTCTAGTTTATCTCCAGCTAGCTGACCTCCTGCAACCGCTACCTATTCCTTGATTTGGTATTTAAGAGCATTGTTCTAGATTTCATCACGGGACTTCCTAATTCATATGGTAAAACCAATATCATGGCGGTGGTTGATAGGTTGTTTTAGTACGGTCATGTGAATAGTTTATGGAGTTTGTTCTCTCTTCCCATCCTCTCTGAATCTATTGTTCCCATCCCCTTCTTGATCCAATTTCAATAAAAAAACCTAATCATTTGCTGCCAATTTTGCTTGATCTTACTGTTCGATTAATCAATACAACATTTGCACACTTCAATTATGAGTGTTAGATCCCGTTTTAGTACAAATTTTATTAGCACTAGAGCCCACTAACAAAGATCAGGATACTACAATTATAGTAAACATAAAAATACCCATCACCTGTTACTAATGGCAAAATAAGTTGACAAAAGCATGCACACTTAAAACCCTAAGTGATAAAAAATAACTCAATATCCACATAAATCAAAAAACTTAATCAACAATATTGATATATTAACTGTATAAACCTTAGAAATTGCGAGGGAACAAAGATAGTGGAAGTATTGTTGATAAGTTCAGAGAATGAGGCCTTTTGGAGTTCTGGAGCCGTGGAGGGGTGTCCGAAATTCCATATTCTTTGTACCTTTATAAAATTAAGAAATCCTACAAAAAAGAAGCTAAGGTGTAGCATAACCAAAACGATGATGGAGACGATGACGAAAGAAACGATAATCACGGGTCTCAGGCATAATGGAAGAAACGGCAACGAAAGAAGATGATGATAGGTATCTAGCGTGAAACAAATGAAGAACACTTGCTAAGAGGTGACGATAGCAAAAAGAGGGACGTGAACCATTAGGAGTAAACAATTGTTCACGTGCAATTATAAATATAAGAGTTAATTACATAAATGATCCTTGTGGTTTATCTAAAATATCAGGTTAGGGTACTAAAGGTTTTTTTGTAACAGTTTGGGGTATTGTGTTTTAAATTTTGTAACGAGTTAAGGTATTAAGACTAACGTTAGTTTTTCAGTTAACTTTAAAGAAATTGACTAAAATGCCCTCGGAGGGACTACTTTTGTAATTCTGTATGTTTCTTTTATTCATGGGCCATTAGCGTAATTATATATACCCACCATAAACACTACCTACCCACCATCACTACCATCTACCCACCATCACCATCATCTATCATCTATCACTGTCGGCTGCAACCACCAAACCTACCACCCACCCTCCTACCCACTAGCCATCATCCACGAAGCCACCACTGAACACCCACGATCCCTACAATAACCACCATCCGCCCATCATCACCATCATCACCCCGTCACAGCATCAACATCATCGCATCATCATCACCGCTGCATCATCACCACCATCGCAATATCATCGTCATCATGATCATCCCCACCTCTACCATCATACAATCGTAATCATCTCACCACTTCTCCCTTCCAATTCCACTGTTAACCCAAAAAACTTTAAGAACACTAAATTTACGGTGGTAGGAGGCTAGATTCAGATCTCAATCAGGGAGTTTGTGGTACATGGTGGCTAGATGGCGATGATAGTGATAGTAGGTACATGGTAGTGGCGGCTACTAGGGGGTGGTTGGTTGGGTTTTAGGGTTTTACAAGGGAAAAAGAAAGGGGGATTTGGTAATGATACTCGATAGTGATGATAGATGAAGATGGATGTGGTGGCGTGAGGGTATTGGATGCGGCGGTGACCGCTAACAGTGGCGATCGGCAGTGATGGTCGGAGGTGGTGATGTTGATGAAAATAATATTATACAAATTTGTTATATATATGACATGTGTGTATATATGTGTGTGTGTGTGTTTGTGTGTGTTATTTAATGTTTTTATAAACAAATTACACAAGTAGTCCCTCTAGTTTACATAATATGTCATTTAAGGTGAAAGGACTAAATCGCCCTTATATTTAATAGAAAATATAACGTTTGTTAGCGTTAATACTCAAAATTTTGAAAAAATTAAAAGTAAGTACTAAAACCTGTTACTTTTTTTGCTTAGTACCCAAACCTATTATTTTAGATAAATCACAGGGACCACTTATGTAATTAACTCTAAATAAAATTTTACTTGCGTAATTATAGATATAAATTTGGTAATAATGAATATAACTTAAAAATTATGCACCTTATATGCATTGCTATGGCGTGGACGGAATTATCCCCTACCGAAAAACACATGTTAAGACCTTGTCAGTTTGTACACTTTGCATGTTTTTGGCACTTTGTGTGATAACCTTCTCATAAATGAAACTTATTTTCACTAGTGATGCATATTAGAGGGGCAAGATAGTCTTTGTATAAAAAGGGGAATTCTGGACACAGCGCAGGAATTTCAGAGTAAACCCGTTCTAACCGTCATGGTTCGGGCACACCGTGACGGTTAGGTTAGGTTAAATGACATATTAAGTAAACTAGAGGGACTACTTGTGTAATTTGTTTATAAAAACATTAAATAACATACACAAACACACACACACACACATATATATGTATATACACATGTCATATATATAACACATCTGTATAATATTATTTTCATCAGCATCACCACCGCCGATGATGAAAATAATATTATACAGATGTGTTATATATATGACATGTGTATATATATGTGTGTGTGTGTGTATGTGTTTGTGTGTGTTATTTAATGTTTTTATAAACAAATTACACAAGTAGTCCCTCTAGTTTACTTAATATGTCATTTAAGGTGAAAGGACTAAATCGCCCTTATATTTAATAGAAAATATAACGTTTGTTAGCGTTAATACTGAAACTTTTGAAAAAATTAAAAGTAAGTACTAAAACCTGTTACTTTTTTTGCTTAGTACCCAAACCTATTATTTTAGATAAATCACAGGGACCACTTATGTAATTAACTCTAAATAAAATTTTACTTGCGTAATTATAGATATAAATTTGGTAATAATGAATATAACTTAAAAACTATGCACCTTATATGCATTGCTATGGCGTGGATGGAATTATCCCCTACCAAAAAACACATGTTAAGACCTTGTCAGTTTGTACACTTTGCATGTTTTTGGCACTTTGTGTGGTAACCTTCTCATAAATGAAACTTATTTTCACTAGTGATGCATATTAGAGGGGCAAGATAGTCTTTGTATAAAAAAGGGGAATTCTGGACACATCGCAAGAATTTCAGAGTAAACCCGTTCTAACCGTCATGGTTCGGGCACACCGTGACGGTTAGGTTAACCCGTTCTAACCGTCACGGTTCGGGCACACCGTGACGGTTAGGTTGGGTGTAGATACTAACTGTCACGATAAGGCCTAATCATGGCAGTTATGATTCAGAATTCCTTGGGATCAGGTTAATTATTGGGTGTATAATCATTGGGGGTGTAATGGGGTGTAATGGGGGTGAACCGTTTTTTAGGAGTTTGGTTTTTAGGGTTTTAGTAGTGTATATGTCACGGTTTGGCCAAACCGTGACATATTATGTATAATATTTAATTTTTTAATCATACTAGTTTGTGTTTATTTTTGTTTTATCACATGGTTGAACCTAATTGTAACATACGAGTTTGTGTTTTGTGTTCATTATTATTTTATCATATTACAAGCATTTTTTCTATGTTTGCACATGCCATCCTTGGAACAATGATTTTTATATGTGTGCATATGCCGGAATGATATTGAGTATTTTACATCTTAATCCTCTTTTCTGGTATGTTTATCACTTCAGTTTTAAAATAATGAAACCAATGGCTAACCATACTAATGAAACAGGGGACAATAACATATAAGTTTCTGTTTTGTGTTTATTATTATTTTATCATATTAGAAGTATTTTTTCTATGTGTGCACATGCCATCCTCTGAACAATGATTTATATATGTGTGCACATGCCGGAATGATAGTGAGTATTTTTTATCCCATCCTCGAAATAATGATTTTTATATGTGTGCACATGCCAGAATGATAGTGAATATTTTACATGTCATCCTCGGAACAATGATTTGTATATGTTTGCTGCCAGCCAGGTTTTCTTTTGTTGCTTAACTATGTCATTTCTTGTCACAATATTATTAATCACTTATAATAAAATGTTGTAAGTATGTGATACACAACGGAAATTTTGACACACCGCTAACAATTGGTAAAATTGGTTGTTATTATAAATGTGATGGTTTGTGTTTAATATATTTTCATCAAATTACGAGTTTCTAAAAACGGTTGTTATTATATAGTTACAGAAGAAGTTGGTTCATACATATACAATTAACATTATCAAAATTAAAAATATTGTATATAATTACCATTACAAACAAACATAACCAAACAAACACAACCAAATATAAAAGCCATCATAAATACAACAAAAACATTATAACTAAAACTGCATATATAAATACAACGAGTTTGTACATACAAAATGAAACAAAATACAAACAAAATATCTATCTAACCTGCCATGTCCGCATCACTACCCTGACCTGACCCGCCCGCGCCAGAGGTGCTAGCACCATCATGCCCTAATCGTCTGGGTGGCGGTGACAACAACGGCGTACAGGAGGTGGCATAGTCTGTGACCATGTGCTGGATGACCCAGTCCATTATATCCTCCACCCATGTGAGCCAGTCATCCATCCTCGTGACCCTAGCACGCGTGTCCTGAAACATATCTACAATATGAGCAGGAAATGGCACGGCATGGTACACACGCTGAGGATGCTAGGGCGGGTCCTAGTCATGCGGCGGAGGAATGGGATGATCCTCCTCGACACTAATCGGTTGGTGAACAACCTAAACCTGTACCTCGGCCCCCGCCAACTCAAGTAGGTCCATCAACGGCTCAGGCACCCATGCCACTAGGTTATGGTATCTAGTAACAAGGTGCCACATGCCGTCATCGAATCTCCAGGCGATCCTCATCCCGGTGGTGGTGGCCCGACCCGTCGGGCGCATAGGAAACACAAGCAGTGGGAGCTGGGACATGGAATGCCCGTACCTTAAGCCCCGAGAGATCCAAGCGATGACGCTACCACCTACCAACGCCCCTCATGCCTTCCTGTGATAATAACTGGCAAAGTAATCCGCAAAAGCATGCGCGAGGTGACAGTGTTGGTGTGTGAGTACACATCTGAGAAAGAAGAGGTTGGCGGTGTTGACACTATTGGTCCCCGCCCCACATCCAGCGATTGACGTGGCGATCAGTCAATGAATGTATCAATATAGAGGGTCTCGCATGTGAGAGGACCTCGAATCTCCACCGTATGGGCCGTCGTTGATCGCATGCCACAAGACCTTATCATAGTCATCAGCCCCTCGAATCACAGCCACGGTGTAGATCGGATGTCAGGTCTCCTCCTCCGTATAGAGGCCGCTGACGATAGCGAACCATTTAAGCGACATGAGATGGAGGGCCCCAAACATCCTGAAATCCACCTCCGTGGCCTCACGACCATCTGCGATGGCATCCTCATCCAGCTCCGGGAGCTCCTGCGCACGGGGACGGAGTGTGGATCTACCATAACGAGTGGAATACTTATGCCTGGATTTAAAGGTTAAATTATTAGTGAAAAATATGCATCATGTAACAATGGTAATAAATGTATTTCAATTATATATAACCTTCCTGGAAGTATATCTCCAAACGACTAGCACATGGCAAGCCCATGGATGTGGAAAACTGTTGTCCACATGAACCCCTAGATTTTCTGAATCATTTCTATTTTCGTCAACTCTAATTCAATGAGGCTAATGCAAAATATGAATACTTATAATGCAATTTTGAAAATAATTACAGTCAATGGTTTTTTTTATCTTCACACGGGACATCTTGAATGTTTAAAAATTTCAATCTCCTAGCCACACACGAGGTCACAAACATATCCGAAAAGTGTGTGCAACATATTATTGGTTCCTGTGAGCTAACTCTTGAAGTTGGCATGTTGGACCTCAACCCTATTAGTTGTATACTCACCAAAGTTGAGGCGGTCGTACATCCAACAAGTAACAATTTTCTCTTTGTACAACACCAACAAGTTATTCCAAATATATTCCCATACCTCTAAAAGAAATAACAAATTTTATAAAATGAACAAATAGATTATTAGAGTAACAATAACTATGAAATTCTTACCATGTTTACCGTCTTTATTTAACTTTTCATCCATCTTCGTGCAATTGTAATCGTACAATGCCTCTGTGGGAGACGAACACAGGGTCTTCCACTAGTATGGAAAATCCTTCCATATGTCGGTTTTGAAAAGGATGTTCCACCGTCTCTTGATATTCTCCCTAATGTGACATCTGCATAGGTTTTTAGTAGCACTCGGGAATACCGTGTCACATGCGCTCATCAGGCTCCACACACCCATCGAGCATATCTCTAATCCACCCCAAGACCCATGTGAAGTTTTTCTTTCTGCTGTTCCCTCGATATAAATGTGTGCGCAATACAAAACGACCTCAACGTCGACGTAACGCCAATGACCTGAACAAACGTAATGTTGTACATGTTGGTCTTGTACGTCATGTCTATCAACATCACATGCGGGAATGTGTGCCATGTTTTGTACGAAGTAGGATGACAAAAGAAAACATTTTCCACGACGTGAGTAGCTGGATTCTTTCGTGTTTCATACACGAACTCTTTAGATTCTAGCAGGTTTTCAAGTTCCTATATGGGTGTGATGCCTTTTTCCCCAGCCCCGAACTTTAATGTTAGATTGTATATGTCTTGAACAACACAGGCATTGTCGGGAAACTGCTCCCTTATGGCTGAATGGATGTGTCGTGGTCGCACGTGCTACCTGTGTAACTTCTCGACAAGATCAATTTCTTCGGCGGTCATCTTCCTAAGATGCGCGTGGCCATCCTCGTACATAATAGGATCGTGGTTGTGTGTCCCGTTTCTCACCTCCAACATCCAACTGTCCCTCTTTCCTATGTATTTCCCTACGAGTTTAAAAGGGCATCATTTCTTAATGCTCCTAGTATGCCTACTTGTGCCAGTGAATTTAGGTTCACCACAACGATTACATAAGAATTCCACATCCTATTTTCGTGACCGACCCACCATAATGACGCACCCATGCTCGCATCCTATCATTTTAGCCCATATCTCCAAGTCCTTATAAGAATCAAAATACTGAACAAGTTATAAAGCCAGATATAAAAAATAATAAATAAAAGAAATAAATAAATAATATAAACAAAAGAATGAAACTTTTTGTACTTTGTCGGTTTCATAAGAACCTTAGCCTTTCTTATCTGATCCTCATCCCATCATGATCTGCGGTGTCCCTATGGTTTTCTTTGAGGTGAACCGAACCGTCTCTCTTATCTGTGTCATTTCGCGGTGCCCCCACGGTTTTCTTTGAGGTGAACCGAACCTTCTCTCTTATCTGTGTCATTCCCATTAAAAGTATCCGACACATGTGTAATTTATAGTTCTGACTGGTACGAGGGATGTCTGTAATCCAGCTCTGTTTGTGAGTGGTACGTTTTTTGGGCATGTCCGTAAGAATGGTAAGAGGGATGTCCGTACCCTTTACCGTAACCCGTCGGTCCAAATAATAAGTTGTACGCCTCTTTAACAAATGTGTTTGACGAGTTGGTATCCTCGTCCCCTAAGGAGGGTGACTCCCGTATACGTAATATTGTTAAAAAAGGTAATGGTTAGATATTTCAAATAAGAAGTTATAATAAAACAGATACTACTTCAACCTGGTTCGAATCTTCGATATGTGGCTCCTCATTCAAATCTAGAAGCTTTGGCTTTTGATAATGATCTCCCTAACCCGACATTGTATTCAAATTAACGTGTTTTTTGAATGATGAAGGCTATTTATGTTGAAAATCAGAAGGATATTTATGTTGAAAAAATTAACGCACCATGATTGTTTGTTGCATGAAAACATGAAGGCTATTTATGTTGAAAATTTGGATGAGAAACCATCATGGTTTGGCCTAACCATGACGGTTCAAAGTGGTAGACGCGAGATTCCCAAAGCCTTTTGTCAACATCAACAACCTTTTGTCAACATCAACAGCCTTTTGTCAACATCAACAGTGGTACTCAAAAGGTCATGGTTAAAGAAAACCATGATGGCTACTTTTTTTTTATCAGTGTCCTTTTGTCATTTTGTTATCATGTGGTGTCGGATGACAGTGAACCGTGACATAGAAATCGTGACGGTAAGGACTTACGGTCATGGTTAGGGTACAAACCTTCACGTTTAGGCTTAACCATGACCTTTAGGTTGTTTGGCCCATGGTAGTTTGTTTTAGGCCCGTTTTAATTTTGGTTGCTTATTTAAGTTATGTTGATGTAATGTGGAAGGACACTTGATCAATTCTGAAATTAAAGTTTGTCTTTTCAAATTCGTGACTCTTATGGTCGAATTTGGGGGGTTTGGGTGACGATCATCATGGGTAATTGTAGAATCAACGTGTTTGAGCTTTGATTTTGTTCCGTGAGCTATATCAGCTGGTATTAGAGCCGAATTTCTGGCTCAAAATGCCTCCAAGAAGAAACGCCAGGCCAATAGATGAAGTTTATGAATGGGAGTTGGAGAAACGCTTTATTGCAAGAGTGGAGCAACGATTGGATCAAGTGGTCGATCAATTGACTGGTCGGGGGATGGCTGATTTGATGAATCATAGAGGCCAGTCTCCTAACAATAGAGATGGGTCTGATTTTGACAATCCATTTTATGATGATGATGGTTATTCTTCCGAATGGAACTCTGAAAGACGACCAAGGTGTGAACATAAAGAGGGAAATAGACGTTGGGACACTGGGATGAGAATTGATATCCCAGAGTTTGATGGGAGTAGTCTAAACCCAGAAAGGTTTATTGATTAGGTGGCTACCGTAGAGGAGGTTTTTGAATTCAAAGAAGTGCCTGAAAACAAGCGGGTGCCTTTGATCGCTACCAGGTTACGTGGTAGGGCATCAGCGTGGTGGCAACAGTTTGATGTACTAGAGTATGTAGAATTTGAAACAGAGGTCTAAGTAGGTTGATAACTACACAGCTGAGTTTTACCAATTGATTGCTTGAAATGATATCCAAGAATCGGAAGAACAACTTATTGCTAGATATATCAAGGGTTTGAGGGTTCAGATCATGGACTCTGTAAATCTTTTCAATCCGGTAACGATTACTGACGCACACCAAAGGGCGTTAGCTTTTGAGAAGCAAAACTATCGTGTGGGCGGTTCATATTCTTCTGCCCCGGTTAGTTGAAATTCTGGATCGAGTAGCGGGGCCAATCGTGTTGTGTCCACTCAACAGAAACTCGTGGCGACTAATATTGGTCCATCTCCTAAGGGTGCTAGTAGTAGTGGCGCTAAATGTTTGGGTTGTGGGGAGACATGCCATCGGTACGCTGACTGTAAGAAGGTGGGTAGGCGCCATATGTTTGTTGAATCTGAGGATGAACAACAGGAAGATATGAAGAGTCCTCAGCATTTGATGAAGATCCCGAATATGAAGAAGAATTATGACTGGAGATGTGGGGGTGAACTTGGTGGTTAGACGAGTTTGCTATGCGCCAAAGGCAGATGACAATGACTGGCTTAAATACAACATCTTTCCCTCAACTTGTACTGTCTTTGGAAAGGTTTGCACCTTTGTAATCGATTTGGGAAGTTGTGATAATTTAGTTTCGGAAGAAGCTGTCAAAAAGTTGGCTTTGAAGACATAGAATCGTTCAAAACCTTATAAGCTCTAGTGGCTCAAGAAGGGTGGCGGGTAATGGTTTCTAAACGAGCTCTTGTTTCCTTTTTTGTTGGTACGACATACAGGGATGATGTCTAGTGTGATGTGGTACCCATGGATGCATGTCATTTGTTGTTGGGTAGACCTTGGGAGTATGATCGCAACATCGAACATAATGAGCGGCCTAACACTTATAGCTTTTTGTTTGGTGGTGTGAAAATTACCCTAGTCCCAAGCAAGCCGAAGGAGTTATCCACGAAGCCGTCGGGTAATCTTTTAACTCTTAGTCAATTTGTAGATGAATTGGATGGGCAGGAAATGTTTTTATGTTGATAGGGAAGGCAGTGCCTGAAGAGGTTCGGGTTCCTGATGCTATGATTCCTTTACTTGTGGAATTTTCTGATGTTTTCCCTAACGAGTTACCAGATGGATTGCCACCTTTACGTGACATCCAGCATCACATTAATTTAGAGCCCGATTCACACTTTCCCAATAAACCACATTACAGGATGAGTCTGGGAGAGCATGAGGAGTTGCATAGACATGTTGAAGAGTCGGTTCATGAGAGTATGAGCCCTTGTGTTGTTCCTGCTTTGTTGACCCCAAAGAAGGACGGCACTTGGCGTATGTGTATTAATAGTCGAACCATCATAAGATTACTGTGAGGTACAGGTTTCCTATTCCCCGACTTGATGACTTACTTCATCAGATTAATGGTGCTACTGTTTTCATGAAGTTAGATTTGAAAAGTGGATACTACCAAATTCGTTTAAGACCCGGAGATGAATGGAAAACTTCCTTCAAGACTCGTGAGGGGTTGTATGAGTGGTTGGTAATGCCTTTTGGTTTATTAAACGCACCCAGCACTTTTATGCGTATAATGAATCAGTTGCTTAGACTATTTATTGGAAAGTTCATGGTCGTATATTTTGATGATATTCTTAGTTATAGTGTTTCTGTCAATGAACATATCATACATGTCAGGCAGGTTTTGGCCTTACTTCGTAGAGATAGTTTCTATGCAGCTGTAAAGAAGTGTGTGTCCATGACCCGTAAAGTTCTGTTTTTAGGGTATGTTGTTTATGGTGATGGGATATAAGTGGATGAATCTAATGTAGCAGTTGTTCAAAACTGTCCAACCCCTACTACCATTACTGAGGTTCGTAGCTTTCATGGCCTTACTTCTTTTTCTAAGAAGTTTACTCCACATTTCAGTTCCATTATGGCCCAGTGATAGACTGCATGAAGGAGAAAATATTTGTTTGGATAGAAGAAGCTGAGCGGGCTTTTCAAGTTGTAAAAGACAAGCTCACTACAGCCCAAATTCTGGTATTGCCTGATTTTTCTCAAGTTTTTGAACTTCATATAGATGCATCAAAGGTTGGGATTGGCGGGGTTCTCAGCCAAGGTGGTCGGCCTGTTGCTTATTTTAGTGAAAAATTGTTTGGGCCAAAGTTGAGGTATGGTACTTATGATCTGGAGTTGTATGCAGTGGTCCACGCTGTAAAGTATTGGTGTCATTATTTGTTTCATAAAGAGTTTGTTTTGTTGACTGATCATGACTCTTTAAGGCTTATTCGCACATAAGATAAGGTATCCCATAAGCATGGGCGCTGGTTGGCCTTTCTTGAAAAGTTCACTTTTGTGGTCAAACATAAGACTGGTGTTTCAAACAGAGCTGCTGATGCTTTAAGCAGGAGGAGTATTTGCATGTATCTATGAGCATTGATGTTCCAGGTCTTGATGTCATTCGTGAGCAGCTAATCATTGATCTATATTTTTCAGTTTTTATGTAGGGTATGCAAAGAGGACAGAAGTCAGATTTTCTTTTACATGATGGTTTTCTATTCAAAGGAAAACAGCTATGTACTCCTGAATCTAGCCTTCACTTGCAATTACTAAGGAATTACATGGTGAAGGGCATGTTAGTCGTGATCGTACTTTACAGTTGGTGCAAAATTCTTATTTTTGGCCTACTATGAGAAAGGAAGTGGATTGTTTTGTTAAGAGATGTCACATTTGCCAAGTTTCAAAGGGCACGACTACTAATGTGGGTCTCTATATGCCTTTCCCAATTCCTTCACGGTCATGGGTCGATATTAGTATGGACTTTGTGTTGGGGTTACCTCTTACTCAGAGAGGTAATGTCTTTATTTTATAGTGGTTGACCGGTTTTCTAAGATGGTCCATTTTATTCCTTGCATGAAGACATCTGATGTTGTTAATGTAGCACAACTTTTCTTTCGTGATGTGTATCGTTTGAATGGGCTGCCTTCTTCTATTCTATTTGATCGGGATACTTGCTTTCTAAGTCATTTTTGGCGTACATTATGGAAGATGGTGAATACTCAACTTAACTTTGGTAGTGCTTACCATCCATAAATGGACCGTCAAACTGAAGTTGTTAATCGATCACTTAGGAATTTGTTGCGGTGTTTAGTTGGTGATCATGTGAAAGCATGGGATCAAAAACTATGCCAAGCTGAGTTTGCTCATAATCATGCTGTTAATTGGAGCACCGGGTTTAGCCCATTTCAGGTAGTTTACTCATCTCAGCCCCGAGGACCACTTGATTTAATGTCACTTCCAATTTCTGGTCCTGGTCCAAAGAAAGTTCAAGATTTCGTTGAGGAGATGCATGTGGTTCATAAGGCAGTTCATAATAATTTGGCCCAAACCAATGCGAAGTATAAAAAGGTTACTGACCAAAAGCGTAGGCATGTTGATTTTGAAGAAGGTGATTTCGTGTGTGCTATTTTAACTAATGATCGTTTTTCAGTGGGACTACAACAAGCTTTCAACCAAGAAGATTGGGCTGTTGAAATTGTGCAGGAGATAAACCCCAATGCTTACAAGCTGAAATTGCCTAGTCACATTCGTTGTTCAGACGTGTTTAATGTGAAACATTTGTTGTCATACTATGATGACTCTTCTGATGATAAAACTGTAGTGAATTCGAGTGCGAATTTTGTCTACCCGAGAGGGAATGATGCGGGCCCAAGTGTTGAAGACCGGGCCTTAATGTTTTTGGACGCCCAAGACCGCGCTGCACGAAAATGGGCCTAACCTGGGCTATGAGCCTCCGTTTCTGACGTGCTACCAGTCAAAACTACCGTTGAAACGAGGGCTACGTTATGGTAACCGGCCGTAGGTGGGTTATCTCGTTATTTTTCCCGAATAAGGCCTCTAAATGGGGATTTTGGCCACTTTTATGTTTTTTCTCTAGTTTTTCGGGTTTTGGGCATTTGTTTGGCCCATGGTTGTTTGTTTTAGGCCCGTTCGAATTTTGGTTGCTTATTTAAGTTATGTTAATGTAATGCGGAAGGACACTTGGTCAATTCTTAAAATAAAGTTTGTCTTTTTAAATTCGTGACTCTTGGGGTCGAATTTGGGGGTTTGGGAAAAGATCATCACGGGTATTCGTAAAATCAACGTGTTTTAGCTTCGATTTCGTTCCGTGCGCTACATCAGAAATTTACCCCCTATAGGTTTTGTTATTATTTGAAATTCAGTTGTGCTAATAGTTATGTTGTTTATTGTTGTATAATGTTTTTTAGATCTGCTGCACAATAAGACTTAAAGTCTGGGCGGTGAACGTGCATGGTGCCACTTAATTCGTCATATACACTACCGGTCATATACGAATGTGGACTGTTTTGGATATATTATAACTGGTATGAATCATTTAGCACTTACCCAAGAATATATCATCTTCTTCAAGCTGGTCATCTTTTCTCAAATCTTACGAATAGCTAGTTCATATATTCTTATGCTACAACCTCTATCATCTGGCCCAGTTTATATGGTGCTTATATATTTGATTGCGCAATGGTAGTGAGATCGAATAATTATTATATTAAACAATTAACACTTTTATGTGTTTATAATTCACTACAATTAACCTAGAAATCTTTGAACGTGTTGTTCTCCAAAACATTCGATTCTTCTACGTTTTATGGTTCGTATACTCTATTGATATGAATTTTTAACTAAATTAGTCATGCCTTTCAATTCATCCATTTCAAATTTTGTTGAAATTCAAGTCCGTGTTCTTCTTATATTGTTTGATTGTGTACGGGGTGGTAGGTTTTGAACTTTGCAATTCCTTGGTTGAGGAAATATGTAAATTTTACCAGAATATTCATGTGTTCTGCTAGAAATTATGTGTGAATTTTGTTTGAATTTAGGGTTCTCTTTTAGAGATTGGGGGGGATATCTAACTTTATCATATGTTTCGGCCTATAATTAGACAATTACTGATTGGAATCATGAGTGTTCATTTGATATAAGAAAACTGCTTTGTGATGTCTCAGGGCAATGATTTCCAAGCTTGTAAGAGTTAGTATTTTTAATTTATAAAGAAATTAAATAATGTTACTAGTACTTATAGTAACTATTAAATAAAATAGAAAAGCAAGAAAATTTGGTTAAGAAAAAAAATATGGTGATGCCTCGTGTCGACTTTATTTATTTTTTGTTGGAGTACTATTTTTAGTAACCTGCTTATTACATGAGTTAGCTTTAATAATCTGTGTATTAAACTAGTTGAATAAATGAAAATTTAATTAAAATAAAATTAATTAATTATAAAAAGACATTATAAGATGAAGATATTCTTGAAATTACGTATTAGTAAAGATTATAAGTAAATAAAAGAGGTATATCAATATTTTCATTTTGTTTTGTTAAAAAACAAATAAAACATTTTGTTTTAATGAAAACTGTTTCAATAAGTCATTTTTAAAAAATTAAATTACATGGATGGTCCCTATGATTTAGTTAAAATTTTAGATTTTATCCTTAAAGTTTTAAAATTATGAATATAGTCCCTAATGTTATAGTTATCTTTCATCAATGGTTCATACTTTGTTAGTTAAGTTAGTTATGTTAAATTTATCAAAATAATTATTGTACTTGTACAGATTATCAATATAATTTTATTTTATTATAATTTTTATTATAAATATGTTTTTTATTTAATACAAAATAAATAATATTTTGAAAAATGTCTTCTTTAGATGTTTGTTTATAAATTTTTAAACCAATATGCAGGTTATTTTTATCCTTTATAAAAACGTCTTCTTTTTTAAAGACGTTTAAAACTAAATTGTTTTTTAAAAAATCTTTAAATAACTACGATTTGTTTAAAAAAGATTTTTTGACAGGATCTCAGCCTCTAGTTTGATCAATTAGGTTGTATTCGCAGCGGATTTAGCACGAGAATTAGCAATTACACTAAGAACATAAAGGATTTTGCATGTAACAGTAAGTATAGAGACAGAGAACAATTCTGCCAAAAAGGTAATATTCTATTTGCTCACATGTTTCGGCAAGGAATATAATTAGGTCATCTACCTTTTATAGGCAAAATGACGTATGCTGATGTCACTTGATAGTGACATCAAACGGTTATTAACAAACTACTGATAACTAACTAAACTACTGAAGATGTCACAACAGCTGACATCCTCTTACAAAATAAACAAGTGTTCTTCCTAGTACAAGTACTGAAAAGAAACTACTGAAAAGGTACAACGACTGAAAAACAAACTCTTCAGTCGTTTACAACTACTGAACTATAACAGTTGAAGAACAAACTCTTCAACTGGTACAAACTACTGAAAAGGAAAATTACAAACTACTGAAAAGTAAAACCATCACAACAACTGAAGAAGACTTCATCAGCTGTTGTGACAAAGTCTGAAGCATCAACACTTTGGTCTTCAGACTTTGATCTTCAGATGATTCATCAGCTGATGACTTCAGTAGTTGTCATCAGCTGATGTCTTCAGTCATTGTCTTCAGATTTTGTGCATCAGTTGTTGATCAGCTCTTCAGTTCTACAGTTGTTGATCTTCAACACTTGTCTTTAGTACTTAAAGTCTTCAGTACTTGTTTTCATCAGTACTTCAGACTTCAGTACTGATCTTCAGTACTTGGGATCTTCAGCTGTTGTTCTTCAGATCTTGATCTTCAGCTGTTGAGTCTTCAGTCTTTGTCAAACTACTGATGAAGCCTTCAGCAGTTGTTTTGATGTCATGTGGGACTTAGAGGTTTTCCTGATCTTGGCTCATTAGTTCTTTTGGTCCAACAAACTCCCCCTAAACCAATGCAGCCAAAACCTCTAAGTTATTTATTGTCCCACTTATTGTTGGCAGAAATATTGGTCTATTTCCTTCTGGATCAGATCAGAAGTTGACCCTGATAAGCACTGGCCTGGGAGGAGGTCTCTGATATTTGTTTGGCTAAGTATGGATGGGAGCCCTGTCTTGGGGAACTGGACACAGGGCTGTTGTCCCATCCATGAGACTTACCTCCCACGTACGAGCCTATAGGATTCTCTAGTGTAGGCTCTGAGGAATGTGATTTGTTCTTCTTTGGATAGGTCCTCAGCCGCACCTTCAAATAATCCTTCACGGCCGTACAGCTCTGAGACAAACTTGGCCTGTTTGCCATTTTTGAGCTCAACAGTTGTGATCTGCCTCTAGGCGAATTCATCTGGATGTCTGCCTTCTAGTAGCAGGTTAAGCTCATCCTTTCTGAAGTTCTCAAGCCTCTTATAGACTAAGCCTTTCCTGACCACCCTATTCTCCAACATCGTTTCGGGTGATTGCTTAGTCTTATAGGCTTTCTCGAACTCATCTACAATCTCCCAGGGTGTTATTCCAAGAGCCACTGGGATCATTTCATCTACGATCCTCTTCATCTGGCTCTTGTATCTCACAGGAATGTCTTTCTTAGTGATCCTGTGAGCTACCCTAGGATCAGGCCAAGTCTTAACTCTCTCTTTATCATATTGGAAGGTTTGTTTGAGAGTGAAGAGTCTCAGAGCTTCCTTCTTCATGTTAAGTATAGAAGAAGTAGCAGTATAAGCTTTGTCATTGCTTTTCAGCATCTCTTCATCATGTAATCTCTGTTGCTCCTCTTCTTCTATCTTAACCCTCACAGTATCCATCTGTGAGGTAGGAGTGATGGTTTTAGGTTTGGCTTTAGGTAGAGGAATGACTACAGAAAGAGGCAGTCTATCCTCCTCATCCACCTCTTCTTCTTCCTCTTGCAGCCTCAACACCCTTCTCTTCTTCTGCAATGGTGGATCATCAGCTGTAGGTTTTGATGGTGAAGGGGTTGGTTTTGTGGGTTGTGTTTGGGTTGTTGGTGTGGGAATGTGGGCAGGCTTTGCTAGCAACCTAGAGATAAGTGCAGGTTTAGTCTGTTTGACTAGCAAAGTCCTGTTCCCAGCACCGGCTTCAGAAAGGGCTTCAGCGACCAGCCCCTTGGTAAAATCACCAGCTGAACAGATCTTGGTGGCTATAGCCAAGAGTCTGTCCCTGGTCCAAGCCTTCACATCAAGGACTGGTCTCCCCAGATACTTCGAAATAAACCTAGCCTCAAGTCTCTTTCTTCCTCTTGGCTATAAGTGGTCCATCGGTATTCAATCTCTTTTCTCTCCATATTCCTAATCTCCTAATCTAGCATGGCAGTGTCCTTGTCAAAGCCTTGCCTGAACAGCTGATCAATGACAGAGTCCATTGATCGGCTATGCTCAGCATCAGCCTCCTTGACAAGGACTGCTAGATCAGTATCCACCTCTACCTTCTCTACCTTCTCTCCCTCCTTTTTTCCTCTCTTCTTTGTGTAAGTGACACGAAAATCCTTTTGGATTTCAACCACTGTAATCGGTTTAACTCTCTCCTCCCTCACCTTCTCCTTCTCCTTCACCCTCTCAGTCTCCTCAGCCAACACCCTCTCATTTTCCACCTTTGTCCTCACTTCTTTCTCCTCCTCTACCCTCTTCCTCTTAGCTTGCACTGATGTCTCCCCCTTTTTGGATGCATTGGTTGGGGTTTGACTATCAGCAAGCGCCTTAGCAACAGCAACCTCCACCATTGGTTGTATTTGTGAAGGAAGCCTCTCATCAATGGTTTTCATCACAATGTCTGTGATTATTGGTGTGATGAGAGGCAGGGATTGTTGGAAGATAGCAACTAGTTGCTCAAGAGGGTTCTGTTCCTGGGAACTAGTGCCAGAAGCAGAGGCAGGTGGCTGAGTTTGTGGAAGTGGCTGAGTGTCTGTGAGACCTTTAGGTGAAGGTGCCATCTGTGGGTTTATGGTGGCAGATGGACTTGCTTCTTGGGAGAATTTGGCAAGCAGCTCTTTGAGTCTACTCACCTCCTCCTCAAGAATTGTATTTTGAGCAACTACGTCATAGAAGAAGCTCAGGTCATCATCAGTTTGCACTGAATCACCTGACCTCCTGACAGTGTCAGGATGTACATGCACTGAGTGTGGCTCAGTAGTTGCATGTGCCCCTTTTTCTTGGTTCTGGGGACTTCCAGCCTCCGGATTGGATCCATCATCGGCAGTTGCCTCTGGTGATGTCTTATTGTTTGTACCAGCTTCTTCCTACTCATATGCTGATGCAGGGGAAGTGGCAGCCTTACCAGATTGCCTTATCTCTGTGGCCACACTTAGAGATATGACATGTGATTCTCTGTGTTGTGGGCTCCCATCAACACTTGGTTCCACCATCTCTTCGGTTGGAGATACCCCAGTTGTGATTGGTTTCTGGGGAGAGGGTGGAGTGTTTAATGGGTCAACACTTTGGCGATTATAAGGGTAGGGCTTTGTGGGGCAGTTTCAGTGGGAGATGGGCTTGAAGCAGTGTGCATATGAGGAGGAGTATGCATTTCAATGGCAGTCTCCTCAAGTGAGAAAGACTCCAGATGTGTGGCAGCCCTTGAAATGGTTGCATCAGGCTCCTGTTGAGAGGAAACCTGTGCGGTTGTGGTAGGTGGAGTCGTGGTGACTGCTGGGAGAATCTGACCAGCAGTCCATTCCTACATTTGTGTTGCAGGGGCATCCTCAGGGGACTCATCTCCCTGAGTAGCCTTTTTGGGTTTTCTTTTGGGTTTGGGTTTGGTGGGGACTTTGGATTGTGAGGAGGAGGCTGTGGGTTCCAGCTACGTGGGTTTTCGCAGCTTGGCAGCCTGTTTTAGGGTTTGGTCGGTGTTATGCCTGGAGTATACCTCAGCTAAAACAGCCATGGCAAGGACCCTAGTGCCAACAAGTCCCTCAGCATTAAGCTGGTTCTCGATGATGGCCATAATGAACCGAGGATACAAGATCCAACGGTTAGAAATAGGTTTTGTGGCCATATCCTTGATTTCCAAAAATATTATTTCAGTGAAGTTTAAAGGTTGTTTTTCAAGGATGGAATACAATACCTGTAGCCACCTTGTCGACATCTGGTCCCATGAGGATGTTTTGGGGGCCAGACACACATTCACCATATGGAAGATGAGTCGTTGGGGATCGGGTAAATGTTTCTTCAACAGGGTTGAGGCAGAGAGGTCACCCTGATAGTCATTGGTAGTGAAACAGAGATCAAGGGCGCCTTTGGGGTAGTTGGTAGGGAAGGTGGCATCCTCCAGCTTTAGGGTTTGTCGAATAGTAGCTGGAGTGATAACCACCGGATGGTTGTTCACGGACGACCGGAGAGAGACCTCGCCATCGTTCTTTCCGGTTTGAATGGTAATGTTCGTCCAGAACTCAGATAGGGAGTCGGTGTATATGGTGGGGTTGAGTAAGAAGGCTGTTTGGTATGGTGAGTCGTTCATCAGATCGACGGCATTGTGGAATTTGGACCAGAATGGCGATTTAGTGAGATGTGCGACACAGTTGTGTCGAGGTTTGATTTGCATGGCCGCCATTAATGGTGTATGGGAAGCTTCAGAGGTTTTTGAAAGTTAGGTCAAGTGAGAATGAAAAGCTCTGAAGGTTGGGTATTTATAGGGTATGGCAAAGGCTGAAAGAAAACGACTGAAGGTTTTGGTGTTAATCATCAGTTGTTGAAACGACTGATGATGTGGTTTGAACCTTCAGTGGTTATAACATCTGAGGACTTGGTGTTAGTCGTCAGTAGTTGAAACTACTGAAACGTTGGTTTTATCCTTCAGATGTTGTAAACGGCTGAAGACTTGTTGTTAGTCATCAGTAGTTATAAACTACTGAAGACATGGTTTTCATCTTAAGACGTTGTAACAACTGAAGACTTGGTGTTAGTTTTCAGTAGTTGTAAACTACTGACATCAGTAGTTATGAACTACTGAAGACATGGTATTGCTTCAGTTGTTGTAAACAACTAAGGACTTGGTGTTAATCATCAGTAGGTGTGAAACTACTGAAGATATGGTTTTGTTCTTCAGTTGTTTGGGTATGAAATAGTAGATGTAGGTATCAGCTGAAGAGTAAAGTTACTCATCAGTTGTTTCCATCATTTCAGTTGTTTCATTCTGACCTCCACATTTACTCATAGCTCCGTGGCTTGACTTTCAGATGTTTCATTGGCCCTTTAGCTCTTGTGAATATTTTATTCCTCAGCTCTTGTGATCCGATGTTCATAAGTGCTGATAAATTCTTCAGAGCTGGTGAACAAATTTTGTCTTCAGTACTTAAGATTACACATCAGTAGTTGTGAACAAAATTTGTTCTTCAGTACTTATTTGTTTGAAAATTGTACATCAGTAGTTGTAATCCACCTCACTACATCAGTTGTTTTCAACAAATAATGTACATCAGTACTTTGAAGCAATTTGGTCTTCAGTAGTTGTGAAAATACTGAAGACTCAATTACTTATCAGTACTTATATTTGACCTTTGCATACTAATGCTCATCAGTACTTGTGAACTGAGAGCATCCGTATTGGTCAAATTATTCTAGCTGCAGCATACCAAGCCTTAGTACCAAGTTTTGAAATGTGGCACTATCTAAAGGCTTAGTAAATATATCTGCAAGCTCATCAGCACTAGGCACAAACTTTGAATCAATCAAACCTTTTTCATAGCAATCCCTAATAAAATGATGTCTGGTCTCTATATGTTTGGTCCTAGAGTGCTGGACTGGATTTTTAACAATGCAAAGAGCTGAAGCACTATCCATTAACAATGGAGTCTTAGTCACTGTAATGCCATAATCCAAAAGTTGGTTCTGAAGCCAAAGTACCTGAGATGTACAACTTGCAGCAGCAATGTACTCAGCTTCAGCAGTGGATGTAGCAATTGATGTTTGTTTCTTACTCTGCCAAGAAACTAAACAATTGCCTAGGAATTGGCAACCACCAGAAGTGGATTTTCTGGTCACTTTGTATCCTGCATAATCACTATCAGAGAAAGCAACTAATTTGCAAGAATGCCCAGTTGAATACCAAAGACCTAGTGATTGGGTACCTTGTAGATATCTAAAGATCCTTTTGACTGCAATCAAATGGGATTCTTTAGGTGCAGCCTGAAATCTAGCACAGGCACATGTTGCGAACATGATGTCTGGTCTAGAAGCTGTAAGGTACATCAAGGACCCAATCATACATCTGTAAAGGGTTTCATCAACCGTTTTACCTTTCTGATCTACATCCAGTTGTGTGATGCTGCTCATGGGAGTAGAACAGGGCTTACAGGTTTGTAAATCAAACTTATTCAACAACTCTTTGGTGTATTTGCACTGATGGATAAAGATTCCATCATCCCTTTGTTTGATTTGCAAACCTAGAAAGAACTGCCCATAGCACTCATTTCAAACTTTTACTTCATGAGCATTGTAAATTCATCACACAACTTTGGATCAGAGGATGCAAAAATGATGTCATCGACATAAATTTGAACAAGGAGCTTATGTTGTCCCACAGTCTTAATGAACAAGGTTTTATCAATGGTGCCTCTAGTGAACTTATTTTGGAGAAGAAAAGTTGATAGTGTCTCATACCAGGCTCTAGGAGCTTGTTTCAGCCCATAAAGAGCCTTATCAAGCTTGTACACCCAATCAGGATGGTTATTGTCCTCAAAGCCTGGTGGTTGACACACATAAACTTCCTCTTTTATTTTACCATATAAGAAGGCACTTTTGACATCCATTTGATAAACCTTAAGACTGTGAAAGGCAGCATAAGCTAAGAACAATCTTATTGCCTCCAGTCTGGCTACAGGGGCAAAGGTCTCATCATAATCGATGCCTTCCTCTTGTGCAAACCCCTGGACAACCAGCCTGGCCTTGTTCTTAACTATTTGGCCCTTTTCATCTGTTTTGTTCCTGAATACCCATTTAGTGCCTATTGCACACTTCCCTTGGGGTAAAGGAACAAGCTCCCACACTTGCTGTTTCTTGAACTGAAGAAGCTCAAGCTGCATTGCTTCAACCCATCCATTGTCTCTGAGTGCAACATGGTAGTTCTTTGGCTCTTGCTGACTGATGAAGAGAGCATAGAAGCAGAAATTGGACAATTGACTCCTGGTTGAAACTCCAGCATTGATATCACCAATGATTTGAGATATGGGGTGATTCTTCAGTTCTTGATAGACTATAATATCAGTGGAAGTGTTTGTAGGACTTTCAGCAGCAACAGATGGTGATGAAGATTCTTGAAACCATGTAGGAGATGGCAACTCAAATGAAATAGAGCATGCAGAAATCTCATCAGCATTTGTTGTGGATGGGGCTGCCGAAGCTACAGGAGCATCAGGTTTAGTGGACTCAGGCAGGTTGTCACTAAACCTCACTAAACCTGAAAAGGTGAGTACTGGTTACATCATCATCAGTACCACCAGGTGGAGAACTGTTGACAGGCTCAACAGCTGGAGGTTGATAAGGAACATATTGCAGTATGTCCAGATCAAATAACTCCACAGGGTTTTGTGGAATCTTGTCCTTTGGAGATTCATTGAACTTGACATGCAGAGTTTCTTCAACCATCTTTGTCCTACAGTTGAAAACTCTGTAAGCCTTGCAAGGTGATGAATAACCAACAAAATACCCTGCATCCACCTTACTAGCAAACTTCTGGAGTGGATTGCTAGTGTTGAAAATGAAACAAGGACACCCAAAGGCTCTAAAGAAAGAAATCAGAGGGGCCAAATGATGAAGGACTTCATAAGGAGTCTTCATCAACCTCTTATTCACTAATGCTCTATTCTGCACATAGCAAGCTGTGTTGACAGCTTCAGCCCAAAAGGTCAGTGGCAATCCTGAGTCAGCCAGCATTGACCTTGCAGCTTCAATGAGAGTCCTGTTCTTTCTCTCAACCACTCCATTCTGTTTAGGAGTTCTGGGAATACTGAACTGTCGTTTAATTCCCTTGGACAGGTAGAAGTCATCAAGTGTGTGGTTTCTAAACTCTGTTCCATTGTCACTCCTCACACACTTGACCTGTAGGGAATACTGCTTCTCCACAAATAGCACAAAGTTCATAATAGCCTTGGCAGCTTCATCCTTGGAGTGCAAGAAGAAAGTCCATACAAACCTAGAGTAATCATCCACAATTACCAGGCAGTATTTCTTCTTTGCCATGCTCATCACCCTGACAGGACCAAAGAGATCCATGTGCAGGAGTTGCAAGCAGGCAGTGGACTTTGGTTCTTCTATTTGAGGGAATGAAACTCTGTGTTGTTTTCCCTTTAAGCAAGCAGTGCAGTTGTCTTCACACTTGAACTCCTTCAAAGGTAATCCTCTTATTAAACCATGGCTTATCAGCTGATTCATGTTCTTGAAATTAACATGCCCCAGCCTTCTATGCCATAGAGTAGACTCTTGAGGAGATGCCTTGGAGAATAGGCAAGGATGGCCTTTTAGATCAATTTTCTTGGAAAGATCTAAAGCATATACTCTTCCTATCCTGTTGGCCTTCAGGAGAGTATATTCATCCAACACCTTGTCAATCAAACTCAGAACTTTGGATGACAGAATCCGACAGTTCTGGCTGGTGAAAAGGGCAACATGGCCTTTATCACACATTTGACTGACACTCAAGAGATTGTACTTGAGATTCTTCACATGGTTAACATCATCAAACCTTATTTCCCCATTGGAAACAAAGCCTTTTCCGATGATGTAACCCTTTGCATCATTGCCAAAGGAGACAAATCCCTTCTTTCCTTGAGAGTAGTCATTAAGAAGGGATCTGCTTCCTGTCATGCGCATAGATCCTCCATTGTCTACATACCAGATGCTTCTTTGGCATGTTGAAGAACCCTGCAAACATAACAACCAGTTAGTTAGTTTTAGAGACCCAAACCTTTTTGGTTTTGGGTCTGTTCTCAACAACAGGTGCAACACTAACAGGTGTGTTATGTGTGACAGCCTGAGGTGAAGAAGATGGTGTAGAAGAGGAACCCTTTGGCTTGGATTTCCTTTTCTGTGGTTTCAACACATGAGCATCTAATTGGTTGACTCTTCCCATTAGATGCTGAACCATCATTACCAGTTGTGTCTGACTTTGTGATAAAGCTTTCAACTCTTCAGACACATTGGGGCTTGTAGATGATGGTTTCCCATGTTGCACCATTTTCTTTTGAGCAACCTCAGCTGTTGCCTGAGTAACCCCTACCTTCTTTTTGGATTTGCTTTTGGGCTTAGGGGTTTCAGGCTTTGATGTTGCTAGTACAAACTTGGTTTCAAACTCATTTTTCATTTTATTCATTTGCTCTTTAACTTTCTCTTTTTGTTTGAGTTTTGATCCCCTTTTGTACCAACAATCATCAGTAAGATGATTGAACAAGCCACATACTTCACATGGCTTCTTCTTCATCTTATGTTGATCATCAACTAAAGAAGATGAAACTGCTGAAGACTTTTTCTTCAGCTGTTTGTTATCAGTACTAGCAGTTTTCTTCCTTGTAGTACCTGCTTTCCTGACCTCTTCTTTAGTTGTCTTTAAACCTTTTCTACTGTCAGTTTTCTTCTCTTTAGTGCTGGCAGTAGTTGAGGTTTGAACTTCAGGTGTTATCACTTGCTCTCCAGTACCTTCAGTACTTCTAGAGACAACACCTGAGTTGAACAACTTTTTGATCATGTGACAGTCAGCATTTGAACCATCAGCTGTTTTAGCATCAGCTGATTGGTTTTGGCTGGAGTTAATGCTGACTTCTATCTCTGAGGATGCTGAATCAGAAGATAGGAGGTCACATGATGAGAAGGATTGGTTATTACTCTCTCCATCAGATTCCACTTCTAATCTTGGAGTAAAATCTGTGGGAGGGGCAATGTGATTATAACCAATGCCAAACTTCACATTGGAAGCAGATTGCTTACTAAGAAGCATTTCAAAACCCTTGCATGATTGCACCCATCGATCACACTCTACCTGGGTGGTTGCAAGAGTTTCTTTGAGGTCTCTGTACTTCTCTAAAAGTACCTCTTCCCTAGCCTTATCCTTTTTGATTTGGCATTTAAGCTTGTAAATCTCATCATTTTTATCAGTAAGCACAGCCTCAAATTCAGCTTTTCTTTTGGAAATGGTTTGCTCTAGCTCAAAGTTTTTATCAATTAAAGCCACATTTGCCTCTCTAATAGAAGCAAATGCTACTATGCATGAATCAGAACAAAGTTTGGCTTTAGCCTCACAAGATACCTGTGATGAAGCATTGGATGATGACCCATCAGCAGACTCAAAGGCCATTAGAGCAAGATTCCCAAATGGATGATCACCACCATGTTGACCAGCACCTTGGAATAGTTGTTCCTGACCAGATAAATCATCTGGCAGACTACTCCAGTCAACAACTCCTGGGGTGAAGAAGCTATGTTGCTGAGGTTGGGGTTGATGATGAGATTGGGAAGGTTGAGGCTTAGGGAGAGCATGTGGTGGCTGAGCGGAAAGTCCTTAAGCTTGACTGGGCTGAGCCACATAGTAGCAGGGGTATGGGTATGGCATATGACCCTGAGGCACAAAGTAAGCAGGTAATGCCTGTGATGGTGATGGATGACTGGAACTGGTGGAATGTTGCCCTCTGTGCTGTGAGCTATTGCTTGGAAAGGTCACAAAGGGTGCAGAGGAGTTAGATCCAGATGATCTACACTCTCTAGCAAAGTGTCCAAGCCTATGGCATTTGTGACACCTCAACTTGCTCTTGTCAAAACCAACTTTGGTTTTGCCAGAGAGACCAGGAAATTTCCTACCAGTTCTCTTGTAGAACTTTTGAGATCGAATATTTATCATAGCCATCTGACTGAAAATATCCATCTCTTCCAGATCATCATCTGGAATGCCCTTCAAGTCCTCCATCAGGAAACACAAGTTATCACTGCTACTACCTGAACCACTATCAACACCAACAAAAGCATGTTCAGAGTTGGTAGAGAAATCAATATGCTTATCATAAGAACCCTGTGATGCAGCACATTCCGACTCCTGACCTATCAAGGCAGCATTGCCAGTGACAAAGTCAGCAGTGAGCTTGCCAGAGTTGGACAACTTCCTCTTTTGCTCTATCTCTCTCTCAAATGTGAGCAGTTTCCCATGAAGTTGGGTGAGAGATAGAGTATCCAGATTTGCACTGGAGCGTAGGACAATGGTATAAGTGTCCCATCTCTCAGGCAGTGATCTGAGGAATCTATTGTTCATCTGGCTATTAGAGTACTCTTGTTTGACCATCTTCAACTCAGAGATCAAACAAGAGAACCGCTCATACTGTTGAGTCAGAGTCTCGCCCTTCCTATGACAGAATGTCTCATATTGTTGGGCGAGGATTTCCCTAGTGTTTGCTAAGACCTCATTGGTTCCTCCGTATTGTTCCTTCAGAGCAACCCAGAGATCATGAGCAGTTTCATGATGCAAAAGCCCTGAGTAGATCTCATTTGGAATAGCCATGGCCAAAATTCCATGGGCTTTAGCATCAATCTCGAACAGCTTAAGATCTTCATCCGAATATTGTTCAGGTTTCTTCGGAACCTTCTCATTTGATTCAGGGACGCTCACCATAGGCATGTGCGGTCCATGCACCACTGACTTCCAACAACCAGAACTGTTGACAGACAAGTGATGAAGCATACGACGCTGCCATATGTTATACTCGTTCCTCACAAGCATCGGAAGCTTGGTAGAGGAACCAGTATTGTGAGGATCGTTCGATGGTGTCGTCATCTCAGATTTCAGTCAAAATCAAGTTAAACAAAACAAATATAGCTCAAAACCATAGAGGACCTCAAGTTTAACGGCCCGAAACAGCAGAATCTCAATCTCTATAGCTAATTCTTGCAAATTGCTAATTCGATTAAACGTTGAGATCAAAAGAGCAGTTTCAATGATCAATGATGAAATCGATCAATGATTAACCCGCTCTGATACCATTTGACAGGATCTCAGCCTCTAGTTTGATCAATTAGGTTGTATTCGCAGCGGATTTAGCACGAGAATTATCAATTACAGCAAGAACATAAAGGATTTTGCATGTAACAGTAAGTATAGAGAGAGAGAACAATTTTGCCAAAAAGGTAATATTCTATTTGCTCACACGTTTTGGCAAGGAATACAATTAGGTCATCTACCTTTTATTGGCAAAATGACGTATGCTGATGTCACTTGATAGTGACATCAAACGGTTATTAACAAACTACTGATAACTAACTAAACTACTGAAGATGTCACAACAGCTGACATCTTCTTACAAAATAAACAAGTGTTCTTCCTAGTACAAGTACTGAAAAGAAACTACTGAAAAGGTACAACGACTGAAGAACAAACTCTTCAGTCGTTTACAACTACTGAACTATAACAGCTGAAGAACAAACTCTTCAGCTGTTGTACAAACTACTAAAAAGGAAAATTACAAACTACTGAAAAGTAAAACCATCACAACAACTGAAGAAGACTTCTTCAGCTGTTGTGACAAAGTCTGAAGCTTCAGCACTTTGGTCTTCAGACTTTGATCTTCAGATGATTCATCAGCTGATGACTTCAGTAGTTGTCATCAGCTGATGTCTTTAGTCATTGTCTTCAGACTTTGTGCATCAGTTGTTGATCAGCTCTTCAGTTCTGCAGTTGTTGATCTTCAGCACTTGTTTCCAGTACTTGAAGTCTTCAGTACTTGTATTCATCAGTACTTCATACTTCAGTACTTATCTTCAGTACTTGGGATCTTCAGCTGTTGTTCTTCAGATCTTGATCTTCAGCTGTTGAGTCTTCAGTCTTTATCAAACTGCTGATGAAGCCTTCAGCAGTTGTTGTGATGTTATGTGGGACTTAGAGGTTTTCCTGATCTTGGCTCATTGGTTCTTTTGGTCCAACATTTTTCAAAAAATGAATTGTTTAAAAACAAAAAATTTAGAAAACCAACCAGTCTAAAAACAAAACATTTTAAAAAACATGTTTTAAAAAGTTTTTTATTTGTGTATTTAAAACGTATTTTAGTAAATAATGATCTTATTAATAATGAAATTATAAAAATAATATGAAAAATAAAAATATTTAAAAACAAAAAGATAAAATTTTCTTAAATAAAAATAATACTATAATTTAAAAGATAAATTAAATAGATGGCTCATGCGAGTAAAATTTAATTTTATACATTATTTAATATCACTAATTGTTGACTAACAGACCTAGGAACCATATATAAAAGAGAAAGAAATGTTAGAAACTATATTCAAAGATATTAAACTTGAAGGACCGGATCTAAAATTTCAACATAACCACAGGGACTATTCATGTAATTTACTCTTTTTAAAATTTATTTATTATAATACCCAATTTAAATTATTTTTGGTTTACAAAAAAATTACTTTTTAAAAACATAAATTTTAAAATATTTTGCATTTTTAGAAAAGATTTGATGGTATAGAAATATTTATTATTACATAAAAAATTGGTTCTTTAGAAATAACATTAATAAAAAATATTTAATTTAATAAAAAAACTTTTTTAATCTAAAAATAATTAAATAGTACTATTATGATTAATGTAACTAATGCAATTATACTACAGGAGAGAGAGAAAAAAATTAGTAAGAAAAAAAATAAGATGTTGTCACGTATTAGCTACTTACTACTTTTTATTAGAGCGGTAAGATAAAAATAAAGATATATAAACTACTTTTGAGGCAAATTGAGCATTGAAATTTATTGAGTTTCTGTTAGCGCATTTAAAGTGAATTTTTCATCTTTATCCATATAATTATAATAAAGATCTTGACATTTTTTCTCTCTTTTTTAAGTAAATAATACTTTTTATACTCGTATTATTACTTTTTTCTCTCTCATTCACTCACAATCAATTTAAAAATTATTAAAAAAATTATAGAGATTGAACAGCGATTCCTCAAATATATTGATTAACAGTAATATTTTCTCTCTACTTTACTCACCACCACTTAAAATCATTTCAAAAGAAAACACGCTCATATATTTTTAGGAACTTTATTGTGGATGCTCTTATAACCCATGTTTTTGCCATAATAATTAAATTTCTAAAGTACCAAGACACATGAAATCATATATGCAAATGAATCATTACATGCTACATGTACGCGCAACACGTCCTTTATTTGAAATTGAAATACAAAAGATTACATACAAACAACAAACTTCAAACTTCATAATTTGGTTTGAGATACAAAAGGATGAAATTGCAGATAAATTAAGCATATTAATACGGTTGTTTTTGGTTGAAGATTAGCTTCAAAGGAATTTTTCTTTTCATCGCAATCCCAAATTTTTCCTCCATGTCAAGCTTTGATGAATCAGCACCATCCGGAAGAGCAAAATCAAACTCACGAATCAGAGATGCCAACATAAACTCAACACTCATGATGCCAGACGGCATTCCTGGACATATCCTCCTACCAGAACCAAATGGCAATAACTCAAAATCTTGACCTTTAAAATCCAATTTTGAGTCGATAAATCTTTGTGGGTTGTAGGATAATGGGTCATCCCAATGTTTAGGGTCCCTGCCCATGGCCCAAAGATTCACAAATATTTTGGTATTCCTTGGAATTGTGTAATTCATAACCTTGCATGTATCCACGGCTAAATGCGGAAGAAGAAGAGGCACGGGTGGGTGCAATCTAAAAGTTTCTTTGATGCAAGCTTCTAAGTAAGGTAACTTAGATTGTTGTGAGAGACCGATTTCATTTGAATTGTTTTCTCTTTTCATCTCTTCTTCTATTTTGACATTACCTCTTTGTGTCTCATGAGCTCTGTAATATTCCATACTATTGTAGAGGTTGTAGTGTTTGTTCCTGCTACAAATAATTCCTGAAAGAAAATATGATCGTATTAAATTTTTCAAAATAAAAAATACAAATGGATAGTTGTTGCATGATATTATCAAGGTTTTGTTAAAGAAAGATATGTTCATGATCCCATGAAAATAATTTCATTTGCCACAATTATTATTTGAAGAGAAACAATAAAGAAATGCTTACCATAACCAATTGATAAATTTGATTACTTGAGAATCCATTTTCAAGCATCCGATCCAAGAAATATTGAGCTTGATCTGATGACCATGTTGGAGAATTGATGACAACCCTTCTTTCTTCTATCATAACCTCCCAATACGCAAATACCTTCTCAAACACTTTCATAGTTCCCTTCTTTATTCCATGAAGATCAAATCTTTCAAGAACTGGATAAAACGAACCAACATCTTTTATACGACCCCCATATTCAATTACTTTATACATTGAGTCTTTCAACCAATCCCGACTCCCATGTCCATCTGAAAATTGTAGCATATCTTTGCCAAATACAATTGAACTCAAAGTGTTCAACAATGTAGTAAATACTACATCCTCTACGTCGATCACTTGTCCTTGATTTCTACGCAAGAAATCCAACAACCGACCCACCTTTTCCTCTCGTACTCTAGACTGGGCTTCTAATGCTTTGGCCGAGAACATTTCAGCTCGACAAAGGGTTCTTAAGTTTTTCCATGTTTGGTTACACTCCGACCATATGAGGGAGTGAGGTAGTAGGGCATCCTGTTGAAAAGCAGCAGGCACTGTACGAGATGAAAGATGACGATCTTGAGTCTTGAGGATTCCCATGGCGGCCTCAGGTGAAGAGGCCACCACAAGCAATTGCTTTCCTAGACGGAGAGATATAAGAGGGCCGTATTTTTCGGCAAAATCGGCCATGGATACGTGAGGATTATCGCCAACTTGATGCAAGTTTCCGATGATTGGCAATTGTGGTGGACCGGGAGGGAGATTTTTGTGCTCTTAGAAAGTAAGAGTTTTGTTTGTTTAACTATGAATAGAAGTAGGATGCTTGTTGATAGAACATATAGAAGAGACAAGAAATTGTTCTCTCGAAGAAAAGTTGTGATATCCATTAGATGAGATATTAAGCGTTTTTGTTGGGTATGAATGATACTGGACATTGATGAAATGTATTTATAGGCTTACATTAGAGACATGTTTGAATATTCAATAAGTCTCAATTATTAGTTCGCCGGTCAAATTTCATTATTTTACAAGTCATTTGCTGTGCGAAGACCGTACCTAGTAGACTATTTTCTTTTTTATTTTGGTTGTTTTATTATTAAGTTATATATCCATGCGATTGTTTTGAAATAATATTTATATTTATAAAAGGAAATTCAATTCTAATTAAGCAAAATGTCTACAAAAACAATTGACTCGATCTCTCATGACGGGATAATGGGACATGCCAATTTCACAGGGCCTTTTAAATATCACAAAATTCATATACAAAAATAATAAAATGAAAACAAATGTGTTAATTATTTACGCCAATTCTAAATTATTAATAATAATAGTAATAATAATAATAATAATAATAATAATAATAATAATAACAATAATAACAATAACAATAATAATATTAATATTAATAATTCTTTATTATTAAACTTATAAGAATATTTATTTTAATATTATTCAACTTGTTTTATTTATATTTGTAGTTAGTTTATATAGATATTTGTATGTACGTTCTTTTTAACTTCTAAATAAATTATTCCTAATTAGAGAATTTTGATTTCGTTTTAAATTTAATTTTATTTCTCTTTCTTTAATCATGAACACATGCACGTATAGATAAGTTCTTTTGAAATTTTACATATATCTAAATAACATGACTTTAAAAATTAATGAGTAGTATAACGTTTAGACATATATAAGTAGTTACTAGTTTGAATATTGTATGATATATATAAACACTTGGATACGTAAATACTATGACATTTACAAATATGTTAATAGTACGAAAAAAAAAACATAAATTATACATATGAAATTTAGACATATGACATTTACAAATATGCAAATAGTATTAAAAAGAACATAAATGACACATATGAAATTTAGACATAAGTAGTTTGAAAAAATAATATCAATATGTAAATAGTATGTAAATAATATGAAATTTCACATATGTAAATAGCATGAGACATATATATGTAAAATCATAAAAGATAAGACGAGAGAGACAAAAGAAGGATGATAGGAAAAAAAATTAAGTTAATTTTAATAGATAACTTTAGAAAAAATTAAGTTAATTTACGCTTCCAAAGGGCCAGAACATGCATGTCCCTTTATTTAACTTTTCTTTAGGGTGAATAAGAGAAACGCAAATATTTTATGCGAGCAGCCATCTTATTTGTTTAATTCGGTTTGATCAAACATAATTGATATTCAGAGCAGCCATCTTATTTGTTTAGTACGGTAAACATATTCGTTTTCTTTGATCATATATAATTCATTTTACCAACTATATTCTTGATATTTTATTTATATTTAAATAGAATATTTATTACACATATCATATACAATATTTACGTGACAGTCTACCCCGAAAAGCTATTAGTTATCCTCACATAAATCCTATTAGCTAGGTTTTATGAACAAAATATTTTTACTAATAAATATAACTAATTAATCTTACATTTATAAAGATTTTAATTAATGTAATTTTTTTAAAGAAAATAATCAATGTCACTAAATTATTATAAGGCTGCAACACATTGGCACAAAAAGATAGTAGTTATCCCCACATAAATCTATGATAAGAAGCTATTAGTTACTTAGCCTTTCATCTATCATTGTAATGATCAACCACATCAAGGTTGCTAAGCACTGGCTTGAGTTTTTCAATGCAGACCCAGGTTCAAAGTTTCATAGATAAACACCTTGGAATGACCAGCCTATGATAATAGTTGGGATAATAGTTGGGAGTCCAGATCAAGGTCCAAACGTAATGCAATGTTGGAACAAATATTCTAGTTTGAACCCCACTATTTGACTTTATCATTACAAGAAATGTGAGCTATAGAGGCGATGTTTTTAGCCGTGACTGGGGCTTTTAGCGGGGCCATGAATAGCGGCGGCCCAATATCAGCGATGGGTCACCACTACTACTTAATCAATTTCAAGCCACCCACTGAATGCAAATCCGACCTTTGGTCAGTATCTGGTTCAGACCGGTTGCGCTTTTGTTGTACGGGACCCTTTAACGACGAGAGGTCACCGCTAACTAACTTATATGTTACTAATTGAATGGAATGAATAGTGTTAGCAACCAGCTACACAACTACGTGGCAAGGGCGTCTAATGAGCCTTTGGAGTACGATTTCAAGGTAGGCTTTCGTGAAACATGAGATTATATGGGTCGTGGGTGTAGATGGTGATATGGGGTTTCTCAAGCAAGTGAGGTTTACGGTCTCATCCTTGTATATGATTCCAATAACTTTTGCTTCTTAGGAATTGTAGACAATAGGATTGCAACGAAGAGGAAGGGGAGTACGGAATCTATAAAAACCAATGTTGATGGTAAGACTTAAGACTCAAATCTCATTCAAAAAGGATTTAGCTTTTTACATGTAACTTTTGACTTTCTTTTTCTTATATGCAATTTGATTTGGTGTTATTAGATTTCTAGGGTTTATAATGATTTGGGCTGATTTTGAAATATCTAAAAAGGTGATAAAAAGTTGTTGAATGTAAATGTATAAGATAATGGAAGGAGCACGCAGCAAATAACTCTACTCATGGTGGTTCGTGTTCAAGGTACTTCTCACTAGCTTTTCTTTCTTTGATATATATTTTTCTTTCATATCCAAATATTGATACATTCATTAATGTTTCAGATAGTATTTTCTTAGTTATGTTTTTATATGCTAAATCATGGATGTTATGAGCAGTGTTAATGGACTTACTCATGGCATGTGATTGTTATTCTCTTTGTATACGGAGGCTTTGCTGGTTTGTTGGCTAGCGAGTTAGTATGCCTGTTGGCTTAAAGCTCTTAGCCTGTATCGAATGCTAGATTGGGTTGATGTTTAGTTAGCAAAGGGAGAGTGACTAAGCACCTTGCTCTTAGGACCCTTCAGTCAAGCTTCTCAGTGAGACCTTCTTTTATGAAGACGATAGCTTGATTTAAAGATTGGTTCAGAATCTTTCTCTTGTTATGTAGCTATTTAGGAGTTGACGAAGGATGTTAAACTAAATCATTAGCTAAGGAATAGAAGCAGGCCTCTACCAAGGAGGTTTTGGATATTTTTTTAGATCTCTCGAAAAAGATAGTCCTCTAAGACAGAGGGGAGATTTTAGAGATTTTAGATCACTTAATAATCTAAGCCAGTTGGATATTTTCAAATGTATGAATCTAAATATTTTTTCCATCTCATGCTTTCTACAATTGGGGATTTGGGTTTTTGGTGTAAAAAACTATTTGCAAGGACAATGTTGAGATATATTAAAGCGTACTAAAAAGTATGTAATTTTGCTACAATCTAGAGCCGGAAGTTTAGAGAGGGGTTTAAATATATGCGATTTCATGTTTAATGATTTAGTGGTTTGATAATTGTTTAAAAAAACTTAACAAAAATGACATTTCACATGGAATGTTTACCTATTTTAGGTCGCCTTATTGTTCATTTACAATATAGTTTTGATTTTCAAGTTGTTTTCATTTTCATTTAGTGTACCTTTATTTTTAAAGAAATTATGCTCTTCTTCATTTAAACATGTCTAACATTACGATATATGAAATTGCAACTTGGATTTTGTTGAATAACCTCTCAGTTGGCAATCTAGAATGCAGAAATAAACATTGCAACATAGATATCAAAGGTAAAACACTGGTGTTTTATAGATGTGCAAATGAAAAGCTTTCATATGTGATATCTTTACTTGCAATTATAATCTTTAATTAAACTATTATCCTTGACCCTTTCCATGGCGTTAGGGACTCTTAAATTTTTTGTTTTAATTTTGATTACATTTTTTATACTTTTATTGAAATCTTGCATGTGTAAATTTTCAACTTACAGGTCCATTGCATTGTAGTAATTTAACCCTAAGGTGAATCCAAACTTTTTAAATTTATTTGTATATATTTGGGGCTCCTCTTTAGTAACCAATGATGGTGACTATGATGGTTTTTTGTAATCTCTACACCTTCAGGTGCTATCAATACATCGGTTCCTTTTAATCAACAGGAAATTTTTAATTACTATGAGGTAATATTATTTGCAAAATCTTTGCTTTTCCTACCATTAATCAATCCATAAGATTTTTTTAACTTTCTAAGGATCCAGATCTAGATAGGTCCGAATATATGAATTGTGTGCATATAATTAATTTATATGATTAGATTCTCTAGAATGATTTTACAACTCCTTTAAATGGTCTTTTATGTGGAAAATTACCTTAATTTCTACGAGAGTCATCATGATACCACATAAGGGTTCATAATTTTGTTGATTTTATACTTTTTTAATATGATGTAAGTTTCTTTATATAACACCCAGACCGTAAACTCTAGGAGCTTATAGAAACTTTTATGTATTAGTTTTGAAGGGTTCTACAATTGGTATGATTGTACGTAACTAAAAGCAAAGACTATAAATATTCATAACAAAGTCTAAATTATGGTTGTTTTATTAGGTTAAAATAATGTACAAATTTTCACCACTAACGTTTAGTGAGATTAAAAGCAATGACTACAGGTAGGGGACAGTTACCATCCCCAGCCTCTTGATCTAAACAACCAATTCCCAACCTAAAATTATATGTTGACGAAGATATGGGATTTAGTGAGTACCATGAGTCTCTTTTCTTCACCCCTGCTCAAGGAGAGATGAGTACTCCTTCCTCTCCCATATCTAGCCCACATCATCTACCTACTACTAAGGTGGATCTTCCTAAACCTATTAAGGAGATCCATATGGAAGAGGCTCTCACTTTAACAAGTGATTACATCACTCAGACTTCAACCATGACAACCCAACCCATTGACACTTCAACCGAAGCTGTCAGTGTGCAGGGGAAATCAAATAGCCAAGAATAACATGCTGGTAATGAGAAAGAAGACTTAGGTTCAATTCTTTCAACCTCCAGTGATTTTTCTGATAAAGATGAGGGGAACATGAGATTAAATGTGCATAAACTGACCAAAACATGCACCTATTTAGTCTCCAAGGTTAGTTACTTGAAATCTCACGTGACTACCTTACAAAAAAGGGTCCACGAACAGCAACTTGTGATTTCTTATCTTAAGGAAAATCTAACTGGGAGACCTTTTAGAAGGACTTAACCAAGAACACGAGAACCTAATGATGTGACAGACTTAACCCCCAGCTCACCTATGCAAGAGAGTGATGCTACCAAAAAGGGGGAGAAAGCCCAAACAATCACAGAACCTGGGAGTTCCTCACAGAGTATGGACATTAAGGATTCACCACCCTCACTTGCAATTCTCCACATTCAGCAACTACCTCAAATCCAAATTGATGTGGACTCACTCATACAAAGTTTTCGAGGAGGGTATCCTAAGGACTTTGTCTACCCCACCCTATGATGCTGAGAATAAAATACTTGGGTGGTGGTATGATGCTGTACGAGATCCTTGATACTGCATAGATTTTAGGGGCAGCAAGAGGCCTTCAACTTTCAGACCCTGAACTACTATGTCAGTCTTCCTCTAGTCCATATGTCACTTGCCAACCTAAGTCAAAATAGGCAAGCTGATAGACTGGCTGAGAGGATTCAAGACAGGATTATTGATGAGTTCAGATATAGAAGAAGATAAAGGCTAAAAGGCAATGTCATTGATCAACTTAGGGACCAAGAATTACAATGTAGATGAACTCCTCTCTCTTCCCTTAGAGGAACTTAATAAGCTGGTGGACATAAAGCTATTAAAGGAAAGGAAAGAGGCAGAGGATATAGAGTTGCTCCTCAAAGTTACGGAAGAAAGAAGGCAAAATAGGCTTTACAAAATGCTCCTACCCTCTCCCTAATTCAAGAAAGTCCTGAGAAAGAAACTGTGGCAACTGAACAACCTCAGGTAGACAAGGAAGTTGATAGACAAAATATGATCAACTACCTGAGTGCTATAGGCCTCTATCAGGCATTTGCACTTCTTCCCCCTATCATATGAGCATATCGAGTTCGAGTACGTTAAGCAGCTGTAACAAGTTATTAAAGAACAAAAGGCTGCTAAGAGAAAGATGAGGGAAGAAGCTGCAACGTTAAGAAACATCATCCAAAAGCGCCAAAAGAAGTCTGTTGATAGGCAAAGGATGATGAGCTTCTTGAAGCTGTATGGATTCTACGGAAGGAAGCTTGGTCCAATGTCTCTATCCACTATGGATGAGCATATTAGGGTGATCAAACAGAAGATTAAAAAGGGAAAGCTTGTTGACTTGCATTCTCCATCAAGTTAAGTTCCTCCTGATATTAAGGTTAAGGTTGAATCCCCTAAGGCAACATAACTTAGATCTAGATATGCATCTTAACCAACTTCATCTTCTAAACCACAGCAGGGTCTTGCTCCCTTTCCTTTTGAACCTACAAGGGAAGAGGACCCAACCGAGAAAGACACAATAGAACAACCTGGTGCAGAAGACCAGCCATTTCTTAAAGTTTTCAAAGAGGAGGAAAAAGAAGGCCATAAAGAGTTTTTAAGAAAAAGTCAAAGGCATTCACCTCCATATCTCAAGATGACTCAGAGCATCCTGAAGAAGTGCAAAAAGATGTTGCTCAACCAACTCCAACTCAAGCACAACCTCTTGCTGCTGGAAGACCCATCCTATTAGGACCTTTGATGCAAATCCAAATTGGTGGTATGTCATCAGAGAGTAAGGAGGTCAATATGTCTATTTCTGGCAAGACATGCTTGATCTACCTCTTTAAGATCTCTATGACATGAGGAGGTATTATGAGCATCTGAGGGATCCTGACCAATTGATGAAGAAGGGAATGGTCTTGATCCTAGTGAGGACTGTCAATGTCTGAATAACGTTCTCTATTTTGGTAGAATCAGCCTAGGGGGAATTTGTAAGGTTATATTAGAAAGGCCGATGCAACCAAAGCAACCAAAGAGCTTACAACATGCATGCACTGATGTACAAGGTATAAGTTACTTCGGAAGTTTTACACTCTTCACAGAAAATTATTCTAAGTGTAAAATCTTCCGACGCCAAAGAACAAATCTTCCAAAGCCGAAGATGAAGTCTTCCAAAACTTCACAGACAAAGTCTCCCGAAGCCAATGAAGTAAAGACTGATTTCTTCTGAAGACAGAGAAGGCATGGTTTCTCTTATCAACTCTTGCATAAAGCTAACCCATTTTCCATTGCAACTCTGAAGACTCGACAACCTATATTAGTTGGTAAAAATGTCCATGCTTTTGCAACTATAGATTAAGGTTTAGAGTCTGTAACTTTCTACTTTGTACCTTTTATTCTTTTTGTAATATATTAAGATGTGAGCTATGACATGTCATTATCACTAGTCAAAAGCCAATCTGCCTTTTGACTCTACATTGTTCTTATTATCTAGATCAGTGTTTCCAGCTAGCTTTCAAAGTATAGCTGGTTGTAGGATGCAGTATAAAGTATTCCTGGTTCTTGTATTTCTTTTCATGCTTTGTAACACTTGTAATAAAACTAGAGAGAAATATACAATATTCTTGAAAACCATATGTATCTTGTTCTTGTTCTTGTTCTTTTATTCTGTCTCATTGCTTGTGTTTCTTAGTATCTTCTATATAAACCTTGTTCCCTATTTGATATGTTGAGTGTTCTAACACTCTTCTTATTATGAGACTGATTGTATTGACCACCCTTACCTTATCCTGCATCTTGCCTTGTTGTGAACACTAACACCTTTATCATCTATTTTGTTTTAAAATATCCATTTTGTCTCGAGCGGCAGCTTATCCTTTATAAGCTCACATAGATGCCAAACATTTAACTTCTTAAATTACATCAGCTCGTCTTACATGGCCTCAACCCAAATATTCTCTTTCAAAGCCATTTCTATATTCTGCGGCTCAATCTAAGAAATGAAGCAAGTATACAAACATATGTTTATTGCTTCAGATTGACTTTGAGGGCGAACACCTTATGATAACAGATCAATGATTGCTTTAGTTGGATAATACTTATTTATTCTCAACTAAGGAATGTGATCTTCAGAAATAACTTCGTCTAAATTAGACATGTCACCAACAGGTTCTTCAGTAGTATTTCCTCCTTCAGGTTGATAAACAATATATTCCCTTTGAATGATGTCATTATCAACAGAGGTATCTTCAAATAGAACTTGAATTGTATCAACTGGAACTTCTTGTGTATAAGAAGAACTTGGATTAGAATCATATGGTGCTTGTTCAACTACTGCATCAACCACAGTCAATTTGAGTTCAACAAGCTGATTCAAATCAGAATCAGATGGTTGAATAGCTGATATTATGGATGAAGAAAGTATGTCTGAATATTTTCCTTTAGTCGAAGATGAAATAGGTCCAATGTCATCGGACAATGCATCTTGAAAGGATGATGTCAAAGGTTGAGTATCTGCAGACACAAAAGAAGATCGATTAAAGGTTTCAGATAATATAGCATAATCGTATACCTAAGATCTGTTTTGTTAGATTCATGCCAATCTGTGTCAAATGACACAATAATTTGGTTTTTCTTTTTATTATAAACCCTATATGCTACTTTGTTAGCTGAATATCCAACAAAGTAACATTCATCTGCTTTTTCCTCAAATTTTGATTATGAATCAGATATGTGCAACAATGTACAAAAACATCCAAATGTCTTAAAGTATTTGACTTTAGGTTTATGTTTAAAAATATTTCATAAGGACTCATGTTTTGTTGTTTATTTATTAACACACGATTCTGAACATAACATGCAATGTTAATAGCTTTAGCCCAAAAGAATGAAGGTAATTTGACTGCTGATAACATTGTTCGAGCTGTTTCAATCAAAGTTCTGTTTCATCTTTCAGCAACTCTATTTTGTTGTGGAGTTCCTGTAGAACTGAATTGTCTTGCTATCCCAGTTGAATCACAAAATTCTTTCAGACTATGATTGCAAAACTCTATTCCATTATCACTTTTGATGCACTTGATGGTTTTGTCTATTTGATTATTCATAAGAGTTATGAACTTTATCAGCAAATTAGGCATCTCATCCTTAGTTTCTAGAAAGAAAACCCAAGTAAATCTAGAAAAATTATCAGTAATAACCAAACAATATACATGATGTCCCAAACTCAAAACACTTACCAGACCAAATAAACCCATATGTAACAATTGAAGGATTGATTCAATTTTGGTATGAGAAACTGGTTTATGAGGAAGTTAATGTTGTTTGCCTTTTAATCATGACAAACAATGTTTGTTAAGTTGAAATTCTTTCAATGGTAGGTCTACAACATGATTACCTCTAACCAATTTATTCATATTTTTAATGTTTACATGACCAAGGAAACGATGCCATAACATTAAATCACTCTCCGAGTCTTAAGATAACGAACATGATTGGTTCTTATGGTTGATCACTTGTTTGGTCAATTTCTCCTTCTTACAAATTAACAAACTTTGCTTCTTTCTGTTTGAACTCATCTGCATCTATAGGCTCAACTTTAACTTTTGACAACTTCATTAGTGGTGAATCAGGTTCATCTTGCTTAGTGACTTTTGCCTTTCTTTTGCTCTATCTATAAGATATAAACTTTTTTCTTTTCGTTTCATTTGTTTTAGAGGCTGTTGAGATGAAGTTGATGCTTGATGCTTAGATGATTCAGTCTACTCCTTCAAAGACTTGACAAATTGCCTGATGAGCTCTTTCTATTGTTTTAATAAGGGGTTCATAGCAATTATACTTGATTGTGGTTGGCGTGTATCAGGAGTATGGAAATGTTACCTTAAGATGGGAGAATAATGAATGTTCTCAAATGGACTAGTTTCACCAAACAACTGATCTATTGAGTATGTTTCTTCAGGAATGATGAATGATTGCTCAGTATAATGTTCATGAGTGCTTCTTTCTCAACAGTTGATAATGGTTGATCAAAGAACTCTTCCTTCAAATCTTGTTCCTAATAATGAGAATGTTATTTCTCATTCTGTCTTTGTTGGTCCACACCTTCCAACTCTCTCGTTAATCTCTTAACTTCTTCAGTTTGTTCAAAGATTATTCTTTTCAAATCATCAATCTCATTATCTTTGGCATCGGATTGTTCAATCAAATAAGCTATATCTAGCCTTGCACTACTCAAGCCTTGATCTTTCACTTTAACGTCAACATTTGTATGTTCAAGTTATTGTTCAATAAATTCAACAATCAACTTCTGGGATTTTTGATCAGCTACTAGCTTCTCTATTTCTTCATCTTTTGCTTTAAGCTTATCTTTCAGCTTCTTTCCATGTCCTTTGACTTTTAAATAAGCTTATTGTAAAATACTTTGGAGTACTCAATCTTTTCTTTAGTAGGCATTTCACTTGCTTGATCTTTAGATTCTATTTAATCAGCAATAACACTTTGTTCTTCTTACTCTGTTTCATACATAGAGCATGTTCCAACTTCCTCTTGTTAAGATGGATTTTCACCCATAGTAGCATCTATATCTCTTAGTAGAGATGAGAGTGTTGGTTGGTGAGATAGATGAGGACTGTGTGGTGGAGATGGTATGTGTTGATCAAAATGAAACTATTCTTCTTCTTGTACTTCTTCATGATTTGGTTCTGGTTCTGGCATTATAGGCACTTCTTGATGTATGATAAGAACTGGTTGAATGATTGGATCTTTATGAAGATATTTTTAAACAACATGTGGGGTTCACCTTGACCTGTGCATTCTCTAGTAAAGTGACCTGGTTTATCACAGTTGTAACACCTCAAATTTTCCATGTCAAACCCGATCTTGCTTGAATTTTTTACCCTAAAAATTTTTCTCCCTGTTCTCCTTGCAAAGTTTTTATCCCTCTACACCATCATAGCCATCTGGTATTTAATATTATTCTATTTAACATCATCTAGGTTGACTTGCTACAAGTCATTCACCATGATGTTTGGTGCACTCAATCTTCCAGCCATGAATTTTTATAGCTAGTCATGAATGTTATGAATAGAGGTTCTTTAGTAATTTGGATTATTTGCTTAGAAGGGTAGGAGTTTACAAAAAAGACTGGTCGAGTGGGTTGTGAGGGTTGAATGTGTGGATAAAACTGAGTTTGTGACTGAGAGGGTATGTGTTGAGATTTCTAGGATAGAATTGAATTGGATTAAGGACTTGAAAATAAAGGATAGATGTCTCTATATAATTAGGAATAACACGGTTTGCTGATTGTTGTTGTTGACACATTTGTGAGTAGCTGATATGGTAATTAGGATGTGACAACCCTAAAATTAAGGTTAGACAAATTAACCTTTAAATAAAGATACTTATACGTATTACCCATTATTTGACTAACCCTTTTATGAAGTATATATGTTTTAGTATGTATACATATATTTGGTACGTATGCATGCTTGCATGCATGCATGGAACATACGTATGCATGGATTCAAATGTATAAACTTCTCATTATTTAATTAGTTATCTCAACATTATAACACCATTCATATTATACAACCCAACTAAACACCACAATACAAAGAAAATACCAAAGATAACTTAGCATCAAAATGAAACTAAGTAAACCTTAAACACCTAAACATTAACTAAGCTACATGTCTCAGTTTATTGTGGAACTAAGCACCCGATTAAGCTCTAAAACTAAATCATTAACTTCTCCTAAACTCGACTCACTTAAAGTATTAAAGATTAAGCAACTAATTAACCTAACTAACAATAACTTAATACCTAAGAATGTCATTAGCAAGAGATCATGACACCTAGCACCTTGGACACTAATCACTCTTCCAAACTTGACACCTAGCATGCCTAAATAAGCCACCTAAATCTACAATACACCAACACATCACGCTAGAATTAGATGTGATGATTACCTACATTTAATGGCTCGACCGAGGAACACCATAACACCACTACCGCATCGACCACAAGCCACACAACCGCCACCATCACTCTCGGTTCAACCTCCCTACCCCTTGGTTCACAAGTCACAACCATTACCGCCACCTTCTACTCTCTCTCGGTTACCATAACAAACACACACCACCACCTAAAGCTCTATATGCTCATCAACTCTAAACCAAAATGCTTATGATCAAACCTTCAAAGCTCAAGAACAACCACCGCAAGTGAAGCATCAAGAGCTTAAGCATCGATTTTCTAAACTCTTTTTCTACTCCAAACCAGGTTTAATTCTCAAAATCCTATGGTTAGCAAGTTACGAAGTTTTTGTATGTGTTAAACATACATATGTAACCAACCTTTATGAATTACAAAGTTTTGTATAAACAATATGCAAACTTGATTTCAAACAAAAATAGTAAGAAAAGTTCAAGAACCTAGATAAATATTAAAAATCAAGGATTTAAAGAAAGATATTATAAATAAAAGGTTGAAATTATGTGTATTCTTGATAAATTTGATTTATTACTTAAATGACTGTGATTGTGAGAATAAAAACTAAAAACTTGTTAGAAATATTATGAAATAATATTCTACAAATTTTGGTATAATTATGTTAAGTAAATTAATTTATATAATTTATATAATTTAATAAAAGAAATTTATCAGCTGGAAGATCTAAACTTGTTAAAGATCTAGAAAAATTATATTATAATCCTTATATTTTATAAGTATTTTAGAATAAATTTTATGATTTAATTTTCATATATGCCTGAATTATACATTTTAGAAGGTTATGTAATTCAGAAATTCGGAAAAATATCTATACAGTAAGATAAATCATGAAAACTCCATATAAATTATAAGATTATGATATTTATAATATGTGTAAATTTTGTAAGTTTTGGAAATATATAACTATTTTTTCTGAATTTTTGAAATTTGGGAAAAATCAGAGTAAATTAGCTACAGTGACATATTGATCAAAAAATTTATGAGATACTATGAACTATTAGATAAAAATTCTGGCAAATTTTTAGGAATTTATTAATTACAGTAGCTATTTTTTTCAATTTAAGTTAAGTTTGTATTAATTTTAGAAAAATATCTGAAATTAGTTATTAGTTGAAATTTTATATGATTATTAATATTTTCTGATGATATTTCTATTAAACTTTTAAAATTTTTGAGTAATCATAGTTACTGTTTTAAAATTTGTAACCGAGGTGCTGGAAATTTTAAAGAAATTTTCTTTTCTAACTTATAATTAATTTTATAATATATCACTGAAATTGAGGTAAGACTCACAGCCCCATTTTGTATCTATAAGTTTTTGGGGAAAAAATCATATTGTTTTGACTGATGCGTAATTTAAAAATTTATTGTCCGTTATGTTAACAACCATTAATTCGGATATGGAACCGTTGGGTAATATATGCGCTACTTAGGAAATTATTTCCTGCACCAACAGGATGAGTGTTGTAATGCTATATTATCTGATTTTTATGATTTATATTTGATAGTTATGAGTCACCTATGTTATAAGTAGGTTTGGTTGTTATGTTGCATCAGTATATGTATTTTGTTTGGGAAATAAACCTATGATCTTACCAACTTTATATTGACTATTTTGAGTATACTTTTTCAGGAAATCATCATGTATAACAATATTATGTTCTCATTTGATGTGCTGTAAGGCCCCGTTCCCGGGACGCTTGTAGCTGGCCATTCATCGCTCATAAAACATATAATTTCGTTAACTTCAATAAATATTGCAGCGGAATCAATAAAGTAACTTTTCATTTCAATATAAATGCTTTTGCAAGTTAATACAACATTCATTACAAAACATCGTTTGTCGTATTACAGTGCAAAAACGTTATGCAAAAGAATGCCATCCAGAAAGAGCTGAGTAGCCATCCCGTGCCATCCTCAGCAACGTAACCTGCCAACTGGAAACACATAAAAAGTCAGCGTTGCTGAGTGATTCTAGTTTTATAATAAAACATACTTTTCTTTTGTTAAATCGTTCTTTACTTATATGTGATCACACATCATACGTACACATTGATAATATCATTATTATCTTTTATTCGTTCGTTAACTTTCGTTCATTTAACGTATATCGTTAACATTCACATTCGTTACTTTCATTCACTTTCATTCACTTTCATTCATAAGTCCTTACTTTCATTTCTACGTTCATTACATTCATTCGTACGTTCATTACATTCATTCGTACGTTCATTACATTCATTCGTACGTTCATTACATTCATTCGTACGTTCATTACTTTTGATGACATGTACAATACCCCGACATTGTGCACGAAGCTGGTTACTAGGCCTGAGGTCTTTCACAGACCTCAAACATTATGCACGAAGCTAACTCCAGTACCTAGGGCAAGTACATTCACCACTTATCTTTTCTCTTTCATTACGGATCAATGCCATGTGCTATACCCACGAAGCTGGTTACTCGGCCTGAGGTCTTTCATAGATCTCGAACATTGTGCACGAAACTGACTCCAGTACCTAGGGCAAGCGGCAAGGATCCCATACATATGGTCAATCACAAGGATTGGACCCCAGTGTGCATCCTTCTGGGATAGCTAACCCACACATAATTGAGCTAACACCCTTCATTAGGTGTGAACCTCCATACATTTGCTTGCAAGCCTTTCTTACATTCATTCATTCATTAATGCATGCATTCATTCATCATGTTCCTCTTTCATTATCTTTCACTTTATGTTACATAATACTTTTGTTTCATTCTTTAACAGAACGCGTAAAGTCACGGAAAGATAAACATACATTATAATAAGGAACATCAACATACACAGTTAGCATCATCATACAGGGCCACATCATGCATACATAACATACATCATGCATAAACATGCAACATCATCATTGTCATGCCTTACATAACTTCTAAGATCCTAACGGTCATCTTGCATGTACCTACGGGAACTTCCACGTCAAAACATACATCTGCACTTTCCCCCGAAAGTCAGTACTTTAACTATGTTCCCCCACGGGTACAACAACGCTATTTGGGCGTATGGGCACCCTTCAGTCGCATAGCCTCCATGTGACTGAACATCATGCGAATGGATCTATGCGGATGAACACCAATGCGGATGAACACCCAGTCGTGCGAATGGACCTTCAACCATGCGAATGAACACTATGCGAATGGACCTCATGCGAATGGACCTCATGCGGGTGAGCACCAATGTGACTGGGCTCTGAGTCGCATGACTCCCCATGCGACTAGACCCCTAGTCGTGCGACTGAACCTCAATCGTGCGACTAAACCCCAATCGCCCTCCTGTCGGCTGTATGGCCTCCAGTCGGTCGCCTAGCCCTAACTGATGCAGAATACAGTTCATCCCGAACCCAATCTACCATTTTCGACCTCCAAGCTCATCCAAACCCATTCTAAGCCCAAATCAACCATCCCAAACCTTAGGAATGCATACTACAACACCATTCAAGCACATACAAGCCCGAAAACATACTCCAAACACATCACACGCAAACACACCTAAATGGGTCAAACACACACATACAAAAACGGGTTTACTATGTGTTACAGTCCCCAAATCAGTTGAAAACAAGTAAAATAAGGGTCCAAGAACTCACACAAACTACAAGAAGAAGAAGAGGTTCGTGTTGACTCGCTACCCAACGATTTTCGTGCTCGGATCGACCTGAACCAACCTTTTTCTCTCTTTTCTCTATTCTTTCACTCTTTTTTCTCTTTTTACTGTGTTTTCATAAGAGTGGGGACGATGTGGCTGCCCTCCCCCTCTTAATCTCCCATTTTTACGAATTTTCTCCCGTTTTGGCAAGTTTGGTCCGCCGACTTTAGACTTTATTTCTTTTTCTTCTTTCGTCGGCTTCAAAGAAAAATATCCAGGTCTTACAAGTCCACCCCCTTATATAGGTTTCGTCCCCGAAACCTGTTATTTCTCGAACAAACGTGGGTAATGATGTCTCATTTCTTCTTCGGTTTTCCACATTGACTCGGATCCCTTCCTGTGCTTCCACTGTACACGCACAAGAGGAACCACTTTATTTCTCAGCCTCTTTTCTTTTGATCGATGATTGTCACTGGTTGCTCTACATAATTGAGCCCTTCATCTACTTCAATATCCTCCAGTGGAACAATCATATCTTCATCTGCCAAACACTTCCTTAGATGAGATACATGGAATGTCGGGTGAATTCCACTTAACTCATCTGGTAAGTCCAGTCTATAGGCCACCTCTCCCACTAGAGCAATGATTCGGAAAGGGCCAATGTACCTCGGGCTCAACTTACCCCGCTTTCTGAACCGAATGATACCCTTTCAAGGTGAGACCTTCAACAAAACCCGGTCACCCACGTGGAACTCAATCGGCCTGCGTCGTTTATCAGCATACGACTTCCGTCTATCTTTGGCTGCCTTCATAAAGGCTTTGATCCTTTCAAGTTTCTCAGTCGTAGCCTTGATCACCTTGACGCTCCCTAACTCTTTATGACTAATATCACCCCAACAAACGGGTGTCCTGCATCTCCTACCGTATAGCATCTCATAAGGTGGCATACCAATGCTGGCATGATAGCTATTGTTGTATGAGAATTCAGCTAACGGTAAGTGGTCATCCCAACTTCCCCCAAAATCAATCACACATGCCCAAAGCATGTCCTCCAGCATCTGAATGGTCCTTTCTGACTGACCATCAGTCTGGGGATGATAAGCCGTGCTAATATGTAACCTCGTCCCCATGGCGTCGTGGAATTTCTTCCAGAATTTGGATGTAAACCGGGTGTCACGATCGGACGCAATAAACACCGGCACACCATGACGAGCTACAATCTCCTTAATGAAAAGATCCGCCAACCTCTCGGATAAATATGTCTCGCGCATCGGTAGGAAGTGAGCACTCTTTGTCAAGCGGTCAACAATCACCCATATAGCATCATACCCTTTTGGAGTACGCGGCAGCTTCGTAATGAAATCCATGGTGATGTGCTCCCACTTACACTCCGGTATATCCAAATGTTGAATCTTTCCATATGGCTTTTGGTGCTCGGCCTTTACTTGCAAGCAACTAAGGCACTTACTCACATACTCCACCACGTCGCGCTTCATACCCGGCCACCAATAATATATCTTCATGTCTTGGTACGTCTTTGTAGCACCAGGATGAATAGAGTATCTAGTCTTGTGAGGTTCATCCATAATCTTCACCTGTAGATTCCCAAGACGAGGAATCCATATTCGTCCGAATCGGGTTTTAACACCAAGTATGTTTTCACCCAATTCCATAACCAGACCTCTCATTCTTTCGGAGTTAAGATGATCTTCTTTCTCATCTTGAAACTCCTTGACTTGCTTCATCACATCAAAGGTCATAATTAGCTGGTACGCCTTCACTCGAGTCGGCTTGGGCCTTTCCTTGCGACTAAGGGCGTCCGCCACCACGTTGGCTTTACCCGGATGATAATGGATCTCACACTCATAATCTTTTATGAGCTCCAACTATCTCCTCTGCCTCATGTTCAAGTCTTTCTGCTCGAAGAAATACTTCAAGCTCTTGTGGTCAGTGAAAATGGTGCACTTCATCCCGTAAAGATAGTGCCTCCAAATCTTTAGTGCAAAGACCACAGCTGCTAGCTCCAAGTTATGAGTAGGATAGTTAACCTCATGAACCTTTAACTGTTGGGATGCATAAGCTATAACCTTCCCTCTCTACATTAACATGACACCAATCCCGAGTAGGAAGCATCAGAATAAACCACCAGATCTTCACTTCCGTCGGGTAATGACAATACAAGAACTTGGGTCAACCTCGCCTTCAATTCTTCAAATGCCTGCTCCTGAGCTTGACCCCACACAAACTTTACATCTTTCCAGGTCAACTTGGTTAGTGGAGAAGCGATCTTAGAGAAGTCTTGAATAAATCTTCTGTAATAGCCCGCCAAACCTAAGAAACTACAGATCTCGGATGGCGTCTTTGGAGACTTCCATTGCATCACCGCTTCCACCTTTGCCGGATCCACCATAATCCCCTCCGAATTTACCACGTGACCCAAGAATAGAACTTCGCGCAACCAGAACGCGCATTTCGAGAACTTGGCATACAACTTCTCCCTTCTCAACGTCTCCAACACCTCTTGAATATGACCGGCATGCTCTATCTCGCTCTTTGAATAAATCAGGATGTCATCGATAAACACAATTATTGATTTATCCAACATTGGCCGACACACTCTATTCATCAAGTCCATAAAAGCAGCTGGCGAGTTGGTCTAACAAAAAAACATAAGGAGGAACTCATAATGACCATAAGGCGTGCGAAAAGCTGTTTTAGGAATATCCTGTTCCTTTATCTTTAGCTGATGGTAGCCATATTGAAGGTCGATCCTTGAAAACCAACTGACACCTTGAAGCTGATCAAACAAATCATCGATCCTCGGCAACGGATACCAATTCTTCACTGTCAACTTGTTCAGCTCCCGGTAGTCTATACACATCCTCATACTACAGTCTTTTTTCTTTACAAATAAGACCGGAGCACCCCAAGGAGAGATACTTGGTCTAATGAACCCCCTTTCGAGCAGCTCTTGAAACTGCTCCATCAACTCTTTCATCACATTCGGAGCCAAATGATACGATGCCTTGGCAACTGGTTGGGCACCTGGTATCAGATCAATCTGAAACTCGATCTCTCGGTCAGGTGGCACTCTTGATAAGTCTTCTGGAAACACGTCTGGAAAGTCACACACAACCGGAACATCGGATAGTTGTGGTGTTGGCGTATCAACATCCTTCACGTAAGCCAAGTACGTGCTACATCCACGCCTCATACACTTTCCCGCCACCGCCATTGAGATTACTTTCGGGACCGTCGTGACCCAATCCCCATAACCAGTTACTGAACTCCCGTCAAGCGCTATCAAACGAATCATCTTCTTTCAACACGCAATATTTGCCTCGAAGTCCGCCAACCAATCCATCCCAAGAACCAAATCGAAACCACCTAGGATCATCACAAATGGTCTAACAGGAAACTTATGACCTTCTAATTCCACATCATAGTTCTCTATCATCTCAGAAATCCAGGTAGACTTACCTATAGCAGTTTCTACATCAAAAGGCGTATCCACACGTCTACTACTAACAGGCAGTTGAGCATAGAAAGTAGCAGAAATAAAACTTCTACTAGCACCCGAATCAAATAACACAGAAGCTAAAGTTTGGTTCACCAGAAACGTACCAGACACAACATCAGGGTCCGTCCTAGCCTCCTCTTGTGTTATAGTGAACGCCCTGGCGCTCGCCCTCGGTCCTTCACTCCCCGTCTTCTTCCCCCCAGAACTCTCAGCCCTTGGCTTCTTGCAGTCTTTGCTCATGTCGCCCTCCCCGCCACAGTTGAAACATTTCCCCGCTTTGCACTCCCATGCCATGTGACCTGGCTTCCCACATTTGAAGCACACATTCAATCCCCACCTACACTCACCACTGTGCTCTTTCCCACATTTGCCACACTTTCTCGATTTTGTACCCGGTGTGGCTACACAACGATCATCCACCCGTGCCTTCTTGTTACCCGTCGAGGCATCACCCCGACCAAACCTCTTCCCACTCCAGTTCCGATCACCACCACCCTTCTTACTACCCTCAGCCATCACCACTACAACCCTCTCATCGTACAGTATCCCCGCCAAATCCACCACCGACCTAAACGTGCTTGGTCGGGCAGCGATCATATGCCTGCGAATATCCACTGGCAAACCCTGAATGTACCACTTAATCTTCCGTGACAGAGACGTCACCTGATCCGGCACCAGACGTGCCATCTTGTTGAACTTTGTGGTGTACTGTTGGTATGTCATGGTTCCCGCCTCCAGCTGCAGGAACTCTCTTTCAACCTTAACCATCTCCCGGTGAGAACAGAACTCCTCAATAACCAACATATTCAGTTCCGACCATCTTATTCTCCCAATGGCCCTTCTACCCTCAGCTTGGACTATGTTATCCCACCAGCATAAAGCAGAGTCCACAAAAGAATGGGCAGCAAACTTCACCTTTTGGTCCTCCCGACACTCGCTGATATTCAGAACAACTTCTATTTCCCTCACCCATCGGTGAGCAGCAGCAGCAGTGCCGTTTCCATCAAAAGTAGGGGGCTTACACCTTTGAAATGCCCCGTAGTTACAGCCTCGTGCTGGCTCCTGCACAGGCTCCTCCTCCTCATCATCATCATCGGAGGGAATCGTCTCAGTCTCCGGTTGCTCCAGACCTCCCGAGGACCGGTTCCTCTCTTGCCTTTCCCCTTCCCGCACTGCCTTAATCACTTCGGTCACCACAGACGGTAAAATTGTCTGCATGTCTGCATGACCTGATGCACTTCTTCAACCACCGCCTCTTTCACCGAGGCCCTCAAATTTGCACTCTCGTCACCACCCTCCGGATGAGGGGTCTCGGGTCCCTCAGGAACCACCTTCTCAACTCTAGGTCTGCCTCTTTTAGGCTGCGATGCAGCACCAAGTCCACCACGTGAGGCTTTGGATGATCTACCAACGGCCATCCTCTATCACACACTGAAAGATTCAAACACCAACACAGTCATTCAAGGGAATAGCTCAGTTTATGTCAAGTATAGTAAGTCCCTAATTACAGTGGCCAGTTGTGATTAGCCACTTACTTTACTCTTCATACCCTAAGCATTACCTGTCCTGACTACATCAGTATTTAAATCCACACACAACACATAACCACATACCATGCACACATAATACCGGTTATCATTAGGAAAAATACCTGACGGCACGCAGCTACTCGGATTGGCATCCCTTCCCTTTTCGTCCCACTTTCAGTTTAAGTTAAGGTTTATTTTAAAATTTTACCCATTTCACTTAAACTTTGGCTCTGATACCAACTTGTAAGGCCCCGTTCCCGGGACGCTTATAGCTGGCCATTCATCGCTCATAAAACATATAATTTCATTAACTTCAATAAATATTGCAGCGGAATCAGTAAAATAACTTTTCATGTCAATATAAATGCTTTTGCAAGTTAATACAACATTCATTACAAAACATCATTTGTCGTATTACAGTTCAAAAACATTATACAAAAGAATGCTATCTAAAAAGAGCTGAGTAGCCATCCCGTGCCATCCTCAGCAAAGTTACCTGCCAACTGGAAACACATAAAAAGTGAGCGTTGCTGAGTGAGTTCTAGTTTTATAATAAAACATACTTTTCTTTCGTTAAATCGTTCTTTACTTACATGCGATCACACATCATACGTACACATAGATAATATCATTATTATCTTCATTATTCGTTCGTTAACTTTCGTTTATTTAACGTATATCGTTAACATTCACATTCATTACTTTCATTCACATTCATTCATAAGTCCTTACTTTCATTCGTACGTTCATTACCTTCATTCGTACGTTCATTACATTCATTCGCACGTTCATTATATTCATTCGTACGTTCATTACTTTCGATGATATGTACAATACCCGGAACATTATGCACGAAGCTGTTTACTGGGCCTGAGGTCTTTTATAGACCTCGAACATTATGCACGAAGCTGATTCAAGTACCTAGGGCAAGTATATTCACCACTTATCTTTTCTCTTTCATTACGGATCAATGCCATGTGCTATACCCCGAACATTGGGCACGAAGCTGGTTACTGGGCCTGAGGTCTTTCATAGACCTCGAACATTATGCACAAAGCTGACTCCAGTACCTAGGGCAAGCGGCAAGGATCCCATACATATGGTCAATCACAAGGATTGGACCCCAGTGTGCATCCTTCTGGGGTAGCTAACCCACACACAGTTGAGCTAACACTGTGTGAACCTCCATACATTTGCTAGCAATCCTTTCTTACATTCATTCGTTCATTAATGCATGCATTCATTCATCATGTTCCTCTTTCATTATCTTTCACTTTACGTTACATAATACTTTCGTTTCATTCTTTAACATAACGTGTAAAGTCACGGAAAGATAAACATAAATTATAATAAGGAACATCAACATACACAGTTAGCATCATCATACAGGGCCACATCATGCATACATAACATACATCATGCATAAACATGTAACATCACCATTGTCATGCCCTACATAACTTCTAAGATCCCAACGGTCATCTTGCATGTAACTTCGGGAACTTCGACGTCAAAACTTACATCTGCACTTCCCCCGAAAGTCTGTACTTTAACTATGTTCCCCTTCGGGTACAACTGCCCTATTTGGGCGTATGGGCACCCTTCAGTCGTATAGCCTCCATGCGACTGAACATCATGCGAATGGACCTATGCGGATGAACACCAATGCGGATGAACACCCAGTTGTGCGAATGGACCTTCAATCGTGCGAATGAACACTATGCGAATGGACCTCATGCGGATGAGCACCTATGCTACTGGGCTCTCAGTCGCATGACTACCCATGCGACTGGAACCCCAGTCATGCGACTGAACCTCAATCGTGCGACTGAACCCTAATCGCCCTCCAGTCAGCCGTATGGCCTCCAGTCGGTCGCCTAGCCCTAACTGATGCAGAATGCAGTTCATCCCGAACCCAATCTGCCATTTTCGACCTCCAAGCTCATCCAAACCCATTCTAAGCCCAAATCAACCATCCTAAACCTTAGGAATGCATACTACAACACCATTCAAGCACACACAAGCCCAAAAACATACTCCAAACGCATCACATGCAAACACACCCAAATGGGTCAAACACACACACATACAAAAATGGGTTTACTATGTGTTCCAGCCCCAAATCAGTTGAAAACGAGTAAAATAGGGGTCCTAGAACTCACACAATCTACAAGAAGAAGAAGAGCTTCGTGTTGACTCGCTACCCGACGATTTTCGTGCTCGGATCCATCCGAACCAACGTTTTTCTCTGTTTTCTCTCTTCTTTCTCTCTTCTTTCTCATTTTGTTGTGTTTTCACAAGAGTGGGGAGGATGTGGCTGCCCTCCCCCTCTTAATCTCCCATTTTTACGAATTTTCTCCCGTTTTGGCAAGTTTGGTCCCCCGACTTTAGACTTTATTTCTTTTTCTTATTTCGTCGGCTTCAAAGAAAAATATCCGGGTGTTACATGTGTATAATGGCTGGGGTGAAGTGGTGGGAAAAGTCTGTGTAAATCTAACTTTTAATCTGTAACGATCTTAGCCTATCGTCTCTAAAGATGTAGCAGTTAGATTAATATGTTTTGTAATAGGGTTATATTAAATTTTGTGTACTAACGCTAATGTAACCCGAAGTGGTATGAAAATATGTTAATGTATTATGTCTTTATGTGTTGTTTGTTAATTTTCTGATCAATGCGTTCTCAGCAAGCTAGTCACATCTAAAGCATTTCACGCTTCCGCCGGGATGTGACAGTTTGGTATGAGAGCCATTGGTTATAGAGAATTAGGTATTATAAATACCTAGACTATAACCATAAGGTCGTATAATAATAAAATTGTCAGCATGTTTTAGAAATATATACATACATATTATGTGCATATATGAATCTTTGGTAAAGATAATTTGTGACTTCATATATACATTTAAATTCAATGTGCAACCAAATTAAAGAATGGAATTCGTTCTTATGATACATCTATATGATAAGTGAAGTATTTGATGAAATTATTTGACTAAATGTTTTAGTAAAAATTATAAAAAGAACTTTGCAGCTATGAGTGCTTATAAATCAGACGGTCACCGTAGCGAAACTGACCCCTCGGAGAGATCAGACCATAGCGATCTTAAGGAGACAACACCTGAACCAGAACCTTAGAATAATAAGGAAACTTTCTAACCTGAGCTTAAGATTAACCCTAAACCAAAGTTTTATGTTCGACACACACCAAAAACAGTCGGAGGTTATACAATTAAAACCCCCCAGGAAAAAGATACGACGTGGTGACAGATTTATGGTTAAGGAAGGAGAAAACTTGGAAATACAAAATTTTGATGACAAGGAAACTAAAAGGCAAAAGCAGGATAAGTATCAGATAGAGACTGCCCAACAGACCCTTAAAAAGCTCAAGAAAATACAACAAGGAATCCGGAAGATCTAGAAGGATGTTAAGAAATTAAAGACACCCAAGAAAACTATCTTTACAAGGATATGGAACTGGATTTGCGAAAATTAGAAATTATTTCCAAAATCTAACATGTCAAAATATAAGAATAAGAACTTAATGATATATATCTTTTGTGTTTGAAATCATTATCTGTTATGTGTTAGAAAAAATTACACTAAAATTATAAATTCTTACCTTTTAATGTCGATCATAATTAACTATAGTGAAATCATGCCACCGAAAAGAAACACTCAGCCCGTATGAAGAACGGAGCGACTTGGACAACCCAGAACCAGACTTGGAGAGGAAACTCCTGTGAACAATAGTACAAATGAGAACGACAGGATTTCTCAATTGGTAACTCAACAAATAGAAGCTGCAATACCTACATTGATAGCTCAGCTACAACAGATTCTGAACTTTAGAGATACATCACACAGAAATGAAGAACCAGAAGATGTCAATACAGGGGAACGACAAGAGGAGGAAATTATAAATAGAAACCTTTATGTCATGCAAACCCCGAGAATTTGATGGAAAAGGAGGAGCAATACAAGCTCTGCGCTGGTTGGATGAGATAGAATCGGTGTTAGAAATCAGTAATTGTGCCGACAACTACAAAACACTGTTTGCCTCACATTCAGTTAAAGGAGAGGCACAATCCTGGTGGAAAATGGAAATGCAAACAAAAGGAAGGCATGCCATAAACAGGATGAGCTGGGAAGAATTCAGGAATGTGGTGATTGAAGAATATTGTCCTTATAATAAAATAGAAAAATTAGAAACTGAGTTCTTGGAATTAGAAATGAAAGGAGCAGCACATTGAGAATATACTGATAGGTATAATGAACTCTTTAGATTATTACCACATCTGGTAACCCCCGAAGCTAAAAGAATAGGAAGATATATTTGGGGATTAGTATAAAAAATAAGAGGATTAGTGAAATCTGCAATGCCCAAGACTTTTCAAGATGCAGTAAGTCTATCAGGGAGTCTAACTGATGAAATAATAAGAAATGGATCTTTAAGTAATCCAAAAATAGGGGAAAAAGGAAATGGAATGACAATCATGCGGTAGGGAAAGTTGGAGGAAACCCCCAGAAAAGATTACCCTGACAACCATAAAGGAATTTCTTAGGAGTAGCGCGAGAAAAGAAACCACAGACGGAGGGTCAGCCATGGTGCAATACCTGTCAAAGATATCACCATGGAAAATGTATAATGGTAATTTGTTATAATTGTAAAAAGAAGGGACATATATCCCGAGACTGTAAGAGCCCCACCAACCGTTAACGAGTCTGTTATAAGTGTGGAAAGGAAAATCACTTTTGTAATAATGTCCATAATTGAAGGGGAAGACTCCAGTCAACCAAAACAACCCCCGTGGTAGGGCTTTCGTAATGCAAGCTGAAGAAGCTCGGCATGAACCGGAAGTAGTAACGGGTACGTTTCTCATTAATAATCAGTACGCAACAGTGTTATTTGATACAGGAGTCACTCGTAGTTTCATTTTAAATACATTTAGACCATTACTTAATCTAACTTTAGAGAAACTAAAGCACAAATATATGATAGAATTAGCTGATGGTAAAATAATTGATGCTTGTGAAATCATTCCTAACTGTACTTTAAACCTAAATGAGTATTGTTTTGATATAGATCTGATTTCTATTGAACTAGAAGGTTTTGATATAGTTGTGGGTATGGATTGGTTAAGTAAGAAACAGGATGAAATTGTGTGTGGTAAAATGATGATAAAAATTCCTTTGGTTAAGGAAAATAGAACACTGTTTATATGGAGAAAAACCTACGGCTGCTATGAAAGTAATTTCTTGTGAGAAAGCACAAAAATGTTTAAGAAAGAAATGCTTAGCTTTCCTGGCCCATATAGTTGATACAATAGTAGATAAAATAAATATAGAAAGTGTTCCGATTATCAGCGGTTTGCCACCCCCTCGTCAAGTAGAATTTACAATAGATTAATACCAGGGACAGTCCCAATTGCTAAAGCACCATATCGTTTAGCACAAACTGAAATGAAAGAACTGATGAATCAATTATAGGAATTGTTAGATAAAGGATTTATATGCCCTAGTGTATCATCCTAGGGAGCACCAGTTCTATTTGTTAAAAAGAAAGATATAACTTTTAAAATGTGCATAGATTATAGGGAAATCAATAAAGTCACCATAGAGAATAGATATCCTCTCCCTAGGATTGATGATTTATTTGATCAATTGCAAGGATCTAGTTATTTTTCCAAAATAGACTTAAGATCTGGATATAATCAGATAAGAGTACAGGAAGAAGATATACCAAAGACTGCATTTAGGACTAGGTATGGCCATATTGAATTTCTTGTAATGCCATTTGGGCTAACTAATTCTCCAGCAATATTTATGGATTTAATGAATAGAGTATACAAAGGTTATTTAGATAAATTTGTCATAGTCTTCATAGATGACATCTTGATCTATTCTAAAAATAAGGAAGATCATGAACAACACTTAAGGTTAACCTTGGAATTACTATGAAAAGAAAAATTGTATGCAAAATTTTCAAAATGTGAGAAAAAGGGAAGTACAATTCTTAGGACACGTAGTTAACCAAGATAGAATTCAAGTTGATCCAGCAAATATTGAAGTAGTAAAGAAGTAAGAGATTCCAAAGACACCAACTGAAGTGCGACAATTCCTAGGTTTAGCAGGATATTATAGGAGATTTATAGAAAATTTCTCAAGAATAGCTCAACCTTTGATAGAATTAACCCAGAAAGATAAGAAGTATGTATGGGTAAAAGACAAAATGAGGCATTTGAACTCCTCAAGAATAAGTTGTGTAGTGCTCCTATTCTAGCACTTCCAGAAGGAACAAATAATTTTGTAGTATATTGCGATGCATCACGCCAAGGTTTTGGATGTGTTTTAATGCAATGGGACAAGGTAATTGCATATGCATCTAGACAACTTAAAGGTAGTGAAAAGATCTATACTACACATGATTTAGAATTAGTAGTAGTAGTGTTTGTACTAAAATTTGAAAACATTACGTGTATGGAACTAAGTGTGTAATTTATACGGATCATAAAAGTTTGCAACATATATTTGATCAGAAGATGTTGAATATGAGACAAAGGAGATGGGTAGAGTTATTAAGTGACTATGATTGTGAAATCAAGTATCACCCTGGAAAAGCAAACGTAGTAGCTGATGCTTTAAGTAGAAAGGAAAGAATTAAACCAGTACGAGTTCGTGCTATGAGAATGGAAATACATTCGGATTTGTTAAATCAAATTCAGGAGGCCCAATAAAAAGATAGGTTGAAGATAAAAGGACAAATAAAATATTTGAAAGAAAAGACAGATGTAATCCAGAAATTCAAGGGAAGAATTTGGGTGCCAGATAATACCATGCTTAGAAGAATTATTCTACAAGAAGCACATAAGTCAAGGTATTCTGTACATCCAGGAAATGACAAAATGAACAAACACTTGAAAAGCCAATACTGGTGGCCAGGTATGAAGAAATCCGTCAGAAAATTTGTAGAAAAGTTTGATACCTGTTCAAGAGTAAAGGCTGAATATCAAAAACCCTTAGGATATTTGCAACAACCATAAATTCTAGAATGAAAATGGGATCAGATTACCATGGATTTTTTTAACCAAACTACCAAGAACTTCAAGTGGATATGACACAATTTGGATTATAGTAGATAGATTAACCAAATCAGCACTTTTATGCCAACTAGGGAAGACTATAAGAAGGAAATTTTATCCAGGTATGGAATACCCATTTCAATTATATCAGACAGAGATAGTAGATTCACATCTAGATTTTGGCAAACTTTACAAAAAGCCTTAGGAACTCAGATAAGCTTAAGTACAACACACCATCCACAAATAGTCGGACAGAGTGAGAAAATAATTCAAACATTAGAAGATATGTTGCAAGCTTGAGTATTGGGCTTTGGTGGTAATTGGGATATAAACTTACCTTTAATAGAATTTTCCTATAATGATAGTTACCATGCAAGTATTGGAACGACCCCGTTTGAAGCCTTGTATGGAAGAAAGTGTAGATCACCTTTGTGTTGGAATGAAATAGGAGATAGACAACTTACAGGCCCTGAACTGATACAAGAAACATCTGATAAGATCACTGAGATTAAAAATAAATTGAAAGCAGCATGTGATCGACAAAAAAGTTATGCCAATAAACGAAGGAAGCCATTAGAATTTCTAGTCGGAGATAAAGTCTATCTAAAAGTGTCACCCACAAAAGGAATCATCCGATTTGGAAAGTGGAGTAAGTTAAACCCTAGGTATGTTGGCCCATTTGAAGTCACTGATAGGATTGGTCCTGTAGCATATAAGTTAGATTTACCTCAAGAATTAAGTGAAGTACACAACACTTTTCACGTATCCAACCTAAATAAATGTCTAACAGATGAGACATTAAAAGTGCCAATTCAAGAAGTCTAGATAGGATAAGAAACTCCATTTTATGAAAAAACCAATAGCCATCATAGACAAGGAAGTAAAAAGGTCAAGAAGGAATAAAATCCCCATAGTAAAAATTAAATGGAATGCAAAAATACATGGGAAAGAGAAGATGAAATCAAGAGGAAATATCCCCACTTATTTGAAGTCAGTAACCAGATAAGTCCTTCTAAACCCTAGGAATTACTCTCCATTAAATTTCAGGACAAAATTATTTTTACGGGGGGAGAATGTGACAACCCTAAAATTAAGGTTAGACAAATTAACCTTTAAATAAAGATACTTATACGTATTACCCATTATTTGACTAACCCTTTAATGAAGTATATATGTTTTAGTGTGTATATATATATATATGTGGTACGTATTCATGCTTGCATGCATGCATGGAACTTACGTATGCATGGATTCAAATGTATAAACTTCTCATTATTTAATTAGTTATCTCAACGTTATAACACCATTCATATTATACAACCCAACTAAACACCACAATATAAAGAAAATACCAAATATAACTTAGCACCAAAAATAAAACTAAGTAAATCTTAAACACCTAAACATTAACTAAGCTACATGTCTCGGTTCATTGTGGAACTAAGCCACCCGATTAAGCTCTAAAACTAAATCATTAACTTCTCCTAAACTCGACTCACTTAAGGTATTAAAGATTAAACAACTAATTAACCTAACTAACAATAACTTAATACTTAAGAATGTCATTAGCAAGAGATCATGACACCTTGCACCTTAGACACTAATCACTCTTCCAAACTTGACACATAGCATGCCTAAATAAGCCACCTAAATCTACAATACACCAACACATCATTCTAGAGTTAGATGTGGTGATTACCTACATTTAATGGCTCGATCGAGGAACACCATAACACCACCACCCCATCGACCACAACCCACACAACCGCCACCATCACTCTCGGTTCAACCTCCCTACCCCTTGGTTTACAAATCACAACCATTACCGCCATCTTCTACTCTCTCTCGGTTACCATAACAAACACAAACCACCACCTAAAGCTCTATATGCTCATCAACTCTAAACCAACATACTTATGATCTAACCTTCAAAGCTCACGACCAACCACTGCAAGTGAAGCATCAAGAACTTAAGCATCGATTTTCTAAACTCTTTTTCTACTCCAAACCAGGTTTGATTCTCAAAATCCTATGGTTAGCAAGTTAAGAAGTTTATGTATGTGTTAAACATACATATGTAACCAACCTTTATGAATTACAAATCATCAAAGTTTTGTATAAACAATATGTAAACTTGATTTCAATCAAAAAATTGTAAGAAAAGTTCAAGAACCTGGATAAATATTAAAAACCAAGGATTTAAACAAAGATATTATAAATAAAGGGTTGAAATCATGTGTAGTCTTGATAAATTCGATTTATTACATAAATGACTATGATTATGGGAATAAAAACTGAAAACTTGTTAGAAATATTATGAAATAACATTCCGCAAATTTTGGTATGATTATGTTAAGTAAATTTATTTATATAATTTATTTAAATTAATAAAAGAAAATTATCAACTGGAAGATCTGAACTTGTTAAAGAGCTGGAAAAATTTATGACAATTCTTATATTTTATAAGTATTTTAGAATAAATTTTCTGATTTAATTTTCATATATGCCTGAATTATACATTTTAGAAGGTTATGTAATTCGGAAATTCGGAAAAATATCTATACAGTAAGATAAATCATAAAAACTTCACATAAATTACAATATGATGATATTTATAATATGTGTAAATTTAGTATGTTTGGGAAATATATAAACTTTTTTTCTGAATTTTCAAAATTTTGAAAAAATCACAGTAAATTATCTACACTGAAATATTGATATAAAAATTTATGAGATACTATGAACTATTAGCTAAAAATCATGGAAAATTTTGGGAATTTATTATTTAAAATAGCTATTTTTTCCAATTTATGATAAGTTTGTATTAATTGTAGAAAAATATCCGAAATTAGTTATTAGTTGAAATTTTTATATCATTATTGGTATTTTCTGATGATGTCGCTATTAAGCTTTTAAAATTTTTATGTAATCATAGTTACTATTTTAAAATTTGTAACTGAGCTGCTGAAAATTTTAAAGAAATTTCTTTTCTAACTTATAATTAATTTTATAGGTTATCGTTGGAATTGAGGTGAGACTCATAGCCCTATTTTGTATCTATAAGTTTTTGGGGGGAAAAGCAGACTGTTTTGACTGATGCATAAGATATTAAAAATTTACTGTCAGTTATGTTAACAACCATTAATTCGGATGTGCAACCGTTAGGTAATATAGGTAGCGCTACTTAGAAAATTATTTCCTGCACTAACAGGATGAGTGTTGTGATGCTATATTATCTGATTTTTGTGATTTATATTTGACAGTTATGAATCACCTATGTTATAAGTAGGTTTCGTTGTTATTTTGCATCAGTTTATGTATTTTGTTCAGGAAATAAACCTATGATCTCACTAACTTTATGTTGCCTATTTTGAGTATTCTTTTTCAGGAAATCATTATGTCTAACAACATTATGTTCTCATTTGGTGTGTAAAATGGCTGGGGTAAAGTGGTAGGAAAAGTCTGTGTAAATCTAACTATTAATCTGTACGATCTTAGCCTATCGGTGGACGCTCACTTCCATCGTCTCTGAAGATGTAGAAGTTAGATTAATATGTTTTGTAATAGGGTTATATTAAATTTTGTGTACTAACGCTAATGTAACCCGAACTGGTATTAAAATATGTTAATGTATTATGTCTTTATGTGTTGTTTGTTAATTTTCTGATCAATGCGTTCTAAACAAGCTAGTCACATCTAAAGCATTTCACACTTTCACCAGGATGTGACATAGGATTACTTTCCATCCTAGCATATAGTGAAGTGGCTTTAGCTCCCATTGTGTTTAAATAAGTTGCAACTCTTTGTTTGTCATCCATCTCATATGATTTGATTATAGAAATCAGATCACTTAAAGACAAGGTAAATGGATCTATGGTTCTTTTGATTGTAGCGCAGTTGTTGTTCTAACTGTAAGGTAATAAATTTAATAGTTTCTTGTCGATAGCTATATCCTCCGATCATATTCCTACACTCTTCATCTTAGTGATCAGTTTTATAAATCTTTTATGCTTCCAATGTCTCACCCAGTACATGGTTGAACATATTGAACTCTTGATTCAACATATCTTTTCAACTTTCCTCATGTCTTTGTTTCCATGTTCTATGTTCCTCCATAGCATCCTATAAAACTTTAGCTCATCTTAACTCTTTAAATTTTCTAGATATCTTAGAAGTAAGTGCCATAGTGATTGTTGTATAAGATTTGTCATCAAGTTCAAGCTTTTTCATATCCTCTTCATCCCACAGATGTTCAGGTTTAGGAACCTACTCTCCTTTGTCATTGTAATACACAGGAATATATGGTCCATATTTGATTGACCGCAAAATTCTTGGCTCGGTGTATATTACATGGTTCTCAAACCTGTAAACCCAATCTGAATAATCATCTTCCCTGAGAAGCCTTGAAAGTTTGGTGCTTGTGCCAATTTCATTATCAAGGTTTAATGTAGTAGTAATATTCTTTAGATTTGCCATTCTTGAAACTCAGGAGTCAAACTTTCAGAAATTCTTAAAAAACTTAAGTTCTCGCACGAACAAAAACTTCAAAACTTTTTGCGTGAACTGTTCGTAGAAACTTTTAGAGCAGAAAGATTTATAAGTAACTTTTGTGAATTGTTGAGGTCCTCGCATGAATGTAATCTTTTCTAACAAACTTTTGCAACTTGTGTAACACCCGTATTTTGAAGGGAATAAGAGAATAAAAGAGAAAGAAAAAGAAGGAAATGAAAGTCAACCCAAAGTTGAGGGGTCAAAAGTGTCAAAAGGACAAAAAGTAATAAAAGTTGGTGAAAAAGGTGGTATGGCCGCTCATTTCGGCCTGCACAACACTTTTCATTCGGAAGTCTATAGAGAGAAAGAGCAGAATTGAGTTTTTGAAGAAGAACAAGAAGAAAAACCGGATTTAAGGTATAATTTAGTGTTTTTAAGTTGTTCTTGGATAGATTTAGCCTCGGTTACATGCTCTTATGTGTATATGTGTTCCGGTTGTATGTTTTGACATGTCTAGGTGTTAAGAAATATTTGAAAGTTCGAGTTCAAAGAGTTTGAGACTCTAAAGCAGCTAAGGTGAGTTTCTAGACCCTATTTTTACATGTTTTATACGATTTTGGGGCTGGAATTACATGTAACATGTTTTTAAAGAATTAAAGTATGAAACCGTATATGCCCATATATGTATGATGATGTTTACGGATGTTTTATGTTATGTTCATGCTTAGTATAGTATGTGTATGCTTAGAACAAGGTAATAAGATGTTTGAGGCTGAAAACGACTTAGAAACATGTTAAACAGGTTGATAATGCGCCTATATAAGGCTCATGCGCCTAAATATTGCCTTAGAAATTTTAAGTGTTGCTCATGCGCCCAAACAGTACCTAATGCGCCTAAGTCCTATGCACCTGAAACCCCATGCGCCCAAATAGTAACCATGCGCCTGAAAATTCCTTAGAAATACAAAGTGTAAGTTCATGCGCCTGAATAATCTTCATGCGCCCAGGATTTTGATCAGGAGCCTAAGTGTTGGGGCTCATGCGCCACCAGTGCCCATGCGCCTAAGTGATCTCATGCGCCTGAAAGGCTCATGCGCCTAAGTGTTAAACTGCTAAGTGTTGGAATGAGGCGCCTGCATAGTTGAAAAGCGCCTAAACAGGGCTCACGCGCCCAAATAGTCCTCATGCGCCCAACCGTTAGAATTTATTACAGAATTTTCGTGGGAGTCTGTGCAGTTAGGGTTTTGACTAGGGTTTAATTAAATGCCCATTTGCATGATTATGCATGATTGTCATATGACCCTTATCATGATTATTATTGTCATTAATTCATTATTATTAACAATATTATTACTATTCTAGTATTGTTAAATACTAGATGTCATTATGTGAAATGTTTATGATCAAACGAAATGTATTATCATTAATAAGTAAAAGATTAATGATTAAGAAAAGTGGAACGTAAATGAATAAGAAAAGGCTTGCAAGCAAATGTATGGAGGTGCACACCCTATGAAGGTGTTAGCTCAACGGTGTGCGGGTTAGCTACCCCGAAGGATGCACACTGGGGTCCAATCTTTGAGATTGACCATATGTATGGGATCCTTGCCGCTTACCCTAGATGACTGGATCAGCTTCGTGGACAATGTTCGTGATTTAATTACCACAGGTCCAGCACCAGCACTCATGCACAATGTTCGGGGTATTGCACATGGCATTGATCCAGAATGAAAGAGGAAAGATAAGTGGTGCATGTACTTGCCCTAGTTGGCTGGATCAGCTTCATGCACAATGTTCGTGATTAATTACCACAGGTCCAGCACCTGCAGTAGTGCACAATGTTCGGGGTATTGTACATGTCACCGAAAGTAATGAACGTACGAATGAATGTAATGAACGTATGGATGAAAGAAATGAACGTACGTACGAATGTAATGAATGCATGAATGAAATTAACGTACGTACGAATGTAATGAATGCATGAATGAAATGAACGTACGAATGAATGTAACGAACGTATGAATGTATGTAACGAAGGTATGAATGAACGTAAGATACGTACGAATGAAAAAAAGAGTTATGAAAGAATGTGAATGTTAATGATGAATAGTACCCGAACGAAAGCTAATGAATGAACGATGAAGATAATAATAATATTATCTATGTGTATGTACGTTGTGTGACCGCATGTGAGCAAAGAACGGTTTAACGAAAGAAAAGTATGTTTTATTATAAAACTAGCACTCACTCAGCAACGCAGACTTTTTATGTGTTTCCAGTTGACAGGTAGCGTTGCTGAGGATGGCGCGAGGCGGCTACTCAGCTCCTTTCGGGAATGGCATTCTTTTGTATAATGCTTTTGTGATGTAATACAATAATAAGTATTTTGTAATTGATTGATGTTGTATTAACTGGCAAAAGCATTTATAGTAATTTGAAAGTAAATTTAATGTTTCTAATGCATGATTTTTATTAAGTTAATGCAAATATATGTTTTATGTGCGATGAATGACCAACTGTGAGGTGCCCGGGAACGGGGCCTTACAAGTTGGTATCAGAGCCAAAGTTTAAATGAATCGGGTAAATTTTCAAAATAAACCTAAACTTAATATGAAAATGGGACGGAAAGGGAAGGGATGCCAATTTGAGTAGCTACTTGCCATCAGGTATTTTCTTAAAGTTAACCGGTATTATGTGCGCATGTTATATGTTTATGTGTTACTGTTAGATTTAGATACTAATGTAGTCAGGACAGGTAATGCTCGGGGTACGAAGAGTAAAGTAAGTGCTAATCACAACTGGCCACTGTAATTAGGGACTTACTATACTTGACATAATCTGAGCTATTCCCTTGAATGACCATGTTGGTGTTTGAATCTTTCAGTGTGTGATATAGGAAATGGCTGGAAAGAAATCTTCCAAGGCTCCTAGAGGCAAAGGTCGACCGCGTGTGACTAGGAGCAGTGCTAAGGCTCCTTAGACGACCCATGAAAACCCTGAGGTTCATGATCGGAGTGAAGGAAATGAGAATGCCAGCCTGAATGCCTCAGCTCGGGAGGCGATTGCTGACGAGGTGCACCAGGTCATGCAGACAGTCTTACCGTCTGTAGTGACTGAAGTCATCCAAGCTGTGAGGAACGAGGAGAGAAAGGAGAAGGAGGAACGTCTGAAGCCTGAGACGGTAGTGTCTGACGAGGAAGAGGATGATGTAGTAGGGGTGACGACCCAGGGGTACAGTTACGGGGCATTCCAAAGGTGCAAGCCCCCAACTTTCGATGACAATGGCAATGCTGCTGCCGCTCACCGCTGGGTGAGGGAGATGGAGGCAGTGTTGGAGATCAGTGAGTGTCGCGAAGATCAAAGGGTGAAGTTCGGGACTCACTCTTTTGTCGACTCGGCATTGTGTTGGTGGGACAATATTGTCCAAGCTGAAAGTTCCAGGGCCATCGGGAAAATGCGATGGAAAGAGTTAAAGAAGCTGGTAATTGAGGAATTCTGTCCTCACAGGGAACTCGACAAGGTCAAGAGGGAGTTCCTACAACTCGAGGCGGGAACCATGACCCACCAACAGTACACCACCAAAGTTAATGAGATGGAGAGACTGGTGCCAGATCAGGTGACCCCAGTGTCGAAATATTAACCGGTACATTCTGGGACTGCCAGCTGACATTCGCAGGCACCTGATCGCTGCTCGACCGAGCACCTTTAGGTCGGCAGTGGATTTAGCTGGGAGGATCTATGATGAGAGGGAAGCGAGCCGGTGGTGGTGACCGGAATTTGAATGGGAAGCGGTTCGGGCGTGGTGGTTTTACCCCGAACAACAAGAAGATGAGAAAGGATGACCGTAGGGTGGGGTCATCAAGCTTGGGACCCAAAAGGTGTGACAAGTGCAGGAAGGAGCATGGTGGCGAGTGTAGATGGGGGTTGAACGTCTGTTTCAAGTATGGGAAGCCTGGTCATATGGCTAGAGATTGTAGGGGCACGAGGTGCTTCAACTGTGGGAAAAGTGGTCATATGAGTAAAGACTGTAAGAAGCCGAGGGCTGAGGGTTCCGGCGTGAAAAAGACGGGGAATGAAGGACCGAGGGCAAGCGCCAGAGCGTTCACTATGACCAGGGAGGAGGCTAGGAAGGATCCCGATGTTGTGTCAGGTACGTTTATAGTAGATCAAACTCTTGCTTCAGTGTTATTTGATTCTGGTGCTAGTAGGAGTTTTATTTCTGCTATTTTCTGTGCTAAACTGCCTGTTAGTAGTAAGTGCATTGATGCGCCCATTGACGTAGAGACTGCTATTGGTAAGTCCACTAGAGTTACGGATGTGATAGAGGACTGCACCATAGAATTAGAAGGTCATAGGTTTGCTGCTAAGTTAAATGTAATGCCCCTAGGTGGATTTGATATAGTACTAGGGATGGATTGGTTAGCAACCTATGAAGCGAACATCATGTGTCAAAAGAAGATGATTAGACTGAAGGCTCCTGACAGAAGTCCGGTGACAATATATGGCGATCGGGTTACGATGATTCCGAAAGTGATTTCGATGGCGGTGGCAGGAAAGTGTATGAGGCGTGGGTGCAGCGCCTACTTATGTTATGTACAAGATGTGGAAACGCCAACACCACAACTATCCGATGTTCCGGTTGTGTGTGATTTTCCAGACGTGTTCCCGGAAGACCTATCAGGTGTGCCACCAGACCGTGAAATCGAATTTCAAATTGACTTGATACCCGGTGCCCAACCTGTCGCTAAGGCACCGTATCGGTTGGCTCTGACTGAGATGAAGGAGTTAATGGAACAACTGCAAGAGTTGCTTGATAAGGATTTTATCAGGCCGAGTATCTCTCCTTGGGGTGCTCCGGTCTTATTCGTGAAGAAGAAGGACGGTAGCATGAGAATGTGTATCGACTACCGCGAGTTGAATAAGCTAACGGTAAAGAATCGGTATCCGTTACCAAGGATCGACGACTTGTTCGATCAGCTCCAGGGTGCCAGTTGGTTCTCAAGGATAGATCTTCGATCTGGCTACCATAAGTTGAATGTGAAAGAGCACTACATTCCTAAAACAGCTTTTTGTACGCGTTATGGACACTATGAGTTTCTCGTTATGTCCTTTGGTTAACCAACGCGCCAGCTGCTTTTATGAATTTGATGAATCGAGTGTGTCGGCCGATGTTAGATAAATCAGTGATCGTGTTTATCGATGATATCTTATTTATTCAAGGAGCGAAGAAGAGCATGCCGGTCACATTCGGGAAGTGCTGGAGACTTTGAGAAAGGAGAAACTGTATGCTAAGTTCTCCAAGTGTGCTTTTTGGTTACACGAGGTACAATTTCTGGGTCACGTGGTAAATGCTGAGGGAATCATGGTGGACCCAGCAAAGGTTGAGGCTGTGATGCAATGGAAGTCTCCTAAGACGCCATCCGAGATTCGTAGCTTCTTGGGATTGTCCGGCTACTACCGGAGGTTTATTCAAGACTTTTCCAAGATAGCCTTGCCTTTGACAAAATTGACTCGCAAGGACGTGAAGTTCGTATGGGGTCAAGAACAGGAGGATGCCTTTGAGGAGTTGAAGACGAGACTAACACAAGCTCCTGTCTTGACATTGCCCGAGGGAAATGAAGACTTAGTGGTCTATTCAGATGCATCTTATTCGGGGCTAGGATGCGTGTTAATGCAACGCGGAAGGGTAATAGCTTATGCATCTCGGCAACTAAAGACCCACGAAGTCAACTATCCCACGCACAATCTAGAACTAGCTGCGGTGGTTTTCGCATTGAAGATTTGGCGGCACTATCTATACGGGACGAAGTGCACAATCTTCACCGACCACAAGAGCTTGAAGTACTTCTTCGAGTAGAAGGATTTGAATATGAGGCAGAGGTGATGTTTGGAGCTCATAAAGGATTATGATTGTGAGATCCATTATCATCCGGGCAAAGCCAACGTGGTGGCGGATGCCCTTAGCCGAAAGGAAAGGCCCGAGCCGATCCGGGTGAAGGCTTATCAGCTAATTATGACCTCTGACGTGATGACACAGGTTAAGGAGTTTCAAGACGAGGCTTTGAAAGAAGATCGTCTTAACTCCGAAAGGATGAGAGGTCTAGTTACGGAATTGGGTGAGAACACTCTTGGTGTTAAGACCCGATTCGGATGAATGTGGATTCCTCGATACGGGGATCTACGTGGAAAGATCATGGACGAGGCCCATAAGACTCGATACTCCATTCATCCCGGTGCGACCAAGATGTACCATGACATGAAGAAAGATTATTGGTGGCCGGGGATGAAATGCGACGTAGCGGAGTATGTGAGTAAATGCCTTACCTGTTTGCAGGTGAAGGAGGAACATCAGAAGCCGTACGGGAAAATCCAACCATTGGATATACCCGAGTGGAAGTGGGAGCACATCACCATGGACTTCATCATGAAGTTGCCACGTACCCCGAAGGGGTATGATGCTATATGAGTGATAGTTGATCGCTTGACGAAGAGTGCTCACTTCCTACCAATCCGAGAGACGTATTCTTCTAAGAGACTCGCGGATCTACTCATCAGGGAGATTGTGGCTCGTCATGGTGTGCCGGTATCGATTGTGTCTGATCGTGACACCCGGTTTACCTCCGAATTCTAGAAGAAATTCCACGATGCCCTGGGGACGAGGTTACACATTAGCACAGCTTATCATCCCCAAACTGTTGGTCAGTCGGAAAGGACCATTCAGACATTGGAGAACATGCTTCGGGCATGTGTGATTAATTTTGCGGGAAGTTGGGATGACCACCTACCGTTAGGTGAATTCTCGTACAACAACAGCTATCATGCCAGCATTGGTATGCCACCTTATGAGATGCTATACGGTAGGAGATGCAGGACACCCGCTTGTTGGGGTGATATTGGTCAGAAGGAATTAGGGAGCGTCGAAGTGATCGAGGCTATGACTGAAAAGCTAGAAAAGATTAAAGCCTTCATGAAGGTAGCCAAGGATAGGCAAAAGTCGTATGCCGATAAGCGGCGTAGACCGATTGAGTTCCAGGCGGGTGACCGAGTCATGTTGAAGGTCTCACCTTGGAAAGGAATCATCCGATTCAGGAAACGAGGTAAGTTAAGCCCAAGATATATAGGACCTTTCCGAATCATCGCACGAGTAGGAGAGGTAGCCTATCGACTTGAATTGGCAGATGAGTTAAGTGGAATTCATCCCACATTCCATGTATCTCATCTGAGAAAGTGCTTAGCTGATGAAGATATGATTGTTCCACTAGAGGATATTGAAGTAGACGAACGGCTCAATTACGTAGAGCAACCAGTGGCGATCATTGATCGTAAGGAGAAGAGGTTAAGGAATAAAGTGGTTCCTCTTGTGCGTGTACAGTGGAAGCACAGGAAGGGATCCGAGTATACGTGGGAGACTGAAGAGGAGATGAGACAACATCACCCACATCTGTTTGAGGAATAATAGGTTTCGGGGACGAAACCTATATCAGGGGGGTGGACTAGTAACACCCGTATTTTTGAAGGGAATAAGAGAATAAAAGAGAAAGAAAAAGAAGGAAATGAAAGTCAAACCAAAGTTGAGGGGTCAAAAGTGTTAAAAGGATAAAAAGTAATAAAAGTTGGTGAAAAGGTGGTATGGCCGCCCATTTTGGCTGGCACAACACTTTTCATTCAGAAGTCTAGAGAGAGAAAGAGGAGAATTGAGTTTTTGAAGAAGAACAAGAAGAAAAACCGGATTTAAGGTATATTTAGTGTTTTTAAGTTGTTCTTGGCTAGATTTAGCCTCGGTTACATGTTCTTACGTGTATATGTGTTCCGGTTGTATGTTTTGACATGTCTAGGTGTTAAGAAATATTTGAAAGTTCGAGTTCAAAGAGTTTGAGACTCTAAAGCAGCTAAGGTGAGTTTCTAGACCCCATTTTTACATGTTTTATACGATTTTGGGGCTGGAAATACATGTAAATGTTTTTAAATAATTAAAGTATGAAACCGTATATGCCCATGTATGTATGATGATGTTTACGGATGTTTTATATTATGTTCATGCTTAGTATAGTATGTGTATGCTTAGAACAAGGTAATATGATGTTTGGGGCTGAAAACGACTTAGAAACATGTTAAACAGGTTGATAATGCGCCTATATAAGGCTCATATGCCTAAATATTGCCTTAGAAATTTTAAGTGTTACTCGTTCGCCCAAACAGTACCTAATGCGCCTAAGTCCTATGCGCCTGAAACCCCATGCGCCCAAATAGTAACCATGCGCCTGAAATTTCCTTAGAAATACTAAGTCTAAGTTCATACGCCTGAATAGTCTTCATGCGCCCAGGATTTTGATCAGGAGCCTAAGTGTTGGGGCTCATGCGCCCCAACAGTGCCTATGTGCCTAAGTGATCTCATGCGCCTGAAAGGCTCATGCGCCTAAGTGTTAAACTGCTAAGTGTTGGAATGAGGCGCCTGCATAGTTGAAAAGCGCCCAAACAGGGCTCATGCACCCAAATAGTCCTCATGCGCCCAACACTTAGAATTTATTGAAGAATTTTCGTGGGAGTCTGTGCAGATAGGGTTTTGACTAGGGTTTAATTAAATGCCCATTTGCATGATTATGCATGATTGTCATATGAACCTTATCATGATTATTATTGTCATTAATTCACTATTATTAACAATATTATTACTATTCTAGTATTGTTAAATACTAGATGTCATTATATGAAATGTTTATGATCAAACGAAAAGTATTATCATTAATAAGTAAAAGATTAATGATGAAGAAAAGTGGAACGTAAATGAATAAGAAAAGGCTTGCAAGCAAATGTATGGAGGTGCACACCCTATGAAGGTGTTAGCTCACCGGTGTGCGGGTTAGCTACCCCGAAGGATGCACACTGGTGTCCAATCTTTGAGATTGACCATATGTATGGGATCCTTGCCGCTTACCCTAGGTGACTAGATCATCTTCGTACACAATGTTCGTGATTTAATTACCACAGGTCCAGCACCAGCACTCATGCACAATGTTCGGGGTATAGCACATGGTATTGATGCAGAACGAAAGAGGAAAGATAAGTGGTGCATGTACTTGCCCTAGGTGACTGGATCAGCTTTATGCACAATGTTCATGATTAATTACCACAGGTCCAGCACCAGCAGTAGTGCACAATGTTCAGGGTATTGTACATGTCACCGAAAGTAATGAATGTACGAATGAATGTAATGAACGTATGGATGAAAGAAATGAACGTACGTACGAATGTAATGAATGCATGAATGAAATGAATGTACGTACGAATGTAATGAATGCATGAATGAAATGAACGTACGAATGAATGTAACGAACGTATGAATGTATGTAACGAAGGCATGAATGAACGTAAGATACGTAGAAATGAAAGAAAGAGTTATGAAAGAATGTGAATGTTAATGATGAATAGTACCCGAACGAAAGCTAATGAATGAACGGTGAAGATAATAATAATATTATCTATGTGTACGTACGTTGTGTGACCGCATGTAAGCAAAGAGCGGTTTAACGAAAGAAAAATATGTTTTATTATAAAACACTCACTCAGCAACGCAGACTTTTTATGTGTTTCCAGTTGACAGGTAGCGTTGCTGAGGATGGCGCGAGGCGGCTACTCAGCTCCTTTCAGGAATGGCATTCTTTTGTATAATGCTTTTGTGATGTAATACAACAATAAGTATTTTGTAATTGACTGGCGTTGTATTAACTGACAAAAGCATTTATAGTAATTTGAAAGTAAATTTAACGTTTCCGCTGCATGATTTTTATTAAGTTAATGCAAATATATGTTTTATGTGCGATGAATGATAAACTGTGTGGTGCCTGGGAACGGGGCCTTACAACTTGCTTACTTCTCGCGTGAATTTGAACTTTTTGTGTGCTAACACTAAATTTTCGCACACTCAATTCTATGCAATTTCGAAGCTTAATCTTATCACCAATTTGTCAAAAATTAGGTGATTAAGCTTCAAATTAATGATTTAGGTTCAATTTGATCCAAATTGTCTCTGATTAATTCAATTAAGTTGAATTAAACCATGTAAACATCTTCACTTCATCAATCGAACTTGTTTCAGATCTTGACATCTTTAAATGGATCATAAAATGCAGAATTCAATGCAATCTTCATAGGAAATCAAATTTGTAGCTCAAAAACACTTCAAAATTCTTCAATATTCAATCCAATTGATCTAGAGCACTCATGGCTCTGATACCAATTGTAAGGATCTCCAATGAGAATACAGATTGATCTTGTGAGGAGAATGCGAAATGTAGTCGCTCATGATATAGTAATTGAATGATTAAAAGACAAGAAGAAGAAGAAGTTTCAAGCAACAAATGTAAATAAACTTCAATTTCTATTGCTCTCTGATTCAAATGATTACAAGTTTCACAACCATGATATCTTCATAATTACATCAAAAGCGAAATATTGATACTAAACACAAAAGGTCTCACACGAGAAGTAAGTTCTCTCGCGGATCAAAAATACTCGCGCGACTTAGTTGATCTTCATTATCTTTGTTTGATTTACACCATTGTATGGTTGAACATTGTGTAATAGGGAGATGTTATCAGTCATATGCCTAGAACAACTGCTATCAACGTGTCATAAACTGTCAATAGTTCGCCTTGGTTGTTCCTACATATATTGATGAATTAATCAATTTTAGGAACAAAGGCAAAGGTTGACTTGAGAATAATGTTTTCATCCAAATAGGTAATTACATGTAGACTCATATCATCTTAATCATCAAATTTGTCATTTATTGTATGTGATTTAACCTTCCATTTCATAATCGAAATTTGCAAGTTAGTTTGTTTTTCCTTCAAAGATGAAAGATTTGTTGAAACTCTATGTTTGCTTTCATTAAAACTTTATGATTTAGTAACAACTTTGGATTTGCTTAAGTTGAAAGTCATATCAACAAAATATTTTTTTATTAATATTTTTATGAAACTTGTCTTTTGTAAAGAGTTGTTTTCTATTTTGAAAACAATTATGAAAACGTTGTTTACTTGAAAATTTGTGTTGATAAACGCAATTTCATGTCATATGATTTGATTTGCCACAAATAAAACAACAATTGTTGTGTGTTTTGTTTGAATGTAATAATTCATCCACACTTGTGTGTTCTCTCAAACTGTTTATGATAACCACCAAAGTTATTATAGAATTTAGCTTTCGTATAGCTTTGGAATTTTTCTTTGACTTTGAATTTGGATTTGTAGCCAATGAGGCATGATCATCAGCTTTCTCATTTTGAAAAACCATTGTTTGAAATGGACCAGTCATTGTGTCATTTGAGCTACAAACATCTTGTTTCATAGAGTTAGTATTAATAGGTAGTTGATTTTTAAATAATCAAGAATTCATTTTGTAAAAATATGTTCTTCCTTGTCTATCGTACACTAGAAACAAATATGTTCTTGAAATCCCTTTTCAAATCAGATGATGTCCTAGTCATTTGATTTCTTTTAGACTATTATCACTTAATATTTTTGCTTTTTATTTTTCTTGGTTTGTAAAACATTTTGAACAATCAATTGTAACAATAAAAAAATCAAAATTCCCATTAAGATTAAGTAATTGATTACAATCACATAAATTTTTAAGTAAAAATCTTATTTTTATTTTTCTTAAAATCTAAATCATCATCATTTTCCCATTCTACAATTCCCTTTTCCTTAAATTTTTCTAAACAAATATTATTATACCATATTTTAGTTTTAGTTTTTTGAGATGATCAACAGTTAAAGGAATGTTGACTAAAGTTTTTAAGTCAGATTGTGATTGAAATTCTAGACCATAAATCATATCATCATCTATTATAACAACTGATGAAGGCATACAAGAATAATCGTGACAATTGGGAGGTGTTATTTTGATTAAATCCAGTACCACTTTTTTCTTAATTAATTTATAGTGCCATCTGAGATTTAATTATCCCTTTGACCGAAGAATGTTCAAATTTATCAACTTTAGGTTTAGTAGAATGAGTTCACTATTAAATTTATTAGTTTCAAAATCAAGTTCACCATTTTATTTCGATAACTCCTTATTTGTACATGCTTTGTCATGAAAATCAAGTTGTAATTCTAATTTTTATTTAAAATTCTTTTCATTTAATTTATGTTTTCGAGCATAATATTTAAGTTTTTCAACTTTTAAGATCAAGTTTTCATTGTAAACTTGATATCTCAGTACTTTCTCAACAAATAAATTATTCAGGATTTGCAGTTAATGTTTCACCTTCTCCATTCCCTTCCTTCACCATAAAAGCTTTTAGAATTTCATTTTTGTTCAAACTTCCTTTTATTATACTTGTTGGAGTATTCTCTATAACATCATTTACTTCAAGCTCAACATTTATTAGAGTTGACTCAACAGTATTAGCATTTTTATCTTCCATCTTAAAGTATGCTAGAGTAGTCTCCACAACATTCACAATCTTTTAAGCTTCAACCTCATCAATATGATCTTTCACCTCTTTGAAATAATGTATAGCTTCTTGTTTACTATCTACACTTTCCTCATGCATAAACTCAGACTGAACTGTTCCTTTAAAAGCTTCACCCTCCTCAGCAAACACTCCATCTAGTAGATCACGAGACAAATTCTACAAAAAAGTTTTCTGTTTTCTCTCATGTATCTTCTTTTTTATCTCAGTGAACAATGTTATAGATATCCTTAGATCTAAAATCTCCATATAATCTGACCATTCATATTCTCCATCTGTTTGTGGTATAAGACTTTTTGTTTCTTAAAGATCCTATATTATCATTATTGGTTTCAACTTCCATAGTCATCGTCTTTTTCCCACTTTCAATTGAAGTTGATTTTGGTTCTATAAATTCACTAGCAAAATACCCGGGTTTGTCACAATTATAACATCTTAAACTTGTCTTGTAAAAGCCAATCCTGCTTGATGTATCGACTCCAAACATCTTCTTTCATGTTCTTCTTGCAATTTTTTTGGCATGGTAAGCAACCATTGCCATTTGATATTTAATATCATTCTTTAATATCATCTAGATTTATTTGTTGCAAATCATCCATAAGAACATTGGGTTTACTTGATCTTTCCAACCATGAGAGCTTCATAACTAGACATAAAATTAATGGATAGTGCAAGATGTTCTTGGATGCTTTGTTTTGAAAGGCTTGAAGTGGCAAAATAGGCTTGTTTAATTGGAGGCGAAGGCTGAATGGATGAATACATTTGGGATTATGGCTGAATTAATGAATACTGAGATTGAACGGGAGTATACTTACTAGAATTGGAAACTTGGAATTGAGATAATAGCGTTTCTTATATTGTAGGAACAATTGGACATCCTGATTGCTGTTGCAGGCACATATGAGAATACCCAGTAATTAGGATTACTAGCTGTTATAGCCTATACAGTTATATATTCAGCACCCGTAGAGTTCACATGGTTTGCAACTCGTTGTTTCTCATCCATCTCATATAACTTGATTCTAGATATCAAATCACTAAGTGATAGAGAGGAAAGATCTCTGGTTTTGTCGATGGATGTATGGTTTTTGTTCCAACTATAAGGCAGTGAATTCAGAAGCTTCTTGTTTATAGCTTTATTCTCTAAGGAAATTCCATCATTCTTCATTTTAGTTATCAACTACATGAACCTAGATATTTGAGTTTCTGAGGTTTCATAAATGATATGATTAAACATATTGAATTTCTGATTGAGCATATCTTTCTTACTCTCTTTCTCTCTCATGTCCTTATTTCCCATAATTTGTGATTCCATGGCATCCTATAGAACTTTAGCACCCCTAAAATCTTTAAACTTGTGAGATATTTCAATGGCCGAAGCTATGGTAATAGCAGCGTAAGCTTCATCGTCCAGTTAAAATCTTTTCATATCATCTTCATCCCACAGATGTTTTGGTTTTTGAACCATTTCCTCTTTATAACTCTTATACAAAGATATGTAAGGTCCATATTTGACTGACCTCCATTTTCTGGCTCAGTTTATATGACATGATTCTCCAACTTGTACGTCTAGTCAGCGTAATCATAATCACTTAATAATCTAGGAGGCTTTATGCTAGTATCAATCTTCGTATCAAGACTTAACAAAGTAGAAAGCTTCTTGAAATTTTGGTTGACAGCCAATTCAGAAACTTCAGACTTTTCAAATATAATCAGTTCTTCAAAAATTTCAACTTCTCGCTCAAACAATGCTCAATCACGTGATAACTCTTTGCGAATACTAGAACTTCTAATGTGACGCTTGTTGTAACCGAATTTTGTGATATCTTGAACTTCTCGCGCGAAAAAGAAGAAAGAAGTAACCGTTAAATGCAAGAACTCTACTTATCGTGTGAAAATTTAACTTCTTACGCGAAACACTTAATTTCGCAAGAATTCTTTAGAGCTAATTCGAATCTTTTCACCTTGAATTCAATCACTAACTTGTTCAAAAATGATAATCAAGTTCGATTAATTCAATTAAGATCAATTTTAAGCCTAATTTAACTAATTCAACTCAATTTTAATCATCTTAAGCTTTCATCTCATTCAAAGTCAGATCAACCTTCTTTTAAAATTCTAATGAGAAATAATCAACCAAAATCCTTCTTTATATCGAAATCAAACTTGTAGCTTGAATCTTCTTCCCATCAACTTTGAATTCAATAAAAATCAATCTTGAGCTCCATTTCTCGAATACCAATTATCCAGGAAGAATAACAATAAGATCGATCTTGTACGATAAACACGAAATGAATATATTGTATAAGAAAAGAGATCAAGATGAACACATTGTAAATAAACTTCAATTATATTTCATAGAGCAACTGAATTACAAATGATGAAAATCTCTGGAGTGTTACAAATAACAAAATAAAACAACTATCTATACTAAACAAGTTTTCTCAGGAGAGAACTTTTTCTCGCGCGGCAACAAGTTTTTGCATGGATGCTTCTATCTTTCAAAGCTCGATTTTATTTTTTCGAGCATCTAGGTTTGATCCCCGTATAAACATATTTTACTCAAGTCTTACTTACATATGTATAGATTTTGCATGGACGTCGTTTCTATAAGGAGACGTTTCTATAACTTCTTAGAAACAACTTCATGAAGGAATTGATCTGCCCAAGATACATATTAAATTGATGTGGCTAGTGTGATATGATCCAAGTCGGGTCATACCCAATAACAAGCTTGTCAAACACCAATAGATAATTTATTTGTAGATAAGATCATACAAATAAATAAATGACACCAATTTAGAAAATGGATTTTCTAAATTATTGCTTCTGCAAATGAGCATTATTATGTGAATAATTGTTCATGAGATATTATTTGTTTTTCATTATTTAGTGTTACTAAATGATAACAAATAAAAGGGTGTTTAATTTATAAAGTTTATAAATTAGTTTTTAAACTTTATAAACATGAAATTAATATGTGTTTAGTTATGTATATGTTTTAAAAAGGGTGAGACCCTTTGTGATAAAAGGATCGGCCGCCCAAGAAGTTCAAAGTGGTTCCATTCTTTATTACCTAGAAAACATGCATATTCTCTTAAGCATGCTAAACACCACCCAAGAGAAATTTATTCCTTTTGCATGAACACAAACTCTCTCTCTCAAAACCATCTCTCTTGCTTACGGTTTTTGGAGAAGAAGAAGTGCAAAATCTTTCAGCATTCATAGGAGTAGAAGTGCAGAAAAGTTTCAGCATTCAAAAGGGTTTTGACTTGCTGAAATTTGGTGTCTAAGATTCCTAGCTATCAAAGTGTTTGAAGAAGCTTCGGGTATAGCCTCTTGAGAGCTTCTTCTTTGAAGTTTCAGCCACAAGAACACATCCTTTCATCTCTTTAATCTCGAATTTCTGCAGCTCCAAAGGTTGTGGTTCTTACATTTTATGTTCTTTCATTTGTATGCATTATGTATAAAGATCCATGGGTTGGGGTTGTTTGTTAAAAATGGTTTAACAACTAACTTAATAACATGTTTTAAAATATACATCCGCTGCGTTTTTCATATAAATCAAGTTGTATGAAGCTTTGATAAACATGTTAAAACCCCTACAATGGCATCAAGAGCCACTTATACATATGCATACATGTACTACCTTCTAGTTCACGGTTTTTGTGGTGCTTGACACCAAACATCCGTGAGTTAAGGGCTGGATTTTGACCCCTTATGGTGTTTTAAAGATGCTACTTTATGCATACAAGGATCTTTAAAACTCTAGTTTATTATATGGTTGTTTATGTGTTCTTAACCCACTTGTTCTTGGTTTATGTTGGCCAAAAACATGGGCTACAAGGGGCTGAAAAATCGACTTCTTATGTATGTTTGGATATATTGTTGTTGATTATGCATAACAAAGCATTGACCTTTTGGATTGAATGATTGGTTGTCATGTTATATTCATTTGGGCATGTAATATTTTAATTTTTGTTTCAAGTCTAGTCTTGTAATTTATTTATTCATATGGTTTGTAATAAATAGATTAGGAGTTTATCTTTACTAGAAAAATGTATTAGGATACATATCTTGTAAGGAAGCTCAAGATCAAGACTTGAAGAAAAGATGGACAAAGAGGATTCTTGAAGATATGGTTTCAAGTGGGAGTCCCCTTTGGTCAACCATGTGTCATGATTCTTAACCCTTAGGACATGACCATTTGACACACTTGTTTTGGCTAAACAAGTGTGATCAACTTAGTATGCTTTGTTATGCATATATGACTTGTTTTGTTTATGTTTGGTTGAATGCATATGATGATGTTTGTTTTGAATATTTGGATGTGATTAACAAACCGTCAACTAAAACAAACAATAAACAAGTAATTGGTTCTCAAATCATTAAGCATAAATAGAATGGTTCTATAAAAGGAGTTAATGGTTTGCAAAATAAAATGGGTTTTGTTTAAAAGAACCAATAGGGTACCATATGGTTGAATGCATACAATCATATGGTACATAGACTTTTCTAAACAAGAATTGTGAAATTGTAAATCCCTTTTGATAACAAGTTAAACACCATCCTTTTACACAACACTTAGGTTACTTGCAAACTCTTAGTGGGATAAAGGTCACCTAACCACTTTGAGGGAACTTGTAACTTGAGGTGAGAATACCATGTTTGTGGGATAAAGGTCACCTAACCACTTATGTAGTAAACTCACACGTGTGTGTAAGTAGGACAACTTGATTTGTAAAATATATTGAATGGATCACCTAAAATATGTTTTACAAAAGGTGTTGATGGGATAAACATGCCGTTATAAACATAAGATGTTCAAACGATCCCATACCATTAGAAGTTACAATTGGTTGTAATTGTCATTTATGACTCCCTTGTTTATTTAAATAATGGGATAAAGGTCACCTAACCAATATTTAAATATAACGTTGGATTCTAAAATTTTATTTATTAATGGTCTATGAGACATAAAGGGTATTGATAAATGAAATATAATTATATCAACAATTACTAATGGAACTTTGTAAAATCTTGTAGATGGCCGACAACAACAACGCTAATAATGATGTACCAAACCAAAAAAACCAATCCCTAAGGGCGATCCTTCAAAGGGATCGTCTAACACCTAACAATTTCATGGATTGGTACCGCAACTTGAGAATCGTTCTCAAACAAGAAAAGCGGGCCTACATACTTGATGACCCCATCCCCGATGAACCTGACGAGGAAGATGTGGAAGCGTATAATGATTGGGTTAGATATGTGGAAGACTCCGTCCAAGTCTCTTGCCTAATGTTAGCAAGTATGACACCCGAACTCCAAAAGGAGTATGAGCTCCATGGAGCTTATGACATGATCACTCAGTTGCGGGAAACGTTCCAGCAACAAGCTAGAGTGGAGCGCTACGAAACGGTTCAAGCGCTTAATGCATGTCGGATGGAGGAATCCCAATCAGTTTCATCTTATGTTCTTAAGATGAAAAGCCACATCGACCGCCTTCAAAGGCTGAACTGTCCCGTCTCAAAAGAGTTGGCCACAGATTTGATTCTTAATGGCCTTACTAAAAAGTTTGAGGCATTCGTCATGAACTACAACATGAACGGATGGGACAAGAGCATAAATGAACTTCATTCTATGCTCAAATCAGCTGAGGCGGGAATGGGTAAGAGGGTTTTACCCGTTCTCACCATAAATGAAGGTGGGAGAAAGAGAAGGTCTCTACCCCCTCCTAAGGCAACTGTTGCTAAAGGAAAGGGGCATATTAGGGGAAAGGGGAAGATGGCTGTTAGGGCGCAACCTCCGAAGCCCAAGGAGAAGAAGCAAAAGGTTGCTGTGAACGACCCATGCTTCAAATGTGGTGAGATAGGGCATTGGATGAGAAATTGTCCAGTCTAACTCAAAGAGTTGAGAGAAAAGAGGGATGCGGGGCAAACCTCAGGTATAATTTACATGATACATGTTGAGCTGAATGTTATTTCTTCTAACACATGGGTATTAGATACCGGATGTGGAACTCACATTTGTAATTTGTTGCAGGGGTTCAGAAGAAATGAGCATTATGCAAAAGGGGAAATAAGTCTCTTCATGGGCAATGGTGCAAAGGTTCATGTGGAAGCCCAAGGAGACTACATTTTGAAGCTTCCAAGTGGTTTGGAAGTTATTTTAAATGATGTATTATATGCTCCTAGTTTGACTAGGAACATAATTTCTGTTTCCTGTTTAAGACAATATGATTATTATTTCAAGTTTGTTGACAATGATATTCATGTTTCTTTAAATCATGTATTTTATTTTAAGGCTATACCTTGTAATGGCATTTATGAATTGGTTCATGAAAACACAACATATGATAGCTCTATATACCAAGCAACCACCAAAAGACTCAAATTAGATTTGAGTGATACCTACCTTTGGCATTGTCGTCTTGGTCATATAAACAAGAAACGTATACAAACGCTTTAAAAGAATGGTCTTTTAAAAGCAAATGAATGTGATTAATTTGATGTATGTGAATCTTGTTTACAAGGAAAAATGACTAAGGCACCCTTTAGTGGAACTAACGAAAGGGCGAAAGATTTATTAGGTATCATACATTCGGATGTATGTGGTCCTTTTAAGCTAATGACTAGGAATGGTGAAAGATACTTCATTACCTTTACTGACGATTATAGTCGCTATGGGTATGTGTACTTATTAAGGCACAAGGATGAAGCTTTTGAAATGTTCAAAATCTTCAAGAATGAAGTAGAAAATCAACTAAACAAATCAATTAAAGTTCTCCGTACCGATAGAGGCGGTGAATACCTAAATGATGTTTTTCAAGATCATCTTAGGAGTTGTGGGATTGTCTCACAACTCACTCCACCTGGAACACCACAGCATAATGGTGTGTCTGAGAGGAGGAATCGAACCCTATTGGATATGGTTCGATCTATGATGGCTAGAAGCACATTGCCTCTATCATTTTGGGGTTTCGCTTTGCTCTCCACGGCCCGTATTTTGGATATGGCCCCAACTAAAAAGGTGGAAAAGACACCTTTTGAGATATGGCATGGAAGAGTTCCATCCCTATCATACTTAAGGGTCTGGGGTTGTGAGGCTTATGTTAAGACTCCCACCCCAAACAAATTAGATGTACGATCCACCAAGTGTATCTTTGTTGGATATCCTAGAGATTCTATGGGATATTATTTCTATGATCCACTGGAACAAAAGGTCTTTGTTGCCAGAAAAGGTGAGTTCTTAGAAACAAAGTTCCTTATGGAAGGAACTAGCAGTAGAACAGTGGATCTTGAGGAGGATCAAGATTCACATCCTGATGCACGTTTGGTTGAAGCTAGCACTCAACATGAGGATGTTGAGAGTGATCAAGCGTTTGATCAATACACACAAAACGTTCGCAGAAGTGGTAGAACTAGTAATGCACCTGAAAGATACGGATTTTTCATGGATGGATGCTACGTGGTAGATTCAGATGAACCAACCACATATCATGATGCAGTGTCCAATTTGGATTGTGACAAATGGCTTGAAGCCATGAACGTTGAGATGCAATCCATGTATGACAATCAAGTTTGGGAACTTGTTGTACCACCTCTTAATTCCAAAGTAGTTGGAAGTAAATGGGTTTTTAAGAAGAAAACCGATATGCATGGAAACTTGGATACTTACAAAGCTAGACTTGTAGCAAAGGGTTTCACTCAAACTCAAGGAGTTGATTATGATGAAACTTTCTCACCTGTTGCAATGCTAAAGTCTATAAGGATATTGTTTGCCATAGCTGCTCATTATGACTATGAGATTTGGCAAATGGATGTCAAAACCGTTTTCCTAAATGGATATCTTGAGGAAGATGTCTATATGATTCAGCCTGAAGGTTTTGTCGATCCAAAACATCCTGATAAAGTATGCAAGTTAAAGAAATCAATCTATGGATTGAAGCAAGCATCGAGAAGCTGGAATCACCGTTTTGATGAGGAGATAAAGAAATTTGGCTTCATCAAAAACGCTGATGAGGCTTGTGTGTATAAGAAGTCTAGTGGGAGCATAATAACCTTCCTAGTATTGTATGTTGATGATATACTACTATTTGGAAGTGACATCCCAACCTTGGAAGGTGTAAAAACTTGGCTTGGAAGTTGTTTTTCCATCAAGGATCTTGGTGAAGCTGCCTATATTCTAGTAATAAAGATCTATAGGGATAGATCAAGGCGGCTGATTGGTTTGAATCAAAGTGCATACATTGACAAAATCTTGAAAAGGTTCAAGATGGAAAACTCTAAGAAAGGTAGTGTACCTATTCAAAGAGGGACAATATTGAGTACGACTCAATGTCCAAGCTCAAAGGAGGAGCAAAATAGAATGAAGGCAATCCCATATGCATCTGCTATAGGATCCATCATGTATGCAATGATATGCACTAGACCAGACGTGTCATGCGCTTTAAGCATGACAAGTAGATACCAGCAAAATCCTGGTGATAGTCATTGGATGGCTGTCAAGAACATTCTGAAGTACCTAAGGAGGACTAAGGATATGTTCTTGATCTACGGGTCTAGTGAAGAGGATCTCGTTGTAAAAGGTTACACGGACGCGAGTTTCCAAACCGATCGAGATGATTCACAATCTCAATCAGGGTACATCTTTATTCTGAATGGCGGAGCTGTTTCTTGGAAAAGCTCAAAGCAAGAAGTCGTAGCGTTATCCACTACAGAGTCAGAATACGTCGCCACTTCAATGGCAGCACAGGAAGCTGCATGGCTGAAGAAATTTATAGCCGATCTAGGGGTAGTCCCTTCCATTCAGGATCCCCTAGAGATCTTTTGTGACAACGAGGGTGCGATTGCTCAAATCAAGGAACCTCGTGCTCATCAAAAGACTCGGCACATTGAACGGAGATTCAACTACATAAGGGATGAAGTTGAAAAAGGAAAGATATGTATTCGCAAAGTCCACACTGATAAAAACATTGTGGATCCACTCACAAAGCTCCTTGAAAGGGAAAAGCATGAAGGCCATGCTTGTGCCATGGGACTTAGATATTCAAGTGACTGGGTTTGATGTTGTATTTTATATTTAGATATTGGAACTTATGTTATTTGACTTAATTATATGGTTATAATCTCATTTGTTCTTCTATTTTAGCATGTTTAAATCCGTGAATAAATAAGTTATTCTAAACGTCCGTAGTCGATCATACTTGTGGGAACAATTATGAATGTAAGAATATAATGAAATTGGATTGGTTGATATTCATAAGGTATGAATATAGAGCAAGAGGTTGCTACCAAGGTTCATTGATATCTATGGGATATAGATATTGGACTGACCCGCTCTCAATTATTTCTTCATGGAATCTTTGTGATTAGTCATAAGAGATATTGAGTAAAGGCGAATATCATTGTATCCTCAGACCTGAGATACATATTAGGTCTTGATATTCACCAAGTATTGTACTTTGACTTAGTACTTTGCTGTTCTGAAAAATTGCAGTATATAAGGCTGAGTTCAGGTATGATATGAGGTGATTGTGAGAGACGTATGTAGTCAAGATGGAATTTGTTCCTCTTATTCGTTGAGAGTTAGATGTCTAAGGCCTGTTAAAGTTAAATCATCAGAGAATGACAATTCTGTGTCTCTTGGATTTAACATGACATCTGAAACAAAAGGATAAATGAATCATTCACCTAAATCATATTCAAGTAAGGTACTTGGAAAGGATGATGTTATTGAATGGCACTTAGTCATATACATTAGGGGTAGCAAACCGTTGCTAGGCGTTATTTGCTGCATACATCAATCTTCTATGAATCTTGTGCAAGTGGGAGATTGAAGGAATTGATCTGCCCAAGATACATATTAAATTAATGTGGCTAGTGTGATATGATCCAAGTCGGGTCATACCCAATAACAAGCTTGTCAAACACCAATAGATAATTTATTTGTAGATAAGATCATACAAATAAATAAATGACACCAATTTAGAAAATGGATTTTCTAAATTATTGCTTCTGCAAATGAGCATTATTATGTGAATAATTGTTCATGAGATATTATTTGTTTTTCATTATTTAGTGTTACTAAATGATAACAAATAAAAGGGTGTTTAATTTATAAAGTTTATAAATTAGTTTTTAAACTTTATAAACATGAAATTAATATGTGTTTAGTTATGTATATGTTTTAAAAAGGGTGGGACCCTTTGTGATAAAAGGATCGGCCGCCCAAGAAGTTCAAAGTGGTTCCATTCTTTATTACCTAGAAAACATGCATATTCTCTTAAGCATGCTAAACACCACCCAAGAGAAATTTATTCCTTTTGCATGAACACAAACTCTCTCTCTCAAAACCATCTCTCTTGCTTACGGTTTTTGGAGAAGAAGAAGTGCAAAATCTTTCAGCATTCAAAGGAGTAGAAGTGCAGAAAAGTTTCAGCATTCAAAAGGGTTTTGACTTGCTGAAATTCGGTGTCTAAGATTCCTAGCTATCAAAGTGTTTGAAGAAGCTTCGGGTATAGCCTCTTGAGAGCTTCTTCTTTGAAGTTTCAGCCACAAGAACACATCCTTTCATCTCTTTAATCTCGAATTTCTGCAGCTCCAAAGGTTGTGGTTCTTATATTTTATGTTCTTTCATTTGTATGCATTATGTATAAAGATCCATGGGTTGGGGTTGTTTGTTAAAAATGGTTTAACAACTAACTTAATAACATGTTTTAAAATATACATCCGCTGCGTTTTTCATATAAATCAAGTTGTATGAAGCTTTGATAAACATGTTAAAACCCCCTACACATCATGTGTTTACGTAATGCTTCTAATTTTTCTTATATCCGAATGTTAGCAACTACTTGCATTATGTTTTAAAATTTTGGTGTGATGAATTAGATCATTACTCTTAAATATCTAAATATGTCAATCACTCTTTTCAAGGAAGTTAGAAAAACCTCTTTTCATCTTTGAAGTCTCCTCATCTAATAAAGAGATTTTTCTTATTTAGTGGAACTCATTCTACTACGTATCCTAATATGGTTATATTAGAGAATATTTAAAACTACTTTCAGGCTTATTTTAAGATTTAGAACTGAAAAAAAATCCTTTTGATATGAGTTAGATAATCTTATCAAACAAATTAGAACTACTTTCATTGCTTGGTGTTATCTTATCACTTAAGATTTGTAAGGTAGGGTTTAGATCATAAAACAATTTTGATATCTTAAATTGATTAAATTTATATGACATTTTAACTCATATAATGATCTTAATTTGTTAAATCGAGACTGTTATGTTATAAGCTTATATGTGTATCTTTTTATTTATATATCTAATAGATTTGTTATGATTCATTACATTTTATAGATACTATTAATTCTTAATTCAACTTGGTAATTATATATTATATGGCATACTTATCATAATAAGTTTAATATTTTATTTCAAGTAAAAAAATTCCAATCAATTAATAATCCAAAAAGACAAAATAGAAACATCTTTGTTCTAAATAAAACATAACCAAATGACGTAATAATAAACCTTGAATCCTTAAATTTTACTACAAAGTGATCATCAAGTTTCTTTGGCATTTCTCTTCTTTTTCTTATTTTCTTCCTTTTCTTTTGATATGTGCAAAACAATTGGCATATTATTTAAAAATCTTACTTTTAATACAAAGGAATACTTGTAGTGAATGCTTTAAAATATTCCCTTGCACTGGCACCTCGGTTTGGCAGTCTGCTTCTTGGTTTCATAGATAGCTATGCCCTCGTATACGATGATAGGGGATTATAACAATGTGGAATAGTGGCGGTCCAATGATCGGGTGATAACGGAAACAAAGTAAAGGAGGAGCGGCACAGTGGCGCGAAGGAGGATGTGTGGTTTGCTGTAGAAGATAAATCAAGGCTCGGCAAAACAAACTATGCGAAATCCTGATCTGTGCGAAAAGAGAAGTCACGCGAGAAGCAGCCTGTGCGAAAGCTTCTGTCACGCGCAAGTCACTTCCACGCGAGAAACAGAAGTCACGCGAGAAACACACCATGCGAGAAAGGAATCCATGTGAAAGACAAAGCCGCGCGAAAAGCATCTCGCGCGAGAACTCAATGTTTAGTATAAATAGCTTGTTTTCGTTTTTGTAATTAAGCTTTTCGTTCATTATATCATTTTGTACTGTGCGAAATCGCACAAGACCTGTAATAGGTTTCTGTTCATCAATTCAATATCATTTTGAGTTCAAATTGATTCTTCTTCTACTCCAATCTTGTTTATATTCCGCGTTCACAAGATTGAGATCGTGTGTTATTGTTTCTGGGAGAATTTCAAGGTTTTACAATTGGTATCAGAGCATTAGGCTCTTGAACCACGATTTGGAAGAGAATTGGATTGAGTTTTACTCATATTTGAAGAAATTCATCTTTGATAACTTTAGATTCTGATATGGAGATGTTATTATGCTCGATTTTGGAGGATTTGGACTGATTTGGACCGATTTTAACTGAATTAGTGGACTTTAAGTAAATTTTAATCAAAATTAAGCATAAAATTGAATTAAATTCATTAAAATTGGATTAAAATGGGTTTAATCAGACATTTTAATTGATTTGGAGGTGGTTCTCGCTTGATCGAACAGTTGGAGATTAGATTCTGCTCGAAAATTGACAATTTTCGCTCAATCTGTAAGTTTTCGCGTGCGAAAACAGGGTGTTTTCGCTCAGTTAGGTATTTCACCTTTTTGTGCAATTCGCGTGAAAAGGTAATTTTGGAAATTCGCACGAACAGCTCCATCGCGCGCGAAAACTCTATCCGCGCGAAATTGGTTTTCGCACGAGTTCTTATTTCGCACGAAATCTGAGTTTTGCCTTTCTGATCAATATGGCTTCAACAACACCGAATTTGAAGCATCTTACTGCTTCACTTCATCTCGACACGGAAATTGGTACTGGTAACAAGCCACCGAGGCTTCTCTGTGAAGATGATTATTCTGATTGGGCTTTCCGATTTGAGAGATATGTTATTTACACGGAACCGAAGATGTGGAGATCAATCCAGTATGGTCCTTACATTCCGTTGTATAAAAATGATAAAGGAGAGATGGTTCAGAAACCTGAACATTTGTGGGATGAAGATGACATCAAGAGGTTGGAACTTGATGATAAAGCTTATGCTGCCATCACTATGGCATTAACAACTGAAATTTCACAAAAGTTTCAAGAGTTCAGGGGTGCTAAAGTACTATGGGATGCTTTGGAGTCTCAGATTATGGGCAACAAAGACATGAGAGAGAGCAAAAAGGATATGTTGAATCAAGAATTCAACATGTTCAATCATATTGTTAGTGAAGAGCTGGAAGTTCAGATGGCCAGGTTTGTTAGACTGGTAACAAAGATGAAGAGTGCGGGTATTACTCTGGAACCCATCACCGTGAACAAGAAGTTGCTCAATTAACTTCCATACAGTTGGAATAACAACTGTACTTTGATAAAGAGAACCAAAGACTTGTATACTCTTCAGTTGACTGATCTCATTTCAACTATCAAGTCTTATGCTATGGATGATAAGCAGCGAGCTGCTAATCATCTCAGTTCTCTGGGTGCTGAAGGAACTGCTCTCTATGCAAAGATGGCTAGTAATCCGAATTACTATGTCAGTTATACACAAATGTGCCAGCAACAACAATCTGGAAGTGCAGCATCTTCTTTTATACAACCAGCAATAAACCATCAAGTTCATGTTCCAGCTGCTCAACACTATTCCCCATCATCCATCAACAAGTCTCTCAATCTCAAGATTCTCAGAGTGGTCAACATGCTTATGTTGCTACCACTAGTCCATCAAAGCAAACTGTTCAGATTGCTGAGGAGCGTCTTGCTTTGTTCACCACTTTCATGTCAAGTTATGAAGCTTTCATGGCCGGAAGACTTACTGCTCCAAATGTATTGGTTGATGATCTTCAACAAGTCAATCCTGATGATGTTGAAGAGAAGGATATCAAATATCAAATGGCCATGGTTGTTTACAGGGCTAAGAACTTTGCCAGACGAACTGGGAGGAAAATGTTTGGCGTTAACAACTCTAGCAAAATTGGTTTCGACAAGTCTAACCTGAGGTGTTACAACTGTCACAAACCAGGTCATTTCGCCAGAGAGTGTACTGAACCAAAGACTGGTCAAACTGAAGGCCCCAAGAAGATGGTGACTGTGGAGATAGAGCCAAAGAAAGACAAAGCAAGTACTTCTGGTGGTACTAAAGCATTAGTTTCTCAAACCAATGCTGAATATGATTGGTCGGATCAAATGGAAGCCCTTGATCTACATTTGTCTACTGCCTTTATCGCAAAGATTGTTCCAGAACCAGAAGAAGAAGAGAATCTGTTTGCTGAATTTGTGTCTGATGATCTGTTGGAGGGTTTGTTTGCTACAGTGGAGAAAGTGAATACTGAAGGAGAAGTTAAGAAAGTTGAAGAAAAGGAGACAGTTGAGAAGGAAGATCAGGTTGAGAAGGTTGCTGAAGAAGAAAGTGTGATTGATGAGTACACTGTCGAGCCTCCAGTCAAAAGCCCATGTGTTGATCAAAAGACCGTTGATGTTGCTCCAGTGGAAGAACCAGCTGCTGAATTAAAAGCATTCATGGTCAAGAAGGAAGAAAAGGCTGAAAGGGAAACTTCTGAACCCAAGGTATGTGATGGTTTGTGCAAAAATTCATGTGTTGAGAAAGTTCAAAAATACAGAGTTCATAATGAGAGCCTGATAATGGAAGTTGAGAAACTTCAGTATCAAGCTTGCAAACACAAGTCAAATGAAAAGATTTTTAAAGAAAAACTTGAAGGTTTAAACAAAACAATATATAATTTAAAATTAAATCTTCATGATAAAGAATGTACCAATAATGACTTGACAAATAGAAATAATGAACTCGCTTTAGAAATTAATAGACTTGACAGTGAATTAGCCACGGCTAAATTGACTGTTGAGAAATTTGAACTTTCATCAACAATGGTTGAAGGAATAATCAAGTCACAAATGACTCAGAAGATCAAAGGAGGAAAATGTGGTGTTGGATTTTCTAACATTGCTCCTCCAATTAATCATGATTATTCATGTTTACCTTCGGCTGATAACATTTGTGATTCTGATATGGTCTATGGGATTGGTTTCTCTCCATCTCAAGATGTAAAACCTTCAGTCAAAGTAAATTTATCTGTTGATCCTATCATAGTACCCAAATCTAAACAATCAACTGAAAACTTTTGTGCAGATAAATTGAAGGTGGATGGGTTGGTTGAAGAATGGGAGAGTGATAGTGAAGGAGAAAATGAGAGAGAAAATTTGAAAAATAAGAATGTAAAAGTTTTTCAATCTGATTGTAAACAAATGTTGTATGGAAATGAAAAGTTGGTTAATTTGAATGAGATTAAATCTAATAGCAAATATAATTTGAATGCAAATCAAAGGGTAAATCAGAAAGAAAGAATTAAAAAGATTTTAAAAATAGATTTGTTTCAAAAGGTTTAATTGAAAATGAAGAGCATATTTTTAAAGAAACGAATTCTCGATTCTTTAAAAATAAACTTCATTATAATGCTAACCTTGTGAATCAAGATGTTTGTAGCCCAGATTTGCAAGTGAATGATTCTTCTGCATTGAATCTGAAAATTCAAAAGCCTGGTCCTTCTCCAGCACCAATCCGTATATCTAAGCCTGGTCCTCATCCAGCAAATTCAAAGTCTGGTCCTACTCTAGCAGAATCAAAGATTGTTCCTATTCCAACACCACCAATCCAAAAAGTCAAAACTGCCAAATCTCCAATCCAAATTGGTCATAATTCATCGATTTCCTCAAATCTGAAAAAGATGAACTTGCAATTGTCTAACGAGGCAAAGATTCGAGAGACTGTGGAGAAAGTTAAACCTAGTCACTCTGACTTTGGTTTTTATGACAATTTTCATAATTGTCATCCACAGTTTGTTTTCCACACACAACAAAAGAGATGCTATCAGTGTGGAAACACAAATCATTTGGCAAACAATTGTCCTTTTAGACAAAAATCATTAAGTAAACAAAGATTTCATAATTCTATTTCTCATAATAGAAAACTATTTTTCACTCGTGGAAAATTTTCAAATAATATGAAATCAAAGGTTGTTAATGATTTTAATGTCAAACGGGATAAGAATTTGACTAATGATGTAAAGGAAAATGTCAAGCTTAAAAGCATAAATGAAAAGAATGATGTGCAAACAAAATATAATAATATCAAATCATTTTGTCTTGCTGCAACACATAATGTGCTCAAGTCTTGTCTGACTTGGGTACCAAAAACTAAGTAATTTTGTTACTAATGCAGGGATAACCGCAAAAGGCTACTGAAAGTCTATGGCATGTAGATAGCGGTTGTTCAAGACATATGACTGGTAATTTATCACTACTACAAGATGTTCAGTCTTACAACGGAGGAAGAGTGATTTTCGCAGGAGACAAAGGAGGACGTATAACAAAACGTGGTACAGTTACAAACGGCGTCCTTAGTTTTGAGAATGTTAATTTTGTTGAGGAATTAAAACATAACCTGTTAAGTGTGTCTCAAATCTGTGACAAACAATATTCTACACACTTTACTAACAAAGAATGCTTAATTTTAAAACCAGGTTTTGTTGTTCCTGATGAATGGATTTTGATGAGGACTCCGAGAGACAATGATACATATCTTCTTGATATGCATTGTTCTAATTCTTTGGTAACAGCTTCTTGCTTACTATCCAAAGCCTCGAAGAATGATTCCATGTTATGGCATCGTCGATTAGGACATGTCAATCTTAAAAACATGAATAAACTTGTACGTGGAAATCATGTTATTGGTTTACCTGAAAAAGAATTTCAATTAAATGAACATTGTTTGTCATGTTCAAAGGGTAAACAACATAAACTTCCTCACAAACCAGTTGCACACAACTCAGTCGAATCAATCTTACAACTATTACACATGGATCTTTTTGGTCCAGTAAGTGTTTTAAGTTTGGGTCGAAGATCTTACTGTCTGGTTGTTACTGATGACTTTTCTAGATTTACTTGGGTGTTTTTCTTAGCATCTAAGGATGAAACTCCACACCTTTTGATCAAGTTCATTACTTTGGTGGAGAATCAGACAGAGAAAAAGGTAAAATGCATCTGAAGTGACAATGGGACAGAGTTTTGCAATCAAACTCTGAATGAGTTTTGTGAATCCAAGGGAATTGCCAGACAATTTAGTGTTGCTGGCACTCCACAACAGAATGGAGTTGAAGAAAGAAGGAATAGAACATTGATTGAAGCTGCTAGAACGATGATCTCTGCTGACAAATTACCTTTGTTCTTTTGGGTTGAAGCAGTAAATACTGCATGTTATGTTCAAAATCATGCTTTAATCAACAAAAGATTAAATAAGACTCCATATGAAATATTTTATAAACACAAACCCAAAGTTAAATATTTTAAAGCTTTTGGTTGTTGTTGCACTTTGTTGCATACAACTGAATCCAGTTCAAATTTTCTGAAAAGGCTGATGAATGTTACTTTGTGGGATATGCTGCCAATAAAGTTGCATATCGTATTTATAATAAAAGAACTAGACAAATAGTCGAGTCATTTAACATTGATTGGCACGAGCTTAACATAACTAATGCAGGTTCAGCTCCTTCATGGGTTTATGATTATGAATCTTTGTTCATAAATTTTAAAATTTCTAAACCTTCATCTGCAGATTCTACTTCTCAAGCAATCTCCTTGGACAACAAAATCATTGAGGACCTTTCATCTTTGATATCTGATGATTCTGCTGTTGCTTCATCATCCAAAGATATTCCTACAGCTTCAGTACCTGTATCTGCATGTTCTGATTCATTAGATGTTTCTTCAGAACAAATTCCTACTCAGGAGCTGGAAGAATCATTGAGTTCTCCATTATCTTCATCTTCTTCAGAAACTATACATACACCGATAGAAATTATTCAAGTTCCTTTTGAAGAATCTCCAAATGTGTCTACTGCTTCTGAAACTCCTATTTCAGATGACACACTTGAAGAAACTATTGTGTATCAATCTCAACATTCTGAAGATGTTATTGATAATGTTTAACATATTACCAATTTGGAAGATGGAATAGTTGCAGATGAGATTCCTCAATCAAGAATACATAAAACTCATCCAACTGAAGCAATCATTGGTCCATTGCACGAAGGTGTAATTACCAGAAGTCGATCAGGGACAATCAATACATGTCTGTATGCTTGCTTTCTATCACAAATAGTGCCCAAGAATGTGGAAATGGCACTCAAAGAAAATAGCTGGATAGAAGCAATGCAAGATGAATTGATGCAATTCAAGAAGCTCAATGTTTGGCATCTTGTTGAACTTCCAAAGGATAAGCTTCCGATTGGAACAAAGTGGATTTTTCGAAACAAGACAGATGAAAAAGGTGTTATAGTTCGGAATAAAGCACGTCTTGTTGTGCAGGGATTTTATCAAGTTGAAGGATTGGACTATGAAGAAGTGTATGCTCCAGTTGCAAGACTAGAAGCAATACGCATATTCTTAGCCTTTGCTTCATACATGAACTTCAAGGTGTACCAGATGGATGTTAAAACTGCATTTTATACGGAGAAATGAAGGAAGAAACCTATGTTTGTCAGCCTCCTGGATTTGAAGACCCATATCATCCTGACTATGTATACAAGTTGGATAAGGCACTATATGGATTACATCAAGCACCTCGTGCTTGGTACGCAACTCTGACTGAACATTTGCTCGCAAATGGTTATTCAAGAGGAGCAATTGATCAAACCTTATTCCTACGAAAATCAGGCGATGATATTATTTTGGTTCAAATCTATGTCGATGATATCATTTTTGGTTCTACTAATGAAAGTATGTGCACGGAGTTTGAAGAAGTGATGAAGAAGAAATTTGAAATGAGTTCACTTGGAGAAATTTCCTTTTTCTTGGGTATTCAAGTTACTCAATCTGATACTGGTATTCTTATTCATCAAGAAAAGTATGTTCAGACTATTCTTGAGAAATACAAGTTTCAAGATTCCAAAGTAGCTCCAACTCCAATGGCTTCTCGTCCTACTCTTACTCCGGATCCATTAGGAGAATCAGTTGATCAACATCTTTACAGATCGATGATTGGTTCCCTCATGTATCTCACTGCAAGTAGGCCGGATGTCATGTTCCCTGTTTGTCAGTGTGCCCGCTATCAAAGTGATCCAAAGGAATCACACATGAAAGCTGTCAAGCGGATTTTCAAGTATCTCAAGGGTCAACCTAAACTTGGTCTTTGGTATCCTCGAAATTCCGATTTCAATTTATTTGCTTATACTGACAGTGATTATGGTGGTTGTAACTTAGACAGGAAATCGACCACAGGAGGATGTCAATTCTTGGGTAACCGACTCATTTCTTGGCAGTGTAAGAAGCAGAACACTGTATCCATATCCACTGCCGAAGCTGAATATGTGGCTGCTTCGAGCAGTTGTTCCCAGCTTGTCTGGATTCAGCAACAACTTCCCGATTATGGTCTCAACATTTATGACACACCGATTTGGTGTGATAACATGGCAGTACTAAACATCGTGAAAAATCCCATTCAACACTCTAAAACTAAACACATTGACATCCGCATCCATTTTATCCGCGACTGTTTTGATCGTAAACTTATTCATCTAAAACAAGTGCCGTCAACTGAAAATATCACTGATTTATTTACCAAGGCATTTGATCATTCTCGATTTGATTTCCTTGTGCAATCATTGGGAATGATTAACTTTGGATAAATTAGTTTAATGAATCTTCACAAAAAGATTTTTCATTATTTTTTAATAAAGAATAAAATTGCAATTGTTTCTTTTTCTTAAAAGGACAATCACAATTTTAGGGGGAGAAAATTAGAAAAACAAGTTCTGAAAAATATTTTTGATCTTAGGGGGAGTTAAGATCAAAGGATTGCCAAAATCAAAAGAAGAAATTGTTATACATACATGAGAAATGATATAACAAAGTTCTACAGCGTCTAAGTACTTTCAAAGGCTTACGAATAGACTTGGATTATGTTTGATATGTCGATAGGCTTTGCTTTCAGAACTGAAAAGATCATAATTGGGTGATTACACTTGAATTAAAAAAATATGAATTAGTGGGGAACAAATCAGGATTCTGTGCCAAAAATGTTCTAACACAGACTGAGAGATGTAATCTTGTCATACTCAAGCCTGTATATGATTGATTCAGTGATTATCATAACTATATATATATATAAAGATCAAAATACAAAAAGAAATAAAAAAAGAAAAACACAAAAAGAAAATAATTGAGCAAAAAGATGCCAAAAGGAAAAGGCCATATAGGATATAAGATGCCAAAAGGCACAACAAATCAAAAGATATGTCTAAAAGACATACATACTATATGGTATATATTTTCTATTTTGAGAATAGTTTTTAACTTTGGAAGGCAAAATCGAAAGATGGGGCATGTAAGTCCGAATGGCTTGTAAGTCCTAAACATCTTGAGAGGGCAGACGTAAGTCCGGATGGCTGTCAGTAAGTCCTTAAACTTGTTAATATTCCGGGTTAAGAAATATTTCTCAGGCTAGTTATGCTCAAATAGTTATATTTAGGAATACAATAAATGGTATCACTGATCATCAATGCATGGTTTAAGTCAAATTGGGGTGACTTGAAAATCTCAATAGTGTCTTGAAGGATAATAATTACTTTACAGAAGTTCTGATTGTGGGATCCACTGACTTATATTAAATCAACACAAAACATGATATATATCACTCACTATGTGTCTGAGTAAAAACTGAAGTATAAGTTTAAAAGGACAAAATATATTGACAATCAACTTAACCAGTTATTTTAAATAAAGCCGGACAGAGTCTTAACTTGACAAAGAATTATATGATCTGAAAATTTCTACAAAACAAGCAAATCCGATCTTGATTCTTTAATTGTTTTCATTCTTTAGTTGTTTTGTATGTAAGTATTTGTTTTTCATTTCATTTTTATAGTGTTTTTATTTGTAGGAGAAATAAACAACAAGAAAATATTTTGAAAATTAAAGATTCATTAAATTAACTGGTCACTTGGTAAATAACATTTTATGTTGACAAAATTCATTGAAAATAAAAGGATTGAAAAGTTTGAAAAATAAGAAATACTTGAAAAAGTTTGAAAACATTCTGAAAAATTTTGAAACACTGTCTTTCGCACGACATGGGGTGTCACGCGAAACAGGGTGTGTTGCGAAATAAGTTTTCGCGTGACTTGTCAGGGGTATAAAAGTCACAGTGAACAAGACACAATCACTTTTCGTTCAAACTCACACCCAAAAACCCTTTTCGCACATCATCCGAATTCCCTTTTCGCATACACCAAAAACTGTCATCATCTCACTCTTGTTGTGATTGTGTTCCATATTTTGTTAGCATTACTCTCAGATTGTGACTTACAGGTATAACATGGTTGATTGGGTTACTGTAGATTTGAAATACTAAGGGAAACCTAACATCTTGATCCAAAAATCTTACAAAAGGACTTTAAAGTAGAAATTAAACGATGTAAGACACCTAATAGAATTAGGCGACAGCAATGATCTGGCTTTCATGGATTAAAAACACGTTTTGATATGTTAATTTGACTGTGTATTGTGCGAATCGCACAAAAGAAATGAACGGACGCGAAAAAGGGGTTGTCGCGTTAAACTGATTCGCGCGTGAGCCTTGTTTTTGCGTGAAATACAAGTTTTGTTTGAACCAGTTTTCGCAGAGGTCTTTCGCGTGAACATTAGTCTCGCACAAAAACAGTTTTGTCGCACTAATAGAACTTGTCGCACAAACTGAGTTCTCGCATTAAAGTTTTAGTCGCATGTACAGTTTTGTCGCATTAACACTTTTCGCATGGACAGTTTTGCTTGACAAAAGGTTTCTGAAATTATTTCTAAGTGTTTGGACTTTTACGCAATAATCATTTAATGATACACTTTAAGTGGAATACATGTATTCACAATTGACTAAACCTTTGAGATAATAAATTGTGTCCAAGTGATAAAATTTTCTAAGTGAAAAGTTTTTGTTTCACATGTTCTAAGTGTTGCAACTATTTTGGCAAAATTAAGTTATATTCTAAGTGTTCTAATCCTGATTGTTATGACAATGCAGATGGCACAAATGATTTTAATAAAAATCACAATTGTGTTGCATACTTGGATGAGGTTCCGGAAGGGAAGGAACTATTTTCTTCTATGATCGAGGGACTGAAGAATTCTCGGATTGTTTATGCCATATCTGCTGATCCAGCAATATACTCTGAGCTTATTGATTCTTTCTGGAGCACAGCTGCTCTAGAAAAAGACCAAACTGGTAATCAGATTATCACTGCCACAGTCAAGGAGAAAAGAGTGACTGTCTCACAGGCTATTCTAAACAGAGTGTTACTGTTTGATGATCAAGATAATGCTCCAACTAGACTTGAAGATGATGTTGTGACTGATTTTTTGACTCGTATGGGATACGAGTATAGATATCCAAGTCTGGAAAAGAAGTGGTTACCACCATACTGGAAATACTTATTTCACGTGGTAATACACTGTCTAAGTAATCTGAAGGCTGGGATGGACAGTCTTAGTGCTGTGTTTGGTTCTTTATTGGTTTCCCTGGTAGATGATCTTCCTTTTAGCATTTCTGAAGCAATTTTCCAGGAAATGCAAAAGAACACTACTGCTAATCCAGGGAGGAAATTTATCATGTATCCCAGATTCATTCAGCTGGTTATCAACGATGCTTTTCCTGAGCTTGCCACTCAGAGATCTCCAAAATATGTTGTACAGACGATTAAGAAGGAGATTTTTACACACCTCACTGGTGCCAGAGGAAACAAATGCTCTGGTGAAAGTTTTGCTAAGATCGGAAAATTCTCTGAGATTGAAGAAATGTTGATGAGATTGGTGAAGGTGCTCATACTGATGAGGCACAAACTGGTGCTTCTACTTCTACTGCTAGAGATAATTTGGATGAAGAGATTGAGAAATTGTTTGAAGATGAGCCTGTGCGTGAAGGAGGAATGGAAGGAGTTGTTCACTCTGCTTCCAGTTCTGAGACAGCTAGTGACCAAATCGGGAATGTTCCTTATGTAATACAAACTGATCAAACACCATCTACTCCAACATCTTCTCGACCAAATGATGAAGACAGGGATACTGATTATGTCCCTGAAGAGTCACCCAGTACATCCTCAAGAAGAAAACGTATGGCAAGGAGGAGATATTTTCCAGCTAGAAAACGAGGTCGAGGTATCATACCCAGGAGACCACGAACACATGTGGTTGTCACTGAGACTGAGCATGATCAGACAACCAATGTGACTTCTTCTGCTCCTGAGACAGAAACAGTTCCTGTTTCTGGAGCAGCCAATGTTTCTGGATCTGGTTTTTCTACACCTCCTCATCAAGAGAATTTAGAGTTTGATGTTGATACACTTTTGAATACTCCTCCAGAGTTTCAAAGGAGAGAGGAATCATCAAGCACTCCTGGTTCTATCACTTTAGAAGAACGAATAAAGAACTTGGAGAAAGAAAACTTTGAGAATATGAAGTTGATTGCTGAATTAAAGAAAGGCAATGATGAGAAAACAAATCTGATCAACATGATTCATCTCGACTCAGCAATTAAAGACACAAGACTGGCCTCTCTTGAACAACAAATGAAGAACATGTTCGATTATTCTTCAGGGCTGGAAAGACAACTGAATGAGCTGAGAGAATTCATTTCACAGACTTATTTTCATCAGCCACCAATCATAAGGTCTACAACTGTAATTGGTGAATCGAGTAGACGATCTCCAAGCCCTCCTCCTACTGAGAATGTTCAAGAAAAGGAAGTGGTTAACGAAGCTCAAATCTCCACTGAACAGCCAAGTGTTAGCACTACTGAGGATGTTCCTATTTCATCTGAAGTACCTATCACCGAAGCTTACACGTCTACAGCTTTCGTTGAACCAGAGCACATGTTCACTTTACCTATTGTTCATGAACAGGAGGATGAAGAGTTAGTTGATTATGCTGATTCTGATGATAATGAGGATGATGATGATGAGGATGACGATGAAAATGATGATGATGATGGTGGAGATGATGGAGGTAATGATGGTGATAATGATGATGGAGGTGATAATGATGGAGGTGATACTACAGGTTCTTCTTCGAGTCCAACAGGAGATACTAACACTGATAATGTCGATCGACCAAGTGTTAGTGATTCAGAAGGATATGATCCACTGGACCCTGCCACGGAAAGTGTGTATGAAAAGGAACTGTATTCTTTTCAACAAACTTCATCTGGAGCTGTTGAAGAAGAACTTGATATGTTTGATGATCTGGAAGAGCAGAATGAATATACAGACATTTTTGGGAACAACCTTTAAGAGCTATTCAAAGACATCAATCTTGAAGAACGAGAAATCCCCAATGAGACTGTGAGTGGTGAAACTCCTGCTGTTGCTACAAAGAAAGATTCTACTGGTCAGATTGCTTTATATACTAGAGGAGGATTGATGTTCAAAGCACCACCACCACCTACTGAAGCTTATTTTCTATTCATTTCTAAGCCTAAGCAGAAGTATGGTGAAATGTCTCATGTTATTAGCTGGGGATATGATGGCGAGAAAAGACTGTATGTAATTAAAGGAAAGAATGGAGAAATTGATTATCTGAAAAGCACACAAGACTTCCATACTCTACGTGCTGCTGATCTCTACTCCATGGGCAAAGCTCCATTCTTTAATGAAAGCAATTACAGTGAAGCTGAACTAATGAGATCCATGATACGAAGGGAGATGCGCACAAATTTCAAAGACTTTAAGACTGCCAAATCTAAGTTGATTGATGACTCAACAAGAATAGATGATAATACTAAAGCTCCAATGAAAATACGAGTCTATCAACATCCTAGATTTATCAGAACAGTCCCTGTGCATGCTCCAGTTCCTCCCAACTCGTTAAAGCATTTACTAGCATGGCGATGTGAGAAGGATTCCGGTCACGCTGTGATCAGATGTATAAACAGGTCATATCGAATCATTGATCCAGCAGACTTGATGAAGTTTGGCAAAGACGACTTACTCAAGCTGTTACACTGCCCTATTTCAGCTGATGAGTCCGTTTATTTTCTATCTTGCTAGTACGTATGGATGATTGACCGGATCCTGAGGAACAAATGGTATGCCTATGCAGGCTCATACAAGAAGGCGAATGTTGACTTTGATTGAATATGTTTCATCGAGCCTAGGGGGAGACTGTAGAAGATAAATCAAGGCTCGGCAAAACAAACTATGCGAAATCCTGATCTGTGCGAAAAGAGAAGTCACGCGAGAAGCATCCTGTGCGAAAGCTTCTGTCACGCGCAAGTCACTTCCACGCGAGAAACAGAAGTCACGCGAGAAGCACACCATGCGAGAAAGGAATCCATCCGAAAGACAAAGCCGCGCGAAAAGCATCTCGCGTGAGAACTCAATGTTTAGTATAAATAGCTTGTTTTCGTTTTTGTAATTAAGCTTTTCGTTCATTATATCATTTTGTACTATGCAAAATCGCACAAGACCTGTAATAGGTTTCTGTTCATCAATTCAATATCATTTTGAGTTCAAATTGATTCTTCTTCTACTCCAATCTTGTTTATATTCCGCGTTCACAAGATTGAGATCGTGTGTTATTGTTTCTGGGAGAATTTCAAGCTTTTACATTTGTGACGGTGATGGTGTCGATAGCCGGCGGTCGGTGCTGATCGATGATGGCGGCGGATAGAGGGGAGAAAGATGGTGTCTTTTCGTATGTGTAATTTTTAAACCCCATTACCTTATTTGCAATCAAACAAAACTTTATCCCCGAGTTAGTTTAATTAGCTTTACACTCTAATTCCTTTGATTATCCAAAAATCATAAAATAATCAATAGTTTTTGTTATACCTAATTATATAATTATGTATATTCATAAATATAATTAATTGTTTGTATTGTAATTCTTAATTTTGAATAAATGAAATAGTTTTGTAAATACTTTTGTCATGAATAATTTTGTCCACTCGTGGTAGACGCATTTAACTCTTTAAACAATCTATTGTTTATTTTTACCCATGGTACACTCTTTAATTTTATTGCGATAGCAGTATTATCAATTGTCATTACTCGAGCATACAACACCTTCATCATACTACTAGTTGTGGTCTCCTTTAAGTTTTTATAGCTTCATTCATTTTCTTTTATCCTTTAGTACATCATCAAAGTCTTTTTTATAGAATATGTTTCTAATTCCGTTTTTCACTAACCATAATCAAAACCGTTAAGTTTCTTGATCACAACTTCCCGTCTTTAGACATCATAAATAGCAAACAGAGAATAAAGACAATGACAAACATAAAAATAACACGAGCCTAAACTTAAAGGTTGTTCTACTGAACACTATCAATAAATCAATAAATCAATATGTTAATGAAAGAACCAATAAATCAAAAACCATAAACATATTACCTCTAACTGGTATCCTACATACAAATAAAAAAACTTGTACCCATAAACTTGTTGATCAAACTTTGGTCAAAATCATACTTGAAATCAAATACCAAAAACAACTATGGTCAAAGATAACTCTCGTTCAAACCTTATATCTTGGTCAAACCCTAAATGTAGGACCCTTTGCTTTTTTCCCATCTTGATCACGCTAAAACTAGAAAAAGGGAATCCATCCCTTTAATTTTCTTTTCGCACACGGTACGACAATCAACCCCTACACCCTTTGCGGTCATTCTTGGCTACACACCCAATAACTAAAATAAATCGTTAACTAAACTTGATGATCTTGTTAAATTTCTAGTATTTTATGTATTTGTCAATTCAATTCTAATGAATTGTTTGTTTTATTTGTTTTGTGTTAGTTTTAGTCTAGGGTCTGTTTTGGTCTTTTTAAAGAGTTCGACGGTTGATGTTGCTGATTTGGAAGAGTTCAAGGGTTGTTGCTGTTCGATGAGTTGTAGCAGGCTTTATAAGATTGATCGAGTTCTCTAGAAGTCAGTCAGTCATCTTCTCCAAGTTTCTCCTCTAGGGTTGTGGAGTCACTCAGCCAATCCACCTTAGTCTCTTGTTCTTTCATATTCGCTAGTTCATATATTGTAATCTTTGTTGACTAGCAATTCATCGTTGCTAGTCTAATCAGCGAGTAGATTGTACTGTAAGAGTTGGTGTAGTTGCATTTGGAGAGTTGTTGATCATTCATCAGTTTCATACTCTAGATCTTGTGCACTTTATCATAAGTTTACATCGTATCAGAGCGCAAGGCTCGATATTTTAGTGAAAGTGTTTAGATCTAGGGTTTCTGGCGTGCCTGTATGGTGATCGGTTCTTGAAGATGATACTCTGGGATCTGTGGTGATCTACGAGATTGAAGATTTAACTTGAGTGGTTGAATCTGGTACCTTCTTTCTCTTAAATCAAGCAAAAGGAGTTGAATCGACTAAATCTTTGTCAGTCCTTCTAAAGCCTAATCTTTGCTGCTAGAGTACTCTACAAGAATCCCTCTAGTTCTTTATCTCTTCGGTTCTTGTGGTTTATTGCTCTTAGTTATGACTATTTGACCGGGTTAGGGTTTCGGTATGGGTAGGTGTATTACTCTACCTGGTGATCTATAGTTAGTCTTGTGTTTGTTTCCGCTATGCGTGTGATGAGGCTTGACTGCTCCCTCTTTCCATACCTGGCTAGTCATTATAGTGACCGGGTATCTCGTTCCTGAAGAGGCTTCGCAATGGTCTAGTGTGATCGTGTGTTTTATGTTTTTCTTTGGTGTGTGATCTGGTTGTTCTAAGATGGCTGGTAAAGAAGTTGTTGAAACTAGTAACCTAATGAGTAATCTTGACTTCAGTAATCCATTATATTTACATGCCTCAGATACAAATAATCTTACAATTGTTAATATTAAACTGAAAGGTATTGGAAACTACAATGTTTGGGCCAATGCTATGGAATTGTCCCTAAATGTTAAAAATAAATTTGTATTTGTGGACAAAACTTGTGTCAGACCCAAGAATAATGAAAATCTAGAAAGACAATGGGATAGATGTAACTCTGTGGTACTATCATGGATTCTTAATTCTATATCTGAGGAACTGTTTATTGGCCAAGTTTTTTCAAAATGTGTAGCTGATGTTTGGGATGAACTTAAAGAAACATACTCAAAAATAAATGGGTCAGTGATTTTTAGTCCGCGTCAAAAAATTGCCTCAATAAAACAAAAAGGCACTCCTATTTCAGATTACTATCATAAACTAACATCTATGTGGACTCAATTTGACTCTTTGGCCAAATTGCCCTTATGTACTTGTAAAGCATCTAAATCGGTTAGTGAGTTCAACCAAAACATCAGGCTGATGCAATTCTTAATGGGGTTACATGATACTTATCACTCTATGAGGTCCTCCATTTTAACAAAGGATCCCTTACCTTGGGTTAAGGGTGCCTTTGCAATTATTCAAGTGAAGAATCTCACAGAGGCATAACTGTGTCCAATAAAGTTCAACCTGCAACCTTTGTCTCTAAAACCAATAATGTTAAAAAATCTGGTAAAGGGACTTTCCTAAAGTGTAACTCACTGCAATAAGAATGGCCATACAGTTGACAGATGTTATGAATTGGTGGGTTACCCTCCTAATTTCAAATGAAAAACTAATAATGTCAAACCTAGTAGTAATAATGCTAGTAGTGATAACCCTAAACTTGATGGAGTACCTTGTCAGTTGATTGCTATCCAGTATTCAAAGCTTATGTCCTTACTTAAGGAGCCAGTATCAACTGATCAAGGTACCTCAAACATGGCAGGTACCTGTCATCCTATCTTTGATGATATGTTTTTTTTCTTGTGTGTCTCAATTTGATTAGAATTTTTATCGTGGTTGGGTTATAGACACTGGTGCTAACCAACATATGGTGTCCTCTGAAAAGAATATGTTTGACTTAGTTGATGTCTCTGAATACAAAATGACCGTGGGCCATCTAATGGAACTAAGGGATTTATAAAATACATAGGAAAACTTAATCTTGCTAGTAACATTGTCCTATCAGATGTTCTGGTGGTCCCTCAGTACTGTGTCAATTTGTTATCTGTGTACAAATTAGCTAAGGATAATAGACTTGGATGTTTGTTTGATGAACATAAGTCTTTAATTCAGGACCTGTCTCGTACCAAGACACTGCTGATTGGTAAACAGGTCGTTACTTTGGATATTCTTCTCCAGGTACTTTTATATATGGTAGTAGCTGTGACTCTTCCAAAAATACTATGCTGATGTGGCACTCTAGACTTTCAAGTGCTAAAGAATTTAAAATCTGACTTGGAATTGAAAGATGACAAATTTGAGTTTCCATGTGAGGTTTGTCATAAATCTAAACAAACTAAGAACCCCTTTCCTATGAGTGATCATAAAACCCACAATGTAGGTGAGCTAGTTCATCTAGATGTATAGGGACCATTTAGGATAAGAAGCACAGAAGTGTATGGATATTTTTTTAACTATTGTTGATGACTACTCTAGAGTTGTATGGGTGTATCTGCTAAAGTCAAAAGATGAAGTGTTTCATAATGTTAAATGTTTTTTGAAATTATTACAGAATCAATAACAAAAGTGTAAAATGCTTTAGATCTGATAATGGGTCTGAGTTTGCAAACTCATTATTTCAAGAAATTTTAAATAACAATGGAGTACGTCATTAGACTTCTTGCGTGTATACCCCACAGCAAAACGGTATTGTTGAAAGGAAGCACATGCATTCGTTAAATGTTGCTAGATCTCTACTTTTCCAAAATGGAGTCCCTTTGAATATGTGGACTGAATGTGTTCTAACTGCTACTTATCTTATTAACATGACTCCTACTTCTATGTTAAATGGTAAATATTCGTATGAGTTGCTAGTAAATAGAAAACCTTCCCTGTCACACCTTAGATCCTTTGGCTATTTGTGTTTTGCTACAAATTTAAATCTGAAAGATATGTTTGATTGTAGGGCATCAAAATGTGTTTTAATTGGATATTCTTTTGATAAGAAATGTTATAAACTATACTCTCTTGATAATAAAACTATATTTTTTTCTCGAGATGTAAAATTTTATGAGAATTGTTTTCCTTTGAGCCAACTTGTTAATGAATCTTCCACTAAAAATGTTGTCAATCATTCAAACTTATTTGATGATTTTTTTGAAACCAATGGATCAATTAATAAAAGTGTTTTGCTCGATGATGAAGGGAAGAAATCCAAGGAAGGTGGTAGTGAGTCTAAGCAGTCTGATGCTCTTGATAATGGACCTAAGCCTGACTCTGGCAGTCCAAACTGTGCCTTTAAACCTGGATCTAGTAGTGACCCGACCGCTACTAACTTGGTTGGTTCTGAGAACAGTGTTCAGATTCCGCAGGCTGCAACCAGGGACAGACCAGTGTCTGAGGCTGGTAAGGCACCTGCTAGTGAGTCAGAACTTGGTTCTGAGTTGCTTGTGGAGCAATTAGGGTACTGATGTGCTTAACACTCATATCCCTTCCAATGAGGAAGCAGCAGCTACTAAATTCCTTGAGGGCACATCTACAACTCCTAGGGCTAGTTCTCTAAGGTCTGGTCGTGTTAGTACCCTCCCTAGAAAATTTTCTGACTTTGTAGTTGAAGGTAAGGTAAAGTATGGAATTGAGAAATATGTTAATTATTCAAATATTAATTCTAAAAGTTTGTGTTTTTTATCCTTAGTTGATAAAAGTATTGAACCAAAGTCATATAAAGAAGCATCTAAAGATGTAAACTGGGTGGATGCGATGAATGAAGAAATGTCTGCATTAAATAGGAATAAAACATGGGTTATTAGTGATCTTCCTCCTAATCAGAAGCCTATAGGTTGTAAATGGATTTACAAAATTAAGTATAAGTCTATCGGTGAGATTAAGAGGTATAAAGCAAGGCTTGTGGCTAGAGGGTATAGTTAGCGGGAGGGGCTGGATTTTGATGAGACTTTTTCTCCTGTTGTTAAAATTATTACTATACGTGTGCTTCTTGATTTGTCTGTTCAAAATAATTGGAGTGTGTATCAAATAGATGTTAATAATGCATTTCTTTATGGTGATCTTGAGGAAGATATGTATATGACTATTCCTGAAGGTTACAGAAGTAATTCATATCTTAAAAATGGTAAGGTTTGTAAGCTTGTTAAGTCCCTTTATGGGTTTAAGAAAGCTCCTAGAAAATGGAATGAAAAATTAACTACTGCTTTGGTTGATATTGGTTTGTTCAAAGTAAAAATGATTTTTCTTTGTTTATTAAGTCCAGTCATAATTTTGTGGTGTTTTTGTTGGTTTATGTTGATGATATTAGTATTACTGGGAAGAGTGTGGTTGAGATTAATAGGGTTAAACAAAAGTTGAGTTTGGATATTGCTTGGAATTAATTGATGAGTTTGGTTTGCTGGGGTCTAAGCCGATTGGTAATCCTTTAGAGCAGAATACTACTTTGTCTGATTCATCTGATTTGTCTAAGGGTGATTTTGAGTTAAAGGATATCACTCAATATCAGGTTTTAATAGGAAAGTTGATTTACTTAACTTTGACTAGACCTGATATTTCATATATTGTTTAGTGTTTGAGTCAGTATATGCATAAACCTTTAAACTCTCATTTTCAAGTTGCTTTGTGGGTGTTACAGTATCTTAAGTCTGCTCCTAGAAAACGATTGTTGTTTGAAAAGTCTGAACACTTTGTGGTTAATGCTTTTTCTAATTTTGATTGGGGTAGATGTTTCGAAGGTGTGTTACTGGGTATTGTGTTTTTTTGGTAACTGTCTGATTTTTAGAAAAGTAAAAAACAAAGTACAGTTTCAAGGTCCTTAGCAGAAACTGAGTATCATGCAATGAGTATGGTTGGTTGTGAGGTAATTTGGATTCTTAAGTTATTAAAAGATTTAAAGGTTAGTTATTCTCTTCCTGTTTCAATTCATTGTTATAACAATGCTGCAGTACTTATCTTGGCTAATCCAGTTTTTCATGAGCATACCAAGCACTTTGAAATTGATTTGTTCTTTTTACGGGAAAAAGTAATGGCTGATGTTTTTAAACTTAGAAAAATAAATACTCTTAAACAACCAGCTGATTTGTTTACAAAAGGTCTTAGTGTTGGTCAACATGCTTATTTGTGTAACAAGCTGGTTTTGTTTGATTTCTTTGGGAATTGAATTGGGAGGGGGTGTTAAATTTCTAGTATGTTATGTATTTGTCAATTCAATTCTAATGCATTGTTTGTTTTTTTGTTTTGTGTTAGTTTTAGTCTAGGGTCTGTTTGGTCTTTTTAAAGAGTTCGAGGGCTAATGTTGCTTATTTGGAAGAGTTCAAGGGCTGTTGATGTTCGATGAGTTGCAGTCGGCTTTATAAGATTGATTGAGTTCTCCAGAAGTCAGTCAGTCGTCTTCTCCAAGTTTCTCCTCTAGGGTTGTGGAGTCACTCAGCCAATCCACCTTAGTCTCTTGTTCTTTCATATTCACTAGTTCATATATTGTAATCTTTGTTGACTAGCAACTCATCGTTGCTTGTCTAATCAGGGAGTAGATTGTACTGTAAGAGTTGGTGTAGGTGTATTTGGAGAGTTGTTGATCATTCACCAGTTTCATACTCTTGATCTTGTTCACTTTATGAAAAGTTTACAGATCTCTCTCACATGACACAACTCCAAGGTTTCCATGATCTACGTACCATAATTGCCGATCAAATCCACAACTCTAACCATTTTCCAAATAATAATCAAACATCCTCATGTTATTATTTCTTTAATGTGTTCCATGTGTAAAACGAGCAAAGCTATGATGACATTTATTAGAAATCAACTGACGTAACGGAACTAACACACAAGGCATAAAACGAATAAACAATGCAAAAACATGAAATAAAGCACCATAATTTAACATGGTTCGGTTTTAATATGAATCCTATGCCCATAGGCTACAACTACTGTTTTTCTTTATTAGCTCAGTACAATATTACAATTGCAATATGAAATAATACAAATAGAAGAAAACTAGGGCAACAATCTTAGGGACCAAGAAACTCTAAGTGGGACTTTTAATAAATTATAAAACTGGCCCCAAGGCCTTCATCAATATGACCCTAGTATTTGGAAAGTTAGAGACATTTTTAAAGCAAATGCTTGGTCATTTTCAATCTTGAACCTAGATGCATGATGAGAATGATATGTTGATGTTGATGTTGACGTTGACGTGGACGTTGACGTTGATGTTGACGTGGAACTTGACGTTGACGTTGATGTTGATCTAGACGTTAAACCCTTTCCACATTTCTTCTCGACAAGTCTAACTCCAAAACCACTACATGCTTTATCTTCAATGTTAAATGAAAGAGCTTTGAGTGTTTGATCCCCCCACCATGTAGTGTGTCTTAATGAAGCAAATGGAACATACCACATCAATGTATACTTATCAACTTGAATATTACACTTAGGAGCTTTGTATGTTTGATCCCACCATGCATTCTGTCTTAATGAACCAGAAGAAACATACCCCACCTTGGTATACTTATCACTATCACTCTCATCCCAAAGAACATCATCATGAGATTCCAATTCACTCATCATTTGTTTCACATTTGTGATACTTATACTTATATATAAGAAATAATGTGGTAAAAGAAGGCAAATTAAGAAACCAGAAAAGTCATTGCACCAGTTCTCTGGAAGTTCCAAGATACATTTACTCCCTCTTATCAAAGGAGGTTTAAACCCCTTCACAACATCAAAACCTTCAAGTCGGAGAATCATAAAGTGATTTTCGATAGATTTTTCCTGTTTAATTATCATAAATTTGTTAGATTTTAATTATCGTTAATATACGTTATGTGTGTGTGTGTGCATATGAAGCTTAACTATTAGCATTAGAATAAACACATACAAAGAACCATACATACCTCAAGCATGGATTGTAGCAATCTTCTACCATCACTTATTAACGATACACCATCATTAATAAGTGAAACTTCATGCAAACACTTACAATTTTTATTAGAATCTCCAATAGTTGTAAGTGAGTAGCAATAGTCTGCTTTAAGGATAGATAAACTTGATGGGAGCTCGGGCAATTCAAGAAGTTGGTCACAGTATGACATGTTGAGGAGTCTAAGCCGAGTAAGTTGTGAGATGTCGAAATCTAGTCGTGAAAAACGATTCCTACTTAGATCTAGCTCTTGTAGGTTTGATAACTCACCAATTCCACAGGGTAGTTCTCCATCTTCCAATTGACAAGCCTTTATTTCTAGAATCTTGAGGTTTTTCATCTGGACAATTCTTGGAAACTTTCTAAGCTTATAACAACCTAATATGTTTAAGTATTCAAGACTTGTATGGTTTCTAAATGATGGGTGAAGCTCTTCTAATTTATTACAACAATGGAGTTTTAACTTCTGAAGACATGGGAGCCCATCTAAATCCGGTATGCTGAGTAGCTTCGTCATATCAAAGAGTTCAAGGACTTTCAAATGCGGTAGATGCTAAAGTATAGACAAGTTAAAATTAGAGTTTACAAAAAATCAATATGATAAATATAATAAGATGATAAATATACAAAGTTCTTTATGACAGTTAGTATATATCACATAGCACACCTTTTTCTATATGATATAATAAGATGAATTTGTCTATTTTAGTTTAAGACATATATATTAAATCTAATGTATTGTATTTATACATCTAAGTTGAAATTAATGGAAGGCCGGCCTTAATATATTACATTTATATGTTTGATCAAAATAAATTACCTTGTAACCCTTCCAAAGTTCTTCTTGCTTACTACTTAATTTTAGAACAACAAGCTTCATTGGTTGGAAAGTTTCAGGGAATGGACTTCTTGCAGGATACTTATCCCAGTCAAAATATCGCAACTCGTTTGAAAGAAAATGACAACCTTTATAATACTCATCAATCTCTTCATCCTCACGATTCCTTTTAAGTTTTCCAGACTGTAACCATCTATCTTTCTTAAATCTCACCACAAGGCATCTTAGTCTCTTCATATTAGAAATAATGTTATAGAATTGTCTTATAAGATGACGATTGTAGCGAACACCATAGTTTTCAAATCTTATGGCTTCTATCTTGTGATATACCTGCAATAAGGAAGGAAACCATTTTAGGATTCAGTATCATTCGATGCATATTTGGAAAAGTTAACATTTACCATTGTTGCATCCCCATAACACATGCTCTTGATTTCTTCATCTTTCCAAACTCTACTATGTTTTTCAGGATTCTTTGGATGCACCCCCCTAACAATGTAGAGTCCCATTTCATAAATTAGATCATGCATATCGAACCTACCATCTACGATGCTTAAGAGAGCTTTTTGTCTCAACACTTTTATCCCTATTTTAGGATAAAAATCACAAGCTTCAAGTATCTCCATTGCATCATCTATGTTTTTCCATCTCCAAAAACATACAATATCCAAGAATAACTCTTTCTGGTAAGTTTCCAGTCCATCATAACTAATTTTGAGTATACTCGTGATCTGAGGATCTGGAATATCTTTTAACTTCTCCAAGGCACTTATCCACTCATTCTCGTCTTTGTCGTATAGAAAAGAACCTAGAACTTTAAGTGCTAATGGGAGCCCTTTAGCATAAGAAACCAAACGTAATGAAAGTTTATAATAATCTTTAACAGGGTCTTTTTCATTGTATGCTTGTCTATTAAAAAGACAAATAGCCTCATTATCTAGTAATAATCTTACACGATAGACCACATCTACCTTGTGAGCTCTCAACAAATGTTCATATCTTGTTGTGATAATTATTCGACTCCCATTACCAAACCATTTGTGTGATCCAGTTAATGCTTGTAGTTGCTCAAGATTATTGACATCATCAAGAATTATTAACACTTTACTTTTACATAACCTAGTTTTTATCATGTCTTTTCCTTCCTCAACACTTTGCACCCACCGATATGTTTTAAGAACACTTGATAAAAGTTTTTCTTGTAGAGTAGTTAAACCATGTTTGTTTGATTCGACCTGAATATTGTCTATAATGCAATGGCCTTGAAAATGGCAAGAGATTTTCTTGTAAAGAGAGAATGCCAGAGTAGTCTTACCACTACCCCCAACCCCCCATATTCCAACCATGCGCACACCATTTGACCCGATGTCTACTTGTGGTATCAAATCATTTAAGCGGGTCGTTATCCCAACAAGATCTTCATCAACATCAGAATTTAAAGGGTACAATCTATCAGAAATTGTATCAACAATTTCCTTTATCACAATTGACTCATGCCTGCAAATTGGATATATATAGATAGATAGTTAACTTATACTCACACAAGAAAGTTTAACCCACAAAATAAGGAGATGGTGTAGATAAATATGAGATCTCTATAAACAGCCTTATCAAAGTCAATATTACATACACTTGTTATGACCATTATCTAATTATAATCTTTAATTCAGATAACAAATGGAGTAACCTACAAACATACAGTACTCATTAACCAGTTTTAATTAACAAACAAGCTAAAGCCTCATAGCCTAATGAGTTTAGCTCGTGCACTACTTTGGCTCGTTTAGGCTTGTTTGGCAAACGAGACTTGCTCGAGCCAACTAGCCAAGCCCAATCCTATAAAGCTAATCACAAGCTGGGGTTCAAGTTTGACACAAAAGCCTTAATATCAGATAAGCTTGATTAAGTTAATGCTTTTTGAAAAAATAAATTAATTAAACGTGTCAGGTTCGAGCTTGATAGTGAGCCAATAGCTCACGTTTACACATAATGTATTATATTATGCCACTGAAAACTTATATGGTACAAGTATAATTGAGTTGTCAAAACATTTCAAATAAATAAAAAATTACCCATTGGCATTGTTCTTGAGCTCCCATCCAGCAATGTTGCTTACATCAACAAGTGCTTTTCTCCATAATTTAGCTTTGTCGACGTTCTTTGCCGTTTGTTTGGCAAATGCTTCTTCAAATTCCCATTTCGGATTCCTCACTTCAAAGGGTTCAACGTCATAGAAAATAGGCATAACTATTAGCTTTCTCTCTTCTTTACATTTTATAATATGTGCAAGTTCTTCCAAACACCAAGAAGAACCTACATAGTTTTTGGAGAATATTATGACAGCAATCTGTGATTCTTCAATAGCCTCGAAGAGATTTAAACGGATGGGTTCACCCCGAGGAAGCGTTTGATCATCTTTATAAGTGCAAATTTGCTGATCTACAAGAGCCGAGTATAAATGATCTACAAAAGTCTTGCGGGTGTCTTCTCCTCTAAAACTAAGAAACACATCATATTTATATGATCGAGAAGATGAGTCGGCTGCGGAGTGGTATGAGGATGATGAAGCTGCCATTGATGTGTATGGAATTTGGAAACGAATTGAAAAGGAAGATTTACGTGGTTTCTTGGTTTACAGATACTTCATATAAATATATATAGAGATGTGGGTGATATGATGAGGCAAATATCACATTAATTAATTAGTTACAAACTTCCCACATTCCCAAACTTAAAAATAAACAAAAAAAATGTCATTGTAATTAAAATTATTATTTATCTTAGCATGGTGAAGCAAATGTGGGGTGAATTTTCTTAATTTATAATATTCGACATGTAGAAAAATTAATTGATAATAGTATTAGAGTTTATTCGACATTTATATCCTTATTAAAATGCAAATGTATGTAAGTGATAAAATGAAATAAATGAAAAATAAATTCTAAACAATTTTGCTACACAAATATCGAAAAGAATGCCGGCCAAAAAAAAACTATCGAAGTGAATGTCATTTTTAAAGCGAATATTTTACTAAATTTTTATAGAATTATTCGTAGCAGAATTGATTTTCTAAGATTAAAATTTAAAATTGTCATGTTTTTTAACATTTTTTTACACACTTGTCTACTATCAACTTTAAACATTCAATCTCACAGGGAGAAACATTTCTCTAAACATTTTGATACAATTAGACTACAAGTTCTTCGGAAATATTAGTTGTTTAATTTGTTATAATCCAATACTATGATAGTCTTTGAGTTCATAGCAAAACCCGAACAACATTGATGGTTACAAGATTTAAATTACCCTTTGGGATAAATTAATCAATTCAGACGAGGTTTGATTTATTTAATGTTTTTATCTGTATAAAGTTGTTTACAAAAGTTGTCTTGTAAACGTCAACAAAATGGTGGTGGACATGAATTTGTAAAAACATGAAGATTAAAATTTGGTATAGAATAATATTTTAATTAAAGAGTTGATATAATGGATTACAATTATAATAAAAAAGTTATAAACTACTATTACATATTCTTATGAAATGGGGCACAAAAGATATATGTTATTTCTTTCTTTTAATGGCAAACCACGTATTTGTAAAAATAACTTTAAGATCCATCTATTGTTCAATTGGTAGCGCTTAAACCCATACCAATTCGATGGAGCTAGTCAGAGGCCATCGGTTAAAAGAATATATATCATGTAAAAAGTATTAGTAATGTTATGTGACAGAAACGACGCCGTTATAGAAAATGTGGCATCAGAATTTTGATTAACAGTTCCAAAGAATTACAAAAACTTGTTAGACTTGCGTTTTCTAAGCTATATTTTCTTTTTTTCTATATTACTATTTTTAAGAGGGGCATGCACAGACAAAGGTGGATGAAGGTAACATGACGGTGTTTTTGGGACCTCCGACTATAGCTGTTTTAAATGTGTATTTTCTTTGCAAAAACAAATTTAACCAATATCTTTGACATTGGCAACATCAAGTAGAATTTTCTTGTATTTATAAAGCAAATAGTACTTCAAAATGTATTCCAATCGTATTCTCCACCAAATAATTAATTCTCTACTTTGAAACTCATGTTTTTATTTTCATTGATGTTGCTAAATGAATTGTCCTTATCACAGACGTTGATAACTCCGCACATTCTGAAGACCACCACCAAATCCGTTTTCTTCAAGGCTATTCATCCATAGATAAATATTCAAGTTAATTACTCGATTATTGTTGATATGTTCAAAGTCACACATTTAGATACTAAATTCAAAATGTCACAAGTTTAAGGTTTGTGGTTTCAATTTTGTAACAAGTTTGGATCTGCAACTAACTTCCATTAAATTTTTTTATTAAATTTGTGTAAAAGTTTTAATATCCCACTGATGGTGAAAGATTTTGTGTTACATCATGTGCTTTTTTCATTACTTTAGATCAAGTTACAATATAAACATTATATATGAAATATTATAAAGAAACAAGAGGCACAATAAATGTAAGTAACTCAAAAGATATAACAACTCTAATATGCTCCCTCAAGCTAAACCCGTAGCGACGTGAAGCTTGGATTTAAGAGCATCAAAGCGCGTGGAAGTCCACGCTTTGGTCAGAAGATCTACAATCTAAGATAAGATAGGAACATATCAAACTTTGAGACTCTTAGCTAATACCATATCCTATATGAATTACAAGTCAGCTCAAGGTGTTACATGTGTTGATGAAACACCAAATTAACTGTTAAATATGTGGCACCAAGGTTTTCACACCACAGTGTGAGCGGACCGGTGATAGGTATCTGTAATTCATGAAGAATGAAGTAATCCAACAAACTCAGTTGTAGGATGAGCAAGAGCATGATACTCCCCCTCTATACTAGTGCATGTAATTGTATGTTATTTTTTGGAACTCCAAGTGATAAGATTTGGTCCAAGACATACAATATACCTTGTGGTGGATAGACGGTCATCTAGACAACTTGTCCTGTCAGCATGTGCATAAGCATGAATAGCCATAGTAGATTATCTGTGAATATTAAACCCATGATATATAGTGCTCTTGAGTTACCTTTAGATACATTTGACTGCATTTTAATGACAATCAATAGGTTTTTGAAGAAACTAGAAAACCTTACTAACTGCATAACCAATCTATGGATGAGTTAGGACAAGATACTATAAGGCTCAAAAGCACCATGATGAAAACCTTTAGCAACTACAGATCTATCGGGTGTCTCTTTATCATGTAAACCCACTTACACCCAACAATATTAGCTTGTGGAAGGGAGGAACCAATACCTAAGTCTGGTTAGAGAGTAAGGCATTAATCATTGTACACATAGTATCCTACCATATTAGGTAGCATTAAGCCTGATAAATATAGTGGGCTTAAATATAGGGGGTGGGGTGGGAGTAGGCGTAGGAGTGAGGTATTGGTGAGGTATTGGTAGGGGTAAGGGATGGTAAATGAAATGATTATGGTGGTGATGATAGTGGTGATGAGGATAAGTGTATGAAATTAAATGATGGTGAAGTAAAATATGATATAGAATGAGCATAAAATGGTAGTAAAGCGCTCAGAAGGAGGAGTTGATAAGGGAATTGAGTAGATGGTTCAAGAAAGATGACATGACCAGATCTCTAGGTACGGCTTTAAGGATCATAACATAAATACCATCGAACATAAGGGGCCTATCCAAGAAATATACAAGGAACGGATTTAGTTGACAGCTTATATTGCCAAATATCCTCAAGGAATGAATAACAAAGACACCCGACGGTGCATAGAATGGTATAAACAGGTCCAGATCGAAATAGGGTATCATAAGGAGATGAATGAGTAAGAGTCGATGAGGGTAATCGGTTAATGAGGAAAGCTATTGTAGCATAAGCATCGTTCCAAAATTTTTGAGGTAGTTACAAGTGAAAAAGTAAAGCTCTAGCTAATTCAGATAAGTGGCATTTTTTCCGTTCCTCCACCCCATTTTGTTAGGGTGTGTACAGACATGAAATATGATAAGAAATACCCAACTCAGAAAGAAATTACTCCGTTAGGCCTTGTGTGAGCTTAGGAGCACCGTCACACTGTAAGTTTTTTAAGTTTCATGAAAATAGATTCGCAAACAAAAGATTTAGAATGACAAAAGAATCTATCGCTTGAGATCAATAAGATAAAGGGTACATCCAAGTGAATATACTAAAATCATCAATAAACATGATAAAACAGTAATAAACAAAACAAGATATGGTGGAACATGAACCCTATATATCATAATGAATTACGTATAGAGGAGAAGTACTACGAGTTATTGATGATGAGATATCCAAGTAGACCTGGAAATGCTGTAAGCATGACAAATATTATGCAAGACTTTATGAGTAATAGGAAGAAATGATACTTGTTGAAAACTGAATCAAAAGGTTGACCGAGACGAGAATGTCACAACTCATGAGATGTTGATGCAACAACGGAATAGAAATAAATCAAATGGGGTTTAGGAATCCAAACATTGGCTAGTCGACATGGCTTTGGAAGGGGAATGGGACCTGATATGAATCCAAAATATAAACATTCTTTAACTTTAGGAGTCTGTGTGGTGTAGTATATAGCATTAAATTTATTTTGACCATCAACAAATATAAAATCAAGAGTAAACTTCACTTTTCCTTCCTGTGGTTTGGCGTAAATAATTATTTTCATCCAAAAGTTTAAAATCATGATTTTACTCCATGTGGTTTGTGATTCGTCTTAATTAACTCCAACCCATTAACATCGTTAAATAGTTTTGTTAAAAAAAGGACATTTTCGTCTTTTGACATATAAGTGCTAATTAGGTAACTTTTAACATATTTTATTAGTTGAGGGACTATTGTGTAACTTATGTAAAAATTCAAAGCAACTAAAATAAAAAAAAATATCTACACTTCCATTTCCAAATCTAAATCACATATTCATAACCATCACATTCACCGGTTCATCACCACATTCATCCACAGCCACATTCACCATCACCACCATTACATTCATCACCACCATAATCACCATCACCATCGGTCATATAGAGATGACAACCACCACCATCACACCACCTGCTACACCACCGCCCTTGTTTCTCACCACCACTAATACAACCACTACAAGAATTTTCATCTGTGGCGACAAACCCTATGGCGACGACACACCCTAGTCACCATAGGTCCCCCTAAGGCGACGACAAGTCGTCGCTATAGAGAAATCTTGATTTTTGACTACCCTAACCCTATGGCCACGACTTGTCGTCGCCATAGGTAGACCTATAGTGACAAAATTTCGTCCTCGCCATAGAGTTATCTATGTCGTCGCCATAGCCCCATTTAATTTGATTTTTGATTTATTTAAATAAATATAAAAATTAAAAATTAGCTGAAACTCTATAGCGACGACATGTCGTCACCATAGGTTTAAACCTGTTTTTTTGTTTTTTTCTCTAAAAAAAGTTGGAGGGAAATAATCCCGCCATTATAAAAAGCCTATGGCGACGACATGTCCTCGCCATAGAGTGAATTATTTTTTCTAAATTAATATTAATAAAATTAATTATTATTGGTATGATTATTATTATTATTATTAGTTAAGTAATGTACCTTATTATTATATGTACTGTTATTAATTAAAAGTAAAATAAATAAATAATAATAATAACAATATATTAAATAGTATTATATTAGATGCTATTAATATATATAATAATTATAAACATTTAATGTATATTTGGGCCAAAGATGTTTGGTTATAATGTTTAGAGTCGGTTACATGCGTCAAAAGTTAAGTATGATTAAATTATGATCATTGGGGTTGAATTTAACACTTTGATGCTAAATTAAGTGAATTTATGCTTGTTATTGATAAATTAAGTTTGATTATGTTTAATTATCATCAACGAGTGTCAAATAATGTAAAACTCTGTAAAATTCCTAGAAACAAAACCAAGATCTCAATCTCAAGAATGCGGAATATAATTGAGATTGGAAGAAGAGAAACAATGAATCAAAATGCTTTCAATTGATAATCAAAATGATTACAATCTTGTGCCAAGTGCACAGAATGATTACAAAGCGAAATTGAACAGACTGAAATGGAAACTTGGAAAACTTAGCTACAAAATGCGAAAATTAAATATTTATACTAAAACAATAAGTTCTCGCGCGAGACAGTCTTTTCGCGCGGTTGTGCCTTTCGCGCGAGTCCAGCTTCTCGCGTGACTTCAACTTTCGCTTGGCATCTTCATTTTTGGTGTTCGTTGTTTTGCCGAGCCTTATGTAGTCTTCTACAAACAATGTTAAAGATTTTGGTTATGACAGTCAGGGTTGGTTACACACGTCAAAAGTTAGCTATGATCAAATTACGATCATTGGTGTTGAATTTCACACTTTGATGGTAATGTGTGGAAAATTAAACTTATTATCGTAAATTAAGCTTGTTTATGCTTAATTATCATCGATAAGTGTCAAACATTATCAATATATTTAATTATGATAGTTAGGGTTGATTACATATGCCAAAGATTAGTTCTAATTGAATTATCATCATTGGTGTTGAATTTCACACTTTGATGTTAATTTACATAGATATATGGTTAATTATCATCAATGAGTGTCAAAAAATGTTGAATATGTTTAGCTATGATGATTAAAGTCGATCACATACCTCTAAAGTTAACCATGTTCGAATTATTATGATTAGTGTCAAATTATATACGTTGATGGTAATTTACGAGAAATCATGCCTATTAACAGTAAATTAAGTCTATTTATGCATAAATATTATCAATGAGCGTGAAGGAATGTTAAATATCTGTGGTTATAATGATTAAGGCCGATTACATACATTAATGGTCCATTATGATTCAACCATGATCAAGTAAATTATACACGTTTATAATAATATCATAATAGTAATAACAAAAGTTATATTCACAATAAATTTTTGTGGACAATAATATTTTTGATAGTCAAATAATAATAATAGAATAATAAACATCAAAATTAAAAACTATAACTAGTAATAGAGCCTGCGCGTTGCTGCGGTAAGTTGCGCTAACTCGGTTTTACAAATCGAAACGTAAATAAAAGATACAAGTCATGTTGGAAATCACGAAAAAGTTACATGATAACTTTAAAGTTCATTTGAAAGATATTATAACTAAATAAAAAACCAATTAAACATTTTAAAAATATCAATCATCCTTAGCCTAAATGTTTCAGATAAGAGATCTCAAGACTTCAATAAAAATAGGTAGAGTATTGAATTTAAGTCTTACCTGAAATAAAAAATTAAAATAAAAAATTAAAATAAAAAATTGAGAGGTTTCAAGTTGAGCCAGTTGGTTTTCTCATTTATGATGGATTTCTTTCTGAGGGTGATCTTGGTTCGGAATTGAGACTACTTACTTGAGTAATGAAGATGATCATGTGGGCAAATAGCATGCCAGTCTAATTAACCGCTCACAAAACATTTAAGAAATTATTTATTTAAATAATTAGAAAATAGTTTAATAATAAGAGAAAAGAATATAAAAACGTAACAAAAGAATAAATATGAAATTTAGAAAATAAATTTAGATATTAAAAAAAAAGTTAATAGCCTTATCTAAAATCGTAAAGAAAACGAACAGAAAAAGAATAATACAAAAATTAAGAAAGGAAAGATACCAACCAAATTGGTGGGCGGTCAGTGTGCAATCAGCAGTTTGCATTTCGATTTTTTTTTTCTTTTTTTAAGGTGACGTGGAACTATTTGTTATAAATGTTAGTGCCTCTTTTGCAAATTTTACAATTTTGGTTGCTAATATATCGAAACATACAATCATCTTGTAGTCACCGACATATGCTATTAATATATATTAATAATAATAATAATAATAAATAATTATATTATTATTATCATTAGTATTATTATTATTTATTATTATTATTATTATTATTATTATTATTATTATTATTATTATTTTAGTATAATAATTATTATTATTATTACTATTATTATTACTATTATTATTATATTATTATTATTATTATTAGTATAAAATAGCAAAAAAAAATTCGGAAAAGACCTATGGCGACGACATGTCGTCGCCATAGACCTTTTCATTTTGCCGCGTGTGTAGCCCGCCTTTCATTAAAATATAAATAAAAAATTAAATAACCCCGTCGACACAGGGTTCAGATTCCCCTAAATCTACACCGATCCATATCTCTTCTTCACTTTCCCAAAACCCACCACCATGTAAGGCCCCGTTTTTGGGACGCTTACAGCTGGTTGGTAATCGCACAAAAACATACATTTCTATTAACTTTAATAAATATCGCAGCGGAATCGATCAAAAGGACATCTCATTTCATCATTAAAGCTTTTGCAAAATAATACATCGTTAATCAATTACAAAATATATATTGTTTCATTATATCACAAAAGCATTTTATAAATGGATGCCATCCAAAAGAGCTGAGTAGCCGCCTCGTGCCATCTTCAGTAACATTAACTGCCAACTGGAAACACATAAAAAGTCAGCGTTGCTGAGTGAGTTCTAGTTTAATAATAAAACATACATTAATATCATTCATTTCCCATCTAGATCCCGTCAGGCTTTACCCTCCCCATGGGACACAACCATGATTACTGAGGTCGAATGACAAGGATTTCGTCTCTTCTTTATTACGTTACATCGTTAACATTCAATTCATACATTCTTTCATTCGTACGTTCATTACTTTCGATGACATGTACAATACCCCGAACTTTGTGCACGAAGCTGGTTTCTGGGCCTGAGGTCTTTCATAGACCTCGAACATTAGGCACGGAGCTGGCTCCAGTACCTAGGGTAAGTACATTCATCATTTATCTTTTCTCTTTCATTCTGGATTAAGCCATATGCTATACCCCGAACATTGTACACGAAGCTGATGCTGGACCTGTGGTAATTAAATCACGAACATTGTGCACGAAGCTGATCTTGTCACCTAGGGCAAGCGGCAAGGATCCCGTACATATGGTCAATCACAAAGGTTGGACCCCAGTGTGCATCCTTCGGGGTAGCTAACTCGTACACCGTTGAGCTAACACCTTCATTGGGTGTGCACCTCCATACATTTGCTTGTAAGCCTTTCTTACATTCATTCATTCATTCATTAATGCATGCATTCGTTCATCATGTTCCTCTTTCATTATCTTTCACTTTACGTTACATAATACTTTCGTTTCATTCATGAACATAACATGTAAAGCCACGGAAAGATAAACATACGTCATAAAAGGAACATCAACATACGCTATAGCATCATCATACATGGCATCATCATACATACTTAACATACATCATTCATAAACATGCAACATCATCATCATGCCCTACATACCCTCTAAGGCCTCCAAGGGTCATCTTACATGTACCTACGGGAACTTTCACGTCAAAACTTACATCTGCACTTTCCCCTAAAAGTCAGTACTTTAACTATGCTCCTCCTCGGGTACGACAAACCTATTTGGGCGTATGGGCACCCTTCAGTCGCATGGCCTCCATGCGACTAAACATCATGCGAATGGACCAATATGGATGAACACCAATGCGGATGAATACCCAGTCGTGCGAATGGACCTCATGCGGCTGAACACTATGCGAATGGACCTTATGCATTTGGACCTCATGCGGATGAACTTAATACGGATGAGTACCTATGCGACTGGGCTCTCAGTCGCATGACTCCCCATGCGACTGGCCTTCTAGTCGTGCGACTGAACCTCAATCGTCCGACTGAACCCCAATCGCACTCCAGTCGGCTGAATGGCCTCCAGTTGGTCGCCTAGCCCTAACTGATGCAGAATGCAGTTCATCCCAAACCCAATCTGCCATTTTCGACCTCCAAGCTCATCCAAACCCATTCTAAGCCCAAATCAACCATCCTAAACCTTTGGAATGCATACTACAACACCATTCAAGCGCACACAAGCCCGAAAACATACTCCAAACGCATCAAACACAATCACACCCAAATGGGTCAACCACACACACATACAAAAACGGGTTTACTATGTTTTCCATCCCCAAATCAATTGAAAACGAGTAAAATAGGGGTCCTAGAACTCACACAAACTACACCAAGAAGAAGAGATTCGTCTAGACCCGCTACACGATAATTTTGCACGCTCGAATCCACTCGAACCAACCTTTTTCTCTTCTCTTCTCCCTTTTCTCTTCTCTTTCTCTCTATGGCTGAAATGTGTGGGTGTGGGGAGAGGGTAAGGGATGTCCTCTCCCTTAAATACTCACACTCACCCGGCTTTCTCTCGTTGGCGAGTTTGGTCCCCCGACTTTGGACTTTATTTCTCTTTTTCTTCTTTCGTCGGCGTCAAAGAAAAATATCCGGGTGTTACACACCACTAAACCTGCGATCTCAAATCCTTCCTATCGGCAAACCAACAACTAAAACTCACCACCACCACTCTCGTAACCCTCCATCTTACTCCCTCCAACCCCCATCTCCACTCCCGTCACCCCCACCACCGAATACCTTCAACTACCGGGATTTCATGCCAACACCACGACTCTTGGCCCACATCACAACCCAAAACCCATCACCACCACTGTTCTAACCACCATTCTTGTCAAAATCCAAAAACCGTCAACCCCACCATCGTAATTAAGGTGTGTATGTTTAACATTTCTTGTTAATTTGTTAAAATTTTAAATTGAATTGTTTATTAGTTTGTTTTGTTATAATGACAATATAATTTGTTTGAGTTGATTATTAGTTTGTGTTGTTAGAATGATAATAGAAGTTGTTTACATTGTTTATTAGTTTGTGTTGTTTGAAAGATAAATATTATTTTTTGATTTGATTATTAGTTTGTGTTGTTAGAAAAATAATATGAGTTGTTTAAGTTGATTATTAGTTTGTGTTGTTAAAAAGATAATATAAGTTGTTTGAATTTTTAGAAAGATAATACTATTTTTTTGGATTTGATTATTAGTTTGTGTTGTTAGAATGATAATATAAGTTGTTTGAGTTGATTATCAGTTTGTGTTGTTAGAAAGATAATATAAGTTGTTTGAATTGTTTATTAGTTTGTATTGTTAGAAAGATATAATTATTTTTTTGATTTTTTATTAGTTTATGTTATTAGAATGATAATATAAATTGTTTAAGTTGATTATTAGTTTGTGTTGTTAGAAAGATAATATAAGTTGTTTGAATTATTTATTAGTTTGTGATGTTAGAAAGAATATATTATTTTTTTGATTTGATTATTGGTTTGTGTTGTTAAAATGATAATATAAGTTGTTTAAGTTGATTAAAATATAAGATGGTTGTAATTATTTTTTGTTTTGTTCGAAGATTATGTTATCAAGTGTAAGTTACTGTTAATTTTCAATACGCATCTTTTCATCGAATATATATCTTAAATGTTGCTAACTTTTTAATTTTATACATCAATTTAGCGTCAAGTAAGAAAAAGCGTTCAAAAGGAAGAAACTTAAACCTATTTGAGAAATTGACAGCAAATAACAACCAACCACTACCCATTCAATTTAATCACACGGGTAAACAATATAAAGCCGTCAAAGAAAACAATCAATTATTTGTTAGGGCTTTATCGAATCACGTGGGTCATAGACGTGGTTATACAGAGGTGTTAGCCGAAAAATAAAAAAATGTATCTCATTATGAACCATCAAGTGGGTCGTCATAAAGTCGGAATAAAGAAATGGAAGCCATAAGGCAACAAATGCGTGAAATGAAAGAAAGAATGGATGAATTTGAAAGAAGAAAATCAAATCTCGATAATGATGAAGATGGCGGTAATTAGATAGTTAATTTGTTTGGTTTGTAAAAAAATAAAATGTTTACATTAGTAGGTATGTTTTTTGGTATGTAACTTGAATCATATTAATATTCGTAATATATTGTACAAATTTGTATTAAAACCTGTAATATTGGGAGAATAATAGGAAAATAAAAAAAATTAATTTTTAAATTAAAACAGAGGGGTCTATGGCGACGACATGTCGTCGCCATAGGGTTGCCGAAATTTTTTAAAATAAATTATTTTATTTTTATATATAATAATAATATATTGTCTGCTAAACCTATGACGACGACATGTTGTCGCCGTAGACCTTTCCAAATTTTTTTTATTTAATTAATTAAATGTCAGAATATATGGCGACAAATCTATGGCGACGACTCGTCGTCGCTATAGACCTCTGTGGCGACAGTGGTTGTGGCGAGGATAAAAACTGACCTATGGTGAAGGGCTTGTGGCTACTAGGGCTATGACGACGACATGTCGTCGCTATAGCCTATGGCGACGACAAATGGGGTCTATGGCTATGACTTTTGTCGTCGCCATAAGGTCAAATTCTTGTACGCAACCACCATTATCAACCTCCACCTCCACCTCCACCGATATAACCACTACCGTCAACCTCCACCTCCACCAACAAAGCCATCATTGCCCTCCACATCCACTAACACAACCACCATTATCAACCTCCACCTTCACCTCCACATCCACCTCCACCGACATAACCACCACCGTCAACCTCCACCTCCACCAACACAACCACCATCGCCCTCTACATCCACTAACACAACCACCATTATCAACCTCCACCTCCACCTCCACCTCCACCGACATAACTACCACCGTCAACCTCCACCTCCACCAACACAACCACCATCTCCCTCCACATCCACTAACACAACCACCATTATCAACCTCCACCTCCACCTCCACCGACATAACCACCACCGTTGACCTCCACCTCCACCAACACAGTCACCATCGTCCTTCACATCCACTAACACAACAGCCACTTAACCTCCCCCTCCACATCCACATCCACCTCCACCTCCACCAACACAACCAACCCCATCAACCTATACCTCCACCAACACCACCGCCATCCTCCAACTCCACCAACACCCACCACTAGAATCATTCACCACCACAACTGAACCACTTTTGAAGGTTAAAAATCAAGCACCCGCTATTGCGATCCAAACCCAAGCCACCATTAAATCCCTTTTCAAGATGTTACCTTTTGAGACCTGGATCTGACAGTAGCCATCGTCTAGACCTCAACCATCACTACCTTGGATCCAGCAACAGCACCGTTCTTCATCTACTCCTTGGTTTCACGTCCGCTTACATAGGGTGAGGCTAGGGATTTATAGATGATGATGATTTTGGTAAGTTATGGTTCGATTAGAGATGGTGAGAAAAAGGGGGATGTATACACGTGTGGTGGCAAAGGATTTAGAGATGGTGGAAAAGAAGATGGTGGTACTGGTGATGCTAGCGGTAGTGGTGGATGGCTGGTGGTGGTGTAAACATAGATATAATCAACGAGAGGGATAGGGAGTTAGGATTTAATTAGTTTGACTAGTAATTGGATTTATTTACAAAACTAGACCCTTCAATATAGCACACACATTTAACAAATTACACAACTGGTCCTTTATGTTTAAAAGACTAAAATGCTCTTAAATTTAACAGAATTATTTAACTATGTTAATGAGTTTGAGTTGATTGAGATGAATCATAAACCATAAGGAGTGAAATCAAGATTTCAAAATATTTGGATGAAAATCATTATTTACCTAGACCACATTGAGTAAAAACGAAGTTTACTTAAAAATCAAAGTTGTATAGAACATTAAAATTATGGTGACTTTCAATTGTTGTTGGCCCGGCCATTTAATAATGCTAAACTATCTTTTTCTATGTTATATAGGCTATCTAGTGTGCCACTAAACCAAGGATGTGTATTAAGGTCCACATGAATATTTGAATAAACCTAACTTGAATATTTTCCATCAAATTGTGGGTTGCTAAAATTAGGGCTACACCATGAGTATTATCACCTTGAATTTGTTGCTTCTTGTTATGGTTTCTTATTAGAAAAATTGGATAAAGAGTTTCATTTTTTGTCACTAGGCCAGGTTGCTTCATTTCTTAGCTGATCACCCTTGTTATTTTAGAAGTGAGGAAAGTTTAAACCATCCTCATATGCCATTATAAAATATTAAGATGATACATTTTTAGGTTGTTTGTGACGGCAAACCACATATTCTAGTACCGCAAGACTAAGTATTCGTTTTTCCTTGCCACATTAAAAGATTTCTTTTATCACAAATGTTTTTATTATTTTCACCACAGGTAATAAAACTTCTGTCTTTGTGAGTTTGGCAATTGTTGTTTGTATGATGTCTTCCATTTCAAGCAATTTTGCCCATACTAAAGAGGTACATCAATATAGATCCAACACATGTGAGAAATAGAACCAAAAAAATCATCATCAACATAATAAACTCCATGTTTTCTTGTTTTGTATGCATATAATTGAAAATCATCATTGGCGACCAATAGCTTCTCTTCTGTTGTCTATAAGTTTGTAAGGGTACTTGAATGATGCAGTAGTCGTGTTTGTTTCTATCATCACTTAAAGTTTAAAACTAAATCAAGTAACTGGAACAATACATTTGATTTCTTAATCTTCACAACATCAAACTAAGCTCTGATACTATGAAAATATACAATCTAAAGTGTATAGAAATATTATGAATTTCAATACGTGCTTTTTCATTACTTTACATCAGATTACAATATAAACATTATATATGAAATAATACAAAGAAATCAAGAGGCATAATAAAATATAAACTCGAAAGATATAGCAGCTCTAACAGATGGTGCCAATGTTGATGTAAATTCGGGTAGGTAGGTAGGTTTCGGGTTGTGTTAATGTGAACTCTATTTTTGTTGTCTCACCCTAGCTAAATAACAATATATGGAATCTATCCTTCATAGTAGCAAATGCATAAAGGCACCGTAGAGAAATAGGAACAAGATTTCCTATGATAACCCTTCGACTTAAGAACACGTATTTAATAGAAAAAAACAGAAAGTGTGTTTTCGTTGTGTAAGGTAAAGAGAATTTTGGGGAAAATATATGTTAGCTTCCTTCATCTATTTATAGTGTTTGAATAAAGGGTTCCTCATAATGGTTCTCGTGAGGAACTTTTAGGTCCCGAGAGGGGACAAACCCTGTTGTGAGATTCTTCATATTGGTGGTGAGGGTGTATTATTATTTTCTTATGCTCCCCATTTCCTTGCACGTGTCAGGAGTTCCTGACACTCGCCTAATGGTGGTCTACCACTGTGATAGGTGAGATTTGTACTTTTTAACATGATGTTGTTATTATTTTTTTTTATGTTGTTAAGTGTCTCAACAAGGTAATAGTTCTTGTATTGTAGGTGTTGTAGCATGATAGTTCTACCCATTAATTTGTCTATTTGGGCATAGTACGCTTGACACTTCAGTACAGAAAAATGTTAGCATTAGACTTTAAACCTATTACAAAAGTGAAATTACAAAGTGCAAACTTACTACTGTAAAATCTTAGTACCAAGACTATGAATAAATCATGGAGATCATTTGTGTAAAAACATAAATTATGACTTTTTCTATAACTCTTTCCATTCAGCAGGGACTTACATAAAAACTTTCTAGGCTTCTCTTTGCTCCTCAAGCCTCTCCTTTAAATATGCTTACTCTCTACAACCATCACCATATGTCATGTAGGGGTATGAAAAAAAACCAAAAACCAAAAAAAACCGAACACCGATCCGTATTCGTAACCGTAAAAAACCGAACAGAATTATGAATTCGGTTTTCGGTTCGGTTCACAACCGAAACCGAATTGGGAATTCGGTTTCGGTTCGGTTTTCGGTTCTGGATAATGTTGAAATCGGGTTGTTCGGTTTGTTCGGTTTAACCGAACTAACCGAATTTAATGTGGTATAATTTATATAAATTTTTATAGGTGTATAGTTTAGCCCAACTATCTCAACCCCAAAACTATTCAAAGTGAAATTACTTGAGCCCAAAAACAAACCTTTTTACTCTTGGCCCAAATATATGTGGTATAATTTATATAAATTTGTGTGTTTTATTGTGGCGTTTTCTGGTTTTGAACGTTTATGTGCTACAAGTTGTGTTGTTTGAAGTTATTTTTGTTGTTGTCCGGAATGCAAACTGGTAACCTCGGTTGAATTCGGGGTTTTCCGTTTTTAAACGAAACCGAACCAAATTGAATTCGGTTGAATTCGGTTCGGTTAAGCATTTTCCCAATTCGGTTCGGTTCGGTTTTCAGTTATGCATATTGAAATTTGAAAACCGAATAAACCGAACCGAATAAACCGAACAAACCGATAACCGAACCGATGAACACCCTTAATCTCATGTGTGAAAATCATACACCACAGTATTGTTTGTTGTATTGACTTCGACAATTCAGCCAAGACTATCATAAAAAAGAAATACATTATGACATAGAATAATATCAAGGTGACACTGAATACACTAGTCAAAGAACATACTTGATGTCCCATCACGTGAATTTATGAAAAAGATAAAATATTTATACATTAACTAATAATCAAAATAGCAAATCGGTCTATGTAATCCACAAATAACCACAAGAACCTATATAGGTATTTTACGTATTAGATTTATTGCGGGTAAACTTATTAAATATTAAACATATTATAAACTATTACAAGTTATCCATAAATAAAATACTAGTGATTCCTCGATCTTCTACATAAAATCATATCTACATAAATCTGAAAATCCCATCAAACAAAAATATTTTGATTGATTACGAAAAAAAATTGGCTTTGTATTTAATATAAAACTTTAATCAAAATATAGAAAATGCTATTTCAACCTTGATATTTTCTTTTGTTTGAAATATATTCGTAGTTTATGTATAAGTATAGGGCTATAGTAAAAAATGGTATTTAATCTAAAAGCCTAAAAATGATTATGAAATTAAAATGTGTCCTACTATTATTTTAAAAGGGATGACATTTTGATCATCATGTCTAATTCGTATGATCATTATGTGAAATTGATCGGGTGAAGTTAAATATTTAAATATTTTATTTCCATGCTTTACGTGTAAATTTATGATAAATAGAGTTACTTTTAGGATATTCTTGTGTTTGTAGAATAAACATGCAGAATACGAAGAAGCCGAAAGAAACAGGATGAAAATTGGAGCCTAAAAGGTAAAGAAATGTAAAAGAGAAGTTGCAAGACAATGGTAACTTAAAATGGACATAACTTGAGCTAGGAAAAAAGTTACGAGGCCCATGACCTATCAACAAAAAGATCTCGAAAAGCTACAGGTGAAAATCAATTTTGTGTAGGAGGTGGCCACCGATGCCATTCTTATCGTCACCGACGACACCGGCGTCAGTAAACCCGAAACCTGCTGACCGACGTCACCTCTGATGCCTAACTTGACGCCAAAGTAGAGCCACTGACGCCACTGTTGGCGCCACCGACGCCGAGCGTTGCGTTTTGATGGGTTTTAACCTTGTTTTATAGGTTTTAAAGAAAGATTAACCCTGGGATGAAAAATAGCTCTTTACACTGCAATCAAGGGCGAAAAAGCAACCATCTTTCACCATTACAAATCTTTCCAACATCAAGATAATCCGTATTCATATGATCAATTACAATCGTGTTGAATATTCAATGATGATGCAAGGCTAAATCAATTGTGATTCATTTCGGTGGACGGGTTTGTGTAAGTTTTTGTTTCTTCCTAGTTTGTAAGATTGGATCTTGAACCTTTTAAGTTCTATTATATTCAATTCATTATTTGATTATTTAAACAATCTGATTATGCTTAAAACTAATTTTAGTTTTCTACAACTTTGGTTTCTTTAATCATTGTGTGATTGATTATGAGAATTTGGGTTACATTATTTAAATTGATGATTGTATGAATGAAGTCCCTTATGCTTTAATCTAAAATTTTCACTTAGATCTTATCATATGAAGATCACTATTAATGACTTCTTAATAGGTTTCACTTATTCAAATTGGTGTTTGTATGAATGAAGTTCTTTAACCTTTAATCTATAATTATCACTTAGATCTTAGCATATGAAGGTCACTATTAATGACTTCTCAATAGATTTCACTAAAAAATATAACTTTGTCAAATCTGAATCCAAAAGTATATTGCTTTTTCCCTAAGATTGTTAAAAACTTAAACTTTTATTTCATTAATTTGATTATTTATCAATTCATTTAATCAAGCAATTTACTGTTTAATGTTTAATGTTTTTAGGTTAATTGTTACTAGCATATCCTATGATTACCTATGCATTCAACACCCATCTTACCCTTTACTATTAAAGGTGATTATGCACTCTTTAAAATTTATTTTTGACTGACCATATGACATCGATCGATATGGCATGTTGCCCGGGAATAATTGCGCATAGTGTTAGTAACAATTATTTGCTTTCTTAAAAATCTGTAAGTAACAAAAATATTTTCTTTTCTTGTTTTTCATTTACTTATTTTTTTTGTTATTCGGAATGACACGTGGTATTTGCTTCTTGTTTGCGGATAGTTTCTTTGATGGTTTAGTAGACTCTCATGAATTTTGATATCGTTATAGATTGGGACCGGAAGAATGATCCATGTATGTGTTACGAAAGCTTTTATCAATAGGTTCAAGATTGTCTAATATTCGACAGTAAATTTGGAAATGTAGAAAGAATATGTTCTGAATACTGGTGACAAGTGGGATATGTGAGGGCAAACTATGAATATGATAAAACCCACTCATATTATCCTCATTATGAACCACCTCCACCATCAAATTATCAAGAATATTATGATGCAGACATAAAATACAATATGCCCAACAGTGGGATGTCAATAACTATGAACCCAAGATGCTACATTTATCTAGTTACCAAGAGGAGTATGGTGACTACTATTCTAAATATCCTCAAGTGTCATATGAGGAGCGTCAAAGTTCAATGAACTCTAACCTTGATGAAATCTTGAACATGTTGGTAGAAATGACAAAAGAAGAAAAAGAAATAGATAAAGCACTCAAGGTATTGGTTAAGCAAGTTGGTTAACTAGTATAGGATATGGCTTAACTAAGACAAGAGTAATTTGAGTTGGATAATGATTCCGTGATAGATGGTGATGTGGTTGAAGAGATTACGGAGCTTTAAGAGCATTAAATTATACGTATAAAGTTGATAAAAGACATAACACCTTTAGAGGAGCCAAAATCCAAGCTTGTCCTAGTCCTTCCCCTGTACTTATTACACCAACCAACCAAGTTCGAGAAGTACTTTTAAGGATAAAGAAAAAGAAGGTGGCATTGTAAGGCATTGGAAAAAAATCAATATGTAAAGGCTTTGTAACAACTATTTAACAAACTTGGCGTTTATTAGGAAGAAACTACGGATGTGCCATGTCAACTGTTGAGTGTTTGTCGGGTATTCAGTAGGCAAATGTGCACTTAAACCATCATAATAAATACCAGGTACGGTCTGGGTAATGTCATATCCCGACGGAAGCGTGAAGCGATTTGGATGTGACTAGCTTGTTCAGAATGTGACAACCCGGAAATTTTTTTATATAATATGTGATTTTACAAATTCGTTTTTATATTTTTATTATTATTAAATAATAATATTAATAATAATAACAATAATAATAATAATGATATTATTAATAAAAATAATTTATAAAAATTATTAAACTTAATTTAATAAGTTCAGGGTTAGTTTTGTAAATTTTGAAACTTGTTTTAAAAGATTAAAACATGAAATAAAAATGTTTTAAAACTCCAGGGACCATTCTGTAAATATCCCAAACCAACCCCCCCTCCCCGTCGATTCTCCCCCTCCGGCTAAAAATCCGGCCACACTTCCGGCCAAGCCACAACCTCAAATAAACGCGATTCCATCTCAATTAAACAATACCGACACATCCTCGTGGATGACTCGAACCTACACCACCTTTCAATTTAGAAATCGGAGTGCGTTTGACAACCAATCCACTGAACCCACTTTTCGACCGAAAGTTCGGCCGGCCACCCACCATATCTCGCACTAAAAATAAACAATAATCAAAATCGAACACCCACTAACAATCTTATGACTATTTAAGACCTTCATTTGAGCTCAATTCGATATGAAAACACACAAAAATCACATTCAAATCCGGTTTCTTCTTCGGCCCTGCAACTTAATCGAAGAACCTGTTCGGAGCAACATTCGTTGCAATTGATAGAAGGCTATTGATCATAATCATGTGGGGAAGCTTACTGTGCAATTAATTCGATTATGATCATCATTTGAACATCAATTCGAATCTATCTTGGTCGCGACCTGTTCATCCTAGTAATCACGTCAAATTCGAACATAATCAGGTAATTAATTGTGTCCATAGACTCGAAATCACATAGGGATCAAAAGCCCTATGTTTAATTTCATTATTAAGATCATATCGGGGTTCAATTGGATCAATCTATGAACTAGGGTTCATACGATTTGGGGGTGATTTGGAAACAAATGATAAAACTAATTGGAACCGGCTTTTTAACGCAGGTGAGCCCTTGGCTCAGTGGTTTGGTGTGTGTGGGATGGAACCGGGGTTGCGGGTTCGAACCCGGCCCCCAACATTTTTTTAAAAATAGCTTTTTAAGACTTTTAAAAATACAGAAAAATTCTGAAAAATTATAAAAATAATTTTTATAAACTTTGGTTATTTTAGAAAGTATATAATCATTTTCTATAAATTTATTCTACCAAAAACATCTTAATAATATTTATAAAATATTATTTATAAATGTTATAAATAATCATTTTTATAAAAATGAACTCTAAATAATAATTTAAATTATAAATTCATTGTTGGATATTGTATTATGATAATTATGGAAATTATAAAGATATTTTTATAATTTCATAAATTATTACGATCATTATATTCAAGTTATATTTTTTATAAAATATAAAGGTAGAGATTAATTAAAACTTGTAAACATTACATATTTGATAAGACAAATACACATTGGATTTTATAAATTTAATTATAAAATCTTACTAAATTAAATAAAAACCTACATATTTCAATATGTCTAAAATTCATTTTAACATAATGATATGTTAAAATCATTATTAAATTAATTAAACGCAAATCCTTAATTATAAAAGAATTAACAAAAATGATTAAATGATTTAATGTTTATAATGAATTCCAGAAAACCAAACCTTAGATCAATTGAACACCAGATTGTGAATTTGTATCTATTTACTTATGAGAATTATAATTCCTTAGGAGGAATTTACTAGCTTATCAACAACACACGAGAACTGAGGTGAGTTCAGGCCCCACTATTTTACTAAATCTCTTTTGGGTAAGTTCATTTTATTAAAACTCTTTTGGGGGAGATAGCATACTGGTAATGTTACAAACGTTTTCATTATATATTTAAGATGTGTATGATATTAATATAGTGCTGTTTATCATTATAAAAGTCCTCACACTTTCGAATTGTTAATATTGGATAGCGGGGAAAGTTGGGTAGTACTACTGGGTGTGACGAGCCCCACCTGTGTGACTTGAGGTCAACCGGGTGCAATTTGTCCTATGAACATTAGTCACGATATGGAGACGTCGTGGCTGGAGGCAAACATAACATAGTCAGCTTCAATGTCGAAATCACTATTTAATATCGTTTGTGAATGGGCTAGCTAGCCATTACAATGCACATGCTTAAATATACGCTATTGTTAAACTGTGACGTTTAACTGTAAACTCTTGAACTGATCAACCGTTGGGTTGATACACGCTATTGTTAAACTGGGATGTTTAACTGCAAACTCTTAAACTGATCAACCGTTGGGATGATACACGCTATTGTTAAACTGGGATGTTTAAACGCAAGCTCTCGAACTAATCAACCATTGGGTTGATTACACTTTTGTTAAACTGTTATGATTAAACTCAAACTCTTGAACTTACCAACCATCGGGTTGATATACACTTTTGTTAAACTGTTACGTTTAAACGCAAACTCTTGAACTCACCAACCGTGTGTTGACTTTTAGTATGCTATTCTCAGGTCATTAATCTGGACTGCTGTTAGGAGCACTACACGGGTCAAGCATGCATCCTAACGCTTAAACAATGATACATTTGCTTATCTTTATATTTTGGGTTTGTTTTATTTGTTTAAACGCTTTCGCATGAATTATAAAGTTTAAACTTTGATTTGTTATGTTAAACGTTGCATATAGAGTCGTTCCAAGTAACTATTGACTGTGATCCTGGTTTGTTCACACCCCTCCGTGATAGATTCCAGACCCGGAATTTGAGGGTGTGACAGATTGGTATCAGAGCCATTGGTTATAGAGAACTAGGTTGCATACACACTAGACTATAACCGCACACAGTTAGTTAGTTACTTGTTCCTAGTCTTCCTAAACTTAACTTATCATCGTGAGTTCAAATCCTTAGTCTAATTTATGAAAATCTTATCGAGGTTTTGAATTCCATGAACCAAATGAACTTGTGTGACACATAGACACCTGTATTCTGGATTTCCTGGCAAAAGGCCCTCGGGCTAAGGCTAGCATATCGCATATATCTCATTGCGAGACCTGGTATGCTTACCTGGGGATTTCTGGGATGAGTGATAAACTATGGTCAATACACAGGTCTCTAAGGCAAATGGGTCAAATTACCTTGGCATGTCAATGATTCCCAAAACTTTACTGATCCTTTCGTATACTCTGATTAATCAACCCCGATATAATACATACATACTTGGTACTTCTATCATTGATGACCACTGTACTTGACAAGATATGTTAACCTGATAGGAGGAACCGGGGTGATCATGCAAAGCAAGTTACCATTACGGGTGCACACGTAATTGTAATTTGTCGTGCATGCTAAGTCCGGTGAATCTGGTCGGGTGGTAACATTGTAGTCAGTATAAGTCATCATTCCTACACCTTGAGCAAGAAAGTCTCGGTCTTCATAGAACATAGCCACTAACTATCTATCAGTTCTACTTATAGGAATGCTCACCTTACCTTGAATTTGGACGAAATTCAAACCATGACATTTGTGTTAATCCCACGGATTCGGACTGATTCTCTAGCTTGTCTATTTCTTTAAATCCTTGAATTTCTCTTCCTTTTCATTTCAAGACAAAAGGTCTATTTTTATACGACTGATAGCTTTTGATATTTGGTAATCCAAAGAATGTCTGGAAGAGGACGTGGACGCGAGAGAAGTAACAATCATGAACATTACAAGTTTCTATTCTATACTCTAGGGTGCTAGGATCATAATTCTAGTAAGACCTTGTTAAGGATAATAAAACATTACTGACACTTGCTATTACTTAAGTCCTGTCCTACTTAGAGCCTTCATAGTATTCCCAATCATTTTAAGAGACATTCCTCCACTTAGTATTTCGGTAACCGAGGGACTGATTGAATATTTAGAATGGAAGTGGACTATAGGAAATATAGAAGAGTGATGAAACTCATTGTACATATTCTTTGGGATGATGCTAAGGAAAATTAGGATGTCGTGTAACCGGTTTAAGCACATTCTTAGTATACCGGTGATGCTTATATATAGGGTTAGTGAGGTAAGTTCAAAGCCTTGGTGATTAAGGAATGAAAAGCAAAAGTTAGAATTGTAATTCTAAAATCGTGCAATGGTAGGGTTAGGTTGTGCTTTTTATACTGACAAACTCCATAAATTCACAAAGCTGATGTCATACCTTATGACATTAGACCAAATAGAATTAAGGACACTGGAAAAATCTAGTGAGTAGTAGAAAGAAGTCGGAGGGTTAAACAAGCAATCTAGCGGTAAGGTAGACAAGAATGCCAATGTTGTGAACCTAGCTATGTTGGTTAATATGATTAAGCTAACGTGTGTTAAACAGGGACATTAAGGAGGTTGACCATTACCATAAGTGTGCCCTAGGTCGATTAGGACCCAAGGACAAGTTAGAAACAATCAGAATTAGGAAATGGCTATAGCTAGAAAGTAAGAACAGTTCAATTATAGAAATAAAGGTCATATCAGTCAAGGTAATACATCACACGGTCATACATTTACGACTGAAGCAAGCCACATTTGACAAGACTAAGTGTTGTTACATGTATGTACCTTATCATCAATAGCTACGCATCTATTTGATATCAAGGTTGATAATAGCTTTGATTCTTCTGGAATTATTCTTTAACTTAGCATTCACCCTAGTTGCTTAGAAATCATTTTACTTAGTAGAAATAACCAATGGTAGAAATTAGTACAAGAAGGTCATGTCTTTGACATAGACTTAATACTGTAAGAATTGGTTATCAAAGAAGGAAACCAAGATAGTCCGTCAAGAGAAGGTGGTTCGACCTATCAAACCAAAGCATGATCTCTGAACCTGAAAGGAGACCCAATCATTTTAGGTTGATTTTTATTCTAAGCTTGGGGCACTTAAACTTCTTAAACTGATTTATCTCCATTTATCCTCATTTGACCTAGCTATATGGAATCATTTATTCCTTATCTATCGACTTTCATTTTGAGCTATCATCAAAACGTGATTGTGCGATGGTAGCCTTCCTAAACACTCTCTCTGCTGAAAATATCGTCAACTTATGTTCATGACTTTCTAGTCATACAAATGTTCTCAAACTATGCTTATGGTTTGTTGAACTACGTATGTAAACTTACTTAGATATTGCTACCTTGCAAAACATGTTTTCAAATACCTTTCCTATTGTTCAAGTCACTTCTTGAATCGCTTTTGAATCCTTAAGCTTGAAAATAATTAAATTTCTATTTGAACAACAAGACTTTAAAAGAGAAGTTCTGGAGAGAGTTACCAGTAAAGAGCGGAATTACTTTTGAGACTGGGTTATTTGGAGCCAAAACATTCTTAATATATGTTGAACCCGTGTTCAGCAAAGATGGGGAGGAAATTGGTGTTAATTACATGGGCATGGAAATCACTGATCAGGTGAAAAAGAGAGAAAAGACGGCAAAACTAAGAGAAGAAATAGCTGTACAGAAGGCCAAGGAGACAGAACTTAATAAAACTGTTCATGTTACAGAGGTAACGATGAGAGCAAAACAAATGCTAGCAACCATGACACACGAGATGAGATCTCCATTATCAGGGTCGTTAGCATAGCATAAATTCTATCAACAACAAAACTTGATAAAAATCAGAAACAACTTTTGAGTGTCATGTTGTATTCTGATGATCTAGTCCTTCAACTTATTAGTGACATCCTCAACTTTTCCTAAGTTGAGTCAGGAGTTCTGAGGTTGGAGGCCACAAAATTTAGGCCAAGAAGAGGTGATGTCCCATTGGAGGTTAATGGTGATGTTTTACGGATTAGACAAATTCTTACCCACTTGATCAGCAATGCTATCGAATTTACTCACCAAGGAAAGGTTCAGAGTAATCTTTATGTAAAAGCAAACCCATTATCTCACAACGTCGAGAAATTAACCTGCATCCGTCTCCAATATTCGTACACCGTGGTATAATGTTAAAACATCAATCGTTATTCTGAATGATTGATTCATTTTCTGTTTTAATAATATTCTTAACCATTCTCGTGAACTCATTCCAAGATCTTCGCATAGTTTATTATTTCTTTAGACCGATGGTTGGTCAAAAGAGAAATACATAATCACAAGATATGCGTTAAGATCGTTTCATATGGTGACGTTTGGGATTCTTAAATTCCGACGGATAACCTTTCTTATCATTGTTGGTCTTATCTTGATTTCTAGACATCACCTTACCACGAAATTATATTCTGGAAATTATGGATTGGAAAGTTAAAAACTAAAACATAGTAAGATTCCGATCGTAAGAGTTCGGTGGAACTCCCGGCGTGGTTCTAAGTTCATCTAGGAATGAGAGGACGAAATGATGCGCAAGTATTCTAACCTGTTCAAGGATGTTGCCAGTACATCTTAATTTTCGGGACGAAAATTCCTCTAACAGGGGATGATGTGACAACCCGGAAATTTTTTTTATATAATATGTGATTTTACAAATTCGTTTTTATATTTTTATTATTATTAAATAATAATATTAATAATAACAATAATAATAATAATGATATTATTAATAAAAATAATTTATAAAAATTATTAACTTAATTTAATAAGTTCAGGGTTAGTTTTGTAATGAAATAGATTAAAACATGAAATAAAAATGTTTTAAAACTATTATCCCAAACTTGTTTTAAAAGATTAAAACATGAAATAAAAATTTTAAAACTCCAGGGACCATTCTGTAAATATCCCAAACCAACCCCCCCCCGTCGATTCTCCCCCTCCGGCTAAAAATCCGGCCACACTTCCGGCCAAGCCACAACCTCAAATAAACGCGATTCCATCTCAATTAAACAATACCGACACATCCTCGTGGATGACTCGAACCTACACCACCTTTCAATTTAGAAATCGGAGTGCGTTTGACAACCAATCCACTGAACCCACTTTTCGACCGAAAGTTCGGCCGGCCACCCACCATATCTCGCACTAAAAATAAACAATAATCAAAATCGAACACCCACTAACAATCTTATGACTATTTAAGACCTTCATTTGAGCTCAATTCGATATGAAAACACACAAAAATCACATTCAAATCCGGTTTCTTCTTCGGCCCTGCAACTTAATCGAAGAACCTGTTCGGAGCAACATTCGTTGCAATTGATAGAAGGCTATTGATCATAATCATGTGGGGAAGCTTACTGTGCAATTAATTCGATTATGATCATCATTTGAACATCAATTCGAATCTATCTTGGTCGCGACCTGTTCATCCTAGTAATCACATCAAATTCGAACATAATCAGGTAATTAATTGTGTCCATAGACTCGAAATCACATAGGGATCAAAAGCCCTATGTTTAATTTCATTATTAAGATCATATCGGGGTTCAATTGGATCAATCTATAAACTAGGGTTCATACGATTTGGGGGTGATTTGGAAACAAATGATAAAACTAATTGGAACCGGCTTTTTAACGCAGGTGAGCCCTTGGCTCAGTGGTTTGGTGTGTGAGGGATGGAACCGGGGGTTGCGGGTTCGAACCCGGCCCCCAACATTTTTTTAAAAATAGCTTTTTAAGACTTTTAAAAATACAGAAAAATTCTGAAAAATTATAAAAATAATTTTTATAAACTTTGGTTATTTTAGAAAGTATATAATCATTTTCTGTAAATTTATTCTACCAAAAACATCTTAATAATATTTATAAAATATTATTTATAAATGTTATAAATAATCATTTTTATAAAAATGAACTCTAAATAATAATTTAAATTATAAATTCATTGTTGGATATTGTATTATGATAATTATGGAAATTATAAAGATATTTTTATAATTTCATAAATTATTACGATCATTATATTCAAGTTATATTTTTTATAAAATATATAAAGGTAGAGATTAATTAAAACTTGTAAACATTACATATTTGATAAGACAAATACACATTGGATTTTATAAATTTAATTATAAAATCTTACTAAATTAAATAAAAACCTACATATTTCAATATGTCTAAAATTCATTTTAACATAATGATATGTTAAAATCATTATTAAATTAATTAAACGCAAATCCTTAATTATAAAAGAATTAACAAAAATGATTAAATGATTTAATGTTTATAATGAATTCTAGAAAACCAAACCTTAGATCAATTGAACACTAGATTGTGAATTTGTATCTATTTACTTATGAGAATTATAATTCCTTAGGAGGAATTTACTAGCTTATCAACAACACACGAGAACTGAGGTGAGTTCAGGCCCCACTATTTTACTAAATCTCTTTTGGGTAAGTTCATTTTATTAAAACTCTTTTGGGGGAGATAGCATACTGGTAATGTTACAAACGTTTTCATTATATATTTAAGATGTGTATGATATTAATATAGTGCTGTTTATCATTATAAAAGTCCTCACACTTTCGAATTGTTAATATTGGATAGCGGGGAAAGTTGGGTAGTACTACTGGGTGTGACGAGCCCCACCTGTGTGACTTGAGGTCAACCGGGTGCAATTTGTCCTATGAACATTAGTCACGATATGGAGACGTCGTGGCTGGAGGCAAACATAACATAGTCAGCTTCAATGTCGAAATCACTATTTAATATCGTTTGTGAATGGGCTAGCTAGCCATTACAATGCACATGCTTAAATATACGCTATTGTTAAACTGTGACGTTTAACTGTAAACTCTTGAACTGATCAACCGTTGGGTTGATACACGCTATTGTTAAACTGGGATGTTTAACTGCAAACTCTTAAACTGATCAACCGTTGGGATGATACACGCTATTGTTAAACTGGGATGTTTAAACGCAAGCTCTCGAACTAATCAACCATTGGGTTGATTACACTTTTGTTAAACTGTTATGATTAAACTCAAACTCTTGAACTTACCAACCATCGGGTTGATATACACTTTTGTTAAACTGTTACGTTTAAACGCAAACTCTTGAACTCACCAACCGTGTGTTGACTTTTAGTATGCTATTCTCAGGTCATTAATCTGGACTGCTGTTAGGAGCACTACACGGGTCAAGCATGCATCCTAACGCTTAAACAATGATACATTTGCTTATCTTTATATTTTGGGTTTGTTTTATTTGTTTAAACGCTTCCGCATGAATTATAAAGTTTAAACTTTGATTTGTTATGTTAAACGTTGCATATAGAGTCGTTCCAAGTAACTATTGACTGTGATCCTGGTTTGTTCACACCCCTCCGTGATAGATTCCAGACCCGGAATTTGAGGGTGTGACAGATTGGTATCAGAGCCATTGGTTATAGAGAACTAGGTTGCATACACACTAGACTATAACCGCACACAGTTAGTTAGTTACTTGTTCCTAGTCTTCCTAAACTTAACTTATCATCTGATTATCGAGGTTTTGAAATGAACATACTTTGGTACTTCTATCATTGATGACCACTGTACTTTGACAAATATGTTACACCTGATACTCTGATCATGCAAAGCAAGTTACCATTACGGGTGCACACGTAATTGTAATTTGTCGTGCATGCTAAGTCCGGTGAATCTGGTCGGGTGGTAACATTGTAGTCAGTATAAGTCATCATTCCTACACCTTGAGCAAGAAAGTCTCGGTCTTCATAGAACATAGCCACTAACTATCTATCAGTTCTACTTATAGGAATGCTCACCTTACCTTGAATTTGGACGAAATTCAAACCATGACATTTGTGTTAATCCCACGGATTCGGACTGATTCTCTAGCTTGTCTATTTCTTTAAATCCTTGAATTTCTCTTCCTTTTCATTTCAAGACAAAAGGTCTATTTTTATACGACTGATAGCTTTTGATATTTGGTAATCCAAAGAATGTCTGGAAGAGGACGTGGACGCGAGAGAAGTAACAATCATGAACATTACAAGTTTCTATTCTATACTCTAGGGTGCTAGGATCATAATTCTAGTAAGACCTTGTTAAGGATAATAAAACATTACTGACACTTGCTATTACTTAAGTCCTGTCCTACTTAGAGCCTTCATAGTATTCCCAATCATTTTAAGAGACATTCCTCCACTTAGTATTTCGGTAACCGAGGGACTGATTGAATATTTAGAATGGAAGTGGACTATAGGAAATATAGAAGAGTGATGAAACTCATTGTACATATTCTTTGGGATGATGCTAAGGAAAATTAGGATGTCGTGTAACCGGTTTAAGCACATTCTTAGTATACCGGTGATGCTTATATATAGGGTTAGTGAGGTAAGTTCAAAGCCTTGGTGATTAAGGAATGAAAAGCAAAAGTTAGAATTGTAATTCTAAAATCGTGCAATGGTAGGGTTAGGTTGTGCTTTTTATACTAACAAACTCCATAAATTGACAAAGCTGATGTCATACCTTATTCTCAGGTCATTAATCTGGACTGCTGTTAGGAGCACTACACGGGTCAAGCATGCATCCTAACGCTTAAACAATGATACATTTGCTTATCTTTATATTTTGGGTTTGTTTTATTTGTTTAAACGCTTCCGCATGAATTATAAAGTTTAAACTTTGATTTGTTATGTTAAACGTTGCATATAGAGTCGTTCCAAGTAACTATTGACTGTGATCCTGGTTTGTTCACACCCCTCCGTAATAGATTCCAGACCCGGAATTTAAGGGTGTGACACAGAACGCATCGATTAAAAGAAGTAAATTTTAAACACATCAAACACATATCATAACATAACATAATACATTAATTTAAGTTAGGATTACATCATATATATATAAGTAATCAAAATTTGATATAATCCTATTACAGACATATTATTTAGATATTATATCTTCAAAGTCGATGGAAATGAGTGTCCACCATAACACTGAAGTCATAGATGCTAACAGTCAAATTTATACAAACTCTTCCTACAACTTCTCCCCATCCATTGTAAACATCAAAAGAGAATTCAATATTGTTAGTCATGGCTACATGAAAAAGCATACTCAAATTGGTCAACATAAAGTTGGTGAGATCATAGGTTTATTTTCAGACAAAATATTTTTTATGCATCAATTACAACCAAACTTTTCTTACTAATCTGGTAATTCATAACTGTCATGAAATAGTTCATAAAATCAGATAATATAGCATCACAACACTCATCTTGTTGGCGCAGGAAATATTTTCCTAAGTAGCGCTACCTATATTATTCAAAGGTTCCACATCCGAATTAATGGTTGTATCACAAATGACAGTATATCTCAAAAATCTCAAAATAATGCATCAAACATAAACAGTATGCTTTTTCCCTCAAAAATTTTATAAACACCAAAAACGGGGCTATGAGTCTCACATCTTTACTCCAATTGATAACCTATAAAAATCAATTTATAAGTTAGATACAAAAATTTTTCTTTAAAATTTTCAGAATATCGGATAAAATTAATTTCTAAAATCTTAATAGTAACATTATTAAATAATATTACCATAAAATTTCCAACTTCCATTTTATCATAAATAAATTGTTATAATTATTACAAAATCATCATAAATCAATAAAAATAGATTTTGTCGTCCATAAATTCCCAAATTTTTCCAGAGAATTATTCCAATACTTGATATCACTCCATAAATTTCCTGATGTCTAACTTATAGTAGGTATTTTTCTGTAATTTTTCTAATAATCTCAAATTTTAGCAGAAATAACTATACAGCTCCAAAAATTATGAAATTTATAAATTATGTTGGGTTCAAACCATCATAATTTAAGTGAATTTTTCAATATTTATCATCCTGTTAAAGTATTTCTTTCGATTTTTCCTTTACAGATCATATAAAAATACATATCTTAGTCATAAAAAAAGAATTAAATTACAAAATAATTTCTGGAGCTTTTATACCATATGAGAATAAATATATGATTTTTCCAGAATTTTTACAAATTTTTTCTGTTACTTGAGAATTTTCTTTTATTTACCTTAAATAATTTGTATAAATTATTTTATTTATTATGTTTTTACCAAAATTTATAGAATGATATTTTAGTATTTTTATAAAGATTTTCCAATATTTATTCCCACAATCCCAATCATTTAAATATATAATCTATTTTCACAAGTTTACACACAATCTTCAACCATTTATTGGTATTTCCTTTATATAACCTTTGGTTACCAATGTTTATTTATTACATTCAGATTTAAAAAACTTTCTTATTATCTTTTGACATGTTGGTGAAATTCTTGAATATTTAATCATAAGGGTTGATTATATATGTGTTGTTTAAACACATATATATCTTTGAAATCTTAACTAGTTATAGTTTAAAGAATGAGACCTTGATTTGGATAGGAGGAAAGGTTGATGATATTGTATGAAAGCCGAGGCAGTGAGTGGATGGTGGTGCTTGAAAGTGATGATGATGATATTAGTTGGTGATGGTTTGAGAGCCGAGGGGTGTGAGTGAGTCGTGGGTTGTAGTTGATGGTGTGGTGGTGTTTTGATAAAAAGATTCAAAGGGTGTGGGAGTGGTGGTTGTGGAGGTGTTTTGTTTGTAGCTTTATCGAGTTGTGAAGAGAGAATGGTGGTGGTAATTGATTGTGATTCAAGAGGCGGTTTTTGGGATGCTTAAGCGGAGGGGTTTTTATAAGAAGAAGGTAATCATTATTTCTAGAGTTAGGGTAGTGATGTGTATGCTTATAGGGTCCTTAGGTGGCGGTTTTATGGGTGACTGTATTGAACCGAGGAGGTGGCGGATGAAGGAGGGGTCATGGTGTCATGCAAGGTGGCCTAAGGTTCCTTAGAACTTGCCACATATTACTTAGCAATGATGATGGTTCATGTGACTCTTTTGAGGAGGTGATTAGTGTATGGCGGTTTGGTGGTTGTGATATGTGTTCTTAGCCGATCAAAGTGTTACTGATCAAAGTGTTACTCAACACTTAAATCGGTTGCTTAAACTCGTAATGAATCGAGTCTAGAGTTTGGGTTGGTGTTTAGGTTTTTTTGTTATGCTTAGTTTTGTTTTGATGCTAAGTTTCCTTCAATGTTTCATTGTGTTCGTGACGTTTATTCGAGTTGTAACACGATACATTTAATCTTGAAATGTTGAAGTGTTTTTGATCACATAATATTTTGGTACCATAACTTATGCATGCCTAACTATGAAATATATGTTCATGCATACATAATCCTCATGCATGCAAGCATGCATATGTAAATATATACATGTATAACATACATACATATATATTTTCTTATGTATATATGTAAGGCACTATAATATATATTTATATCTGATTACTAAAACACATAATATTCATAAAGTGTTAATCAAATATGCTCAATAATGTAAAATTTTTCTTAAAATATTAACTCGTCTAACCTTTATTTTTAGGGTGTCACATTCTCCCCCCGTTAAAAGAATTTCATCCTGAAATTCATTGGTGAGTAGTTTCTAAAGTCGAGTAGAACTTATCTGATTATTAACTCTGAACAAGTGAGGGTATTTCTTTTTTTATCTCATCTTCTCTTTCCCATGTGTATTCTGGTCCTCTCTTTGCATTCCACTTAATTTTTGCTATAGAGATTCTATTCTTTCTTAATCTTTTTACTTCCTTGTCTATAATGGCTACTGGTTCTTCCATAAAATAAAGTTTCCTATCTATTCTGACTTCTTGAATTGGTACCTTTAAAGTCTCGTCTGTTAAACATTTCTTGAGGTTGGATACATGAAATGTGTTATGTACTTTACTTAATTCTTGAGGTAATTCTAACTTATATGCTACAGGGCCAATCCTATCAATGATTTTAAATGGACCAACATACCTAGGGTTTAACTTACTTGGCTTTCCAAATCGGAAAATTCCTTTTGTGGGTGATACTTTTAGATAGACTTTATCTCCCACTTGAAATTCCAATGGCTTTCTTCGTTTGTCGGCATAAATTTTCTGTCGATCACGGGCTGTTTTCAATCTGTTTTTAATTTCAGTGATCTTATCAGATGTTTCTTGTATCAATTCAGGGCCTGTAAGTTGTCTGTCACCTATTTCATTCCAACATAAGGGTGATCTACACTTTCTTCTATACAAGGCTTCAAATGGAGCTATTTCAATACTAGAGTGATAGCTGTTATTGTATGAAAATTCAATTAATGGTAAGTGAGTATCCCAGTTTGTAAAACCTCTGAAATTCTCCCAGAAACAATAACACACGATCTCAATCTTGTGAACGCGGAATATAAACAAGATTGGAGTAGAAGAAGAATCAAATTGAACTCAAATGATATTGAATTGATGAACAGAAACCTATTACAGGTCTTGTGCGATTTCACACAGAACAAAATGATAATATGAACGAAAAGCTTAATTACAAAACGAAATCTAGCTATTTATACAAAACAGTGAGTTCTCGCGCGACAGGCATTTCGCGCGGCTATGGCTTTCGCGTGGCATCTTCTCTCGCGTGGAAGCTTGTCTCGCATGGTCTGCGACTCGCGTGGGATCTGCTTCTCGCGTGACTTCTTTAATTCGCGTGGATTCAGTCTTTCGCATATGATGTTTGTTTTGCCGAGCCTTGATTTGTCTTCTACAATCTCCCCCTAGGCTCGGTGAAACATAATCAATCAAAGTCAACATTCGCCTTCTTGTAAGAGCCAGCATAGGCATACCATTTGTTTCTCAGGATCCGGTCAATCATCCATACGTACTGGCAAGATAGAAAATAAACAGACTTATCAGCTGAAATAGGGCAGTGTAACAGCTTGAGTAAGTCGTCTTTGCCAAACTTCATCAAGTCTGCTGGATCAATGATTCGATAAGACCTGTCTATACATCTGATCACAGCGTGACCGGAATCCTTTTCACATCTCCAAGATATAAGTTGCTTCAAAGTGTTGGGAGGAACTGGAGCATGCACAGGGACTTTTCTGATAAATTTGGGATGTTAATAGACTCGTATCTTCATAGGAGCTTTAGTATTTTCATCAATTCTTGTTGAGTCATCAATCAACTTTGATTTTGCAGTCTTAAAGTCTTTGAAATTTGTGCGCATCTCCCTTCTTATCATGGATCTCATGAGTTCAGCTTCACTGTAATTACTCTCATTGAAGAATGGAGCTTTGCCCATGGAGTATAAATCAGCAGCACGTAGAGTATGGAAGTCTTGAGTGCTCTTTAGATAATCAATCTCTCCATTCCTTCTCTTTATGACATACATCCTTTTCTCGCTATCATAACCCCAGCTAATAACATGAGACATTTCACCATACTTCTGTTTTGGCTTTGATATAAACAGAAAATGAGCTTCAGTAGGTGGTGGTGGTGGTGCTTTGAATTGTAAACCTCCTCTAGTGTATAGGGCAATCTGACCAGTAGTATCTGCCTTTGTAGCATCAGTAGGAGTTTCACCACTCACAGTCTCATTGGGGATTTCTCCTTCTTCAAGATTGATGTCTTTGAATAGCTCTTGAAGGTTGTTCCCAAAAATGTCTGTATATTCATTCTGCTCTTCCAGATCATCAAACATATCAAGTTCTTCTTCAACAGCTCCAGATGAAGTTTGTTGAAAAGAATACAGTTCCTTTTTATTAACACTTTCCGTGGCAGGGTCCAGTGGATCATATCCTTCTGGATCACTAACACTTGGTCGATCGACATTTTCAGTGTTAGTATCTCCAGTTGGACTCGAAGAAGAACCTGTAGCATTACCTCCATTATTATCATCTCCATCATCATTATTACCATCATTACCTCCATCATCTCCACCATCATCATCACCATTATTTCCACCATCATCTCCACCATTATCATCATCATTTTCATCGTCATCCTCATCATTATCATCCTCATTATCATCAGAATCAGCATAATCAACTAACTCTTCATCCTCCTGTTCATGAACAATAGGCATAGAAACCATGTGTTCCGGCTCAACGAAAGCTGTAGATGTAAGTTTCAGTGATAGGTACTTCAGATGAAATAGGAACATCTTCAGTAGTGCTAACACTTGGCTGTACAATAGATGCTTGTGCTTCGTTGACCGTTTCGTTCTCAGGAACAGTCTCAGTAGGAGGTGGGCTTGGAGAGCGTCTACTTGATTCACCAATTACTGTTGTAGACCTTATGATTGGTGGCTGATGAAAATAAGTCTGTGAAATGAATTCTCTCAGCTCGTTCAGTTGTCTCTCCAACCCAGAAGTGTAGTCAAACATGCTCTTCATTTGTTGTTCAAGAGAGGCCAATCTTGTGCCTTTGATAGCTGAGTCGAGATGAATCATGTTGATCATATTTGTCTTTTCATCATTGCCTTTCTTTAATTCAGCAATCAACTTCATATTCTCAAAGTTTTCTTTCTCCAGGTTCTTTATTCTTTCTTCCAATATGATAGAACCAGGAGTGCTTGATGATTCCTCTCTTCTCCGAAACTCAGGAGGAGTATTCAAGAGTGTATCGACATCAAACTCTAAATTTTCTTGATGAGGAGGTGTAGAAAAACCTGAGCCAGAAATATTAGCTGCTCCAGAAACAGTTTCAGGAGCAGAAGAAGTCACATTGGCTGCCTGATCTTGCTCTGTCTCGGTGACAACCACATGGGTTCTTGGTCTTCTGGGTATAATACCACGACCTCTCTTTCTAACTGGATAATCTCTCCTTCTTGCCATACGTTTTCTTCGTGAGGAGGTACTTGGCGACTCTTCAGGGACATACTCGGTATCCCTGTCTTCCTCATTTGGTCGAGAAGATGTTGGAGTAGAAGGGGTTGGATCAGTTTGGATCACATAGGGAACATTCCCTATTTGATCACTAGTAGTCTCAGAACTGGAAGCAGAGTGAACAACTTCTTCCATTCCTCCTTCACGCACAGGCTCATCTTCAAATAGCTTCTTAATCTCTTCATCCAAATTATCTCTAGCAGTTGAAGTAGAAGCACCAGTTTGTGCCTCATTAGTATGAGCACCTTCACCAATCTCATCAACATTTTCTTCAATCTCAGAAAATTTTCCGATCTTTGCAAAACTTTCACCAGAGCATTTGTTTCCTCTGGCTCCAGTAAGGTGTGTAAAAATCTCCTTCTTAATCGTCTGTACAACATATTTTGGAGATCTCTGAGTGGCAAGCTCAGGAAAAGCATCGTTGATAACCAGCTGAATGAATCGGGGATACATGATAAACTTTCTCCCTGGATTGGCCGTAGCGTTTTTCACCATCTCTTGAAATATAACGCCAGAGATACTGAATAGAATATCATCCACCAGAGAAACCAATAAGGATCCAAACACAGCACTAAGACTGTCCATCCCAGCCTTCAGATTACTTAGACAGTGTATTACCACGTGAAATAAGTATTTCCAGTATGGTGGTAACCACTTCTTTTCCAGACTTGGATATCTATACTCGTATCCCATACGAGTCAAACAATCTATCACAACATCATCCTCAAGTCTAGTTGGAGCATTATCTTGATCATCAAACAGTAACACTCTGTTTAGAATAGCCTGTGAGACAGTCACTCTTTTCTCCTTGACTGTGGCAGTGATAATCTGATTACCAGCTTGGTCTTTTTCTAGAGCAGCCGTGCTCCAGAAAGAATCAATAAGCTCAGAATATATTGCTGGATCAACAGATATGGCATATACAATGCGAGAATTCTTCAGACCCTCGATCATAGAAGAAAACAGTTCCTTCCCTTCCGGAACCTCATCCAAGTATGCAACACAATTATGATTTTTGTTAAAAATCATTTGTGCCAGCTGCATTGTCACAACAATTAGGATTAGAACAATTAGAATATAACTTAATTATGCCAAAATAGTTTCAACACTTATGTTTTTTACACTTAGAAAAAGTTAACACTTTGAAACTATTTATTATTTCAAAGTTTAGTCACTTGTGAATACATGTAATACACTTAAAGTTTTATCAACAAAAGATGTATTAAGCGAAAACTAAGTATAAGTGATTAGTCCAGTAGATACACCAACATCAACACTTGAGAAAAATTTCAAACATTTTCTGTCATGCGAAACACAGTTCATGCGAGAACTCAGTTTGTGCGAAAAGTGTAATTTATGCGACAAAATGGTTTCGGGCGACAATACTATTTACGCGAAAACATTTTGCGAAAAACTGGATTCAAGCAAAATTGTATTTCATGCGAAACCAAGGTTCACGCGCGAGAACCAGGTTCACGCGACAACACTTTTCTTTTCGCGTATGTTCATTTCTTGTGCGATTCGCAAAACCCAAATTCAAATTAACAGTTCACAAATCGATTTTAATCCATGAAGTCCAATCCATTGCTGTCGCCTAGGTCTATTAGGTGTATTTCATCGTTCAATTTCAACTTTAACGTCCATTTATTAAGATTTTAATTTCAAGATGTTAAGTTCCACTTATCATTTCATCTCTACAGTAATCGGCTCAAACATATTATACCTTTAAATCACAATCTGAGAGTAATGAGAATGAAATACGAAACACAATCACAACAGGAGTGAAAAGATGACAGATTTTGGTGTATGCGACAAGAGATTTCGGATGGTGAGCGAAAGGGGTTTTCGGGTAAAATTTTGAGCGAAATGTGATTTTGTCTTGAACAGTGTGAACTTTATATCCCTGACAAGTCACGCGACAGACACTTTCGCAAGTCCTTCTATTTCGCGTGACTTTCCCTTTCGCGTGCGAAACAGTGACTTTCAAAAATTTCAACTTTTCAAATCCCTTTTATTTTTACACAACTTTCAATCTTTTATTTTCAATGAATTATGTCAACATAAAATGTTATGTACCAAGTGACCAATTAATTTAATAAATCTTCAATTTTCAAAATTTTCTTGTTATTTATTTGTCCTAAAAATAAAACACTATAAAAGTGAAATAAAAACAAACACTAACATACAAAATAACAAAAGAATGAAAATAATGAAGAAATCAAGATCGGATTTGCATGTTTTTGTAAGAATTTTCATAATGAGATCATATAGTTCTTTTGTCAAGTTAAGACTCTGTCCGGCTTTATTTAAAATAACTGGTTAAGTTGATTGTCAATATCTATTGTCCTTTTAAACTTATACTTCAGTTTTTACTCAGAAACATAATGAGTGATATATATCATGTTTTGTGTTGATTTAATATAAGACAGTGGATCCCACAATCAGAACTTCTGTAAAGTAATTATTATCCTTCAAGACACTATTGAGATTTTCAAGTCACCCCAATTTGACTTAAACCATGTATTGATGATCAGTGATACCATTTATTGTATTCCTAAATATAACTATTTGAGCATAACTAGCCTGAGAAATATTTCTTAACCTGGAATATTAACAAGTTTAAGGACTTACTGACAGCCATCCAGACTTACGTCTGCCCTCTCAAGATGTTTAGGACTTACAAGCCATTCGGACTTACATGCCCCATCTTTCGATTTTGCCTTCCAAAGTTAAAAACTATTCTCAAAATAGAAAATATATACCATATAGTATGTATGTCTTTTAGACATATCTTGTGATTGGTTGTGCCTTTTGGCATCTTATATCCTATATGGCCTTTTCCTTTTGGCATCTTTTTGCTCAATTATTTTTTTTATGTTTTTCGCTTTTTGTTTCTTTTTGTATTTTTATCTTTTATATATATATATAGTTATGATAATCACTGAATCAATCATATACAGGCTTGAGTATGACAAGATTATATCTCTCAGTCTGTGTTAGAACATTTTTGGCACAGAATCCTGATATGTTCCCCACTAATTCATATTCCTTTAATTCAAGTGTAATCACTCAATTATGATCTTTTCATTTCTGAAAGCAAAGCCTATCGACATATCAAACATAATCCAAGTGTATTCGTATTTATGCCTTTGAAAGTACTTATACTCGTTTTGAACTTTGTAATATCATTTCTCATTTAAGCATGAAAATTTCTTCTTTTGATTTTGGCAATCCTTTGATTTTAACTCCCCCTAAGACCAAAAATATTTTTCAGAACTTGTTTTCTAATTTTTTCCCCCTAAAATTGTGATTGTTCTTTTAAGAAAAAGAAACAATTGCAATTTTATTCTTTATTAAAAATAATGAAAAATCTTTTTGTGAAGATTCATTAAACCAATTTATCCAAAGTTAATCATTCCCAATGATTGCACAAGGAAATCAAATCGAGAATGATCAAACGCCTTGGTAAATAAATCAGCGATATTTTCAGTTGACGGCACTTATTTTAGATGAATAAGTTTACGATCAAAACAATCGCGGATAAAATGGATGCGGATGTCAATGTGTTTAGTTTTAGAGTGTTGAATGGGATTTTTCACGATGTTTAGTACTGCCGTGTTATCACACCAAATTGGTGTGTCATAAATGTTGAGACCATAATCGAGAAGTTGTTGCTGAATCCAGACAAGCTGGGAACAACAGCTCGAAGCAGCCACATATTCAGCTTCGGCAGTGGATGTGGATACAGTGTTCTGCTTCTTACACTGCCAAGAAATGAGTCGGTTACCCAAGAATTGACATCCTCCTGTGGTCGATTTCCTGTCTAAGTTACAACCACCATAATCACTGTCAGTATAAGCAAATAAATTGAAATCGGAATTTCGAGGATACCAAAGACCAAGTTTAGGTTGACCCTTGAGATACTTGAAAATCCGCTTGACAGCTTTCATGTGTGATTCTTTTGGATTACTTTGATAGCGGGCACACTGACAAACAGGGAACATGACATCCGGCCTGCTTGCAGTGAGATACATGAGGGAACCAATCATTGATCTGTAAAGATGTTGATCAACTGATTCTCCTAATGGATCCGGAGTAAGAGTAGGACGAGAAGCCATTGGAGTTGGAGCTACTTTGGAATCTTGAAACTTGTATTTCTCAAGAATTGTCTGAACATATTTTTCTTGATGAATGAGAATACCCGTCTCAGATTGAGTAACCTAAATACCCAAGAAAAAGGAAATTTCCCCAAGGGAACTCATCTCAAACTTCTTCTTCATCACCTCTTCGAACTCCGTGCACATACTATCATTTGTGGAACCAAAAATGATATCATCGACGTAGATTTGAACCAAAATGATATCATCGCCTGATTTTTGTATGAATAAGGTTTGATCAATTGCACCTCTTGAATAACCATTTGCAAGCAAATGTTCAGTCAGAGTTGCATACCAAGCACGAGGTGCTTGATGTAAACCATATAGCGCCTTATCCAACTTATATACATAATCAGGATGATCTGGGTCTTCAAATCCAGGAGGCTGACAAACATAGGTTTCTTCCTTCATTTCTCCGTATAAAAATGCAGTTTTAACATCCATCTGGTACACCTTGAAGTTCATGTATGAAGCAAAGGCTAAGAATATGCGTATTGCTTCTAGTCTTGCAACTGGAGCATACACTTCTTCATAGTCCAATCCTTCAACTTGATAAAATCCCTGCACAACAAGACGTGCTTTATTCCGAACTATAACACCTTTTTCATCCGTCTTGTTTCTAAAAATCCACTTTGTCCCAATCGGAAGATTATCCTTTGGAAGTTCAACAAGATGCCAAACATTGAGTTTCTTGAATTGCATCAACTCATCTTGCATTGCTTCTATCCAGCTGTTTTCTTTGAGTGCCATTTCCACATTCTTGGGCACTATTTGTGATAGAAAGCAAGCATATAGACATGTGTTGATTGCCCCTAATTGACTTCTGGTAATTACACCTTCGTGCAACGGACCAATGATTGCTTCAGTTGGATGAGTTTTATGTATTCTCAATTGAGGAATCTCATCTGCAACCATTCTATCTTCCAAATTTGTAATATGTTCAACATTATCAAGAGCTTCGTCAGAGTGTTGAGATTGATACACAATAGTTTCTTCAAGTGTGTCATCTGAAATAGGAGTTTCAGAAGCAGTAGACACATTTGGAGATTCTTCAAATGGAACTTGAATGATCTCTATCGGTGTATGTATAGTTTCTGAAGAAGATGAAGATAATGGAGAACTCAATGATTCTTCCAGCTCCTGAGTAGGAATTTGTTCTGAAGAAACATCTAATGACTCAGAACATGCAGATACAGGTACAGAAGCTGTAGGAATATCTTTGGATGATGAAGCAACAGCAGAATCATCAGATATCAAAGATGAAAGGTCCTCAATGATTTTGTTGTCCAAGGAGACTGCTTGAGAAGTAGAATCTGCAGATGAAGGTTTAGAAATTTTAAAATTTATGAACAAAGATTCATAATCATAAACCCATGAAGGAGCTGAACCTGCATCAGTTATGTTAAGCTCGTGCCAATCATTGTTAAATGACTCGACTATTTGTCTAGTTCTTTTATTATAAACACGATATGCAACTTTATTGGCAGCATATCCCACAAAGTAACATTCATCAGCCTTTTCAGAGAATTTTGAACTAGATTCAGTTGTATGCAACAAAGTGCAACAACAACCAAAAGCTTTAAAATATTTAACTTTGGGTTTGTGTCTATAAAATATTTCATATGGAGTCTTATTTAATCTTTTGTTGATTAAAGCACGATTTTGAACATAACATGCAGTATTTACTGCTTCAGCCCAAAAGAACAAAGGTAATTTGGCAGCGGAGATCATCGTTCTAGCAGCTTCAATCAATGTTCTATTTCTTCTTTCTGCAACTCCATTCTGTTGTGGAGTGCCAGCAGCACTGAATTGTCTGGCAATTCCCTTGGATTCACAAAACTCATTCAGAGTTTGATTGCAAAACTCTGTCCCATTGTCACTTCTGATGCATTTTACCTTTTTCTCTGTCTGATTCTCCACCAAAGTAATGAACTTGATCAAAAGGTGTGGAGTTTCATCCTTAGATGCTAAGAAAAACACCCAAGTAAATCTAGAAAAGTCATCAGTAACAACCAGACAGTAAGATCTTCGACCCAAACTTAAAACACTTACTGGACCAAAAAGATCCATGTGTAAGAGTTGTAAGATTGATTCGACTGAGTTGTGTGCAACTGGTTTGTGAGGAAGTTTATGTTGTTTACCCTTTGAACATGACAAACAATGTTCATTTAATTGAAATTCCTTTTCGGGTAAACCAATAACATGATTTCCACGTACAAGTTTATTCATGTTTTTAAGATTGACATGTCCTAATAGACGATGCCATCACATGGAATCATTTTCCGAGGCTTTGGATAGTAAGCACGAAGCTGTTACCAAAGAATTAGAACAATGCATATCAAGAAGATATGTATCATTGTCTCTCGGAGTCCTCATCAAAATCCATTCATCAGGAACAACAAAACCTGGTTTTAAAATTAAGCATTCTTTGTTAGTAAAGTGTGTAGAATATTGTTTGTCACAGATTTGAGACACACTTAGCAGGCTATGTTTTAATTCCTCAACAAAATTAACATTCTCAAAACTTAGGACGCCGTTTGTAACTGTACCACGTTTAGTAATTCGTCCTCCTCTATCTCCTGCAAATATCACTCTCCCTCCGTTGTATGATTGCACATCTTGTAGTAATGATAAGTTACCTGTCATATGTCTTGAACAACCGCTATCTACATGCCATAGACTTTCAGTAGTCTTTTGCGGTTGTCCCTGCATTCGTAACAAAATTACTTAGATTTTGGTACCCAAGTCATACAGGACTTGAGCACATTGTGTGTTGCAGTAAGACAAAATGATTTGATAGTATTATATTTTGTTTGCACATCATTCTTTTCATTTATGCTTTTAATCTTGATATTTTCCTTTACATCATTAGTCAATTTATTATCCCGTTTGACATTGAAATCATTAACAACCTTTGATTTCATATTATTTGAAAATTTTCCACGAGTGAAAAATAGTTTTCTATTATGAGAAATAGAATTATGAAATCTTTGTTTGCTTAATGATTTTTGTCGAAAAGGACAATTATTTGCCAAATGATTTGTGTTTCCACACTGAAAGCATCTCTTTTGTTGTGTGTGGAAAACAAACTGTGGATGACAATTATGAAAATTGTCATAAAAACCAAAGTCAGAGTGACTAGGTTTAACTTTCTCCACTGTCTCTCGAATCTTTGTCTCGTTTGACAATTGCAAATTCATCTTTTGCAGACTCGAGGAAATTGATGAATTATGACCACTTTGGATTGTAGATTTGGCAGTTTTGACTTTTGGAATTGGTGGTGTTGAAATAGGAACAGTCTTTGATTCTGCTGGAGTAGGACCAGACTTTGAATTTGCTGGATGAGGACCAGGCTTAGATATACGGATTGGTGCTGGAAAAGGACCAGGCTTTTGAATTTTCAAATTGAATGCAGAAGAATCATTCACTTGCAAATCTGGGCTACAAACATCTTGATTCACAAGGTTAGCATTATAATGTAGTTTATTTTTAAAGAATCGAGAATTCGTTTCTTTAAAAATATGTTCTTCATTTTCAACTATCCCTTTTGAAACAAATCTATTTTTAAAATCCTTTTCAATTCTTTCTTTCTGGTTTACCCTTAGATTTGCATTCAAATTATATTTGCTATTTGATTTCATCTCATTCAAAACAACATTCTTTTCATTTCCTGATAAGTTTTGTTTACAAGCAGATTGTGAAACTTTTACATTCTTATTTTTCAAACATTCATTCTCATTCTCTTCCTCACTCTCACTTTCCCAATCTTCAACCAACCCATCCACCTTCATTTTATCTGCAAAAAGATTTTCAGGTGATTGTTTAGGTTTGGGTACTATGATAGGATCAACAGATAAATTTATTTTGACAGAAGGTTTTAAGTCTTGAGATGGAGAGAATCCAATTCCATAGACCATATCAGAATCACAAATGTTATCAGATGAAGGTAAACATGAATAATCATGATTAATTGGAGGAGCAATGTTAGAAAATCCAACACCACACTTTCCTCCTTTGATCTTCTGAGTCATTTGTGACTTGATTATTCCTTCAACCATTATTGATGAAAGTTCAAATTTTTCAACAGTCAATTTAACCATGGCTAATTCACTGTTGAGTCTATTAATTTCTAGAGCGAGTTCATTGTTTCTATTTGTCAAGTCATTATTAGTACATTCTTTATCATGAAGATTTAATTTCAAATTATATATTGATTTGTTTAAACCTTCAAGTTTTTCTTTAAAAATCTTTTCATTTGACTTGTGTTTGCAAGCTTGATACTGAAGTTTTTCTACTTCCATTATCAGGCTCTCATTATGAACTCTGTATCTTTGAACTTTCTCAACACATGTATTTTTACATAGACTATCATATACCTTTGGTTCTGAAGTTTCCCCTTCTGTTTTCTCTACCTTCTTGACCATGAATGCTTTCATTTCATCAGCTGGTTCTTCCACTGGAGCACTATCAACAGTCTTTGGATCAATGCATGAGCTTTTGACTGGGAGCTCGACAGTGTACTCATCAATCACACTTTCTTCTTCAGCAACCTTTTCAACCTGATCTTCCTTCACAACAGTCTCCTTATCTTCAATCACTTTCTCATCCTCTATTTCAACTTTCTCCTTCTCTTCTTCCACCGTAGCAAACAAACCCTCCAACAAATCATCAGACACGAATTCAGCAAACAAATTTTCCTTCTCTTCTGGTTCTGGAACAATCTTTGCAACAAAGGCAGTAGACAAATGTAAATCAAGGGCCTCCATTTGATCAGACCAATCATATTCAGCATTAGTTTGAGAAACTAATGCTTTAGTACCACCCGAAGTACTTGCTTTGTCTTTCTTTGGCTCTATCTCCACAGTCACCATCTTCTTTGGGCCTTCATTTTGACCAGTTTTTGGTTCAGTACACTCTCTGGCGAAATGACCTGGTTTGTCACAGTTGTAACACCTCAGGTTAGATTTATCGAAACCAATTTTGCTAGAATTGTTAACGCCAAACATTTTCCTCCCAGTTCTTCTAGCAAAATTCTTCGCCCTGTAAACTACCATGGCCATCTGATACTTGATGTCATTCTCTTCAACATCATCCGGATTAACTTGTTGAAGATCATCAACCAGAACATTTGGAGCAGTAAGTTTTCCGGCCATGAAAGCTTCATAACTTGACATGAATGTGGTGAAAAGAGCAAGATGCTCCTCAGCAATCTGAACAGTTTGCTTTGATGGACTAGTGGTAGCAACATAAGCATGTTGACCACTCTGAGAATCTTGAGATTGAGAGACTTGTTGATGGATGATGGGGGAATAATGTTGAGCAGCTGGAACATGAACTTGGTGGTTTACTGCTGGTTGTATAAAAGAAGATGCAGCACTTCCAGATTGTTGTTACTGACACATTTATGTATAACTGACATAGTAATTCGGATTACTAGCCATCTTTGCATAGAGAGCAGTTCCTTCAGCACCCAGAGAACTGAGATGATTAGCAGCTCGCTGCTTATCGTCCATGGCATAAGACTTGATAGTTGAGATGAGATCGGTCAACTGAAGAGTATACAAGTCTTTGGTTCTCTTTATCAATGTACAGTTGTTATTCCAACTGTAAGGAAGTGAGTTTAGCATCTTCTTGTTCACAGTGATGGGTTCCAGAGTAATACCCGTACTCTTCATTTTTGTGACCAGTCTAACAAACCTGGCCATCTGAACTTCCAGCTCTTCACCAACAATATGATTGAACATGTTGAACTCTTGATTCAACATATCCTTTTTGCTCTCTCTCATGTCTTTGTTGCCCATAATCTGAGACTCCAGAGCATCCCATAGTACTTTAGCACCCCTGAACTCTTGAAACTTTTGTGAGATCTCAGTAGTAAGAGCCATTGTGATTGCAGCATACGCTTTATCATCCAATTCCAATCTCTTGATGTCGTCTTCATCCCACAAATGTTCAGGTTTCTGAACCATCTCTCCTTTATCATTTTTATACAACGGAATGTAAGGACCATACTGGATTGATCTCAACATCTTCGGTTCCGTGTAAATAAAATATCTCTCAAATCGGAAAGCCCAATCAGAATAATCATCTTCACAGAGAAGCCTCGGTGGCTTGTTACCAGTACCAATTTCCGTGTCTAAATGAAGTGAAGCAGTAAGATGCTTCAGATTCGGAGTCGTTGAAGCCATAATGATCAGAAAGTCAAAAATCAGGTATTCGTGCGAAAACAGAACTTGTGCGAAAACCAATTTCGCGCGGATTGAGTTTTCGCGTGAGGAAGCAGTTCGTGCGAATTTCCAAAATTATCTTTTCACGCGAATCACACAAAAAGGTGAAATATCTAACTGAGCGAAAACACCACTTTTCGCGTGCGAGAACTTGCAGATCAAGAGAAAATTTCGATTTTTTTTTGCAGAAACAAATTTCCAACCGTTTGTTCACACGAATGTCACCTCCAATTCACTGATTAAGTTTGATTAAACCCATTTTAATCAAATTTTAATGAATTTAAGTCAATTTTAAGCTTAATTTTGATTAAATTCACTTAAAGTCCACTAATTCAGTTCAATTCGGTCCAAATCAGTCCATAACCTCCGAAATCGAGCAGCATAACATTGCCATCTCAGAATCTAAAGTGATCAATGATGAATTCTTCAAAAATCAAGTAGAACACAATTCAATTCTTCTCTAAATCGTGGTTCAAGAGCCTATTGCTCTGATACCAATTGTAAAACCTCTGAAATTCTCCCAGAAACAATAACACACGATCTCAATCTTGTGAACGTGGAATATAAACAAGATTGGAGTAGAAGAAGAATCAAATTGAACTCAAATGATATTGAATTGATGAACAGAAACCTATTACAGGTCTTGTGCGATTTCACACAGAACAAAATGATAATATGAACGAAAAGCTTAATTACAAAACGAAATCTAGCTATTTATACAAAACAGTGAGTTCTCACGCGCAATGCCTGTCGCGCGAGAACTCACTGTTTTGTATAAATAGCTAGATTTCGTTTTGTAATTAAGCTTTTCGTTCATATTATCATTTTGTTCTATGTGAAATCGCACAAGACCTGTAATAGGTTTCTGTTCATCAATTCAATATCATTTGAGTTCAATTTGATTCTTCTTCTACTCCAATCTTGTTTATATTCCCCGTTCACAAGATTGAGATCGTGTGTTATTGTTTCTGGGAGAATTTCAGAGGTTTTACACAGTTACCACCAAAATCTATAACACAAGCTCTTAACATATCCTCTAGTGTTTGTATTGTTCTTTCACTTTGTCCATCAGTTTATGGGTGATAAGCTGTAATTATATATACTTGGGTTCCTAAGGCATTTTGTAATGTTTGCCAAAATCTTGATGTAAACCTACTATCTCTGTCTGATATAATTGAAACAGGTATTCCATGTCTAGACACAATTTCTCTTACGTAAATTCTGGCTAGTCTTTCTATCTTGTAGTCTTCTCTTATAGGTAAGAAATGTGCTGACTTAGTTAATCTATCTACTATTACCCATATTGTGTCGTATCCATTTTTGGTTCTTGGTAATTTGGTTACAAAATCCATAGTAATCTGGTCCCATTTCCATTCTGGGATTTCTGGTTGTTGTAAATATCTTGAAGGTTTTTGATATTCAGCTTTTACTCTTGAACAAATATCACACTTTTCCATAAATTCTCCAACTGACCTTTTCATGCTTGGCCACCAGCATTGTCTTTTCAAATCCTTGTACATTTTATTATTTCCTGGATGTACAGAATATCTTGACTTATGTGCTTCTTGTAGGATAATTGTTCTAAGCATACTATTGTCTGGCACCCAAATTCTTCCTTTGAATCTTAGGATTCCATCTGTTTCCTCTTCCATATCCTTTAATTGTCCTTTTTTCATCAACATATCCTCTTTCTGGGCTTCCTGAATTTGGTTTAACAAATCTGAATGTAACTCCATTCTCATAGCACACACTCGTAATGGCTTAACCCTTTCTTTTCTACTTAAAGCATCAGCTACTACGTTTGATTTTCCTGGGTGATACTTGATTTCACAATCATAGTCACTTAGTAACTCTACCCATTTCCTTTGTCTCATATTCAACATCTTTTGATCAAATATATGTTGATTTCACAATCATAGTCACTTAGTAACTCTACCCATTTCCTTTGTCTCATATTCAACATCTTTTGATCAAATATATGTTGTAAACTTTTATGATCCGTATAAATTACACACTTAGTCCCATACAAGTAATGTTTCCAAATTTTTACTGCAAATACAACTGCTCCTAATTCTAGATCATGTGTGGTATAGTTCTTTTCACTACCTCTAAGTTGTCTAGATGCATATGCAATTACTTTGTCTTTTTGCATTAAAACACATCCAAAACATTGGCGTGATGCATCACAATATACTACAAAATTATTTGTTCCTTCTGGCAAAGATAAAATAGGTGCGTTACACAGCTTATTCTTGAGGAGTTCAAATGCTTCATTTTGTTTTTCTTCCCATACATACCTCCTATCTTTCTGGGTCAATTCTATTAAATGTTGAGCTATTCTTGAGAAATTTTCTATAAATCACCTATAATATCCTGCTAAACCTAGGAATTGTCGTACTTCAGTTGGGGTCCTTGGAATTTCCCACTTCTTGACTGCTTCAATCTTTGCTGGATCAACTTGAATCCCATCTTGATTAACTACGTGTCCTAGGAATTGTACTTCCTTTTTTCAAAATTCACATTTTGAGAATTTTGCATACAACTTTTCCTTTCGGAGTAATTCCAAAGTTAATCTCAGGTGTTGTTCATGGTCTTCCTTATTTTTAGAGTAAATCAGAATGTCATCTATGAAGACTACAACGAATTTATCTAAATAGGGTTTGCATACTCTATTCATTAGATCCATGAATACTGCAGGAGCATTGGTCAATCTAAATGGTATTACAAGAAATTCATAATGTCCGTACCTAGTCCTGAATGCAGTTTTTGATATATCTTCATCCTATACTCTTAACTGATGATATCCAGATCTTAAATTTATTTTGGAAAAATAACTAGATCCTTGCAATTGATCAAATAAATCATCAATCCTAGTGAGTGGATACCTATTCTTTATGGTAACTTTATTGAGTTCCCTATAATCAATACACATTCTAAAAGTCCTGTCTTTCTTTTTAACAAATAGAACTGGTGCTCCCCAAGGTGATACATTAGGGCGTATAAATCCCTTATCTAATGGTTCTTGTAATTGGTTCATTAACTCTTTCATTTCTGTTGGTGCTAAACGATATGGGGCTTTAGCAATAGGGGCTGTTCCTGGTACTAATTCTATTTTAAACTCTACTTGACGAGGGGGTGGCAATCCGGGTAATTCATCAGGGAAAACATCAGGATATTCATTGATAATAGAAACACTTTCTATATTCATCTTATCTAGTTTTGTATCAACTACATGAGTCAAAAAAGCTAAGCATCTCTTCCTTAAACATTTTTGTGCTTTCTTACAGGAAATTATTTTCATAATACCACTAGGCTTTTCACCGTATATATAGAGAGTTCTATTTTCTTTAATCAGAGGGATTTTTATCATTCTCTTACCACATATAATTTCAGCATGATTCTCACTTAACCAATCCATACCTACTACAATATCAAAACCTCCTAATTCAATATGAATCAGATCTATATCAAGATAATGTTCATCTAAGTTTAAAGTATAGTTAAGAATGATTTCACCAGCTTCAATTATTTTACCATCAACTAATTCTATCATGTATTTGTGTCTTAGTTTCTCAGAAGTTAGACTAAGTGACGGTCTAAAGGTATTTGAAATGAAACTACGAGTTGCTCATGTATCAAATAATACTGTTGCGTACTGATTGTTGATAAGGAACGTACCCGCTACTAGTTCTGGTTCATGCCGAGCTTTTTCAGCTTGCATTACGAAAGCTCTTCCACGGGGGTTGTTTTGGTTAACTGGAGCCTTGCCTTTCAATTATGGACATTCATTACGAAAATGGTTTTCGTTACCACACTGATAGCAGACAGGTTTCAGGTTGGTGGGGTTCGTGCAGTCTAGGGATATATGTCCTTTCTTTTTGCAATTATAACAAATCACTATCATACAATTTCAAGGGTGATATCTTTGACAGGTACTGCACCATGGTTGTCCTTCAGTTTGTGTTTTCTTTTCTCGTACTGCTCCTAAGAAATTTCTTTGTGGAGGTCGGGTTATCCTTTTCTGAGGGTTTTCTCCAAATTTTCTTACTGTGTGGTTGTCATTCCACTTTCTTTTCTCTCCTATTTTTGGATTACTTAAAGGTCCATTTCTTATCATTTCATCTGTTAGGCATCCTGACAAACTTACTGCTTCCTGGAAGGTTTTGGGCATTGCGGATTTAACTAATCCCATTATTTGTGGTACTAATCCCTAAATATATCTTCCTATCCTTTTAGGTTCAGGTGTTATCAGGTGTGGCACTAATCTGGAGAGTTCATTATACCTGTCGGTATATTCCCGATGTGCAGCTCCTCTCATCTCTAATGCTAAGAATTCAGTCTCCAATTTCTCTATTTCATTATAAGGACAATATTTTTCTATTACTAGGTTTGTAAATTCTTCCCAACTTATCTTATTCATAACATGCCTACCTTTAGTTTGCGTTTCTATTTTCCACCAGGATTGTGCCTCTCCTCTAAGTGAATGCGAAGCAAACAGTGTCTTATAATTGTCGGTACAGTTACTAATTTCTAAGACTGCTTCAATTTCATCTAACCAACGTAGGGCTTGTACAGCTTCTCCTCTTCCATCAAATTCTTGGGGTTTGCATGACATAAAAGTCTTGTAAGAGCATCCTTTTGTGACTCCATTTAAGATTTCTTCCAATTGTCGTTCCTCTGGATTAACATTTTTCGGTCTTTCATTTTGGCGTGACGTGGTTCCAAAGTTCAGATTTTGTTGTAATTGGGCTATCAGAGTAGGTATTGTAGCCTCTATTTATTGAGCTACTAGTTGAGGAATCTTGTCATTCTCATATGTGTCATTATTCACAGGTGTTTCTTCCCCAAATTGGGTTCTAGGTCGTCCAACTCGTGCTTTTCTTCGTACAGGCTGAGTGTTTCTTTTTGGCGGCATGATTCACTATAGTTAATTATAATTAGTATCATAAGTAAAAATTTTAATACAAATCTTATCTAACACATAACAGATAGATATTTAAACACAAAAGATATATATATATATATATATATATATTTATCATTAAATTCTTTATTCTTTTATTTTGACAAGTTAGACTAGAAAACTTCTATTTTTTGCGAATCCAGTTTCACATCTTTGCAAAGATATTTTTCTTGGGGTCTTTAATTTCTTAATATCCTTCTGGATTCTCCGGATTCCTTATTCTATTTTTTTGAGCTTCTTAAGGGTCCGCTGAGCTGTCTTCACTTGATCCTCATTCAGCTTTTGTCTTTTAATTATTTTACCTTCGTTCCTGGAAGAATCAGAATTTTGTATTTCTATATCTTCAACTTGCTTAGCCATAAATCTGTCTCCACATCGTATCATTTTCCTAGGGGTCTTAATTGTATATCCCCCGACGTTTACTGGTGCACGTCGGACATAAAATTTTGGTTTAATATTGTTCTCAACTTCAATTTGGGAAGTTTTCATAACTTGCTGGGGTTCTGGTTCAGGTGTTATTTCCTTAAGGTTGTGTGTTTTGTTTGAATGTAATAATTCATCCACACTTGTGTTTCTCTCAAACTGTTTATGATAACCACCAAAGTTATTATAGAATTTAGCTTTCGTATAGCTTTGGAATTTTTCTTTGACTTTGAATTTGGATTTGTAGCCAATGAGGCATGATCATCAGCTTTCTCATTTTGAAAAACCATTGTTTGAAATGGACCAGTCATTGTGTCATTTGAGCTACAAACATCTTGTTTCATAGAGTTAGTATTAATAGGTAGTTGATTTTTAAATAATCAAGAATTCATTTTGTAAAAATATGTTCTTCCTTGTCTATCGTACACTAGAAACAAATATGTTCTTGAAATCCCTTTTCAAATCAGATGATGTCCTAGTCATTTGATTTCTTTTAGACTATTATCACTTAATATTTTTGCTTTTTATTTTTCTTGGTTTGTAAAACATTTTGAACAATCAATTGTAACAATAAAAAATCAAAATTCCCATTAAGATTAAGTAATTGATTACAATCACATAAATTTTTAAGTAAAATTCTTATTTTTATTTTTCTTAAAATCTAAATCATCATCATTTTCCCATTCTACAATTCCCTTTTCCTTAAATTTTTCTAAACAAATATTATTATACCATATTTTAGTTTTAGTTTTTTGAGATGATCAACAGTTAAAGGAATGTTGACTAAAGTTTTTAAGTCAGATTGTGATTGAAATTCTAGACCATAAATCATATCATCATCTATTATAACAACTGATGAAGGCATACAAGAATAATCGTGACAAATGGGAGGTGTTATTTTGATTAAATCCAATACCACTTTTTCCTTAATTAATTTATAGTGCCATCTGAGATTTAATTATCCCTTTGACCGAAGAATGTTCAAATTTATCAACTTTAGGTTTAGTAGAATGAGTTCATTATTAAATTTATTAGTTTCAAAATCAAGTTCACCATTTTATTTCGATAACTCCTTATTTGTACATGCTTTGTCATGAAAATCAAGTTGTAATTCTAATTTTTATTTAAAATTCTTTTCATTTAATTTATGTTTTCGAGCAAAATATTTAAGTTTTTCAACTTTTAAGATCAAGTTTTCATTGTAAACTTGATATCTCAGTACTTTCTCAACACATAAATTATTCAGGATTTGCAGTTAATGTTTCACCTTCTCCATTCCCTTCCTTCACCATAAAAGCTTTTAGAATTTCATTTTTGTTCAAACTTCCTTTTATTATACTTGTTGGAGTATTCTCTATAACATCATTTACTTCAAGCTCAACATTTATTAGAGTTGACTCAACAGTATTAGCATTTTTATCTTCCATCTTAAAGTATGCTAGAGTAGTCTCCACAACATTCACAATCTTTTAAGCTTCAACCTCATCAATATGATCTTTCACCTCTTTGAAATAATGTATAGCTTCTTGTTTACTATCTACACTTTCCTCATGCATAAACTCAGACTGAACTGTTCCTTTAAAAGCTTCACCCTCCTCAGCAAACACTCCATCTAGTAGATCACGAGACAAATTCTACAAAAAAGTTTTCTGTTTTCTCTCATGTATCTTCTTTTTTATCTCAGTGAACAATGTTATAGATATCCTTAGATCTAAAATCTCCATATAATCTGACCATTCATATTCTCCATCTGTTTGTGGTATAAGACTTTTTGTTTCTTAAAGATCCTATATTATCATTATTGGTTTCAACTTCCATAGTCATCGTCTTTTTCCCACTTTCAATTGAAGTTGATTTTGGTTCTATAAATTCACTAGCAAAATACCCGGGTTTGTCACAATTATAACATCTTAAACTTGTCTTGTAAAAGCCAATCCTGCTTGATGTATCGACTCCAAACATCTTCTTTCATGTTCTTCTTGCAATTTTTTTGGCATGGTAAGCAACCATTGCCATTTGATATTTAATATCATTCTTTAATATCATCTAGATTTATTTGTTGCAAATCATCCATAAGAACATTGGGTTTACTTGATCTTTCCAACCATGAGAGCTTCATAACTAGACATAAAATTAATGGATAGTGCAAGATGTTCTTGGATGCTTTGTTTTAAAAGGCTTGAAGTGGCAAAATAGGCTTGTTTAATTGGAGGCGAAGGCTGAATAGATGAATACATTTAGGATTATGGCTGAATTAATGAATACTGAGATTGAACGGGAGTATACTTACTAGAATTGGAAACTTGGAATTGAGATAATAGCGTTTCTTATATTGTAGGAACAATTGGACATCCTGATTGCTGTTGCAGGCACATATGAGAATACCCAGTAATTAGGATTACTAGCTGTTATAGCCTATACAGTTATATATTCAGCACCCGTAGAGTTCACATGGTTTGCAACTCGTTGTTTCTCATCCATCTCATATAACTTGATTCTAGATATCAAATCACTAAGTGATAGAGAGGAAAGATCTCTGGTTTTGTCGATGGATGTATGGTTTTTGTTCCAACTATAAGGCAGTGAATTCAGAAGCTTCTTGTTTACAGCTTTTTTCTCTAAGGAAATTCCATCATTCTTCATTTTAGTTATCAACTACATGAACCTAGATATTTGAGTTTCTGAGGTTTCATCAATGATATGATTAAACATATTGAATTTCTGATTGAGCATATCTTTCTTACTCTCTTTCTCTCTCATGTCCTTATTTCCCATAATTTGTGATTCCATGGCATCCTATAGAACTTTAGCACCCCTAAAATCTTTAAACTTGTGAGATATTTCAATGGCCGAAGCTATGGTAATAGCAGCGTAAGCTTCATCGTCCAGTTAAAATCTTTTCATATCATCTTCATCCCACAGATGTTTTGGTTTTTGAACCATTTCCTCTTTATAACTCTTATACAGAGATATGTAAGGTCCACATTTGACTGACCTCCATTTTCTGGCTCAGTTTATATGACATGATTCTCAAACTTGTACGTCTAGTCAGCGTAATCATAATCACTTAATAATCTAGGAGGCTTTATGCTAGTATCAATCTTCGTATCAAGACTTAACAAAGTAGAAAGCTTCTTGAAATTTTGGTTGACAGCCAATTCAGAAACTTCAGACTTTTCAAATATAATCATTTCTTCAAAAATTTCAACTTCTCGCTCAAACAATGCTCCATCACGTGATAACTCTTTGCAAATACTAGAACTTCTAATGTGAAGCTTGTTGTAACCGAATTTTGTGATATCTTGAACTTCTCGCGCAAAAAAGAAGAAAGAAGTAACCGTTAAATGCAAGAACTCTACTTATCGTGTGAAAATTTAACTTCTTACGCGAAACACTTAATTTCGCAAGAATTCTTTAGAGCTAATTCGAATCTTTTCACCTTGAATTCAATCACTAACTTGTTCAAAAATGATAATCAAGTTCGATTAATTCAATTAAGATCAATTTTAAGCCTAATTTAACTAATTCAACTCAATTTTAATCATCTTAAGCTTTCATCTCATTCAAAGTCAGATCAACCTTCTTTTAAAATTATAATGAGAAATAATCAACCAAAATCCTTCTTTATATCGAAATCAAACTTGTATCTTGAATCTTCTTCCCATCAACTTTGAATTCAATAAAAATCAATCTTGAGCTCCATTTCTCGAATACCAATTATCCAGGAAGAATAACAATAAGATCGATCTTGTACGATAAACACGAAATGAATATATTGTATAAGAAAAGAGATCAAGATGAACACATTGTAAATAAACTTCAATTATATTTCATAGAGCAACTGAATTACAAATGATGAAAATCTCTGGAGTGTTACAAATAACAAAATAAAACAACTATCTATACTAAACAAGTTTTCTCAGGAGAGAACTTTTTCTCGCGCGGCAACAAGTTTTTGCATGGATGCTTCTATCTTTCAAAGCTCGATTTTATTTTTTCGAGCATCTAGGTTTGATCCCCGTATAAACATATTTTACTCAAGTCTTACTTACATATGTATAGATTTTGCATGGACGTCGTTTCTATAACTTCTTAGAAACAACATCATGAAGGAATTGATCTGCGCAAGATACATATTAAATTGATGTGGCTAGTGTGATATGATCCAAGTCGGGTCATACCCAATAACAAGCTTGTCAAACACCAATAGATAATTTATTTGTAGATAAGATCATACAAATAAATAAATGACACCAATTTAGAAAATGGATTTTCTAAATTATTGCTTCTGCAAATGAGCATTATTATGTGAATAATTGTTCATGAGATATTATTTGTTTTTCATTATTTAGTGTTACTAAATGATAACAAATAAAAGGGTGTTTAATTTATAAAGTTTATAAATTAGTTTTTAAACTTTATAAACATGAAATTAATATGTGTTTAGTTATGTATATGTTTTAAAAAGGGTGAGACCCTTTGTGATAAAAGGATTGGCCGCCCAAGAAGTTCAAAGTGGTTCCATTCTTTATTACCTAGAAAACATGCATATTCTCTTAAGCATGCTAAACACCACCCAAGAGAAATTTATTCCTTTTGCATGAACACAAACTCTCTCTCTCAAAACCATCTCTCTTGCTTACGGTTTTTGGAGAAGAAGAAGTGCAAAATCTTTCAGCATTCAAAGGAGTAGAAGTGCAGAAAAGTTTCAGCATTCAAAAGGGTTTTGACTTGCTGAAATTCGGTGTCTAAGATTCCTAGCTATCAAAGTGTTTGAAGAAGCTTCGGGTATAGCCTCTTGAGAGCGTCTTCTTTGAAGTTTCAGCCACAAGAACACATCCTTTCATCTCTTTAATCTCGAATTTCTGCAGCTCCAAAGGTTGTGGTTCTTACATTTTATGTTCTTTCATTTGTATGCATTATGTATAAAGATCCATGGGTTGGGGTTGTTTGTTAAAATGGTTTAACAACTAACTTAATAACATGTTTTAAAATATACATCCGCTGCGTTTTTCATATAAATCAAGTTGTATGAAGCTTTGATAAACATGTTAAAACCCCTACAATGGCATCAAGAGCCACTTATACATATGCATACATGTACTACCTTCTAGTTCACGGTTTTTGTGGTGCTTGACACCAAACATCCGTGAGTTAGGGGCTGGATTTTGACCCCTTATGGTGTTTTAAAGATGCTACTTTATGCATACAAGGATCTTTAAAACTCTAGTTTATTATATGGTTGTTTATGTGTTCTTAACCCACTTGTTCTTGGTTTATGTTGGCCAAAAACATGGGCTACAAGGGGCTGAAAAATCGACTTCTTATGTATGTTTGGATATATTGTTGTTGATTATGCATAACAAAGCCTTGACCTTTTGGATTGAATGATTGGTTGTCATGTTATATTCATTTGGCCATGTAATATTTTAATTTTTGTTTCAAGTCTAGTCTTGTAATTTATTTATTCATATGGTTTGTAATAAATAGATTAGGAGTTTATCTTTACTAGAAAAATGTATTAGGATACATATCTTGTAAGGAAGCTCAAGATCAAGACTTGAAGAAAAGATGGACAAAGAGGATTCTTGAAGATATGGTTTCAAGTGGGAGTCCCCTTTGGTCAACCATGTGTCATGATTCTTAACCCTTAGGACATGACCATTTGACACACTTGTTTTGGCTAAACAAGTGTGATCAACTTAGTATGCTTTGTTATGCATATATGACTTGTTTTGTTTATGTTTGGTTGAATGCATATGATGATGTTTGTTTTGAATATTTGGATGTGATTAACAAACCGTCAACTAAAACAAACAATAAACAAGTAATTGGTTCTCAAATCATTAAGCATAAATAGAATGGTTCTATAAAAGGAGTTAATGGTTTGCAAAATAAAATGGGTTTTGTTTAAAAGAACCAATAGGGTACCATATGGTTGAATGCATACAATCATATGGTACATAGACTTTTCTAAACAAGAATTGTGAAATTGTAAATCCCTTTTGATAACAAGTTAAACACCATCCTTTTACACAACACTTAGGTTACTTGCAAACTCTTAGTGGGATAAAGGTCACCTAACCACTTTGAGGGAACTTGTAACTTGAGGTGAGAATACCATGTTTGTGGGATAAAGGTCACCTAACCACTTATGTAGTAAACTTACACGTGTGTGTAAGTAGGACAACTTGATTTGTAAAATATATTGAATGGATCACCTAAAATATGTTTTACAAAAGGTGTTGATGGGATAAACATGCCGTTATAAACATAAGATGTTCAAACGATCCCATACCATTAGAAGTTACAATTGGTTGTAATTGTCATTTATGACTACCTTGTTTATTTAAATAATGGGATAAAGGTCACCTAACCAATATTTAAATATAACGTTGGATTCTAAAATTTTATTTATTAATGGTCTATGAGACATAAAGGGTATTGATAAATGAAATATAATTATATCAACAATTACTAATGGAACTTTGTAAAATCTTGTAGATGGCCGACAACAACAACGCTAATAATGATGTACCAAACCAAAACAACCAATCCCTAAGGGTGATCCTTCAAAGGGATCGTCTAACACCTAACAATTTCATGGATTGGTACCGCAACTTGAGAATCGTTCTCAAACAAGAAAAGCGGGCCTACATCCTTGATGACCCCATCCCCGATGAACCTGACGAGGAAGATGTGGAAGCGTATAATGATTGGGTTAGATATGTGGAAGACTCCGTCCAAGTCTCTTGCCTAATGTTAGCAAGTATGACACCCGAACTCCAAAAGGAGTATGAGCTCCATGGAGCTTATGACATGATCACTCAGTTGCGGGAAACGTTCCAGCAACAAGCTAGAGTGGAGCGCTACGAAATGGTTCAAGCGCTTAATGCATGTCGGATGGAGGAATCCCAGTCAATTTCATCTTATGTTCTTAAGATGAAAAGCCACATCGACCGCCTTCAAAGGCTGAACTGTCCCGTCTCAAAAGAGTTGGCCACGGATTTGATTCTTAATGGCCTTACTAAAAAGTTTGAGGCATTCGTCATGAACTACAATATGAACAGATGGGACAAGAGCATAAATGAACTTCATTCTATGCTCAAATCAGCTGAGGCGGGAATGGGTAAGAGGGTTTTACCCGTTCTCACCATAAATGAAGGTGGGAGAAAGAGAAGGTCTCTACCCCCTCCTAAGGCAGCTGTTGCCAAAGGAAAGGGGCATATTAGGGGAAAGGGGAAGATGACTGTTAGGGCGCAACCTCCGAAGCCCAAGGAGAAGAAGCAAAAGGTTGCTGTGAACGACCCATGCTTCAAATGTGGTGAGATAGGGCATTGGATGAGAAATTGTCCAGTCTATCTCAAAGAGTTGAGAGAAAAGAGGGATGCGGGGCAAACCTCAGGTATAATTTACATGATACATGTTGAGCTGAATGTTATTTCTTCTAACACATGGGTATTAGATACCGGATGTGGAACTCACATTTGTAATTTGTTGCAGGAGTTCAGAAGAAATGAGCATTATGCAAAAGGGGAAATAAGTCTCTTCATGGGCAATGGTGCAAAGGTTCATGTGGAAGCCCAAGGAGACTACATTTTGAAGCTTCCAAGTGGTTTGGAAGTTATTTTAAATGATGTATTATATGCTCCTAGTTTGACTAGGAACATAATTTCTGTTTCCCGTTTAAGACAATATGATTATTATTTCAAGTTTGTTGACAATTATATTCGTGTTTCTTTAAATCATATATTTTATTTTAAGGCTATACCTTGTAATGGCATTTATGAATTGGTTCATGAAAACACAACATATGATAGCTCTATATACCAAGCAACCACCAAAAGACTCAAATTAGATTTGAGTGATACCTACCTTTGGCATTGTCGTCTTGGTCATATAAACAAGAAACGTATACAAACGCTTTAAAAGAATGGTCTTTTAAAAGCAAATGAATGTGATTCATTTGATGTATGTGAATCTTGTTTACAAGGAAAAATGACTAAGGCACCCTTTAGTGGAACTAACGAAAGGGCGAAAGATTTATTAGGTATCATACATTCGGATGTATGTGGTCCTTTTAAGCCAATGACTAGGAATGGTGAAAGATACTTCATTACCTTTACTGACGATTATAGTCGCTATGGGTATGTGTACTTATTAAGGCACAAGGATGAAGCTTTTGAAATGTTCAAAATCTTCAAGAATGAAGTAGAAAATCAACTCAACAAATCAATTAAAGTTCTCCGTACCGATAGAGGCGGTGAATACCTAAATGATGTTTTTCAAGATCATCTTAGGAGTTGTGGGATTGTCTCACAACTCACTCCACCTGGAACACCACAGCATAATGGTGTGTCTGAGAGGAGGAATCGAACCCTATTGGATATGGTTCGATCTATGATGGCTAGAAGCACATTGCCTCTATCATTTTGGGGTTTCGCTTTGCTCTCCGCGGCCCGTATTTTGAATATGGCCCCAACCAAAAAGGTGGAAAAGACACCTTTTGAGATATGGCATGGAAGAGTTCCATCCCTATCATACTTAAGGGTCTGGGATTGTGAGGCTTATGTTAAGACTCCCACCCCAAACAAATTAGATGTCCGATCCACCAAGTGTATCTTTGTTGGATATCCTAGAGATTCTATGGGATATTATTTCTATGATCCACTGGAACAAAAGGTGTTTGTTGCCAGAAAAGGTGAGTTCTTAGAAACAAAGTTCCTTATGGAAGGAACTAGCAGTAGAATAGTGGATCTTGAAGAGGATCAAGATTCACAGCCTGATGCACGTTTGCTTGAAGCTAGCACTCAACATGAGGATGTTGAGAGTGATCAAGCGTTTGATCAATACACACAAAACGTTCGCAGAAGTGCTAGAACTAGTAATCCACCTGAAAGATACGGATTTTTCATGGATGGATGCTACGTGGTAGATTCAGATGAACCAACCACATATCATGATGCAGTGTCCAATTTGGATTGTGACAAATGGCTTGAAGCCATGAACGTTGAGATGCAATCCATGTATGACAATCAAGTTTGGGAACTTGTTGTACCACCTCTTAATTCCAAAGTAGTTGGAAGTAAATGGGTTTTCAAGAAGAAAACCGATATGCATGGAAACTTGGATACTTACAAAGCTAGACTTGTAGCAAAGGGTTTCACTCAAACTCAAGGAGTTGATTATGATGAAACTTTCTCACCTGTTGCAATGCTAAAGTCTATAAGGATATTGTTTGACATAGCTGCTCATTATGACTATGAGATTTGGCAAATGGATGTCAAAACCGTTTTCCTAAATGGATATCTTGAGGAAGATGTCTATATGATTCAGCCTGAAGGTTTTGTCGATCCAAAACATCCTGATAAAGTATGCAAGTTAAAGAAATCAATCTATGGATTGAAGCAAGCATCGAGAAGCTGGAATCACCGTTTTGATGAGGAGATAAAGAAATTTGGCTTCATCAAAAACGCTGATGAGGCTTGTGTGTATAAGAAGGCTAGTGGGAGCATAATAACCTTCCTAGTATTGTATGTTGATGATATACTACTATTTGGAAATGACATCCCAACCTTGGAAGGTGTAAAAACTTGGCTTGGAAGTTGTTTTTCCATCAAGGATCTTGGTGAAGCTGCCTATATTCTAGGAATAAAGATCTATAGGGATAGATCAAGGCGGCTGATTGGTTTGAATCAAAGTGCATACATTGACAAAATCTTGAAAAGGTTCAAGATGGAAAACTCTAAGAAAGGTAGTGTACCTATTCAAAGAGGGACAATATTGAGTACGACTCAATGTCCAAGCTCAAAGGAGGAGCAAAATAGAATGAAGGCAATCCCATATGCATCTGCTATAGGATCCATCATGTATGCAATGATATGCACTAGACCAGACGTGTCATGCGCTTTAAGCATGACAAGTAGATACCCGCAAAATCCTGGTGATAGTCATTGGATGGCTGTCAAGAACATTCTAAACTACCTAAGGAGGACTAAGGATATGTTCTTGATCTACGGGTCTGGTGAAGAGGATCTCGTTGTAAAAGGTTACACGGACGTGAGTTTCCAAACCGATCGAGATGATTCACGATCTCAATCAGGGTACATCTTTATTCTGAATGGCGGAGCTGTTTCTTGGAAAAGCTCAAAGCAAGAAGTCGTAGCGTTATCCACTACAGAGTCAGAATACGTCGCCGCTTCAATGGCAGCACAGGAAGCTGCATGGCTGAAGAAATTCATAGCCGATCTAGGGGTAGTCCCTTCCATTCAGGATCCCCTAGAGATCTTTTGTGACAACGAGGGTGCGATTGCTCAAATCAAGGAACCTCGTGCTCATCAAAAGACTCGGCACATTGAACGGAGATTCAACTACATAAGGGATGAAGTTGAAAAAGAAAAGGTATGTATTCGCAAAGTCCACACTGATAAAAACATTGCGGATCCACTCACAAAGCTCCTTGAAAGGGCAAAGCATGAAGGCCATGCTTGTGCCATGGGACTTAGATATTCAAGTGACTGGGTTTGATGTTGTATTTTATATTTAGATATTGGAACTTATGTTATTTGACTTAATTATATGGTTATAATCTCATTTGTTCTTCTATTTTAGCATGTTTAAATCCGTGAATAAATAAGTTATTCTAAACGTCCGTAGTCGATCATACTTGTGGGAACAATTATGAATGTAAGACTATAATGAAATTGGATTGGTTGATATTCATAAGGTATGAATATAGAGCAAGAGGTTGCTACCAAGGTTCATTGATATCTATGGGATATAGATATTGGACTGACCCGCTCTCAATTATTTCTTCATGGAATCTTTGTGATTAGTCATAAGAGATATTGAGTAAAGGCGAATATCATTGTATCCTCAGACATGAGATACATATTGGGTCTTGATATTCACCAAGTATTGTACTTTGACTTAGTACTTTGCTGTTCTGAAAAATTGGCAGTATATAAGGCTGAGTTCAGGTATGATATGAGGTGATTGTGAGAGACGTATGTAGTCAAGATGGAATTTGTTCCTCTTATTCGTTGAGAGTTAGATGTCTAAGGCCTGTTAAAGTTAAATCATCAGAGAATGACAATTCTGTGTCTCTTGGATTTAACATGACATCTGAAACAAAAGGATAAATGAATCATTCACCTAAATCATATTCAAGTAAGGTACTTGGAAAGGATGATGTTATTGAATGGCACTTAGTCATATACATTAGGGGTAGCAAACCGTTGCTAGGCGTTATTTGCTGCTTACATCAATCTTCTATGAATCTTGTGCAAGTGGGAGATTGAAGGAATTGATCTGCCCAAGATACATATTAAATTGATGTGGCTAGTGTGATATGATCCAAGTCGGGTCATACCCAATAACAAGCTTGTCAAACACCAATAGATAATTTATTTGTAGATAAGATCATACAAATAAATAAATGACACCAATTTAGAAAATGGATTTTCTAAATTATTGCTTCTGCAAATGAGCATTATTATGTGAATAATTGTTCATGAGATATTATTTGTTTTTCATTATTTAGTGTTACTAAATGATAACAAATAAAAAGTGTTTAATTTATAAAGTTTATAAATTAGTTTTTAAACTTTATAAACATGAAATTAATATGTGTTTAGTCATGCATATGTTTTAAAAAGGGTGGGACCCTTTGTGATAAAAGGATCGGCCGCCCAAGAAGTTCAAAGTGGTTCCATTCTTTATTACCTAGAAAACATGCATATTCTCTTAAGCATGCTAAACACCACCCAAGAGAAATTTATTCCTTTTGCATGAACACAAACTCTCTCTCTCAAAACCATCTCTCTTGCTTACGGTTTTTGGAGAAGAAGAAGTGCAAAATCTTTCAGCATTCAAAGGAGTAGAAGTGCAGAAAAGTTTCAGCATTCAAAAGGGTTTTGACTTGCTGAAATTCGGTGTCTAAGATTCCTAGCTATCAAAGTGTTTGAAGAAGCTTCGGGTATAGCCTCTTGAGAGCTTCTTCTTTGAAGTTTCAGCCACAAGAACACATCCTTTCATCTCTTTAATCTCGAATTTCTGCAGCTCCAAAGGTTGTGGTTCTTACATTTTATGTTCTTTCATTTGTATGCATTATGTATAAAGATCCATGGGTTGGGGTTGTTTGTTAAAAATGGTTTAACAACTAACTTAATAACATGTTTTAAAATATACATCCGCTGCGTTTTTCATATAAATCAAGTTGTATGAAGCTTTGATAAACATGTTAAAACCCCTACACATCATGTGTTTACATAATGCTTCTAATTTTTCTTATATCTGAATGTTAGCAACTACTTGCATTATGTTTTAAAATTTTGGTGTGATGAATTAGATCATTACTCTTAAATATCTAAATATGTCAATCACTCTTTTCAAGGAAGTTAGAAAAACCTCTTTTCATCTTTGAAGTCTCCTCATCTAATAAAGAGATTTTTCTTATTTAGTGGAACTCATTCTACTACGTATCCTAATATGGTTATATTAGAGAATATTTAAAACTACTTTCAGGCTTATTTTAAGATTTAGAACTGAAAAAAAAATCCTTTTGATATGAGTTAGATAATCTTATCAAACAAATTAGAACTACTTTCATTGCTTGGTGTTATCTTATCACTTAAGATTTGTAAGGTAGGGTTTAGATCATAAAACAATTTTGATATCTTAAATTGATTAAATTTATATGACATTTTAACTCATATAATGATCTTAATTTGTTAAATCGAGACTGTTATGTTATAAGCTTATATGTGTATCTTTTTATTTATATATCTAATAGATTTGTTATGATTCATTACATTTTATAGATACTATTAATTCTTAATTCAACTTGGTAATTATATATTATATGGCATACTTATCATAATAAGTTTAATATTTTATTTCAAGTAAAAAAATTCCAATCAATTAATAATCCAAAAAGACAAAATAGAAACATCTTTGTTCTAAATAAAACATAACCAAATGACGTAATAATAAACCTTGAATCCTTAAATTTTACTACAAAGTGATCATCAAGTTTCTTTGGCATTTCTCTTCTTTTTCTTATTTTCTTCCTTTTCTTTTGATATGTGCAAAACAATTGGCATATTATTTAAAAATCTTACTTTTAATACAAAGGAATACTTGTAGTGAATGCTTTAAAATATTCCCTTGCACTGGCACCTCGGTTTGGCAGTCTGCTTCTTGGTTTCATAGATAGCTATGCCCTCGTATACGATGATAGGGGATTATAACAATGTGGAATAGTGGCGGTCCAATGATCGGGTGATAACGGAAACAAAGTAAAGGAGGAGCGGCACAGTGGCGCGAAGGAGGATGTGTGGTTTGCTGTAGAAGATAAATCAAGGCTCGGCAAAACAAACTATGCGAAATCCTGATCTGTGCGAAAAGAGAAGTCACGCGAGAAGCAGCCTGTGCGAAAGCTTCTGTCACGCGCAAGTCACTTCCACGCGAGAAACAGAAGTCACGCGAGAAGCACACCATGCGAGAAAGGAATCCATGCGAAAGACAAAGCCGCGCGAAAAGCATCTCGCGCGAGAACTCAATGTTTAGTATAAATAGCTTGTTTTCGTTTTTGTAATTAAGCTTTTCGTTCATTATATCATTTTGTACTGTGCGAAATCGCACAAGACCTGTAATAGGTTTCTGTTCATCAATTCAATATCATTTTGAGTTCAAATTGATTCTTCTTCTACTCCAATCTTGTTTATATTCCGCGTTCACAAGATTGAGATCGTGTGTTATTGTTTCTGGGAGAATTTCAAGGTTTTACAATTGGTATCAGCGCGAAGGAGGATGTGTGGTTTGCGACGGTGATGGTGTCGATAGCCGGCGGTCGGTGCTGATCGATGATGGCGGCGGATAGAGGGGAGAAAGATGGTGTCTTTTCGTATGTGTAATTTTTAAACCCCATTACCTTATTTGCAATCAAACAAAACTTTATCCCCGAGTTAGTTTAATTAGCTTTACACTCTAATTCCTTTGATTATCCAAAAATCATAAAATAATCAATAGTTTTTGTTATACCTAATTATATAATTATGTATATTCATAAATATAATTAATTGTTTATATTGTAATTCTTAATTTTGAATAAATGAAATAGTTTTGTAAATACTTTTGTCATGAATAATTTTGTCCACTCGTGGTAGACGCATTTAACTCTTTAAACAATCTATTGTTTATTTTTACCCATGGTACACTCTTTAATTTTATTGCTATAGCATTATTATCAATTGTCATTACTCGAGCATACAACACCTTCATCATACTACTAGTTGTGGTCTCCTTTAAGTTTTTATAGCTTCATTCATTTTCTTTTATCCTTTAGTACATCATCAAAGTCTTTTTTATAGAATATGTTTCTAATTCCGTTTTTCACTAACCATAATCAAAACCGTTAAGTTTCTTGATCACAACTTCCCGTCTTTAGACATCATAAATAGCAAACAGAGAATAAAGACAATGACAAACACAAAAATAACACGAGCCTAAACTTAAAGGTTGTTCTACTGAACACTATCAATAAATCAATAAATCAATATGTTAATGAAAGAACCAATAAATCAAAAACCATAAACATATTACCTCTAACTGGTATCCTACATACAAATAAAAAAACTTGTACCCATAAACTTGTTGATCAAACTTTGGTCAAAATCATACTTGAAATCAAATACCAAAAAACAACTATGGTCAAAGATAACTCTCGTTCAAACCTTATATCTTGGTCAAACCCTAAATGTAGGACCCTTTGCTTTTTTCCCATCTTGATCACGCTAAAACTAGAAAAAGGGAATCCATCCCTTTAATTTTCTTTTCGCACACGGTACGACAATCAACCCCTACACCCTTTGCGGTCATTCTTGGCTACACACCCAATAACTAAAATAAATCGTTAACTAAACTTGATGATCTTGTTAAATTTCTAGTATTTTATGTATTTGTCAATTCAATTCTAATGAATTGTTTGTTTTATTTGTTTTGTGTTAGTTTTAGTCTAGGGTCTGTTTTGGTCTTTTTAAAGAGTTCGAGGGTTGATGTTGCTGATTTGGAAGAGTTCAAGGGTTGTTGCTGTTCGATGAGTTGTAGCAGGCTTTATAAGATTGATCGAGTCCTCTAGAAGTCAGTCAGTCATCTTCTCCAAGTTTCTCCTCTAGGGTTGTGGAGTCACTTAGCCAATCCACTTTAGTCTCTTGTTCTTTCATATTCGCTAGTTCATATATTGTAATCTTTGTTGACTAGCAACTCATCGTTGCTAGTCTAATCAGCGAGTAGATTGTACTGTAAGAGTTGGTGTAGTTGCATTTGGAGAATTGTTGATCATTCATCAGTTTCATACTCTAGATCTTGTGCACTTTATCAAAAGTTTACATCGTATCAGAGCGCAAGGCTCGATATTTTAGTGAAAGTGTTTAGATCTAGGGTTTCTGGCGTGCGTGTATGGTGATCGGTTCTTGAAGACGATACTCTGGGATCTGTGGTGATCTACGAGATTGAAGATCTAACTTGAGTGGTTGAATCTGGTACTGTAAAACCTCTGAAATTCTCCCAGAAACAATAACACACGATCTCAATCACGTGAATGCGGAATGTAAACGTGATTGGATAGAAAAGAAGATTGGATTGAACATAAAAATGCTTCTTCGATTGAATAGAACAACCTATTACAGGTCTTGTGCAGTTTTCGCACAGTACAGTATATTAATGAATGAAAAGCTTAATTACAAAACGAAATCTAGCTATTTATACTAAACATCGGGTTCTCGCGCGAGATGCCTTTCGCGCGGCTTAATCTTTCGCTTGAGTCTTCATCTCGCGTGGAAGATCTTCTCGCGTGAGAGCTGCTTCTCGCGAGGGATCTGCTTTCACGTGACTTCTTTAATTCGCGTGGATTCAGTCTTTCGCACAGGCAGTTTGTTTTGCCGAGCCTTGATTTGTCTTCTACAATCTCCCCCTAGGCTCGGTGAAACATAATCAATCAAAGTCAACATTCGCCTTCTTGTAAGAGCCAGCATAGGCATACCATTTGTTTCTCAGGATCCGGTCAATCATCCATACGTACTGGCAAGATAGAAAATAAACAGACTCATCAGCTGAAATAGGGCAGTGTAACAGCTTGAGTAAGTCGTCTTTGCCAAACTTCATCAAGTCTGCTGGATCAATGATTCGATAAGACCTGTCTATACATCTGATCACAGCGTGACCGGAATCCTTTTCACATCTCCAAGATATAAGTTGCTTCAAAGTGTTGGGAGGAACTGGAGCATGCACAGGGACTTTTCTGATAAATTTGGGATGTTGATAGACTCGTATCTTCATAGGAGCTTTAGTATTTTCATCAATTCTTGTTGAGTCATCAATCAACTTTGATTTTGCAGTCTTAAAGTCTTTGAAATTTGTGTGCATCTCCCTTCGTATCATGGATCTCATTAGTTCAGCTTCACTGTAATTGCTTTCATTGAAGAATGGAGCTTTGCCCATGGAGTATAAATCAGCAGCACGTAGAGTATGGAAGTCTTGAGTGCTCTTTAGATAATCAATTTCTCCATTCTTTCTCTTTATGACATACAGTCTTTTCTCGCCATCATATCCCCAGCTAATGACATGAGACATTTCACCATACTTCTGCTTAGGTTTTGATATAAACAGAAAATGAGCTTCAGTAGGTGGTGGTGGTGCTTTGAACTGTAAACCTCCTCTAGTGTATAGGGCAATCTGACCAGTAGTATCTGTGTTTGTAGAATCAGTAGGAGTTTCACCACTCACAGTCTCATTGGGGATTTCTCCTTCTTCAAGATTGATATCTTTGAATAGCTCTTGAAGGTTGTTCCCAAAAATGTCTATATATTCAGTCTGCTCTTCCAGATCATAAAACATATCAAGTTCTTCTTCAACAGCTCCAGATGAAGGTTGTTGAAAAGAATACAGTTCCTTTTCATACACACTTTCCGTGGCAGGGTCCAGTGGATCATATCCTTCTGGATCACTAACACTTGGTCGATCGACAGTATCAGTGTTAGTATCTCCAGTTGGACTCGAAGAAGAACCTGTAGCATTACCTCCATCATTATCACCTCCATCATCATTATTACCATCATTACCTCCATCATCTCCACCATCATCATCATCACCATCATTTCTACCATTGTCATCATCATTTTCATCGTCATCCTCATCATCATCATCCTCATTATCATCAGAATCAGCATAATCAACTAACTCTTCATCCTCCCTTTCATGAACAATAGGCATAGAAACCATGTGTTCCGGCTCAACGAAAGCTGTAGATGTGTAAGCTTCGGTGATAGGTACTTCAGATGAAATAGGAACATCTTCAGTAGTGCTAACACTTGGCTGTACAATAGATGCTTGAGCTTCGTTGACCGTTTCCTTCTCAGGAACAGTCTCAGTAGGAGGTGGGCTTGGAGAGCGTCTACTCGATTCACCAATTACTGTTGTAGACCTTATGATTGGTGGCTGATGAAAATAAGTCTGTGAAATGAATTCTCTCAGCTCGTTCAGTTGTCTCTCCAACCCAGAAGTGTAGTCAAACATGCTCTTCATTTGTTGTTCAAGAGAGGCCAATCTTGTGTCTTTGATAGCTGAGTCGAGATGAATCATGTTGATCAGATTAGTCTTTTCATCATTGCATTTCTTTAATTCAGCAATCAACTTCATATTCTCAAAGTTTTCTTTCTCCAGGTTCTTTATTCTTTCTTCCAATGTGATAGAACCAGGAGTGCTTGATGATTCCTCTCTCCTCTGAAACTCAGGAGGAGTATTCAAGAGTGTATCGACATCAAACTCTAAATTTTCTTGATGAGGTGGTGTAGAAAAACCTAAGCCAGAAATATTAGCTGCTCCAGAAACAGGAACTGTTTCTGTTTCAGGAGTAGAAGAAGTCACATTGGCTGTCTGATCTTGATCAGTTTCAGTGACAACCACATGTGTTCTTGGTCTTCTGGGTATAATACCACGACCTCTCTTTCTAACTGGAAAATCTCTCCTTCTTGCCATACGTTTTCTTCGTGAGGAGGTACTTGGCAACTCTTCAGGGACATAATCAGTATCCCTGTCTTCCTCATTTGGTCGAGAAGATGTTGGAGTAGAAGGGGTTGGATCAGTTTGGATCACATAGGGAACATTCCCTATTTGATCACTAGCAGTCTCAGAACTGGAAGCAGAGTGAACAACTTCTTCCATTCCTCCTTCACGCACAGGCTCATCTTCAAACAACTTCTCAATCTCTTCATCCAAATTATCTCTAGTAGTAGAAGTAGAAGCACCAGTCTGTGCCTCATCAGTATGAGCACCTTCACCAATCTCATCAACATTTTCTTCAATCTCAGAGAACTTTCTGATCTTTGCAAAACTTTCACCAGAGCATTTGTTTCCTCTGGCTCCAGTGAGGTGTGTAAAAATCTCCTTCTTAATCGTCTGGCTCCAGTGAGGTGTGTAAAAATCGTGATAGGTACTTCAGATGAAATAGGAACATCTTCAGTAGTGCTAACACTTGGCTGTACAATAGATGCTTGAGCTTCGTTGACCGTTTCCTTCTCAGGAACAGTCTCAGTAGGAGGTGGGCTTGGAGAGCGTCTACTCGATTCACCAATTACTGTTGTAGACCTTATGATTGGTGGCTGATGAAAATAAGTCTGTGAAATGAATTCTCTCAGCTCGTTCAGTTGTCTCTCCAACCCAGAAGTGTAGTCAAACATGCTCTTCATTTGTTGTTCAAGAGAGGCCAATCTTGTGTCTTTGATAGCTGAGTCGAGATGAATCATGTTGATCAGATTAGTCTTTTCATCATTGCATTTCTTTAATTCAGCAATCAACTTCATATTCTCAAAGTTTTCTTTCTCCAGGTTCTTTATTCTTTCTTCCAATGTGATAGAACCAGGAGTGCTTGATGATTCCTCTCTCCTCTGAAACTCAGGAGGAGTATTCAAGAGTGTATCGACATCAAACTCTAAATTTTCTTGATGAGGTGGTGTAGAAAAACCTGAGCCAGAAATATTAGCTGCTCCAGAAACAGGAACTGTTTCTGTTTCAGGAGTAGAAGAAGTCACATTGGCTGTCTGATCTTGATCAGTTTCAGTGACAACCACATGTGTTCTTGGTCTTCTGGGTATAATACCACGACCTCTCTTTCTAACTGGAAAATCTCTCCTTCTTGCCATACGTTTTCTTCGTGAGGAGGTACTTGGCAACTCTTCAGGGACATAATCAGTATCCCTGTCTTCCTCATTTGGTCGAGAAGATGTTGGAGTAGAAGGGGTTGGATCAGTTTGGATCACATAGGGAACATTCCCTATTTGATCACTAGCAGTCTCAGAACTGGAAGCAGAGTGAACAACTTCTTCCATTCCTCCTTCACGCACAGGCTCATCTTCAAACAACTTCTCAATCTCTTCATCCAAATTATCTCTAGTAGTAGAAGTAGAAGCACCAGTCTGTGCCTCATCAGTATGAGCACCTTCACCAATCTCATCAACATTTTCTTCAATCTCAGAGAACTTTCTGATCTTTGCAAAACTTTCACCAGAGCATTTGTTTCCTCTGGCTCCAGTGAGGTGTGTAAAAATCTCCTTCTTAATCGTCTGGCTCCAGTGAGGTGTGTAAAAATCGTGATAGGTACTTCAGATGAAATAGGAACATCTTCAGTAGTGCTAACACTTGGCTGTACAATAGATGCTTGAGCTTCGTTGACCGTTTCCTTCTCAGGAACAGTCTCAGTAGGAGGTGGGCTTGGAGAGCGTCTACTCGATTCACCAATTACTGTTGTAGACCTTATGATTGGTGGCTGATGAAAATAAGTCTGTGAAATGAATTCTCTCAGCTCGTTCAGTTGTCTCTCCAACCCAGAAGTGTAGTCAAACATGCTCTTCATTTGTTGTTCAAGAGAGGCCAATCTTGTGTCTTTGATAGCTGAGTCGAGATGAATCATGTTGATCAGATTAGTCTTTTCATCATTGCATTTCTTTAATTCAGCAATCAACTTCATATTCTCAAAGTTTTCTTTCTCCAGGTTCTTTATTCTTTCTTCCAATGTGATAGAACCAGGAGTGCTTGATGATTCCTCTCTCCTCTGAAACTCAGGAGGAGTATTCAAGAGTGTATCGACATCAAACTCTAAATTTTCTTGATGAGGTGGTGTAGAAAAACCTGAGCCAGAAATATTAGCTGCTCCAGAAACAGGAACTGTTTCTGTTTCAGGAGTAGAAGAAGTCACATTGGCTGTCTGATCTTGATCAGTTTCAGTGACAACCACATGTGTTCTTGGTCTTCTGGGTATAATACCACGACCTCTCTTTCTAACTGGAAAATCTCTCCTTCTTGCCATACGTTTTCTTCGTGAGGAGGTACTTGGCAACTCTTCAGGGACATAATCAGTATCCCTGTCTTCCTCATTTGGTCGAGAAGATGTTGGAGTAGAAGGGGTTAGATCAGTTTGGATCACATAGGGAACATTCCCTATTTGATCACTAGCAGTCTCAGAACTGGAAGCAGAGTGAACAACTTCTTCCATTCCTCCTTCACGCACAGGCTCATCTTCAAACAACTTCTCAATCTCTTCATCCAAATTATCTCTAGTAGTAGAAGTAGAAGCACCAGTCTGTGCCTCATCAGTATGAGCACCTTCACCAATCTCATCAACATTTTCTTCAATCTCAGAGAACTTTCCGATCTTTGCAAAACTTTCACCAGAGCATTTGTTTCCTCTGGCTCCAGTGAGGTGTGTAAAAATCTCCTTCTTAATCGTCTGTACAACATATTTTGGAGATCTCTGAGTGGCAAGCTCAGGAAAAGCATCATTGATAATCAGCTGAATGAATCTGGGATACATGATAAACTTTCTCCCTGGATTGGCCGTAGCGTTTTTCACCATCTCTTGAAATATAACGCCAGAAATACTAAATGGAATATCATCCACCAGAGAGACCAATAAAGAACCAAACACAACACTAAGACTGTCCATCCCAGCCTTCAGATTACTTAGACAGTGTATTACCACGTGAAATAAGTATTTCCAGTATGGTGGTAACCACTTCTTTTCCAGACTTGGATATCGATACTCGTATCCCATACGAGTCAAACAATCAATCACAACATCATCCTCAAGTCTAGTTGGAGCATTATCTTGATCATCAAACAATAACACTCTATTTAGAATAGCCTGTGAGACAGTCACTCTTTTCTCCTTGACTGTGGCAGTTATAATCTAGTTACCAGCTTGGTCCTTTTCTAGAGCAGCTGTGCTCCAGAAAGAATCAATAAGCTCAGAATATATTGCTGGATCAGCAGATATGGCATATACAATCCGAGAATTCTTCAGTCCCTCGATCATTGAAGAAAATAGTTCCTTTCCTTTCGGAACCTCGTCTAGATAGGCAACACAATTATGATTTTTATTGAAAATCATTTGTGCCATCTGCATTGTCAAATAAGATCATGATTAGAACACTCTTGAATAGAACTTAATTAAGCATATGAAACATATCAACACTTGGACCTTTTAATTTTTGATGTTTCACACTTAGACAATTTTATCACATTAATCATTTCAAAGCTTAGTAATATGTGAATATATATATACTACACTTCAAGTTTTATCAACAAAAGATGTATTATGCGAAAACTAAGTGTAAGTGATAAGTCCAGTAGATACACCAACATCAACACTTTAGAAAAATTTCAAACATTTTCTGTCATGCGAAACACAGTTAATGCGAGAACTCAGTTTGTGCGAAAAGTGTAATTTATGCGACAAAATGGTTTCGGGCGAAAATAATATTCACGCGAAAACATTTTGCGAAAACTGGATTGAAGCAAAATTGTATTTCACGCGAAACCAAGGTTCACGCGCGAGAACCAGGTTCACGCGACAACCCATTTTTCGCGTCTGTTCATTTCTTGTGCGATTCGCAAAACCCAAATTCAGATTAACAGTTCACAAATCGATTTTAATCCATGAAGTCCAATCCATCGCTGTCGCCTAGGTCTATTAGGTGTATTTCATCGTTCAATTTCAACTTTAAAGTCCATTTATTAAGATTTTAATTTCAAGATGTTAGGTTCCACTTAACATTTCATAGCTACAGTAACCGGATCAAGCATGTTATACCTTTAAATCACAATCTGAGAGTAATGATAACGAAATAATAAACACAATGACAACAAGAGTGAAATGAAGTCTGTTTTGATGTATGCGAAATGAGAATTCGGAGAATATGCGACAAGGGTTTTCGGGTAAGAGTTTGAGCGAAAAGTGGGTTTTTCTAGAACACAGTGACTTTTATACCCCAGCCGAATCACGCGACAAGGCTTTTCGCAAGACCTGCTCTTTCGCGTGACTCCCACGTTCGCGCGAGTTGAGTAATTTTTTTCAAAATTTTTCCAAAGTTTTTCAACTTTTAAACTTTTTCTTATTTTTACAAAATTTTCAATCTTTTATTCTCAATGAATTATGTCAACATAAAATGTTATTTACCAAGTGATCAATTAATTTAATGAATCTTCAAGTTTCAAAAATTTTCTTGTTATTTATTTGTCCTAAAAAATAAAACACTGTAAAAGTGAAATAAAAAACAAATACTTACATACAAAATAACAACAGAATGAAAAAAATTAAAGAATCAAGATCGGATTTGCTTGTTTTTGTATAAGAATTTTCATAATGAGATCATATAGTTCTTTGTCAAGTTAAGACTCTGTCCGGCTTTATTTAAAATAACTGGTTAAGTTGATTGTCAATATCTATTGTCCTTTTAAACTTATACTTCAGTTTTTACTCAGAAACATAATGAGTGATATATATCATGTTTTGTGTTGATTTAATATAAGTCAGTGGATCCCACAATCAGAACTTCTGTAAAGTAATTATTATCCTTCAAGACACTATTGAGATTTCAAGTCACCCCAATTTGACTTAAACCATGCATTGATGATCAGTGATACCATTTATTGTATTCCTAAATATAACTATTTGAGCATAACTAGCCTGAGAAATATTTCTTAACCCGGAATATTAACAAGTTTAAGGACTTACTGACAGCCATCCGGACTTACGTCTGCCCTCTCAAGATGTTTAGGACTTACAAGCCATTCGGACTTACATGCCCCATCTTTCGATTTTGCCTTCCAAAGTTAAAAACTATTCTCAAAATAGAAATATATACCATATAGTATGTATGTCTTTTAGACATATCTTTTTGATTTGTTGTGCCTTTTGGCATCTTATATCCTATATGGCCTTTTCCTTTTGGCATCTTTTTGCTCAATTATTTTCTTTTTGTGTTTTTCTCTTTTTGTTTCTTTTTGTATTGTGATCTTTTATATATATATATAGTTATGATAATCACTGAATCAATCATATACAGGCTTGAGTATGACAAGATTATATCTCTCAGTCTGTGTTAGAACATTTTTGGCATAGAATCCTGATATGTTCCCCACTAAATCATATTTCTTTAATTCAAGTGTAATCACTCAATTATGATCTTTTCATTTCTGAAAGCAAAGCCTATCAACATATCAAACATAATCCAAGTGTATTCGTATTTAAGCCTTTGAAAGTACTTATACTCGTTTTGAACTTTGTAATATCATTTCTCATTTTAAGTATGAAAATTTCTTCTTTTGATTTTGGCAATTTTTTGATCTTAACTCCCCCTAAGACCAAAAATATTTTTCAGAACTTGTTTTTCTAATTTTCTCCCCCTAAAATTGTGATTGTCCTTTTAAGAAAAAGAAACAATTGCAATTTTATTCTTTATTAAAAAAATAATGAAAAATCTTTTTGTGAAGATTCATTAAACCTATTTATCCAAAGTTAATCATTCCTAATGATTGCACAAGGAAATCAAATCGAGAATGATCAAATGCTTTGGTAAATAAATCAGCGATATTTTCAGTTGACGGCACTTGTTTTAGATGAATAAGTTTACGATCAAAACAGTCGCGGATAAAATGGATGCGGATGTCAATGTGTTTAGTTTTCGAGTGTTGAATGGGATTTTTCACGATGTTCAGAACTGCCGTGTTATCACACCAAATTGGTGTGTCATAAATGTTGAGACCATAATCGAGAAGTTGTTGCTGAATCCAGACAAGCTGGGAACAACAGCTCGAAGCAGCCACATATTCAGCTTCGGCAGTGGATGTGGATACAGTGTTCTGCTTCTTACACTACCAAGAAATGAGTCGGTTACCCAAGAATTGACATCCTCCTGTGGTCGATTTCCTGTCTAAGTTACAACCACCATAATCACTGTCAGTATAAGCAAATAAATTGAAATCGGAATTTCGAGGATACCAAAGACCAAGTTTAGGTTGACCCTTGAGATACTTGAAGATCCGCTTGTCAGCTTTCATGTGTGATTCCTTTGGATCACTTTGATAGCGGGCACACTGACAAACAGGGAACATGACATCCGGCCTGCTTGCAGTGAGATACATGAGGGAACCAATCATCGGTCTGTAAAGATGTTGATCAACTGATTCTCCTAATGGATCCGGAGTAAGAGTAGGACGAGAAGCCATTGGAGTTGGAGCTACTTTGGAATCTTGAAACTTGTATTTCTCAAGAATTGTCTGAACATACTTTTCTTGATGAATGAGAATACCCGTCTCAGATTGAGTAACCTGAATACCCAAGAAAAATGAAATTTCCCCAAGGGAACTCATTTCAAATTTCTTCTTCATCACCTCTTCGAACTCCGTGCACATACTATCATTTGTGGAGCCAAAATGATATCATCGACGTAGATTTGAACCAAAATGATATCATCGCCTGATTTTCGTATGAATAAGGTTTGATCAATTGCACCTCTTGAATAACCATTTGCAAGCAAATGTTCAGTCAGAGTTGCATACCAAGCACGAGGTGCTTGATGTAAACCATATAGCGCCTTATCCAACTTGTATACATAATCAGGATGATCTGGGTCTTCAAATCCAGGAGGCTGACAAACATAGGGTTCTTCCTTCATTTCTCCGTATAAAAATGCAGTCTTAACATCCATCTGGTACACCTTGATGTTCATGTATGAAGCAAAGGATAAAAATATGCGTATTGCTTCTAGTCTTGCAACTGGAGCATACACTTCTTCATAGTCCAATCCTTCAACTTGATAAAATCCCTGCACCACAAGACGTGCTTTATTCCGAACTATAACACCTTTTTCATCCATCTTGTTTCTAAAAATCCACTTTGTCCCAATCGGAAGCTTATCCTTTGGAAGTTCAACAAGATGCCAAACATTGAGTTTCTTGAATTGCATCAACTCATCTTGCATTGCTTCTATCCAGCTGTTTTCTTTGAGTGCTATTTCCACATTCTTGGGCACTATTTGTGATAGAAAGCAAGCATATAGACATGTGTTGATTGCCCCTGATTGATTTCTGGTAATTACACCTTCATGCAACGGACCAATGATTGCTTCAGTGGGATGAGTTTTATGTATTCTCAATTGAGGAATCTCATCTGCAACCATTCCATCTTCCAAATTTGTAATATGTTCAACATTATCAAGAGCTTCTTCAGAGTGTTGAGATGGATACACAATAGTTTCTTCAAGTGTGTCATCTGAAATAGGAGTTTCAGAAGCAGTAGACACATTTGGAGATTCTTCAAATGGAACTTGAATGATTTCTATTGGTGTATGTATAGTCTCTGAAGAAGATGAAGATAATGGAGAACTCAATGATTCTTCCAGCTCCTGAGTAGGAATTTGTTCTGAAGAAACATCTAATGACTCAGAACATGCAGATACAGGTACAGAAGCTGTAGGAATATCTTTGGATGATGAAGTAGCAGCAGAATCATCAGATATTAAAGATGAAAGGTCCTCAATGATTTTGTTGTCCAAGGAGATTGCTTGAGAAGTAGAATCTGCAGATGAAGGTTTAGAAATTTTAAAATTTATAAACAAAGATTCATAATCATAAACCCATGAAGGAGCTAAACCTGCATCAGTTATGTTAAGCTCGTGCCAATCAATGTTAAATGACTCGACTATTTGTCTAGTTCTTTTATTATAAACACGATATGCAACTTTATTGGCAGCATATCCCACAAAGTAACATTCATCAGCCTTTTCAGAAAATTTTGAACTAGATTCAGTTGTATGCAACAAAGTGCAACAACAACCAAAAGCTTTAAAATATTTAACTTTGGGTTTGTGTTTATAAAATATTTCATATGGAGTCTTATTTAATCTTTTGTTGAGTAAAGCACGATTTTGAACATAACATGCAGTATTTACTGCTTCAGCCCAAAAGAACAAAGGTAATTTGGCAGCAGAGATCATCGTTCTAGCAGCTTCAATCAATTTTCTATTTCTTCTTTCTGCAACGCCATTCTGTTGTGGAGTGCCAGCAGCACTGAATTGTCTGGCAATTCCCTTGGATTCACAAAACTCATTCAGAGTTTGATTGCAAAACTCTGTCCCATTGTCACTTCTGATGCATTTTACCTTTTTCTCTGTCTGATTCTCCACCAAAGTAATGAACTTGATCAAAAGGTGTGGAGTCTCATCCTTAGATGCTAAGAAAAACACCCAAGTAAATCTAGAAAAGTCATCAGTAACAACCAGACAGTAAGATCTTCGACCCAAACTTAAAACACTTACTGCACCAAAAAGATCCATGTGTAAGATTTGTAAGATTGATTCGACTGAGTTGTGTGCAACTGGTTTGTGAGGAAGTTTATGTTGTTTACCCTTTGAACATGACAAACAAATTTCATTTAATTGAAATTCTTTTTCAGGTAAACCAATAACATGATTTCCACGTACAAGTTTATTCATGTTTTTAAGATTGACATGTCCTAATCGACGATGCCATAACATGGAATCATTCTCCGAGGCTTTGGATAGTAAGCAAGAAGCTGTTACCAAAGAATTAGAACAATGCATATCAAGAAGATATGTGTCATTGTCTCTCGGAGTCCTCATCAAAACCCAATCATCTGGAACAAGAAAACCTGGTTTTAAAATTAAGCATTCTTTGTTAGTAAAGTGTGTAGAATATTGTTTGTCACAGATTTGAGACACACTTAACAGGTTATGTTTTAGTTCCTCAACAAAATTAACATTCTCAAAACTAAGGACGCCGTTTGTAACTGTACCACGTTTAGTTATACGTCCTCCTTTATCTCCTGCGAAAATCACTCTCCCTCCGTTGTAAGATTGCACATCTTGTAGTAATAATAAGTTACCCGTCATATGTCTTGAACAACCGCTATCTACATGCCATAGACTTTCAATAGCCTTTTGCGGTTGTCCCTGCATTAGTAACAAAATTACTTAGTTTTTGGTACCCAAGTCAAACAAGACTTGAGCACATTTTGTGTTGCAGCAAGACAAAATGATTTGATATTATTATATTTGGTTTGCACATCATTCTTTTCATTTATGCTTTTAATCATGACATTTTCTATTACATCATTAGTCAAATTCTTATCCCGTTTGACATTAAAACCATTAACAACCTTTGATTTCATATTATTTGAAAATTTTTCACGAGTGAAAAACATTTTTCTATTATGAGAAATAGAATTATGAAATCTTTGTTTACTTAATGATTTTTGTCTAAAAGGACACTTATTTGCCAAATGATTTGTGTTTCCACACTGAAAGCATCTCTTTGTTGTGTGTGGAAAACAAACTGTGGATGACAATTATGAAAATTGTCATAAAAACCAAAGTCAGAGTGACTAGGTTTAACTTTCTCCACAGTCTCTCGAATCTTTGCCTCGTTAGACAATTGCAAGTTCATCTTTTGCAGATTTGAGGAAACCGATGAATTATGACCACTTTGGATTGGAGATTTGGCAGTTTTGACTTTTGGAATTGGTGGTGTTGGAATAGGAACAGTCTTTGATTCTGCTGGAGTTGGACCAGACTTTGAAATTGCTGGAGTAGGACCAGGCTTAGATATACGGATTGGTGCTGGAGAAGGACCAGGCTTTTGAATTTTGAGATTGAATGCAGAAGAATCATTCACTTGCAAATCTGGGCTACACATATCTTTATTCACAAGGTTAGCATTATAATGAAGTTTATTTTTAAAGAATCGAGAATTCGTTTCTTTAAAAATATGCTCTTCATTTTCAATTACACCCTTAGAAACAAATCTACTTTTAAAATCCTTTTCAATTCTTTCTTTTTGATTTGTCCTTTGATTTGCATTCAAATTATTTTTACTATTAGATTTCAACTCATTCAAATCAACCTTCTTTTCATTTCCAGACAAATTTTGTTTACAAGCAGATTGTAAAACTTTTACATTCTTATTTTTCAAACATTCATTCTCATTCTCTTCCTCACTCTCACTCTCCCAATCTTCAACCAACCCATCCACCTTCAATTTATCTGCAAAAAGATTTTCAGGTGATTGTTTAGGTTTGGGTTCTATGACAGGATCAACAGATAAATTTACTTTGACTGAAGGTTTTAGGTCTTGAGATGGAGAGAAACCAATCCCATAGACCATATCAGAATCACAAATGTTATCAGATGAAGGTAAACATGAATAATCATGATTAATTAGAGGAGCAATGTTAGAAAATCCAACACCACATTTTCCTCCTTTGATCTTCTAAGTCATTTGTGACTTGATTATTCCTTCAACCATTGTTGATGAAAGTTCAAATTTCTCAACAGTCAATTTAACCGTGGCTAATTCACTGTTGAGTCTATTAATTTCTAGAGCGAGTTCATTGTTTCTATTTGTCAAGTCATTATTAGTACATTCTTTATCATGAAGATTTAATTTCAAATTATATATTGTTTTGTTTAAACCTTTAAGTTTTTCTTTAAAAATCTTTTCATTTGACTTGTGTTTGCTAGCTTGATACTGAAGTTTTTCAACTTCCATTATCAGGCTCTCATTGTGAACTCTGTATCTTTGAACTTTCTCAACACATGTATTTTTACATAGACTATCATATACCTTGGGTTCTGAAGTTTCCCCTTCTGTTTTCTCTACCTTCTTGACCATGAATGCTTTCATTTCAGCAGCTGGTTCTTCCACTTGAGCAACATCAACAGTCTTTTGATCAACACATGGGCTTTTGACTGGAGGCTCGACAGTGTACTCTTCAATCACAATCTTTTCTTCAGCAACCTTCTCAACCTGATCTTTCTTCTCAGCCTTCTCCTCTAAGTCTTCAACTTTCTCATCCTCTGGTTCAACTTTCACTTTCTCTATTTCAACTTTCTCCTTTTCTTCTTCCACCATAGCAAACAAACCTTCTAACAAATCATCAGACACAAATTCAGCAAACAAATTTTCCTCCTCTTCTGGTTCTGGAACAATCTTTGCAACAAGTGCATGAGACAAAGTTAGATCAAGGGCCTCCATTTGATCAGACCAATCATATTCAGCATTAGTTTGAGAAACTAATGCTTTAGTACCACCAGAAGTACTAGCTTTGTCTTTCTTCGGCTCGATCTCCACAGTCACCATCTTCTTAGGGCCTTCATTTTGACCAGTTTTTGGTTCAGTACACTCTCTGGCGAAATGACCTGGTTTGTCACAGTTGTAACACCTCAGGTTAGATTTGTCGAAACCGATTTTGCTAGAATTGTTAACTCCAAACATTTTCCTCCCAGTTCTTCTAGCAAAATTTTTCGCCCTGTAAACTACCATGGCCATCTGATACTTGATGTCATTCTCTTCAACATCATCCGGATTAACTTGTTGAAGATCATCAACCAGAACATTTGGAGCAGTAAGTCTTCCGGCCATGAAAGCTTCATAACTTGACATGAATGTGGTGAAAAGAGCAAGATGCTCCTCAGCGATCTGAACAGTCTGCTTGGATGGATTAGTGGTAGCAACATAAGCATGTTGACCACTATGAGGATCTTGAGATTGAGAGACTTGTTGGTGGATGATGGGGGAATAGTTTTGAGCAGCTGGAACATGAACTTGGTGGGTTACTGCTGGTTGCATGTAAGATGATGCTGCACTTCCCGATTGTTATTGCTGACACATTTGTGTATAACTGACATAGTAATTTGGATTACTAGCCATCTTTGCATAGAGAGCAGTTCCTTCAGCACCCAGAGAACTGAGATGATTAGCAGCACGCTGCTTATCGTCCATAGCATAAGACTTGATAGTTGAAATGAGATCAGTCAACTGAAGAGTATACAAGTCTTTGGTTCTCTTTATCAATGTACAGTTGTTATTCCAACTGTAAGGAAGTGAGTTTAGCAACTTCTTATTCACAGTTATGGGTTCCAGAGTAATACCCGCACTCTTCATTTTTGTTACCAGTCTAACAAACCTGGCCATCTGAACTTCCAGCTCTTCACCAACAATATGATTGAACATGTTGAATTCTTGATTCAACATATCCTTTTTGCTTTCTCTCATATCTTTGATTCCCATAATCTGAGACTCCAGAGCATCCCATAGCACTTTAGCACCCCTGAACTCTTGAAACTTTTGTGAGATCTCAGTAGTAAGAGCCATTGTGATGGCAGCATAAGCTTTATCATCAAGTTCCAACCTCTTGATGTCATCTTCATCCCACAAATGTTCAGGTTTCTGAACCATCTCTCCTTTATCATTTTTATACAACGGAATGTAAGGACCATACTGGATTGATCTCCACATCTTAGGTTCCGTGTAAATAACATATCGCTCAAATCGGAAAGCCCAATCAGAATAATCATCTTCACAGAGAAGCCTCGGTGGCTTGTTACCAGTACCAATTTCCGTGTCTAGATGAAGTGAAGCAGTAAGATGCTTCAGATTCGGAGTCGTTGAAGCCATAATGATCAGAAAGTCAAAAATCAGGTATTCGTGCGAAAACAGAACTTGTGCGAAAACCAATTTCGCGCGGAGTGAGTTTTCGCGTGAAGAAGCAGTTCGTGCGAATTTCCAAAATTACCTTTTCACGCGAATCGCACAGAAAGGTGAAATATCTAACTGAGCGAAAACACCACTTTTCGCGTGCGAGAACTTGCAGATCATGCGAAAACTTCGATTTTGTGCAGAAACAAATTTCCAACCGTTTGTTCACGCGAATGTCACCTCCAATTCACTGATTAGGTTTGATTAAACCCATTTTAATCCAATTTTAATGAATTTAAGTCAATTTTAAGCTTAATTTTGATTAAAATTCACTTAAAGTCCACTAATTCAGTTCAATTCGGTCCAAATCAGTCCAAATCCTCCAAAATCGAGCAGCATAACATTGCCATATCAGAATCTAAAGTGATCAATGAAGAATTCTTCAAAAACAAGTAGAAAATAATCCAAATCTTCTCCAAATCGTGGTTCAAGAGCCTAAAGCTCTGATACCAATTGTAAAACCTCTGAAATTCTCCCAGAAACAATAACACACGATCTCAATCACGTGAATGCGGAATGTAAACGTGATTGGATAGAAAAGAAGATTGGATTGAACATAAAAATGCTTCTTCGATTGAATTGAACAACCTATTACAGGTCTTGTGCAGTTTTCGCACAGTACAGTATATTAATGAATGAAAAGCTTAATTACAAAACGAAATCTAGCTATTTATACTAAACATCGGGTTCTCGCGCGAGATGCCTTTCGCGCGGCTTAATCTTTCGCGTGAGTCTTCATCTCGCGTGGAAGATCTTCTCGCGTGAGAGCTGCTTCTCGCGAGGGATCTGCTTTCGCGTGACTTCTTTATTTCGCGTGGATTCAGTCTTTCGCACAGGCAGTTTGTTTTGCCGAGCCTTGATTTGTCTTCTACAGGTACCTTCTTTCTCTTAAATCAAGCAAAAGGAGTTGAATCGACTAAATCTTTGTCAGTCCTTCTAAAGCCTAATCTTTGCTGCTAGGGTACTCTACAAGAATCTCTCTAGTTCCTTATCTCTTCGGTTCTTGTGGTTTATTGCTCTTAGTTATGACTATTTGACCGGGTTAGGGTTTCGGTATGGGTAGGTGTATTACTCTACATGGTGATCTATAGTTGGTCTTGTGTTTGTTTCCGCTATGCGTGTGATGAGGCTTGACTGCTCCCTCTTTCCATACCTGGCTAGTCATTATAGTGACCGGGTATCTCGTTCCTGAAGAGGCTTCGCAATGGTCTAGTGTGATCGTGTGTTTTATGTTTTTCTTTGGTGTGTGATCTGGTTGTTCTAAGATGGCTGGTAAAGAAGTTGTTGAAACTAGTAACCTAATGAGTAATCTTGACTTCAGTAATCCATTATATTTACATGCCTCAGATACAAATAATCTTACAATTGTTAATATTAAACTGAAAGGTATTGGAAACTACAATGTTTGGGCCAATGCTATGGAATTGTCCCTAAATGTTAAAAATAAATTTGTATTTATGGACAAAACTTGTGTCAGACCCAAGAATAATGAAAATCTAGAAAGACAATGGGATAGATGTAACTCTGTGGTACTATCATGGATTTTTAATTCTATATCTGAGGAACTGTTTATTGGCCAAGTTTTTTCAAAATGTGTAGCTGATGTTTGGGATGAACTTAAAGAAACATACTCAAAAATAAATGGGTCAGTGATTTTTAGTCTGCGTCAAAAAATTGCCTCAATAAAACAAAATGGCACTCCTATTTCAGATTACTATCATAAACTAACATCTATGTGGACTCAATTTGACTCTTTGGCCAAATTGCCCTTATGTACTTGTAAAGCATCTAAATCGGTTAGTGAGTTCAACCAAAACATCAGGCTGATGCAATTCTTAATGGGGTTACATGATACTTATCACTCTATGAGGTCCTCCATTTTAACAAAGGATCCCTTACCTTGGGTTAAGGGTGCCTTTGCAATTATTTCAAGTGCAGAATCTCACAGAGGCATAACTGTGTCCAATAAAGTTCAACCTGCAACCTTTGTCTCTAAAACCAATAATGTTAAAAAATCTGGTAAAGGGACTTTCCTAAAGTGTAACTCACTGCAATAAGAATGGCCATACAGTTGACAGATGTTATGAATTGGTGGGTTACCCTCCTAATTTCAAATGAAAAACTAATAATGTCAAACCTAGTAGTAATAATGCTAGTAGTGATAACCCTAAACTTGATGGAGTACCTTGTCAGTTGATTGCTATCCAGTATTCAAAGCTTATGTCCTTACTTAAGGAGCCAGTATCAACTGATCAAGGTACCTCAAACATGGCAGGTACCTGTCATCCTATCTTTGATGATATGTTTTTTTTCTTGTGTGTCTCAATTTGATTAGAATTTTTATCGTGGTTGGGTTATAGACACTGGTGCTAACCAACATATGGTGTCCTCTGAAAAGAATATGTTTGACTTAGTTGATGTCTCTGAATACAAAATGACCGTGGGCCATCTAATGGAACTAAGGGATTTATAAAATACATAGGAAAACTTAATCTTGCTAGTAACATTGTCCTATCAGATGTTCTGGTGGTCACTCAGTACTGTGTCAATTTGTTATCTGTGTACAAATTAGCTAAGGATAATAGACTTGGATGTTTGTTTGATGAACATAAGTCTTTAATTCAGGACCTGTCTCGTACCAAGACACTGCTGATTGGTAAACAGGTCAATGGCCTGTGTTACTTTGGATATTCTTCTCCAGGTACTTTTATATATGGTAGTAGCTCTGACTCTTCCAAAAATACTATGCTGATGTGGCACTCTAGACTTTCAAGTGCTAAAGAATTTAAAATCTGACTTGGAATTGAAAGATGACAAATTTGAGTTTCCATGTGAGGTTTGTCATAAATCTAAACAAACTAAGAACCCCTTTCCTATGAGTGATCATAAAACCCACAATGTAGGTGAGCTAGTTCATCTAGATGTATAGGGACCGTTTAGGATAAGAAGCACAGAAGTGTATGGATATTTTTTTAACTATTATTGATGACTACTCTAGAGTTGTATGGGTGTATCTGCTAAAGTCAAAAGATGAAGTGTTTCATAATGTTAAATGTTTTTTGAAATTATTACAGAATCAATAACAAAAGTGTAAAATGCTTTAGATCTGATAATGGGTCTGAGTTTGCAAACTCATTATTTCAAGAAATTTTAAATAACAATGGAGTACGTCATCAGACTTCTTGCGTGTATACCCCACAGCAAAACGGTATTGTTGAAAGGAAGCACATGCATTCGTTAAATGTTGCTAGATCTCTACTTTTCCAAAATGGAGTCCCTTTGAATATGTGGACTGAATGTGTTCTAACCGCTACTTATCTTATTAACATGACTCCTACTTCTATGTTAAATGGTAAATATTCGTATGAGTTGCTAGTAATAAGAAAACCTTCCCTGTCACACCTTAGATCCTTTGGCTATTTGTGTTTTGCTACAAATTTAAATCTGAAAGATATGTTTGATTATAGGGCATCAAAATGTGTTTTAATTGGATATTCTTTTGATAAGAAATGTTATAAACTATACTCTCTTGATAATAAAACTATATTTTTTTCTCGAGATGTAAAATTTTATGAGAATTGTTTTCCTTTGAGCCAACTTGTTAATGAATCTTCCACTAAAAATGTTGTCAATCATTCAAACTTATTTGATGATTTTTTTGAAACCAATGGATCAATTAATAAAAGTGTTTTGCTCGATGATGAAGGGAAGAAATCCAAGGAAGGTGGTAGTGAGTCTAAGCAGTCTGATGCTCTTAATAATGGACCTAAGCCTGACTCTGGCAGTCAAAACTGTGCCTTTAAACCTGGATCTAGTAGTGACCCGACCGCTACTAACTTGGTTGGTTCTAAGAACAGTGTTCAGATTCCGCAGGCTGCAACCTGGGACAGACCAGTGTCTGAGGCTGGTAAGGCACCTGCTAGTGAGTCAGAACTTGGTTCCGAGTTGCTTGTGGAGAAATTAGGGTACTGATGTGCTTAACACTCATATCCCTTCCAATGAGGAAGCAGCAGCTACTAAATTCCTTGAGGGCACATCTACAACTCCTAGGGCTAGTTTTCTAAGGTCTGGTCGTGTTAGTACCCTCCCTAGAAAATTTTCTGACTTTGTAGTTGAAGGTAAGGTAAAGTATGGAATTGAGAAATATGTTAATTATTCAAATATTAATTCTAAAAGTTTGTGTTTTTTATCCTTAGTTGATAAAAGTATTGAACCAAAGTCATATAAAGAAGCATCTAAAGATGTAAACTGGGTGGATGCGATGAATGAAGAAATGTCTGCATTAAATAGGAATAAAACATGGGTTATTAGTGATCTTCCTCCTAATCAGAAGCCTATAGGTTGTAAATGGATTTACAAAATTAAGTATAAGTCTATCGGTGAGATTAAGAGGTATAAAGCAAGGCTTGTGGCTAAAGGGTATAGTTAGCGGGAGGGGCTGGATTTTGATGAGACTTTTTCTCCTGTTGTTAAAATTATTACTATACGTGTGCTTCTTGATTTGTCTGTTCAAAATAATTGGAGTGTGTATCAAATAGATGTTAATAATGCATTTCTTTATGGTGATCTTGAGGAAGATATGTATATGACTATTCCTGAAGGTTACAGAAGTAATTCATATCTTAAAAATGGTAAGGTTTGTAAGCTTGTTAAGTCCCTTTATGGGTTTAAGAAAGCTCCTAGAAAATGGAATGAAAAATTAACTACTGCTTTGGTTGATATTGGTTTTGTTCAAAGTAAAAATGATTTTTCTTTGTTTATTAAGTCCAGTCATAATTTTGTGGTGTTTTTGTTGGTTTATGTTGATGATATTAGTATTACTGGGAAGAGTGTGGTTGAGATTAATAGGGTTAAACAAAAGTTGAGTTTGGATATTGCTTGGAATTAATTGATGAGTTTGGTTTGCTGGGGTCTAAGCCGATTGGTAATCCTTTAGAGCAGAATACTACTTTGTCTGATTCATCTGATTTGTCTAAGGGTGATTTTGAGTTAAAGGATTTCACTCAATATCAGGTTTTAATAGGTAAGTTGATTTACTTAACTTTGACTAGACCTGATATTTCATATATTGTTTAGTGTTTGAGTCAGTATATGCATAAACCTTTAAACTCTCATTTTCAAGTTGCTTTGAGGGTGTTACAGTATCTTAAGTCTGCTCCTAGAAAACGATTGTTGTTTGAAAAGTCTGAACACTTTGTGGTTAATGCTTTTTCTAATTTTGATTGGGGTAGATGTTTCGAAGGTGTGTTACTGGGTATTGTGTTTTTTTGGTAACTGTCTGATTTCTTAGAAAAGTAAAAAACAAAGTACAGTTTCAAGGTCCTTAGCAGAAACTGAGTATCATGCAATGAGTATGGTTGGTTGTGAGGTAATTTGGATTCTTAAGTTATTAAAAGATTTAAAGGTTAGTTATTCTCTTCCTGTTTCAATTCATTGTTATAACAATGCTGCAGTACTTATCTTGGCTAATCCAGTTTTTCATGAGCAACCAAGCACTTTGAAATTGATTTGTTCTTTTTACGGGAAAAAGTAATGGCTGATGTTTTTAAACTTAGAAAAATAAATACTCTTGAACAACCAGCTGATTTGTTTACAAAAGGTCTTAGTGTTGGTCAACATGCTTATTTGTGTAACAAGCTGGTTTTGTTTGATTTCTTTGGGAATTGAATTGGGAGGGGGTGTTAAATTTCTAGTATGTTATGTATTTGTCAATTCAATTCTAATGCATTGTTTTTTTTGTTTTGTGTTAGTTTTAGTCTAGGGTCTGTTTGGTCTTTTTAAAGAGTTCGAGGGCTAATGTTGCTTATTTGGAAGAGTTCAAGGGCTGTTGATGTTCGATGAGTTGCAGTCGGCTTTATAAGATTGATTGAGTTCTCCAGAAGTCAGTCAGTCGTCTTCTCCAAGTTTCTCCTCTAGGGTTGTGGAGTCACTCAGCCAATCCACCTTAGTCTCTTGTTCTTTCATATTCACTAGTTCATATATTGTAATCTTTGTTGACTAGCAACTCATCGTTGCTAGTCTAATCAGGGAGTAGATTGTACTGTAAGAGTTGGTGTAGGTGTATTTGGAGAGTTGTTGATCATTCACCAGTTTCATACTCTTGATCTTGTTCACTTTATGAAAAGTTTACAGATCTCTCTCACATGACACAACTCCAAGGTTTCCATGATCTACGTACCATAATTGCCGATCAAATCCACAACTCTAACCATTTTCCAAATAATAATCAAACATCCTCATGTTATTATTTCTTTAATGTGTTCCATGTGTAAAACGAGCAAAGCTATGATGGCATTTATTAGAAATCAACTGACGTAACAGAACTAACACACAAGGCATAAAACGAATAAACAATGCAAAAACATGAAATAAAGCACCATAATTTAACATGGTTCGGTTTTAATATGAATCCTATGCCCATAGGCTACAACTACTGTTTTTCTTTATTAGCTCGGTACAATATTACAATTACAATATGAAATAATACAAATAGAAGAAAACTAGGGCAACAATCTTAGGGACCAAGAAACTCTAAGTGGGACTTTTAATAAATTATAAAACTGGCCCCAAGGCCTTCATCAATATGACCCTAGTATTTGGAAAGTTAGAGACATTTTTAAAGCAAATGCTTGGTCATTTTCAATCTTGAACCTAGATGCATGATGAGAATGATATGTTGATGTTGATGTTGATGTTGACGTTGACGTGGACGTTGACGTTGATGTTGACGTGGAAGTTGACGTTGACGTTGATGTTGATCTAGACGTTAAACCCTTTCCACATTTCTTCTCGACAAGTCTAACTCCAAAACCACTACATGCTTTATCTTCAATGTTAAATGAAAGAGCTTTGAGTGTTTGATCCCCCCACCATGTAGTGTGTCTTAATGAAGCAAATGGAACATACCACATCAATGTATACTTATCAACTTGAATATTACACTTAGGAGCTTTGTATGTTTGATCCCACCATGCATTCTGTCTTAATGAACCAGAAGAAACATACCCCACCTTGGTATACTTATCACTATCACTCTCATCCCAAAGAACATCATCATGAGATTCCAATTCACTCATCATTTGTTTCACATTTGTGATACTTATACTTATATATAAGAAATAATGTGGTAAAAGAAGGCAAATTAAGAAACCAGAAAAGTCATTGCACCAGTTCTCTGGAAGTTCCAAGATACATTTACTCCCTCTTATCAAAGGAGGTTTAAACCCCTTCACAACATCAAAACCTTCAAGTCGGAGAATCATAAAGTGATTTTCGGTAGATTTTTCCTGTTTAATTATCATAAATTTGTTAGATTTTAATTATCGTTAATATACGTTATGTGTGTGTGTGTGCATATGAAGCTTAACTATTAGCATTAGAATAAACACATACAAAGAACCATACATACCTCAAGCATGGATTGTAGCAATCTTCTACCATCACTTATTAACGATACACCATCATTAATAAGTGAAACTTCATGCAAACACTTACAATTTTTATTAGAATCTCCAATAGTTGTAAGTGAGTAGCAATAGTCTGCTTTAAGGATAGATAAACTTGATGGGAGCTCGGGCAATTCAAGAAGTTGGTCACAGTATGACATGTTGAGGAGTCTAAGCCGAGTAAGTTATGAGATGTCGAAATCTAGTCGTGAAAAACGATTCCTACTTAGATCTAGCTCTTGTAGGTTTGATAACTCACCAATTCCACAGGGTAGTTCTCCATCTTCCAATTGACAAGCCTTTATTTCTAGAATCTTGAGGTTTTTCATCTGGACAATTCTTGGAAACTTTCTAAGCTTATAACAACCTAATATGTTTAAGTATTCAAGACTTGTATGGTTTCTAAATGATGGGTGAAGCTCTTCTAATTTATTACAACAATGGAGTTTTAACTTCTGAAGACATGGGAGCCCATCTAAATCCGGTATGCTGAGTAGCTTCGTCATATCAAAGAGTTCAAGGACTTTCAAATGCGGTAGATGCTAAAGTATAGACAAGTTAAAATTAGAGTTTACAAAAAATCAATATGATAAATATAATAAGATGATAAATATACAAAGTTCTTTATGACAGTTAGTATATATCACATAGCACACCTTTTTCTATATGATATAATAAGATGAATTTGTCTATTTTAGTTTAAGACATATATATTAAATCTAATGTATTGTATTTATACATCTAAGTTGAAATTAATGGAAGGCCGGCCTTAATATATTACATTTATATGTTTGATCAAAATAAATTACCTTGTAACCCTTCCAAAGTTCTTCTTGCTTACTACTTAATTTTAGAACAACAAGCTTCATTGGTTGGAAAGTTTCAGGGAATGGACTTCTTGCAGGATACTTATCCCAGTCAAAATATCGCAACTCGTTTGAAAGAAAATGACAACCTTTATAATACTCATCAATCTCTTCATCCTCACGATTCCTTTTAAGTTTTCCAGACTGTAACCATCTATCTTTCTTAAATCTCACCACAAGGCATCTTAGTCTCTTCATATTAGAAATAATGTTATAGAATTGTCTTATAAGATGACGATTGTAGCGAACACCATAGTTTTCAAATCTTATGGCTTCTATCTTGTGATATACCTGCAATAAGGAAGGAAACCATTTTAGGATTCAGTATCATTCGATGCATATTTGGAAAAGTTAACATTTACCATTGTTGCATCCCCATAACACATGCTCTTGATTTCTTCATCTTTCCAAACTCTACTATGTTTTTCAGGATTCTTTGGATGCACCCCCCTAACAATGTAGAGTCCCATTTCATAAATTAGATCATGCATATCGAACCTACCATCTACGATGCTTAAGAGAGCTTTTTGTCTCAACACTTTTATCCCTATTTTAGGATAAAAATCACAAGCTTCAAGTATCTCCATTGCATCATCTATGTTTTTCCATCTCCAAAAACATACAATATCCAAGAATAACTCTTTCTGGTAAGTTTCCAGTCCATCATAACTAATTTTGAGTATACTCGTGATCTGAGGATCTGGAATATCTTTTAACTTCTCCAAGGCACTTATCCACTCATTCTCGTCTTTGTCGTATAGAAAAGAACCTAGAACTTTAAGTGCTAATGGGAGCCCTTTAGCATAAGAAACCAAACGTAATGAAAGTTTATAATAATCTTTAACAGGGTCTTTTTCATCATATGCTTGTCTATTAAAAAGACAAATAGCCTCATTATCTAGTAATAATCTTACACGATAGACCACATCTACCTTGTGAGCTCTCAACAAATGTTCATCTCTTGTTGTGATAATTATTCGACTCCCATTACCAAACCATTTGTGTGATCCAGTTAATGCTTGTAGTTGCTCAAGATTATTGACATCATCAAGAATTATTAACACTTTACTTTTACATAACCTAGTTTTTATCATGTCTTTTCCTTCCTCAACACTTTGCACCCACCGATATGTTTTAAGAACACTTGATAAAAGTTTTTCTTGTAGAGTAGTTAAACCATGTTTGTTTGATTCGACCTGAATATTGTCTATAATGCAATGGCCTTGAAAATGGCAAGAGATTTTCTTGTAAAGAGAGAATGCCAGAGTAGTCTTACCACTACCCCCAACCCCCCATATTCCAACCATGCGCACACCATTTGACCCGATGTCTACTTGTGGTATCAAATCATTTAAGCGGGTCGTTATCCCAACAAGATCTTCATCAACATCAGAATTTAAAGGGTACAATCTATCAGAAATTGTATCAACAATTTCCTTTATCACAATTGACTCATGCCTGCAAATTGGATATATATAGATAGATAGTTAACTTATACTCACACAAGAAAGTTTAACCCACAAAATAAGGAGATGGTGTAGATAAATATGAGATCTCTATAAACAGCCTTATCAAAGTCAATATTACATACACTTGTTATGACCATTATCTAATTATAATCTTTAATTCAGATAACAAATGGAGTAACCTACAAACATACAGTACTCATTAACCAGTTTTAATTAACAAACAAGCTAAAGCCTCATAGCCTAATGAGTTTAGCTCGTGCACTACTTTGGCTCGTTTAGGCTTGTTTGGCAAACGAGACTTGCTCGAGCCAACTAGCCAAGCCCAATCCTATAAAGCTAATCACAAGCTGGGGTTCAAGTTTGACACAAAAGCCTTAATATCAGATAAGCTTGATTAAGTTAATGCTTTTTGAAAAAATAAATTAATTAAACGTGTCAGGTTCGAGCTTGATAGTGAGCCAATAGCTCACGTTTACACATAATGTATTATATTATGCCACTGAAAACTTATATGGTACAAGTATAATTGAGTTGTCAAAACATTTCAAATAAATAAAAAATTACCCATTGGCATTGTTCTTGAGCTCCCATCCAGCAATGTTGCTTACATCAACAAGTGCTTTTCTCCATAATTTAGCTTTGTCGACGTTCTTTGCCGTTTGTTTGGCAAATGCTTCTTCAAATTCCCATTTCGGATTCCTCACTTCAAAGGGTTCAACGTCATAGAAAATAGGCATAACTATTAGCTTTCTCTCTTCTTTACATTTTATAATATGTGCAAGTTCTTCCAAACACCAAGAAGAACCTACATAGTTTTTGGAGAATATTATGACAGCAATCTGTGATTCTTCAATAGCCTCAAAGAGATTTAAACGGATGGGTTCACCCCGAGGAAGCGTTTGATCATCTTTATAAGTGCAAATTTGCTGATCTACAAGAGCCGAGTATAAATGATCTACAAAAGTCTTGCGGGTGTCTTCTCCTCTAAAACTAAGAAACACATCATATTTATATGATCGAGAAGATGAGTCGGCTGCGGAGTGGTATGAGGATGATGAAGCTGCCATTGATGTGTATGGAATTTGGAAACGAATTGAAAAGGAAGATTTACGTGGTTTCTTGGTTTACAGATACTTCATATAAATATATATAGAGATGTGGGTGATATGATGAGGCAAATATCACATTAATTAATTAGTTACAAAATTCCCACATTCCCAAACTTAAAAATAAACAAAAAAAATGTCATTGTAATTAAAATTATTATTTATCTTAGCATGGTGAAGTAAATGTGGGGTGAATTTTCTTAATTTATAATATTCGACATGTAGAAAAATTAATTGATAATAGTATTAGAGTTTATTCGACATTTATATCCTTATTAAAATGCAAATGTATGTAAGTGATAAAATGAAATAAATGAAAAATAAATTCTAAACAATTTTGCTACACAAATATCGAAAAGAATGCCGGCCAAAAAAAAACTATCGAAGTGAATGTCATTTTTAAAGCGAATATTTTACTAAATTTTTATAGAATTATTCGTAGCAGAATTGATTTTCTAAGATTAAAATTTAAAATTGTCATGTTTTTTAACATTTTTTTACACACTTGTCTACTATCAACTTTAAACATTCAATCTCACAGGGAGAAACATTTCTCTAAACATTTTGATACAATTAGACTACAAGTTCTTCGGAAATATTAGTTGTTTAATTTGTTATAATCCAATACTATGATAGTCTTTGAGTTCATAGCAAAACCCGAACAACATTGATGGTTACAAGATTTAAATTACCCTTTGGGATAAATTAATCAATTCAGACGAGGTTTGATTTATTTAATGTTTTTATCTGTATAAAGTTGTTTACAAAAGTTGTCTTGTAAACGTCAACAAAATGGTGGTGGACATGAATTTGTAAAAACATGAAGATTAAAATTTGGTATAGAATAATATTTTAATTAAAGAGTTGATATAATGGATTACAATTATAATAAAAAAGTTTTAAACTACTATTACATATTCTTATGAAATGGGGCACAAAAGATATATGTTATTTCTTTCTTTTAATGGCAAACCACGTATTTGTAAAAATAACTTTAAGATCCATCTATTGTTCAATTGGTAGCGCTTAAACCCATACCAATTCGATGGAGCTAGTCAGAGGCCATCGGTTAAAAGAATATATATCATGTAAAAAGTATTAGTAATGTTATGTGACAGAAACGACGCCGTTATAGAAAATGTGGCATCAGAATTTTGATTAACAGTTCCAAAGAATTACAAAAACTTGTTAGACTTGCGTTTTCTAAGCTATATTTTCTTTTTTTCTATATTACTATTTTTTAAGAGGGGCATGCACAGACAAAGGTGGATGAAGGTAACATGACGGTGTTTTTGGGACTTCCGACTATAGCTGTTTTAAATGTGTATTTTCTTTGCAAAAACAAATTTAACCAATATCTTTGACATTGGCAACATCAAGTAGAATTTTCTTGTATTTATAAAGCAAATAGTACTTCAAAATGTATTCCAATCGTATTCTCCACCAAATAATTAATTCTCTACTTTGAAACTCATGTTTTTATTTTCATTGATGTTGCTAAATGAATTGTCCTTATCACAGACGTTGATAACTCCGCACATTCTGAAGACCACCACCAAATCCGTTTTCTTCAAGGCTATTCATCCATAGATAAATATTCAAGTTAATTACTCGATTATTGTTGATATGTTCAAAGTCACACATTTAGATACTAAATTCAAAATGTCACATGTTTAAGGTTTGTGGTTTCAATTTTGTAACAAGTTTGGATCTGCAACTAACTTCCATTAAATTTTTTTATTAAATTTGTGTAAAAGTTTCAATATCCCACTGATGGTGAAAGATTTTGAGTTACATCATGTGCTTTTTTCATTACTTTAGATCAAGTTACAATATAAACATTATATATGAAATATTATAAGGAAACAAAGAGGCACAATAAATGTAAGTAACTCAAAAGATAAAACAACTCATATGCTCCCTCAAGCTGAACCCGTAGCGACGCGAAGCTTGGATTTAAGAGCATCAAAGCGTGTGGAAGTCCACGCTTTGGTCAGAAGATCTACAATCTGAGATAAGATAGGAACATAGCAAACTTGGAGACTCTTAGCTAATACCATATCCTATATGAATTACAAGTCAAGCTCAAGGTGTTACATGTGTTGATGAAACACCAAATTAACTGTTAAATATGTGGCACCAAGCTGGTCATACCATAGTGTGAGCGGACCGGTGATAGGTATCTGTAATTCATGAAGAATGAAGTAATCCAACAAACTCAGTTGTAGGATGAGCAAGAGCATGATACTCCCCCTCTATACTAGTGCATGTAATTGTATGTTTTTTTTGGAACTCCAAGTGATAAGATTTGGTCCAAGAAATACAATATACCTTGTGGTGGATAGACGGTCATCTAGACAACTTGTCCTGTCAGCATGTGCATAAGCATGAATAGCCATAGTAGATTATCTGTGAATATTAAACCCATGAGATATAGTTCTCTTGAGTTACCTTTAGATACATGTGACTGCATTTTAATGACAATCAATAGGTGTTTGAAGAAACTAGAAAACTTTACTAACTGCATAACCAATCTATGGATGAGTTAGGACAAGATACTATAAGGCTCAAAAGCGCCATGATATAATAACGGATCAATAAATGGCTCACAAAATATCTGAAAAGTTCCTGAAGAGACAAGATTATACAGCGGGCGACACCGGCTAGGACATGTATGTTGTAATAGATCTTGTACATAGCTTTGTTGTGAAACATGAAGAGTTCGTATGAGAATGTACCCTTAATCCTAAAAAACTAGCTTAATGCTCCCAAATCTTTGATAGAACACTTAAAATGTAAAGGCATAATTAAACCAGCCACAAATAACATTGAACTCTTATTAATAATGAAATCATTAACATATACAAGCACGTATCACATAATAGAATCCCGAAAATAAACAAACACCAAGGTATGCGAGTGAAGCTGAATGTCGAAATGGTTGTAGATAGCTTGGACGTCAAGCTTGTGGGCCTGCTTGAGGCTATAAATAGCCTTTTTTAGACGGCGAACATGATGTGGGCAAGATGAGTCAACAAAACTAGGAGGTTGTGCCATATGCATAGTCTCACATAAATCTTTGTGCAAAAAGGCATTGTTGATTCAAACTGTTATAGATCCCATCATTGATAAAATGTAACCGATAAAATTAACCTAACAGTGGTATTTTGACAACCAAACTGAAAGTCTCTGTGTAATCAATAACCTATGTTTGATGAAAACCTTTAGCAACAAGTATGAATTTATATCAACTAACAGATCTATCCGGTGTCTCTTTATCATGTAAACCCACTTACACCCAACAATATTAGCTTGTGGAAGGGAGGAACCAATACCTAAGTCTGGTTAGACAGTAAGGCATTAATCATTATACACATAGTATCCTACCATATTAGGTAGCATTAAGCCTGATAAATATAGTGGGCTTAAATATAAGGGGCGGGGTGGGAGTAGGTGTAGGAGTAAGTTATTGGTGAGGTATTGGTAGGGGTAAGGGATGGTAAATGAAATGATTATGGAGGTGGTGATAGTGGTGATGAGGATAAGTGTATGAAATTAAATGATGGTGAAGTAAAGTAGGATATAGAATGAGCATAAAATGGTAGTAAAGCGCTTAGAAGGAGGAGTTGATAAGGGAATTGAGAAGATGGTTCAAGAAAGATGGCATGACAGGATGTCTAGGTACGGCTTTAAGGATCATAACATAAATACCCTCGAACATAAAGGGCCTATCCAAGAAATATACAAGGAACGGATTTAGTTGACAGCTTATATTGCCAAATATCCTCAAGGAATGAATAACAAAGACACCCGACGGTGCATAGAATGGTATAATCAGGTCCAGATCGAAATAGGATATCATAAGGGGATGAATGATTAAGAGTCAATGAGGGTAATCGGTTAATGAGGAAAGCTATTGTAGCTACAAGTGAAAGAGTAAAGCTCTAGCTAATTCAGATAAGTGGCATTTTTTTCCGTTCCTCCACCCGGTTTTGTTGGGGTGTGTACAGACATGAAATATGATAAGAAATACCCAACTCAGAAAGAAATTACTCCGTTAGGCCTTGTGTGAGCTTAGGAGCACCGTCACACTGTAAGTTTTTTTATGTTTCATGAAAATAGATTCGCAAACAAAAGATTTAGAATGACAAAAGAATCTATCGCTTGAGATCAATAAGATAAAGGGTACATCCAAGTTAATATACTAAAATCATCAATAAACATGATAAAACAGTAATAAACAAAACAAGATATGGTGGAACATGAACCCTATATATCATAATGAATTATGTATAGAGGAGAAGTGCTACGAGTTATTGATTATGAGATATCCAAGTAGACCTGGAAATGTTGTAAGCATGACAAATATTATGCAAGACTTTATGAGTAATAGGAAGAAATGATACTTGTTGAAAACTGAATCAAAAGGATGACAGAGACGAGAATGTCACAACTCATGAGATGCTGATGCAACAACGGAATAGAAATAAATCAAATGGAGTTTAGGTATTATACATGAAGATTCTGACCTGCTAGAGTCTCAATAGACATACCACAATATGAGAATGTAAGAATAAGGGAATGATCAAGCATTAATCAGGTAGTTGATAAGAGATTTTTAGTAATTTCATGTACCACAAAAAATGTTTTTAAGTGTAATAGATTTTTAGTAATTTCATGTACCACAAAAATGTTTTTAAGTGTAATAGTATGGTGAGATAATGAAAACACAACATAACGAATATGGGAAATGCTAAGTGACATACATGTTCTACCATGACTCTTTCCATGCCAATATTAAGTGATGTGTTATATACCATAGTAATGATTGATATCATATGACCTATAGGACAAGAATTAGGAATCCAAACATTGGCTAGTCGACATGGCTTTGGAAGGGGAATGGGACCTGATATGAATCCAAAGTATAAACATTCTTTAACTTTAGGAGTCTGTGTGGTGTAGTATATAGCATTAAATTTATTTTGACCATCAACAAATATAAAATCAAGAGTAAACTTCACTTTTCCTTCATGTGGTGGTTTGGCGTTAAATAATTATTTTCATCCAAAAGTTTAAAATCATGATTTTACTCCATGTGGTTTATGATTCGTCTTAATTAGCTCCAACCCATTAACATCGTTAAATAGTTTTGTTAAAAACAAGGACATTTTCGTCTTTTGACATATAAGTGCTAATTAGCTAACTTTTAACATATTTTATTAGTTGAGGGACTATTGTGTAACTTATGTAAAAATTCAAAGCAACTAAAATAAAAAAAATATCTACACTTCCATTTCCAAATCTAAATCACAGATTCATAACCACCACATTCACCGGTTCATCACCACATTCATCAGTTAACCACCACAGCTACATTCACCATCACCACCACTACATTCACTACCACCATAATCACCATCACCATCGGACATATAGAGATGACCACCACCACCATCACACCACCTGCTACACCACCGCCCTTGTTTCTCACCACCACTAATACAACAACCACCATCGACCTCTACCTCCACCAACACAATCACCACCGTCCTTCACCTCCACTAACAGAACCACCACCATCAACCTCCACCTCCACCTCCACCGATATAACCACCACCGTCAACCTCCACCTCCACCAACACAGCCACCATCGCCCTCCATATCCACTAACACAACCACCACCATCAACCTCCACCTCCACCTCCACCGACATAACCACCACCGTTGACCTCCAGCTCCACCAACACAACCACCATCGTCCTTCACATCCACTAACACAACCACTACTTAACATCCCCCTCCATATCCACATCCACCTCCACCTCCACCGACATAACCAACCCCATCGACCTGCACCTCCCCCAACATAACCACCACCTCCATCCTCCACCTCCACCAACACCCACCACTAGAATCATTAACCACCATAATTGAACCACTTTTGAAGGTTAAAAATCAAGCAACCACTATTGCAAACAAAACCCAAGCCACCATTAAATCCCTTTTCAAGATGTTCCCTTTTGAGACCTAGATCTGACAGTAGCCATCGTCTAAACCACCACCATCACTACCTTGGATCCAGCAAAAGCACCATTCTTCTTCTACTCCTTCGTTTCACGTCCGCTTACATAGGGTGAGGTCTAGGGATTTAGAGAAGATGATGATTTTGGTAAGTGATAGTTCGATTAGAGATAGTGAGAAAAAATGGGATGTATACACGTGAGGTGGCAAAGGATTTAGAGATGGTAGAAAAGAAGATGGTGCCAGCGGTAGTGGTGGATGGCTGGTGGTGGTGTAAACATAGATATAATCAACGAGAGGGATAGGGAGTTGGGATTTAATTAGTTTGACTAGTAATTGAATTTATGTACAAAAATAGACCCTTCAATATAACACACACTTTTAGTAAATTACACAACTGGTCTTTATGTTTAAAAGACTAAAATATCCTTACATTTAATAGAATTATTTAACCATGTTAATGAGTTAGAGTTGATTGAGATGAATCATAAACCATAAGGAGTAAAATCAAGATTTCAAAATCTTTGGATGAAAATCATTATTTATCCCAGACCACATTGAGTAAAAATGAAGTTTACTTAAAAATCAAAGTTCTATAGAACATTAAAATTATGATGACTTTCAATAGTTGTTGGCCCGGCCATTTAATAATGTTAAACTATCTTTTTCCTTGTTATATAGGCTATCGAGTGGCTACTAAACCAAGGATTTGTATTAGGGTCCACATGAATATTTAAATAAACCTAACTTGAAAATTTTCCATCAAATTGTGGGTTGCTAAAATTAGGGCTACACGATGAGTATTACCGTCCTGAATTTGTTTCTTCTTGTTATGGTTTCTGTAAACTTTATAAGTGGCCTTCACAAACACACACTAAGAAGAAGATGGAGCTCTCAATCTCACTGTTTAGCTGAAATATAATTGACGAGCAAACTCAAAAGAAATTTTTCTGAATATGAAAAATTTTGAACTTGCAGGTACAATAAGGTAAACTAAACGTGGGTCAACATACACCTAGTATCTAGACCAAACAAAAGGAGAAACAGTAGGTAGAACCTAACCACCTATCACCCACTAACTCTGACTTTTTCTCATGACTACATAAAGATTAAATAAAACAAAAGAAGATTAAATATGAACTACATTGGTGACCATTCAATTTGGTGTTGCCATTTCATCAAACTCCCTCTCAACACCAAGTTGTTTCATTCCAAGCTCGTTCATGAACTCCAACATCTTCTTCCTTGGTAAACCCTTAGTTAGCATGTCTGCTACTTGACCATTCGTACCAACATGTTTGAGTTCAATTTTTCCTTGTAAAACCTTCTCCCGTACATAATGACAATCGATTTCAATATGCTTTGTACGTGCATGGAAAGTCGGATTACCTGCAAGTTTTATAGCTGATGCATTGTCACACCAAAGCACCAACTTCTCACCACTATTCTGACCCAAATCAGTAAGTAAACGCAGCAGCCACGTGCTCTCTTGAGCTGCCATTGCAGCAGCACGGTATTCGGCTTCTGTGGTCGATAATGAGACCGTGGATTGCAACTTGCTGCACCACGAAACAACTCCCGAACCCAGCTTGAAAACATACCCGGTAGTCGACCTTCTACTACTTGGATCACCAGCATAGTCAGCATCGCAAAACCCGGTTAATTTCACACCAACCTCCCTCTTGAACACTACTCCATAACCAACCGTGGCTTTCACATATCGAAGGACCCGTCTCGCAGCGTGCAAATGAGGCCGTTTGGGACTTTGCATAAATCGACTTAAAACACCAACAGCGAACGCAATATCCGGACGGGTCAAAGTAAGATAAATCAAACTCCCAACTATCTTTCGATACATAGTTACGTCCTCGAGATCTTTACCTTCATCTGGATAAAACTTCACATTGGTGTCAATGGGAGTCCATGCTGGTTTCGAATCTAGCATTCCAAACTTCAACAAAAGATCAGTAGTATAAATACTTTGATGCAAGAGAATACTATCTTCCAAATACTTTATTTCTAAGCCCAAGAACCTTTTCAATAGACCCAGATTCTTCATTTGAAACCTCGTACACAGATTGCTTTTTAGCTGCTGAACTTCAACATCCCAATTACCTGTTATAACAATATCGTCGACATAAACCAGCACAACTGCAATCTTCCCATCAGTTTGTTTAACAAATAAACTTGCATCCGAACCGGTACTCACAAAACCATTAGCTTCCAGGAACTCCACAATCTTTCCGTACCACGCCCTCGGAGACTGTTTGAGACCGTATATTGCTTTCTTTAGCTTACATACATAATTCGGATGAGTCTTACTTTCAAACCCCAACGGTTGATCCATGTAAATCACACGATCAAGGTTACCGTATAGAAATGCATTATCCACATCCATCTGAAATAGCGACCAACTCCTACTTGCTGCTATTGCCAGGGGAACCCTGATAGTGGTTAATTTAGCAACAGGGCTAAAGGTTTCTTCATAATCAAACCCGGGTTGTTGTGAAAAACCACGGGCTACTAAGCGAGCCTTATATCGACCAACTGACCCATCAGGCTTGAATTTTAACTTGTAAACCCACTTACACGAGACAGGTATTACATCAGTAGGTCTGGGCACTAAAGCCCACGTTTCATTCCTTACCAAGGCATCTACTTCATCCTGCATAGCAGCTCGCCACTCGTTCACTTTATTAGCTTGCGTGAACGAGTCAGGTTCCACATGTTCATCGACTGCAACAGCTAAATTTGCGTATTTAGGATTCTGCCTTCTGATTCGGGAAGAACGCCTCAATCCTTCATCATGACCAGGCGGTTGATGATACACACCTGATTGCCATGGATCAGGGTTGTGACCACCAGTATTATCTTCTAATGTTACACCCGACAAACGTTCCACTACAGTCTCACCTGATGAGAGTTCAACTTGAGGTTCATTCAATGGTGATTCCACCACTGCTTCATCATTGAACGACAAATTTACTCGGCTATTCTCTATATTTTCTTTCAATTGTTGATAATCAGGTAAAACTTCTTTAGATTCAGACCACCACGATGATGTTTCATCAAACACTACATGACGAGAGATGTAACACTTACTTGTGGTAGGGTCGCAGCACCGCCATCCTTTCCGTTCACTATCGTATCCAACAAAGATACATCTCACGGCTTTCTTCTCAAGTTTATGCCTTTCAGAACTTGGAATAAACACATAGCAGACACATCCAAATACCCGTAGATAACTAACATTTGGCTTCATACCATAAAGTTTCTCATATGGCGACAATAAATGTAGTCCTTGTTGTGGAATTCTGTTTATCACAAACATAGCTGTTTTCATAGCCTCCGCCCAAAATCTGCCCGGAACATGTTTATCATGCAACATACTACCCGAGACCTCCGACAGATGCCTGTTCTTTCTCTCTGAAACCCCGTTCTATTGTGGAGTATTAGAACAGGTTAATTGCCTTCGAATCTTATGCAAATTAAGAAAGTGGGTGAACTCCTTAGACATGTACTCTCCCCCATTATCAGACCTGAGCACCTTAATAGTCTGACCCGTTTCTTTTTCCGCCTCAAGTCGAAACATCTTAAACTTCTCGAGGGCTTCAGCCTTTTCCTTCATGAAAAACACCCAAACAAAACGAGAAAAGTCATCAATAAACGTAATCATGTACCTCATTCCACCAATCGATGTCTGTTTAACAGGGCTGAACACATCGGTATGGACCACTTCTAAAAGAGCTTTGGTTTTGTAGCTAGACAAGTGAAATGGTTGTTGGTGAGCTTTCCCAAATTGACATCCCGAACACACGGTGTCTGTTTTCACTTGTAACCTTGGTAACCCAGCTACTAAATCCTTAACCATCATCATGTTCAATTTGTCATAAGCCACATGCCCCAGCCTTGAATGCCATAGATCTGCGTTTTGAATGTCCTTAGTCTTTTCTACATAGGCTGATTCAGCAGATAAAACATAAACGGTGTTCCTCTTCTGACCACATAGAACAGCCTTAGATGTTGTCACGAACTCATCATATACCTTGACATCATCAGGGCCGAATAAAACGAATTTTCCCATGGTAGTCACTTGAGGCACAGAAAATAGATTCTTACGCATTCCTGGTACATGAAATACATTATTGAGTGTGATCTCTTGCTTATTATGTTTAGAAGCAAACACAACATCACCGGTATGAGCAATGTGGTGCCTTGAATTATCTGCGATAATTACAACTTGGCTGCCATTGTAACGAACAGGATTAATCAACCGGCCCTTCTCCCCGGTCATGTGATTTGAACACCCCGAATCTACTATCCATTCATCAAAAGTTTTGGTTCGAGATGACATCGTTCCTGTTAATGCAAAGACATCATCTACATTTTCCACCTGTGCCATCAAGGCTTCTGCATCCCAAACAGGTTCCTCCGGCACGGTTTGGGTGGCTTTTCCTTCTTCTTGTGGCGTCGGACAATTCTTGGCAATATGGCCTCTTCTACCACAATTATAACACTTGAATGGGAATTTTCTGCCATGCTGCTTTCCTTTTCGATCAAAATTGCTTTCATTATTTTCATTACTTTGCCATTTTCGATCTCCGTCTTGTGACTTGAATCTATCTTGGTTCTTGGCAGAATGAAGAGAGAGGAAACCACCTTTGTACTTGTGTTTCTTCTCAACATACAAGGCTTCATTTTCTGGTTTCAAGGACACCCCACTAAACTGTTTTGCAAGTTGATCTTGACTTGCTAGTAGGTTCTCAAACTCCACCATGGATGGCTGTGTTGGCCATCCTTGAACAGCAGCGACGAAGCTTTGGTACTCCGGCTTCAACCCATGTATGATCACCCTTTTCATACGTGCCTCCCCAATTCTGGCCTCTGGGTCCAACTCAGCTATCTCTCTACACAGTGATTTCACCTTGTGAAAGTATTGAGGAATGGTTAACTCTTTTTGGCTAATCGAGAGCAACTCATTCTCCAACAATTGTAGTCGCGCATTGTTCTTCTTCGACAACAACTCCTTCAACGTATCCCACGCGTCCTTAGGAGTTGCAGAATCCTTGATGTGTTCAAGGATCTCGTCTTCAACCGTCGTCTTCAAGATGAACAACGCCTTACCGGCCTTGACTTTCCACTTCTTCAAATTTCCAGCTTCGTTTTCTCCCGCCGGTGCCCTTGTCTCGCTACCATCTACAACCTCCCATAAATCTTGTCCTTGTAGGTAAGAACTGATACGAGTAGCCCACGTGTTGTAATTTTGGTTACCGAGTTTCTTTACACCGCCAACGAGATGAAGATCCGCCATAGAAACCTTGCTCTGATACCACTTGTAAACTTTATAAGTGGCCTTCACAAACACACACACTAAGAAGAAGATGGAGCTCTCAATCTCACTGTTTAGCTGAAATATAATTGACGAGCAAACTCAAAAGAAATTTTTCTGAATATGAAAAATTTTGAACTTGCAGGTACAATAAGGTAAACTAAACGTGGGTCAACATACACCTAGTATCTAGACCAACCAAAAGGAGAAACAGTAGGTAGAACCTAACCACCTATCACTCACTAACTCTGACTTTTTCTCATGACTACATAAAGATTAAATAAAACAAAAGAAGATTAAATATGAACTACATTGGTGACCATTCAATTTGGTGTTGCCATTTCATCAGTTTCTTTTTAGAAAAATTGGATAAAGAGATTCCATTTTCGTCACGAGGCCAAGTTGCTTCATTTCTTAGCTGATCACCCTTGTTATTTTAGAAGTAAGGAAAGTTTAAACCATCTTCATATGCCATTATAAAATATTAAGATGATACATTTTTAGGTTGTTTGTGACGGCAAACCACATATTCTAGTACCGCAAGACTGAGTATTCGTTTTTCCTTGCCACATTAAAAGATTTCTTTTATCACAAAAGTTTTTATTATTTTCACCACAGGTAATAAAACTTCTGTCTTTGTGAGTTTGGCAATTGTTGTTTGTATGATGTCTTCCATTTCAAGCAATTTTGCCCATACTAAAGAGGTACATCAATATAGATCCAACACATGTGAGAAATAGAACCAAAAAAATCATCAACATAATAAACTCCATGTTTTCTTGTTTTGTATGCATATAATTGAAAATCATCATTGGCGACCAATAGCTTCTCTTCTGTTGTCTATAAGTTTGTAAGGGTACTTGAATGATGCAGTAGTCGTGGTTGTTTCTATCATCACTTAAAGTTTAAAACTAAATCAAGTAACTGGAACAATACATTTGATTTCTTAATCTTCACAACATCAAACTAAGCTCTGATACCATGAAAATATACAATCTAAAGTGTATAGAAATATTATGAATTTCAATACGTGCTTTTTCATTACTTTACATCAGATTACAATATAAACATTATATATGAAATAATACAAAGAAATCAAGAGGCACAATAAAATATAAACTCGAAAGATATAGCAGCTCTAACAGATGGTGCCAATGTTGATGTAAATTCGGGTAGGTAGGTAGGTTTCGGGTTGTGTTAATGTGAACTCTATTTTTGTTGTCTCACCCTAGCTAAATAACAATATATGGAATCTATCCTTCATAGTAACAAATGCATAAAGGCACCATAGAGAAATAGGAACAAGATTTCCTATGATAACCCTTCGACTTAAGAACAAGTATTTAATAGAAAAAACAGAAAGTGTGTTTTCGTTGTGTAAGGTAAAGAGAATTTTGGAGAAAATATATGTTAGCTTCCTTCGTCTATTTATAGTGTTTGAATAAAGGGTTCCTCATAATGGTTCTCGTGAGGAACTATTAGGTCCCGAGAGGGGACAAACCCTGTTATGAGATTCTTCATATTGGTGGTGAGGGTGTATTATTATTTTCTTATGCTCCCCATTTCCTTGCACGTGTCAGGAGGTCCTGACACTCGCCTAATGGTGGTCTACCACTGTGATGGGTGAGATTTGTACTTTTTAACATGATGTTGTTATTATTATTTTTTTTTGATGTTGTTAAGTGTCTCAACAAGGTAATAGTTCTTGTATTGTAGGTGTTGTAGCATGATAGTTCTACCCATTAATTTGTCTATTTGGGCATAGTACGCTTGACACTTCAGAACAGAAAAATGTTAGCATTAGACTTTAAACCTATTACAAAAGTGAAATTACAAAGCGCAAACTTACTACTGTAAAATCTTAGTACCAAGACTATGAATAAATCATGGAGACAATTTGTGTAAAAACATAAATTATGACTCTTTCTATAACTCTTTCCATTCAGCAGGGACTTACATAAAATCTTTCTAGGCTTCTCTTTGCTCGTCAAGCCTCTCCTTTAAATGTGCTTACTCTCTACAACCATCACCATATGTCATGTGTGAAAATCATACACCACAGTATTGTTTGTTGTATTGACTTCGACAATTCAGCCAAGACAATCATAAAAAAGAAATATATTATTGTTAAAAAATGAAAAAGAATTCCCCTCATGGATCAATCAACATCCGTATTTCAAGGCTCAATGCTCAATTCCAGCTCATAAGTCAATAACTTTCCAGATTTTCAGGATCTATGTTTCCTTTATTTCAATGTTTACAACCTATATATCTAGGTTTTTTCTTTCATGTAAGTATCATCAAAAAACAATCAACAAAAAACATGTTTCTCTGGTTACCAAATCGTAACATGGTATCAGAGCAAAGTGATCGATTCTAGGATCACAAAGCTCATCAAGAAGTGTCAAACTCAAACCAAACCAAAACCAAAAGCAAAAACCCAGAAAAAATCAAAAAAAAAAACATACCGGAGCTACAGATATCCGAACAACCGACGCCGCACACCACCGCACCAAAACCACAACAACCACCATCTAGAAACACCGTTCAAACCTTCAATCGCATCCTTCAACGACTGCTCATTATTGAATGTAACGAATCTGAATCCTCTAGATCTACCAGTTTCACGACGTCGTTTTTCGAGATGTACCGGTGCTAGAAACGCGTACGGTGACCGGCTCCGCCATAGAGATGGAAAAATCGCCGCCGATGCCATGATTGTTGAAGATGGGTTTTAATATTTGATGGTGGGAATCTTGAAAGCTTCAGAGTAGGAAAAAGAAGAGAATTTCTTTTGTAATTTTGTGGGTAGACAAACAAAAACAAAAAGGGTGCTCCCACGTGAAAAGAAAAAAGAGAAGTTTTTTTTTTGAAAAGAAGAAAAAGAGAGGGGTCATCAAATCATTTCTTATAAAAATGATAACATCACATATAGAAAGGGTAAAATAATCTCTAAATTTGTTGGAAGGGCCAATACAGCTCAAACTTGGTGTGAAAAACAAGATAAACCATGGATATTCGATAGCGGGGCATCTGACACAATGACGTATGACTTATCGGATTTCAGCTCATTTTCTAACCCGAAAAAAAATCACATCCGAACGGCGAATGAAGGGAGAATGGATGTAAAAAGAGGGGGCACCATTGAGATCTCACCAACTTTGAAGCTATCTAATTGTCTTTATGTTCCCTCATTGTCACACAAGCTATTATCAATAAGCCACATGACAAAAGAACTCAATTGTACGGTACTGATGCATCCCACTTTTTGTATCTTACAGGATATCAGGACGGGAGTGATCATCGGGCGTGGCACTGAGCGCCAAGGATTGTATTACGTGGACGAGGTGACTCAACAAGGTACTGTGATGCTTGCTCATGGAACTACAAGTCGGGAAGCTTGGTTGTGGCATAGGCGTCTCGGACATCCGTCCACTGGTTATCTACACCTTTTATTTCCAAAACTTTTTCTTTCAAATAAACCAATAAATTGTGAAACTTGTGTGCTTGCTAAAAGCCATCGATCGACTTTCAAACCAAACAACACAAAAGTTGATTCACCTTTCTCATTGATTCACTCTGATGTATGGGGTCCAGCTCCTATTATTGGAGGGCAAAACTTTAAGTATTTTCTACTTTTTGTGGATGATTGTACCCGTATGACTTGGATCTATTTTTTGAGGCATAAATCTGAAGTATTCGAAAAATTCACTTGGTTTTATGCCATGATCCAAACACAATCCAAAAATCCATCCAAATTTTACGATCAGATAATGGAAGTAAATTTGTGAATAATTCCATGAAACAATTTTTTTCAAGAAAAAGGAATGATCGATTGTAAACCAACGGATACTCCTATGGCGGTGAATCATAAACTTCATATGGAAGAAGGAGCAAAGGCAGCAGACAAAGAAAGATATCAACGGATGGTGGGAAAATTGATATATCTCTCACACACCCGTCCAGATATAGCCTACGCTGTAGGGGTAGTAAGCCAATTTATGCATCAACCCCAAGTTTCCTACATGGAAGCTGTTTGGAGAATTGTCAGGTACCTAAAAGGAACAGCCAGGCATGGAGTATTATTCAAATCAAACGGAAACTTAGAGATTCAAGCGTATACTGATGCAGATTGGGCAGGAGATAAAGGAGATCGAAGATCAACATCAGGATACTTCACTTTAGTTGGTGGAAATCTTGTTACATGGAGAAGCAAAAAACAGAAGGTAGTTGCCCTTTCAAGTGCAGAGGCAGAGTTCAGAGGGATAGCTCGGGGCTTGGCTGAAGTTTTATGGGTACAAAAACTCTTAACTGAAATTGGTTTCCCGCCAACAGACTCTAGCAGGATTATGTGTGATAACAAAGCAGCAATTCAGATATCAGAGAATCCAGTGCAACATGATCGAACAAAACATGTGGAAGTAGATAGACATTTCATTAAAGAAAAACTGGAGGCCAAGATCATTGAACTTCCGTTTGTCCGATCAGAAGACCAGCTAGCAGACATACTAACAAAAGCCGTGAATGAAAAAATCTTCAACAAGTGTTTGGTCAAGTTGAACATTGGAGACCCTACTATTCAACTTGAGGGGGAGTGTTAAAAAATGAAAAAGAATTCCCCTCATGGATCAATCAACATCCGTATTTCAAGGCTCAATGCTCAATTCCAGCTCATAAGTCAATAACTTTCCAGATTTTTAGGATCTATGTTTCCTTTATTTCAATGTTTACAACCTATATATCTAGGTTTTTTCTTTCATGTAAGTATCATCAAAAAACAATCAACAAAAAACATGTTTCTCTGGTTACCAAATCGTAACAATTATGACATAGAATAATATCAAGGTGACACTGAATACACTAGTCAAAGAACATACTTGATGTCCCATCACGTGAATTTATGAAAAAGATAAAATATTTATACATTAACTAATAATCAAAATAGCAAATCGGTCTATGTAATCCACAAATAACCACAAGAACCTATATAGGTATTTTACGTATTAGATTTATTGCGGGTAAACTTATTAAATATTAAACATATTATAAAACTATTACAAGTTATCCATAAATAAAATACTAGTGATTCCTCAATCTTCTACATAAAATCATATCTACATAAATCTGAAAATCCCATCAAAGAAAAATATTTTGATTGATTACGAAAAAAAATTGGCTTTGTATTTAATATAAAACTTTAATCAAAATATAGAAAATGCTATTTCAACCTTGATATTTTCATTTATTTGAAATATATTCGTAGTTTATATATAAGTATAGGGTTATAGTAAAAAATGGTATTTAATCTAAAAGCCTAAGAATGATTATGAAATTAAAATGTGTCCTATTATTATTTCAAAAGGGATGACATTTTGATCATCATGTCTAATTCGTATGATCATTATGTGAAATTGATCGGGTGAAGTTAAATATTTAAATATTTTATTTCCATGCTTTACGTGTAAATTTATAATAAATAGAGTTACTTTTAGGATATTCTTGTGTTTGTAGAATAAACATGCAGAATACGAAGAAGCCGAAAGAAACAGGATGAAAATTGGAGCCTAAAAGGTAAAGAAATGTAAAAGAGAAGTTGCAAGACAAGGGTAACTTAAAATGGACATAACTTGAGCTAGGAAAAAAGTTACGAGGCCCATGACCTATCAACAAAAAGATCTCGAAAAGCTACAGGTGAAAATCAATTTTGTGTAGGAGGTGGCCACCGATGCCATTCTTATCGTCACCGACGACACCGGCGTCAGTAAACCCGAAACCTGCTGACCGACGTCACCTCTGATGCCTAACTTGACGCCAAAGTAGAGCCACTGACGCCACTGTTGGCGCCACCGACGCCGAGCGCCGCGTTTTGATGGGTTTTGACCTAGTTTTATAGGTTTTAAAGAAAGATTAACCCTGGGACGAAAAATAGCTCTTTACACTGCAATCAAGGACGAAAAAGCAACCATCTTTCACCATTACAAAGCTTTCCAACATCAAGATAATCCGTATTCATATGATCAATTACAATCGTGTTGAATATTCAATGATGATGTAAGGCTAAATCAATTGTGATTCATTTCGGTGGACGGGTTTGTGTAAGTTTTTGTTTTTTCCTAGTTTGTATGATTGGATCTTGAACCTTTTAAGTTCTATTATATTCAATTCATTATTTGATTATTTAAACAATCTGATTATGCTTAAAACTAATTTTAGTTTTCTACAACTTTGGTTTCTTTAATCATTGTGTGATTGATTATGAGAATTTGGGTTACATTATTTAAATTGATGATTGTATGAATGAAGTCCCTTATTCTTTAATCTAAAATTTTTACTTAGATCTTATCATATGAAGATCACTATTAATGACTTCTTAATAGGTTTCACTTATTCAAATTGGTGTTTGTATGAATGAAGTCCTTTAACCTTTAATCTATAATTATCACTTAGATCTTATCATATGAAGGTCACTGTTAATGACTTCTCAATAGGTTTCACTAAAAATATAACTTTGTCAAATCTGAATCCAAAAGTATATTGCTTTTTCCCTAAGATTGTTAAAAACTTAAACTTTTATTTCATTAATTTAATTATTTATCAATTCATTTAATCAAGCAATTTACTGTTTAATGTTTAATGTTCTTAGGTTAATTGTTACTAGCACTATCCTATGATTACCTGTGCATTCAACACCCATCTTACCCTTTTCTATTAAGGGTGATTATGCACTCTTTAAAATATATTTTTGACTGACCATATGACATCGATCGATATGGCATTGTTGCCCGGGAATAATTACGCATAGTGTTAGTAACAATTATTTGCTTTCTTAAAAATTAATAAGTAACAAAAATATTTCTTTTCTTGTTTTTCATTTATTTATTTTTTTTTGTTATTCGGAATGACACGTGGTATTTGCTTCTTTTTGCGGATACTTTCTTTGATGGTTTAGTAGACTCTCATGAATTTTGATATCGTTATAGGCTGGGACCGGAAGAATGATCCATGTATGTGTTACGAAAGCTTTTATCAATAGGTTCAAGATTGTCTAATATTCGACAGTAAATTTGGAAATGTAGAAAGAATATGTTCTGAATACTGGTGACAAGTGGGATATTTTGTAACACCCGGCCTCTCACACCAACAATATTGTCCGTTTCGCCCACGAGGAGCTCACGGATTTGCTTTTGGTTGCCCGGGTAAAAACTTCCCAGGGAGGTCACCCATCCCTGGATTGCTCCCACCTGAGCACGCTTAACTGTGGAGTTCTCCTCTCATCCACAGCCAATACGCCCAAAACGCGTTGTTGATATTAGAGGCCAGACATTCTTTATGAACCAGGAATCTCTCCTGTCCACGGCCGATGTGGGATATGTGTAGGGTGTCACAAGCATCCCCTGTTTGGACTTATCATCCTCGATGAGCTCGAGAAGTCACCATCCTTGGTGAGGTATGTACCACACCCCGAACGGCACAGGAGTGGCTCTGATACCATTCTGTTTCTATAACACCCGGCCTCTCACACCAACAATATTGTCCGCTTCTCCCATGAGGAGCTCACGGATTTGCTTTTGGTTGCCCGGGTGAAAACTTCCCAGGGAGGTCACCCATCCCTGAATTGCTCCCACCTGAGCACGCTTAACTGTGGAGTTCTCCTCTCATCCACAACTAATACGCCTAAAACGGGTTGTTGATATTAGAGGCCAGACATTCCTTATGAACCAGGAATCTCTCCTTTCCACGGCCGATGTGGGATATGTGTATGGTGTCACATATGTGAGGGCAAACTATGAATATGATAAAACCCACTCATATTATCCACATTATGAACCACCTCCACCATCAAATTATCAAGAATATTATCATGCAGACATAAAATACAAATATGCCCAACAGTGGGATGTCAATAACTATGGACCCAAGATGCTACATTTATCAAGTTACCAAGAGGAGTATGGTGACTACTATTCTAAATATCCTCAAGTGTCATATGAGGAGCGTCAAAGTTCAATGAACTCTAACCTTGATGAAATCTTGAACATGTTGGTAGAAATGACAAAAGAAGAAAAAGAAATAGATAAAGCACTCAAGGTATTGGTTAAGCAAGTTGGTTAACTAGTATAGGATATGGCTTAACTAAGACAAGAGTAATTTGAGTTGGATAATGATACCGTGATAGATGGTGATGTGGTTGAAGAGATTACGGAGCTTTAAGAGCATTAAATTATACGTATAAAGTTGATAAAAGACATAAGACCTTTAGAGGAGCTAAAGGCTAAATTAATCCAAGCTTATCCTAGTCCTTCCCCTGTACTTATTACTCTAACCAACCAAGTTCGAGAAGTACTTTTAAGGATAAAGAAAAAGAAGGTGGCATTGTAAGGCAATGGAAAAATCAATATGAAAAGGCTTTGTAACAACTATTTAACAAACTTGGCGTTTATTAGGAAGAAACTACGGATGTGCCATGTCAACTGTTGAGTGTTTGTCGGGTATTCAGTAGGCAAATGTGCACTTAAACTACCATAATAAATACCAGGTACGGTCTGGGTAATGTCATATCCTGGCGGAAGCGTGAAGCGATTTGGATGTGACTAGCTTGTTCAGAACGCATCGATTAAAAGAAGTAAATTTTAAACACATCAAACACATATCATAACATAACATAATACATTAATTTAAGTTAGGATTACATCATATATATATATATAAGTAATCAAAATTTGATATGATCCTATTACAGACATATTATTTAGCTACTATATCTTCAAAGTCGATGGAAATGAGTGTCCACCATAACACTGAAGTCATAGATGTTAACAATCAAATTTACACAAACTCTTCCTACAACTTCTCCCTATCCATTATAAACATCAAAAGAAAGTTCAATATTATTAGTCATGGCTACCTGAAAAAGCATACTCAAAATGGTCAACATAAATTTGGTAAGATCATAGGTTTATTTCCAGACAAAATATTTTTGATGCATCAATTACAACCAAACTTTTCTTACTAATCTGGTAATTTATAACTGTCATGAAATAGTTCATAAAATCAGATAATATAGCATTACAACACTCATCTTGTTGGTGCATGAAATATTTTCTTAAGTAGCGCTACCTATATTATCCAACGGTTCCACATCCGAATTAATGGTTGTATCACAAATGACAGTATATCTCAAAAATCTCAAAATAATGCATCAAACATAAACAGTATGCTTTTTCCCTCAAAAATTTTATAAACACCAAAAACGGGGCTATGAGTCTCACATCTTTACTCCAATTGATAACCTATAAAAATCAATTTATAAGTTAGACACAAAAATTTTTCTTTAAAATTTTCAGAATCTCGGATGAAAGTAATTTCTAAAATTTTAATAGTAACATTATTAAATAGTATTACCATAAAATTTCCAACTTCCATTTTATCATAAATAAATTGTTATAATTATTACAAAATAATCATAAATCAGTAAAAATAGCTTTTGTCGTCCATAAATTCCCAAATTTTTCCAGAGAATTATACCAATACTTGGTATTACACCATAAATTTCCTGATGTCTAACTTATAGTATGTATTTTTCTGTAGTTTTTCTAATAATCACAAATTTTAGCACAAATAGCTATACAGCTCCAAAAATTATGAAACTTATAAATTATGTTGGGTTCAAACCATCATAATTTAAGTGAATTTTTCGATATTTATCATCCTGTTTAAGTATTTCTTTCGATTTTTACTTTACAGATCATATAAAAATACATATCTTAGTCATAAAAAAAGAATTAAATTACAAAATAATTTCTGGAGATTTTATACCATATGAGAATCAATATATGATTTTCCATAATTTTTACAAATTTTTTTCTGTTACTTGAGAATTTTCTTTTATTTACCTTAAATAATTTGTATAAATTATTTTATTTATTATGTTTTTACCAAAATTTATAGAATGATATTTCAGTATTTTTATAAGGATTTTCCAATATTTATTCCCACAATCCCAATCATTTAAATTTATAATCTATTTTCACAAGTTTACACACAATCTTCAACCATTTATTGGTATTTCCTTTATATAACCTTTGGCTACCAATGTTTATTTATTACATTCAGATTTAAAAACCTTTCTTATTATCTTTTGACATGTTGGTGAAATTCTTGAATATTTAATCATAAGGGTTGATTATATATTTGTTGTTTAAACACATATATATCTTTGAAATCTTAACTAGTTATAGTTTAAAGAATGAGACCTTGATTTGGATTGGAGGAAAGGTTGATGATATTGTATGAAAGCCAAGGCAGTGAGTGGATGGTGGTGCTTGAAAGTGATGATGATGATATTAGTTGGTGATGGTTTGAGAGCCGAGGGGTGTGAGTGAGTTGTGGGTTGTAGTTGATGGTGTGGTGGTGTTCTGATAAAAAAGATTCAAAGGGTGTGGGAGTGGTGGTTGTGGAGGTGTTTTGTTTGTAGCTTTACCGAGATGTGAAGAGAGAATGGTGGTGGTAATTGATTGTGATTCAAGAGGTGGTTTTTGGGATGCTTAAGCCGAGGGGTTTTTATAACAAGAAGGTAATCATTATTTCTAGAGTTAGGGTAGTGATGTGTATGCTTATAGGGTCCTTAGGTGGCGGTTTTATGGGTGACTATATTGAACCGAGGAGGTGGCGGATGAAGGAGGGGTCATGGTGTCATGCAAGGTGGCCTAAGGTTCCTTAGAACTTGCCACATATTACCTAGCAATGATGATGGTTCATGTGACTCTTTTGAGGAGGTGATTAGTGTATGGCGGTTTGGTGGTTGTGATATGTGTTCTTAGCCGATCAAAGTGTTACTCAACACTTAAATCGGTTGGTTAAACTCTTAATGAATCGAGTCTAGAGTTTGGGTTGGTGTTTAGGTGTTTTTGTTTTGCTTAGTTTTGTTTTGATGCTAAGTTTCCTTCAATGTTTCATTGTGTTCGTGATGTTTATTCAAGTTGTAACATGATACATTTAATCTTGAAATGTTGAAGTGTTTTTGATCACATAATATTTTGGTACCATAACTTATGCATGCCTAAGTATGAAATATATGTTCATGCATACATGCATGCAAGCATGCATACGTAAATATATACATGCATAACATACATACATATATATTTTCTTATGTATATATGTAAGGCACTATAATATATATTTATATCTGATTACTAAAACACATAATATTCATAAAGTGTTAATCAAATATGCTCAATAATATAAAAATTTTCTTAAAATATTAACTCGTCTAACCTTTATTTTTAGGGTGTCACATTCTCCCCCCGTTAAAAGAATTTCGTCCCAAAATTCGTTGGTGAGTAGTTTCTAAAGTCGAGTAGAACTTATCTGATTATTAACTCTGAACAAGTGAGGGTATTTCTTTTTTATCTCATCTTCTCTTTCCCATGTGTATTCTGGTCCTCTCTTTGCATTCCACTTAATTTTTACTATAGAGATTCTATTCTTTTTTAATCTTTTTACTTCCTTGTCTATAATGGCTACTGGTTCTTCCACAAAATAAAGTTTTCTATCTATTCTGACTTCTTGAATTGGTACCTTTAAAGTCTCGTCTGTTAAACATTTCTTAAGGTTGGATACATGAAATGTGTTATGTACTTCACTTAATTCTTGAGGTAATTCTAACTTATATGCTACATGGCCAATCCTATCAATGATTTTAAATGGACCAACATACCTAGGGTTTAACTTACTTGGCTTTCCAAATCAGAAAATTCCTTTTGTGGGTGATACTTTTAGATAGACTTTATCTCCCACTTGAAATTCCAATGGCTTTGTTCGTTTGTCGGCATAAATATTCTGTCAATCACGGGCTGTTTTCAATCTGTTTTTAATTTCAGTGATCTTATCAGATGTTTCTTGTATCAATTCAGAGCCTGTAAGTTGTCTGTCACCTATTTCATTCCAACATAAGGGTGATCTACACTTTCTTCTATACAAGGCTTTAAATGGAGCTATTCCAATACTAGAGTGATAGCTGTTATTGTATGAAAATTCAATTAATGGTAAGTGCGTATCCCAGTTACCACCAAAATCTATAACACAAGCTCTTAACATATCCTCTAGTGTTTGTATTATTCTTTCACTTTGTCCATCAGTTTGTGGGTGATAAGCTGTAATTATATATACTTGGGTTCCTAAGGCCTTTTGTAATGTTTGCCAAAATCTTGATGTAAACCTACTATCTCTGTCTGATATAATTGACACAGGTATTCCATGTCTAGACACAATTTCTCTTACGTAAATTATGGCTAGTCTTTCTATCTTGTAGTCTTCTCTTATAGGTAAGAAATATGTAGACTTAGTTAATCTATCTACTATTACCCATATTGTGTCGTATCCATTTTTGGATCTTGGTAATTTGGTTACAAAATCCATAGTAATCTGGTCCCATTTCCATTCAGGGATTTCTAGTTGTTGTAAATATCCTGAAGGTTTTTGATATTCAGCTTTTACTCTTGAACAAATATCACACTTTTCCATAAATTCTCCGACTGACCTTTTCATGCCTGGCCACCAGCATTGTCTTTTCAAATCCTTGTACATTTTACTATTTCCTGGATGTACATAATATCTTGACTTATGTGCTTCTTGTAGGATAATTGTTCTAAGCATACTATTGTCTGGCACCCAAATTCTTCCTTTGAATCTTAGGATTCCATCTGTTTCCTCTTCCATATCCTTTAATTGTCCTTTTTTCTTCAACATATCCTCTTTCCGGGCTTCCTGAATTTGGTTTAACAAATCTGAATGTAACTCCATTCTCATAGCACACACTCGTAATGGCTTAACCCTTTCTTTTCTACTTAAAGCATCAGCTACTACGTTTGCTTTTCCTGGGTGATACTTGATTTCACAATCATAGTCACTTAGTAACTCTACCCATTTCCTTTGTCTCATATTCAACATCTTTTGATCAAATATATGTTGTAAACTTTTATGATCCATATAAATTACATACTTAGTCCCATACAAGTAATGTCTCCAAATTTTTTGTGCAAATACTACTGCTCCTAATTCTAGATCATGTGTGGTATAGTTCTTTTCACTACCTCTAAGTTGTCTAGATGCATATGCAATTACTTTGTCTTTTTGCATTAAAAAACATCCAAAACTTTGGCGTGATGCATCACAATATACTACAAAATTATTTGTTCCTTCTTGCAAAGCTAAAATAGGTGCGCTACACAGCTTATTCTTGAGGAGTTCAAATGCTTCGTTTTGTTTTTCTTCCCATACATACCTCCTATCTTTCTGGGTCAATTCTATCAAATGTTGAGCTATTCTTGATAATTTTTCTATAAATCTCCTATAATATCCTGCTAAACCTAGGAATTGTCGTACTTCAGTTGGGGTCCTTGGAATTTCCCACTTCTTGACTGCTTCAATGTTTGCTGGATCAACTTGAATCCCATCTTGATTAACTACGTGTCCTAGGAATTGTACTTCCCTTTTTCAAAATTCATATTTTGAGAATTTTGCATACAACTTTTCCTTTCGGAGTAATTCCAAAGTTAATCTCAGGTGTTGTTCATGGTCTTCCTTATTTTTAGAGTAAATCAGAATGTCATCTATGAAGACTACAACGAATTTATCTAAATAGGGTTTGCATACTCTATTCATTAGATCCATGAATACTGCAGGAGCATTGGTCAATCTAAATGGCATTACAAGAAATTCATAATGTCCGTACCTAGTCCTGAATGCAGTTTTTGATATATCTTCATCCTATACTCTTAACTGATGATATCCAGATCTTAAATCTATTTTGGAAAAATAACTAGATACTTGCAATTGATCAAATAAATCATCAATCCTAGTGAGTGGATACCTATTCTTTATGGTAACTTTATTGAGTTCCCTATAATCAATACACATTCTAAAAGTCCCGTCTTTCTCTTTAACAAATAGAACTGGTGCTCCCCAAGGTGATACATTAGGGCGTATAAATCCCTTATCTAATGGTTCTTGTAATTGGTTCATTAACTCTTTCATTTTTGTTGGTGCTAAACGATATGGGGCTTTAGCAATAGGGGCTGTTCCTGGTACTAATTCTATTTTAAACTCTACTTGACGAGGGGGTGGTAATCCGGGTAATTCATCAGGGAAAACATCAGGATATTCATTGATAATAGAAACACTTTCTATGTTCATCTTATCTAGTTTTGTATCAACTACATGAGTCAAGAAAGCTAAGCATCTCTTCCTTAAACATTTTTATGCTTTCTTACAGGAAATTATTTTCATAATACCACTAGGCTTTTCACCGTATATATAGAGAGTTCTATTTTCTTTAATCAGAGGGATTTTTATCATTCTCTTACCACATATAATTTCAGCATGATTCTCACATAACCAATCCATACCTACTACAATATCAAAACCTCCTAATTCAGTATAAATCAGATCTATATCAAAATAATGTTCATCTAAGTTTAAAGTATAGTTAAGAATGATTTCACCAGCTTCAATTATTTTACCATCAGCTAATTCTATCATGTATTTGTGTCTTAGTTTCTCAGAAGTTAGACTAAGTGACGGTCTAAAGGTATTTGAAATGAAACTACGAGTTGCTCATGTATCAAATAATACTGTTGCGTACTGATTGTTGATAAGGAATGTACCCGCTACTACTTCTGGTTCATGCCGAGCTTCTTCAGATTGCATTACGAAAGCTCTTCCACGGGGGTTGTTTTGGTTAACTGGAGCCTTGCCTTTCAATTATGGACATTCATTACGAAAATGGTTTTCGTTACCACACTGATAGCAGACAGGTTTAGGGTTGGTGGGGTTCTTGCAGTCTCGGGATATATGTCCTTTTTTTTGCAATTATAACAAATCACTATCATACAATTTCAAGGGTGATATCTTTGACAGGTACTGCACCATGGTTGTCCTTCAGTTTGTGTTTTCTTTTCTCGTACTGCTCCTAAGAAATTTCTTTGTGGAGGTCGGGTTATCCTTTTCTGAGGGTTTTCTCCAAATTTTCTTACTGTGTGGTTGTCATTCCACTTTCTTTTCTCTCCTATTTTTGGATTACTTAAAGATCCATTTCTTATCATTTCATCTGTTAGGCTTCCTGACAAACTTACTGCTTCCTGGAAGGTTTTGGGCATTACGGATTTAACTAATCCTATTATTTGTGGTACTAATCCCTAAATATATCTTCCTATCCTTTTAGGTTTAGGGGTTATCAGGTGTGGCACTAATCTGGAGAGTTCATTATACCTGTCGGTATATTCCCGATGTGCAGCTCCTCTCATCTCTAATGCTAAGAATTCAGTCTCTAATTTCTCTATTTCATTATAAGGACAGTATTTTTCTATTACTAGGTTTGTAAATTCTTCCCAACTTATCTTATTCATAACATGCCTACCTTTAGTTTGCGTTTCCATTTTCCACCAGGAATGTGCCTCTCCTTTAAGTGAATGCGAAGCAAACAGTGTCTTATAATTGTCGGTACAGTTACTAATTTCTAAGACTGCTTCAATTTCATCTAACCAACGTAGGGCTTGTACAGCTTCTCCTCTTCCATCAAATTCTCGGGGTTTGCATGACATAAAAGTCTTGTAAGAGCATCCTTTTGTGACTCCATTTAAGATTTCTTCCTCTTGTCGTTCCTCTGGATTAACATTTTTCGGTCTTTCATTTTGGCGTGACATGGTTCCAAAGTTCAGATTCTATTATAATTAGGCTATCAGAGTAGGTATTGTAGCCTCTATTTGTTGAGCTACTAGTTGAGGAATCCTGTCATTCTCATTTGTGTCATTATTGACAGGTGTTTCTTCCCCAAATTGGGTTCTAGGTCGTCCAACTCGTGCTGTTCTTCGTACAGGCTGAGTGTTTCTTTTTGGCGGCATGATTCACTATAGTTAATTATAGTTAGTATCATAAGTAAATATTTTAACACAAATCTTATCTAACACATAATAGATAGATATTTAAACACAAGATATATATATATATATATATATATATATATATCATTAAATTCTTTATTCTTTTATTTTGACAAGTTAGACTAGAAAACTTCTATTTTTTGCGAATCCAGTTTCATATCTTTGCAAAGATATTTTTCTTGGGGTCTTTAATTTCTTAATATCCTTCTGGATTCTCCGGATTCCTTATTGTATTTTTTTGAGCTTCTTAAGGGCCCGCTGAGCTGTCTTCACTTGATCCTCATTCAGCTTTTGTCTTTTAATTATTTTACCTTCGTTCCCGGAAGAATCAGAATTTTGTATTTCTATATCTTCAACTTGCTTAGCCATAAATCTGTCTCCACATCGTATCTTTTTCCTACGGGTCTTAATTGTATATCCCCCGACGTTTACTGGTGCACGTCGGACATAAAATTTTTGGTTTAATATTGTTCTCAACTTCAATTTGGGAAGTTTTCATAACTTGCTGGGGTTCTGGTTCAGGTGTTATTTCCTTAAGGTTGTGTAACACCTGAATATTTTCTTTGAAGCCGACGAAGGAAGAAAAAGAAATAAAGTCCATAGTCGGGGGACCAAACTCGCCAACGCGAGTTATTCGGGTAAGTGGGGGTATTTGAAGTGAGAGGGCAGCCTTTACCCTCTCCCCACACCCACACATTTCAGCCAAAAGAGAGAAAGAAGAGATAAAAGAGAGAAGAGAAGAAGAAACCTTGGTTCGAGCGGGTTTGAGTGAGAAAAATCGTCATGTAGCGGGTCTAGACGAAGCTCTTCTTCTTCTTGTAGTTTGTGTGAGTTCTAGGACCCCTATTTTACTCGTTTTCAACTGATTTGGGGCTGGAACACATATATAGGAAACCTGTTTTTGTATGTGTGTGTGTTTGACCCATTCGGGTGTGTTTGCGTGTGAGGCGTTTGGAGTATGTTTTTGGGCTTGTGTGTGCTTGAATGGTGTTGTATAAGCATTCCTAAGGTTTAGGATGGTTGATTTGGGCTTAGAATGGGTTTAGATGAGCTTGGAGGTCGAAAATGGCAGATTGGGTTCGGGATGAACTGCATTCTGCATCAGTTAGGGCTAGGCGACTGACTGGAGGCCATACGGCTAACTGGAGAGCGATTGGGGTTCAGTTGCATGATTGAGGTTCGATCGTACGACTTGGGGTCCAGTCGCATGGGGAGTCATGCGACTGAGAGCCCAGTCGCATAGGTGCTCATCCGCATGAGGTCCATTCGCATGAGGTCCATTCGCATAGTGTCCGTTCACATGATTGAGAGTCTATTCGCACGATTGGGTGTTCATCCGCATTGGTGTTTATCCGTATTGGTCCATTCACATGATGTTCAGTCGCATGGAGGCTATGCGACTGAAGGGTGCCCATACGCCAAAATAGGGTTGTTGTACCCGAGGGGGAACATAGTTAAAGTACTGACTTTCAGGGGAAAGTGTAGATGTAAGTTTTGACGTGGAAGCTCCCGTAGGTACATGTAAGATGACTGTTGGGATCTTAGAAGTTATGTAGGGCATGATGATGATGATGTTGCAGGTTTATGCATGTTGTATGATATGTATGTATGATGATGCCTTGTGTATTAATGCTATAATGTATGTTGATGTTCCTTATTATAGTGTATGTTTATCTTTCCTGTGACTTTATGTGTTATGTTAATGAATGAAATGAAAGTATTACGTAACGTAAAGTGAAACATAATGAAAGAGGAACATGATGAATAAATGCATGCGTTAATAATGAATGAGAGTAACAAAGACTTGCAAGCAAATATAGGAGGTGCACGACGTTGTTGTTGCAACAGACTCAACATGGAATCCTTGTCTTGCGACCTCAGTAATCGTGGCTGTGTGCCACGAAGAGGGTAAAGCTTGACACTGGGATTGACCATTTGTATGGAACCATTGCTGCATATCCTAGGTACCGTGGCCAGGAGGTGCGGCGTACCATTATAGAAGATCTATGATAGACCTAGGTCCAGTACCACGAAACAGAAGGGTATTCGTTACCTTAGGTACTATGGCCAGGAGGTGCGGCGTACCATTATAGAAGGTCTATGATAGGCCTAGGTCCAGTATCACGATACAGAAGGATATTGCATGTGGCAATGGTACACCTAAACTTTACCTTAGGTGTTGTGGCCAGGAGGTGCGATGCACCATTATAGAAGGTCTATGATAGGCTTAGGTCCAGCACCATGAAACAGAAAGGTATTGTATATAGTAATGGTACCCCTAAACTTTACCTTAGTGTAACACCCGGAAATTTCGTTTGAAGTGTCATGCGACTGGAGTCCCATACGCATGGAAGTCATGCGACTGGAGTCCCATACACATGGAAGTCATGCGACTGGAGTCCCATACGCATGGAAGTCATGCGACTGTGGTGTCTATACGCATGGAACTCATGCGACTGGACTAGAGTATTTAAGGGAGAGGGCAGCCTATTTTCCCGTCCCCATACACTCATTTCAGCAAACGAAATGAAGAGAAGAGAGGAAGAAGAGAAAAAGAAAGAAAAGTGGTGATTCGGGCTTGAAATTCGTCGAGTAGCTAGCCCAAACGAAGCTCTTCATCTTCTTCTTGTTTTTGTGAGTTCTAGGACCCCTCTTTTAACCATTTTCAACTGATTTGGGGCTGGAACACATAGAAAACCTGTTTTTGTATGCTTGTGTGCTTGACCCACTTGAATATGTTTGTGTGTGATGTGTTTGGCGTATTATTTCGGGGTTGTGTGTGCTTGAATGGTGTTGTAGTATGCATCCATAAGGTTTAGGATGATTGATTTGAGCTTAGAATGGGTTTGGATGAGTTTGGAGGTTGAAAATGGCAAACTGGGTTCGGGATGAAAAGGATTCTGCACAGCTAGGGTTGGGCGACCGACTGGAGGCCATACGGCCGACTGAGGGGCGATTGGAGTTCATTCGCACGACTGAGGTCCAGTCGTACGACTGGGGGTTCAGTCGCATGGGGAGTCATGTAATTGAGGCTTAGTCGCATAGGTGCTCATTCGCATAAGGTCCATTCGCATAGGTCCATTCGCATAGGTGCTCATTCGCATAAGGTCCATTCGCATAGGTCCATTCGCATAGGTCCATTCACTTAAGGTCCAATCGCACGAGTGAGGGTCCATTTACACGATTGAGGCTCAGTCACATAGGTGTTCATCCGCATTAGCTCAGTCGCACGATGTTCAGTCGCATGGAGGCCATGCGACTGAAGGGTGTCCAATCGCCCGAACAGGGCTGTTGTACCCGGGGACGAACATAGTTAGAGTACTAACTTTCAAGGGAAGTACAGATGTAAGTTTTGCCGTGGAAGTTCCTGTAAGTGCATGTAGATGACTGTTGAGGCCTTAGAGGTTGTGTTGGGCATGATGTTAAGGTTGCATGTTTATGCATGATGTATGTATGTTAAGTATGTTGTTGCCATGATAGATGGTGATGACTGATGACTGGTAAATGTCGATGTTCCTAGTTCCAATATGTGTTTATCTTTCCGTTGCTTTACGTGTTGTGATTAATGAATGTTAATGAAAGTATTATGTAACGTAAAGTGAAAGATAATGAAAGAGGAATGTAATGAATGAATGCATGCATTAACGAATGAACGAATGAATGTAAGAAAGGCTTGCAAGCAAGCGTAAGGAGGTGCACACCCGATGAAGGTGTTAGCTCGACGGTGTGCGGGTTAGCTACCCTGAAGGATGCATACTGGGGTCCCATCTTTACGATTGACCATATGTACGGGATCCTTGCCACTTACCCTAGGTGACTGGATCAGCTTCAAGCACAATGTTCATGATTTAATTACCACAGGTCCAGCACCAGCACTCATGCACAATGTTTGGGGTATAGCTCATGGCATTGATCCAAACCGAAAGAGGAAAGATAAGTGGTGCATGTACTTGCCCTAGGTGACTGGATCAGCTTCTTGCACAATGTTCGTGATTAATTACCACAGGTCCAGCACCAGCACTAGTACACAATGTTCGGGGTATTGTACATGTCATCGAAAGTAATAAACGTACGAATGAATGTAATGAACGTAAGAACGAAAGTAATGAACGTACGAATGAAAGTAATGAACGTACGAATGAATGTAATGAACGTACAAATGAATGTAATGAACGTACAAATGAATGTAATGAATGTATGAATGAAAGTAAGAAACGTACGAACGAAAGAAAGAGTTTATGAAAGAATGCGAATGTTAACGATGAGCGGTAAATGAACGAAGGCTAATGAATGAATGATGAAGATAATAATGATATCATCTATGTGTACGTACGTTGTGTGACCACATGTATGTAAAGAACGGTTTAACGAAAGAAAAGTATGTTTTATTATAAAACTAGAACTCACTCAGCAACGCTGACTTTTTATGTGTTTCCAGTTGGCAGGTAGTGTTGCTGAGGATGGCACGAGGTGGCTACTCAAACTTTTTTGGGATGGCATTCTTTTGTATAATGCTTTGGTGATGTAATGCAACAATATATATTTTGTAATTGATGAACGTTGTATTAACTGGCAAAAGCATTTATATAGTAAATTGAAAAGTTATTTCAAAGTTTACGCTGCATGTTTTATTTAAGTTAATGAAATTATATGTTTTATGTGTGATGAGGATCCAACTGTAAGCGTCCCGGGAACCGGGCCTTACACTTAGGTACTGTGACCAGGAGGTGCGATGCACCGTTATAGAAGGTCTATATAGGCCTAGGTCCTGTACCACGAAACAGAAAGGTAAGGTTTATGGATGATGGAAAGAAAAGAGGTAAAGATGAAAGAGTAGGAAAGTTAAAGACGTACGATGAATAAATGAAAGTTAAAAAATTAACGAATAAAAGTAATGAACGAAAGAAAAATAATGATAAAGTATGAAACGGGATCCTTGTCACTCGACCCCCGAAATCATGGCTGCGTGTCGTGAAGAGGGTAAGGTTTGACATGATCTATATAGAAGCAAAAGATAACGAATAATGAAGATAATAATGATATTATCTATGTGTACGTATGATGTGTGATAGCATGAAAGTAAAGATACGTTTTTAACGAAAGTAAAGTATTTTACCTATAAAACTAGAACTCACTCAGCAACGCTGACTTTTTATGTGTTTCCAGTTGGCAGGTAATGTTGCTGAGGATGGCACGGGGTAACTACTCAGCTCTTTTGGATGGCATCCATTTATATAATGCTTTTGTGAGTATATATTTTGTAATTGATTAACGATGTATTATTTTGCAAAAGCTTTTATGATGAAATGAGATGTCATTTTGGTCAATTCCGCTGCGATGTTTTATTAAAGTTAATAGAAATGTATGTTTTAGTGCGATGATCGACTAGCTGTAAGCGTCCCGGGAACGGGGCCTTACAGGTTGCTATGGTCTGAGCACTAGGAAGGATCAGTCTCATTGTGGTAACTATCTGAGTTCATAGGTACAAAAATTTCCTTAATATTTTTGACAAAACAGTTAGTCACATATTTTCATAGATGTTCTATATGTCACACACTTTTAATGCAATTATCAGAGATCTGTATATAATCAAGAAATTTTTCATAAAATCATATCACACACACATATATATATATATATATTCATCAAATATATTGTTTGTTATAACTTGAGCTTATGGTTATAGTCTAGGTATTTTCATAGTATCTAATTCTCTATAATCAATGGCTCTGATACCAACCTGTCACATCCCGGCATAAACGTGAAACGATTTTGATGTGACTAGCTTGTTCCGAACGCATCGATTAAAAGAAGTAAATTTTAAACACATCAAACACATATCATAACATAACATAACATAATACATTAATTTAAGTTAGGATTACATCATATATTTATAAGTAATCAAAATTTGATATAATCCTATTACAGACATATTATTTAGCTACTATATCTTCAAAGTCGATGGAAATCAGCGTCCACCGCAACACTGAAGTCATAGATGTTAACAGTCAAATTTACACAAACTCTTCCTACAACTTCTCCCCATCCATTGTAAACATCAAAAGAGAATTCAATATTGTTAGTCATGGCTACCTGAAAAAGCATACTCAAAATGGTCAACATAAAGTTGGTGAGATCATAGGTTTAATTCAGACAAAATATTTTTGATGCATCAATTACAACCAAACCTTTCTTACTACTCTGATAATTCATAACTATCACGAAATAGTTTATAAAATCAGATAATATAGCATCACAACACTCATCCTGTTGGTGCAGGAAATATTTTCCTAAGTAGCGCTACCTATATTATCCAACGGTTCCACATTCGAATTAATGGTTGTATCACAAATGACAGTATATCTCAAAAATCTCAAAATAATGCATCAAACATAAACAGTATACTTTTTCCCTCAAAAATTTTATAAATAAAAAAAATGAGGCTATGAGTCTCACATCTTTACTCCAATTGATAACCTATAAAAATCAATTTAAAAGTTAGATACAAAAATTTTTCTTTAAAATTTTCAGAACCTCGGATGAAAGTAATTTATAAAATTTTAATAGTAACATTGTTAAATAATATTACCATAAAATTTCCAACTTCCATTTTATCATAAATAAATTGTTATAATTATTACAAAATCATCATAAATAAATAAAAATAGCTATTGTCATCCATAAATTCTCAAATTTTTCCTGAATATTATTCATATATTTGATATCACTTCATAAATTTCCTGATGTCTGACTCATAGTAGGTATTTTTCTGTAATTTTTCCAATAATCTCAAATTTTAGCACAAATAGCTATACAGCTCCAAAAATTATGAAACTTATAAATTCTGTTGGGTTCAAACCATCATAATTTAAGTGAATTTGTCGATATTTATCATCCTGTTTAAGTATTTCTTTCAATTTTTCCTTTATACATATCTTAGTCATAAAAAAAGAATTAAATTACAAAATAATTTCTGGAGCTTTTATAACATATGAGAATCAATATATGATTTTCCAGAATTTTTAGGAATTTGTTTCTATTACTTGAGAATTTTCTTTTATTTACCTTAAATAATTTGTATAAATTATTTTATTTATTATGTTTTTACCAAAATTTACAGAATGATATTTTAGTATTTCTATAAAGATTTGCTAATATTTATTCCCACAATCTCAATCATTTAAATATATAATCTATTACACACAATCTTCAACCATTTATTGGTATTTCCTTTATATAATCTTTGGTTACCAATGTTTATTTATTACTTTCAGATTAAAACCTTTGATTATATATGTGTTGTTTAAACACGTATATATCTTTGAAATCTTAACTAGTTATAGTTTAAAGAATGAGACATTAATTTGGATAGGAGGAAAGGTTGATGATGTTGTATGAAAGCAGAGGTAGTGAGTCGATGGTGGTGCTTGAAAGTGATGATGATGATATTAGTTGGTAATGGTTTGAGAGCCTAGGGGTGTGGTGAGTTGTGGGTTGTAGTTGATGGTGTGGTGGTGTTTGTGATCAAAGAAGATTCAAAGGGTGTGGGAGTGGTGGTTGTGGAGATGTTTTGTTTGTAGCTTGACCGAGAGATGAAGAGAGAATGGTGGTGGTATTTGATTATGATTCAAGAGGCGGTTTTTGGGATGCTTAAGCCAAGGGGTTTTATAACAAGAAGGTAATCATTATTTCTAGAGTTAGGGTAGTGATGTGTGTGCTTATAGGGTCCTTAGGGGGTGGTTTTATGGGTGACTGTATTGAACCGAGGACGTGGCGGATGAAGGAGGGGTCATGGTGTCATACAAGGTGGCCTAAGGTTCCTTAGAACCTGCCACATATTAGTTAGCAATGATGATGGTTCATGTGACTCTTTTGAGGAGGTGATTAGTGTATGCCGGTTTAGTGGTTGTAATATGTGTTCTTAGCCGATCAAAGTGTTACTCAACACTTAAATTGGTTGGTTAAACTCTTAATAAATCGAGTCTAGAGTTTGGGTTGGTGTTTAGGTGTTTTTGTTTTGCTTAGTTTTGTTTTGATGCTAAGTTTCCTTCAATGTTTCATTGTGTTCGTGATTTTTAGTTGAGTTGTAACACGATACATTTAATCTTGAAATGTTGAAGTAGTTTTGATCAGATATTGGTACCATAACTTATGCATGCCTACGTATGAAATATATGTTCATGCATACATAATCCTCATGCATGCAAGCATGCATACGTAAATATATACATGCATAACATACATACATATATATTTTCTTATGTATTTATGTAAGGCACTATAATATATATTTATATCTGATTACTAAAACACATAATATTCATAAAGTGTTAATCGAATATGCTAAATAATGTAAAAAATTTCTTAAAATAATAACTCGTCTAACCTTTATTATTAGGGTTGTCACAGGTAAAGGCCTAAAACTTAGCGCTACTTGGGAGGCAACCCAACGTATTTTGTTTTTTTTGTTTTTATATTTATGATTTTATTATATTTTATTTTAGAAACTTTATAGGTGTGTTCACTATAAACCCTCATGAGACTATATTCGTCCACCTGGGTCTATCGGATGGTTTAAAAGGCTTGTTGCATAAGCTAAATGCAACCATGATTTTTACAAAAGTGAGTTTAGGACTTTTATCATTAAAGTGCTTTTTTTAATATTTATTTAATAAGTTAACTATTTTAATCAAATTTCCACTTAAAAGTTACATTTAGGACAATGCAATGCTTTAAATATGGGGAAAAGGATGCATTATTGATTTAAATATGAGGTGTTAATCATGAAGTGTGACGTTCGCTTCTACACGGATTTTACTATGTTTTATAGATTAGTGGATGAGATGTTGAAGATCACTAGTACAATTTAAGATCTTGCCACAAAGACATAATCAAGTGCATTTATTTCCCTTATTAATTTTTAAAAATAGTTAATTTGTATGTAGTTTAAATTTTCAGTTATTGATAATGAGTCCTTGACTGATTGTAAATGGTTTGTGAGTATGATAAGAATAGGTTTGATCTTGAAATTCCCTTGTTCCACACCATTAGTATCATTTAGTTAGAGATTAGGGGCAATGTACATCACAAGTGTGGGGATGAGAGAATTTGGTTAAAAGTTTTGAAAAGATGAAAATTCAAAAAAAAAACAGAAAGCTTTTGAAAATATTCAAGTAATGTATATTGTGTTAAAAAAACAGAATTTTCAATATAAATTACTAGCTTGTTGCTTATCAAAAGATAGGTGTAGATCCTAGGTCATGGTCATATTATTTAAGTTACGTGATAAACTATTTCTAGCTGGTCATTTTTTAAAATGTTAAGGATGCCTGGTGAGGGTTAATGAGCTTTTGATATAATAAACTTATATGCACATCGGTAGCAAAAATTCCTACTTGGTGAGATCTTGAGTCTATTACTTAAAACATAATTTCATAATTTTTTATTTGTTGAGGATAAGCCATATACTACCCTTGTTGCAGAACTTGTACTATTTGATACATGCCAAGACCATGAGAAATATTTTGGCACATACATGAAAAATGCAATCTAGAGACCCCTTTCACTTGTTATCTTCTGTTTTCTATCATCTGTCCTAACTATTAGTAGACATGTCAAGTCTTAAACCATTCTTGTGTTAAACCCAATATACAAAGCCCAAGTTGTTAGTTGATAACCAACCATGAAACCATTCAAAGTAAAAGAGTAGTTGAAGTCAAGATTATATTATAAAAAATACATTTGATGAAAAATGAATATTAAAGGAAAAAAAGGAGAGAAAGCAGTTGTTTAGAGGGATCAAAGTTACCTAGTTCTGTTAATTATGTTAATAAGGATTGTGTAATGGTCAAGTTTATCTTTATGTTTATGTAGCCACTCTCAAAATCCAAAATTTACTACGTTTACCTAAGCCCCTAAACCTGTATGTCATTTAGATTATAACACCCGAGTATTTTTAAAGAAATAAATAGGAAGATAAAAGAGAAATAAAAGGAAGAAATGAAAGTCAACCCAAAGTTGAGGGGTCAAAAGGGTAAAAAGGGGCAAAAGTTGGTGAAAAAGGTGGTATGGCCGCCCATTTGTTCTGCACAACACTTTTCACTAGGATTTTAGAGAGAGAAAGTGCAAAATACGAAGTTTTTGAAGAAGAAGCCAGAGAGTTTGAAGTTTTTGGTAAGAACTCTCGAATTTTGATGCTTTAGATGGTTCTAGACATGTTTAATGTGCTTATAAATGTAACTTGTGCGTTCGGTTGGTATTGCGTGTGTGTGTGTTAGGTGTTAGAAACGCCCGAGAAGTTCAAGGAAGGGTATCAAACCCGAAAACAACTAAGGTGAGTTTCTAGAACCCCTTTTTACATGTTTTCATACGATTTTGGGGCTGGAAAATACATGTATGTATGTTTTTATGAGGTTGGGTATTATACCCGTATGTTCATATGCATGTGTATGTGGGTGGGGTATGTCTTGGGAAAATATATTGTTATGATTATATTAAGTTCATACTTAGAATAGTATGTGAATGTTTAGAACTAAGTGATATAATGTTTGGGACTGGAAACGACTTAAAAACATGATTAGCAGGTTGCTAATACGCCTATACAAGGCTCATATGCCTGAATAGTCCTTATACTCCCAGGATTTTGACAGAAACTTAAGTGTTGGGGCTTATGCTCCCCAACAGTACTCATGCGCCTGAAATATGACTTAGAAAAACTAAGTACGGGGTTATATGCCTAAACAGTACCCATGAGCCTGAAATTAGGACTTAGAAAACTTACATGGAAATGAGCCTAAATAGTACTCATACACCTGAAATTATAACCTAGAAAATAAAGTATAAGATAATATGCCTAAACAGTACTCTTGCGCCTGAAGTTATGACTTAGAAAACTAAGTATAGGTTAATGAGCCTAAGTAGTGCTCATACGCCTAAGTAGTAAACTGTTAAGTGTTGGGGTCGGACGCCTGCACAGTGGTAATACGCCCAGACAGGGATCATGCGCCCAAATAGTCCTCATGCGACCAACACTTAGAATTAAATGCAGAATTTTCGTGGGAGTCTGTGCATTTAGGGTTTTGGACTAATATTGACTATGGTTCATTAAATGCATATGATTATGTTTGATTGACATTATGACCCTTATTAATAGTATTGTTATGATTAGAGTTATTATTATTATTATCAAATTATTAATAATAATACTGTATGACTCTATGTGGTATGATCATGATCAAAACAGAAGTTATTATCATTAATAAATTGAAAGATTAATGATAAAGGAATGTGGAATGAAAACGAATGAACAGAAGTCTTGCAAGCAAATGTATGGAGGTGCACACCCCTAGCAGGTGTTAGCTCAACTGTGATGCGGGTTAGCTACCCCGAAGGATACACACAGGGTCAATCCTTGAGATTGACAATGGGGTGAGCAACTTTGTGTTGCAACAGACTCGGTTAGCAGGCAATCGTGAGATTGCCACTGAGGTGAGCAACCATGTGTTGCAACAGACTTGGCTAACATACGATCGTGAGAGGTCGATGTTGAGGTGAGCGGCCTTGTTGACACAACAGACTCGTAAGAACGAACGTAAAGACCGAAAGAGTAATGGAAAAAGTATGAATTGAATGAATGATGAGGATAATAATAATAATTATTATCTGTATGTATGTAGGATGTATGCTCACGAACGAAATATCATAATAAAGTACAAAACGGGATCCTCGTCATTCGACCTCAGTAATCGTGGCTGTGTGCCATGAAGAGGGTAAAGCCTGACGGGATTTAGATAAAAAATGGATGATAATGAGTTATGATGAATGAACGAAAGCTAACGAACGCAATGAAAGATAATAATGATATTATCTACATGTACGTATAATGTGCAGGCATGTACGAAAGTATAGTATGATTTGAAAAAGTAAAGTATTTTAATTATAAAACTAGAACTCACTCAGCAACGCTAACTTTTATGTATTTTCCAGTTGGCAGGTAAAACATTACTGAGGATGGCACGCGGGGGATGGCTACTCGGTGGGGCAAGACTGACATTCATTCTCCATAGATATCACTGTTGGTGTAGATCCTTGGTCATGGTCATATTATTTAAGTTGTGTGATAAACTATTTCTAGCGGGTCATTTTTTAAAATGTTAAGGATGCCTGGTGAGGGTTAATGGGCTTTTGATATAATAAAATTATATGCACATCGGTAGCAAAAATTCCTACTTGGTGAGATCTTGAGCCTATTACTTAAAACATAATTTCATAATTTTTTATTTGTTGAGGATAAGCCATATACTACCCTTGTTGCAGAACTTGTACTATTTGATACATGCCAAGACCATGAGAAATATTTTGGCACATACATGAAAAATGCAATCTAGAAACCCCTTTCACTTGTTATCTCCTGTTTTCTATCATCTGTCCTAACTATTAGTAGACATGTCAAGTCTTAAACCATTCTTGTGTTAAACCCAATATACAAAGCCCAAGTTGTTAGTTGATAACCGACCGTGAAACCATTCAAAGTAAAAGAGTAGTTGAAGTCAAGATTATATTATAAAAAATATATTTGATGAAAAATGAATATTAAAGGAAAAAAAGGAGAGAAAGCAGTTGTTTAGAGGGATCAAAGTTACCTAGTTCTGTTAGTTATGTTAATAAGGATTGTGTAACGGTCAAGTTTATCTTTATGTTTATGTAGACACTCTCAAAATCCAAAATTTACTACGTTTACCTAAGCCCCTAAACCTGTAAGTCATTTAGATGTGTGTAAAGTTTATGTAAGTGGTGAAGGTGTGATTGTTATACAAGATTATACAGACAATATGGTATATTGATTATTGAGTGATTACACTAGTATATATTTTACTAGTCCACATATAAACCGAGAAAAGTGAATTATTATGAGTGTTGTGTGCATGAGACTAAAATTCAAAAGCATGTTAAGCCTAGTTGGGAGATTTCCTGATTTACTTGACTATAATTAACCCACTACAATGTAAATCTATTGAACGATGTAAGTCTTGTGAATAAGGGCATGACTTTGGACCTTAACTGATTTTTAATAAGTGATTAGTGATGTGTAGTTGGAATGACGGTTTTATAAATTACATGTAACACCCGGAAGTTTGACTTTTTGAAGTGATATGTGACTGAGTCTCAGTCGCATGGAATTCATGCGACTGGGGGTTCAATCGCATGATGCTCGGACGATTGAAGCTCAACCGTACGACTGGAGTTCAATCACAGGACTGAAGGTTCAACCGCATGGAACTCATGCGACTGGAGGTCCAGTCGCATGGTGTTCATGCGACTGAAGGTCCAGTCGCCCCTGGACTTCGGGCGACTGAGCTGTACCTATAAAAGAGGAGCAGCTCTCTTCTTTCCCCAACACTCACACGTTTCAGTCGGGGAAAGAGCAGAGAGCGATAGAGCAGAGAAAGAAAAGAGAGAACGGGGTGATTCGGGCTCGAGATTTGTCGAGAGGCTATTCAAATCGAAGCTCTTCATATTCTCCGTGATAAGGTGAGTTCTAGGACCCCTCATTTACATGTTTTCAAACGATTTTGGGGCTGGATCACATCTGAACCCTAGTTTTGTAAAAGTGTATGTTTGACCCATTTGGGTGAAATCTTGGGTAATGTGTTTAAAGTATGATTTAGGACTTACACATGTTTATATGATGTCCTAGTATGATTCCCTAAGGTTTGGGAGGGTTAATCTGCACTTGAATGGAGTTTAGAAGGGTTTTTCAGCCGAGTGTCGCGGCTGCTGTTCGTGATGAACTTCAGTCGCTGCCCAGTTAGGGTTATGCGACTGAAGGGCCAGTCGCACGACTGAGGAACGACTGATGTTCAATCGTACGATTGGGGCTCAGTCGCATGGCAGGTCCTGCGACTGAGGGTTCAGTCACATAGGTCCATTCGCATAGTAGTATAGACGCACGACTGAGGGTTCAGTCGCATAGATGCCCATTCGCATAGGGTTCATTCGTACGATAGAAGTCCATCCGCACGACTGTATGCCCATTCGCATGACCCAGTCGCATGGAGGCCATGCGACTGGAGTGTATTCAATCGCCCAAATAGGGCTGATGTGAGCGTGGAGAGAAGAGTATGTATGATGTATGTAGGCTAAGTATGATGTAGCCTTATATGATAGTAATGACTGATGATTTGTAAATACCGATGTTCCTCGACTTGATGCATGTTTATCTTTCCACAGTTTTACATGTTATCACTAATAGATGAAATGAAGGTATTATGTATAGTACAGTGAAAGAGTAATAAAGAAAGTGAAGGAACAATAATAAAAGTTAACAAGTCTTGCAAGCTTATAGGAGTTACACGACTATGTGTCGTTAGCTCAACTGTGTTGCGGGCTAGCTACCCATTGACGCACACAGGGTCAATCAATTGAGATTGGTAGGACCTTTGTGGCGTGCCCCGGATGATCAGGTCGGCCTTGTACACAGTACACATAGCCCTTTCGGGGGAATACAGTTGACCCTTCGGGGGATACACATAGCCCTTTCGGAGGAATACAGTTGACCCTTCGGGGGATACACATAGCCCTTTCGGGGGAATACAGTTGACCCTTCGGGGGATACACATAGCCCTTTCGGGGGAATACAGTTGACCCTTCGGGGGAGACACATAGCCCTTTCGGGGGAATACAGTTGACCCTTCGGGGAATATAGATGGCCCGTCATCCGTTTTCCCATCGCGCACATAGGTGGGGTATCGCTCACTAGTCCATACAGAAAGTGAAACATAAAGATAATGTTTTCAGACAAGGCATATAGTACAAAGAACGAACGTTATTTGTTCACAGAGTTGATGCGTGCTCCCATATACAGCACAGCATAGTATTTTTATAGAAAAGAGTATTTTTATATACTACATATAGAAAGTGTTTTACCATATATAAAACTAGAACTCACTCAGCAAAGCTGACTTTTTATGTGTTTCCAGTTGGCAAGTAGGGTTGCTAAGGATGGCATGAGGCGGCTACTCAGCTCTTTTGGGATGGCATTCTCCTTTTGTATAATGCTTTTGTGATGTAATGCAACATCAGATGTTTTGTAATTGATGTACGTTGTATTAAATGGCAAAAGTGTTTATAGTAAAATGAAAGCTTATCTTAGAGTTTCCGCTGCTTGGTTTAAATAAATTATAGTAAATTATACATGTTAAGTGCAATGAATGACCAACTGTGAGGTGCCCGGGATCGGGGCCTTATAAGTTGGTATCAGAGCCAATGTTTAAGTGAAAGGGGTAAATTTTCAAAATAAACCTAAACTTAAACTGAAAATGGGACAGAAAAGGAAAGAATTCCATCTGAGTAGCTGCGTGCCATCAGGTATTTTCTTAAAGTTAATCATGATTACGTGCGCATGATATGTGTTTATGTGTACTGTTAGACTTAGATACTAATGTAGTCAGGACAGGTAATGCTCGGGGTGCGAAGAGTAAAGTAAGTGGCTAATCACAACTGGCCACTGTAATTAGGGACTTACTATACTTTACATAAACTGAGCTATTTCCTTGAATGACCGTGTTGGTGTTTGGATCTTTCAGTGTGAGGTAGAGAATGGCTGGTGGTAGATCTTCTAAAGCTTCCCGAGGTGGAGGCGGTGGCGGACGTGGTGCTGAACCACGAGCCACAAGAGGAAGACCTAGAGTAGAGAAAGTGGTTCATGAGGAAACTGAGACCCCTCATCAGGAGGGGGTAGATGAGAGCGCTAACTTGAGAGCCTCAGTAAAAGAGGCAGTGGTCGAGGAGGTACATCAGGTCATGCAGACGATCTTACCGTCTGTGGTGACCGAGGTAATTAAGGCTATCAGGGAAGGCGAAAGAAAGGAGAGGAACAGGTCCTCAGGAAGACAGGGGCAACAAGAGCCGGAAACGGTTCTATCTGATAATGAAGAGGAAGAGGAGGAGGAGCCGGTACGAGAGACAACACGGGGTTGTAACTACGGGGCATTTATGAGGTGCAAGCCCCCGACTTTTGATGGTTCTGGTATTGCTGCTGATGCTCACCAATGGGTGAGAGAAATGGAGGCTGTCCTCGATATTAGTGATTGCCAGGAGGACAAGAAGGTGAAGTTTGCTACCCACTCTTTCACAGGGTCGGCTTTGTGCTGGTGGGATAATATAGTCCAAGCCGAGGGTAGCAGGGCCATAGGGAAGATGAAGTGGGCTGAGTTAAAAAGGATGGTGATCGAGGAGTTCAGTCCTCATCGGGAAATGGACAGAGTTGAGAGAGAGTTCCTGCAGTTGGAGGCGGGAACGATGACCCACCAACAATACACCACCAAGTTTAACGAAATAGCGTGGTTGGTGCCAGAGCAGGTGACGCCGGTGTCTCGAATGATCAACCGGTATATTCAGGGGCTGCCAGCTGAAATTCGTTGGCATTTGATTTCTGCTCGACCGAGCACTTTCAGGTCGGCAGTGGATTTGGCGGGAAGGTTATACGATGAACGGGCTACGTTGATAAAGGCCGAGGGTAGTAAGAAGGGAGGTGGAGAGAGAAACTGGCAGGGGAAGAGGTTTGGTCGAGGTGATACCTCGACGAGTAATAAGAAGACGCGGGTGGATGACCGCCGGGTGGTCACGTCGGGTTCAGGAGGAAAGAAGTGTGGTAAATGAGGGAGAGAACACAGTGGAGAATGCAGACTGGGGATGAACGTATGCTTCAGGTGTGGTCAGCCTGGCCACATCGCTAGAGACTGGAAGAAGCCCAGGGCTGAGGCTTCAGAGGTAAAGAAGACGGGAAGTGAAGGTCCGAGAGCAAGCACTAGGGCATTCACAATGACGCAAGAAGAGGCTAGGACGGACCCCGATGTAGTGTCCAGTACGTTTCTGGTGAACCAAACTTTAGCCTCTGTATTATTCGATTCGGGTGCCAGTAGGAGTTTTATTTCTGCTGCTTTCTGTGTTAAATTGCCTGTTAGTAGTAGACGTGTGGATGTACCGTTTGATGTAGAGACTGCTATAGGTAAAACTACCAGAATTTCCGAGGTAATAGAGGGTTGTGACGTAGAATTAGAGGGCCACAAATTTCCGGTTAGGCCGTTTGCGATGACCTTGGGTGGTTTTGATTTGGTGCTTGGTATGGATTGGTTGGCGGACTTTGAGGCGAACATTATGTGTCGCAAGAAGATGATTTATTTGACAGCGCCCGACGGTAGTTCAGTGACGGTTTATGGTGATCGGGTTACGACGATTCCGAAGGTGACCTCAATGGAGGTGGCGGGAAAATGTATGAGGCGTGGATGTAGCACCTTCTATGTTACGTAACAGATGTGGAAACGCCAACACCACAACTATCTGATGTCCCTGTGGTGTGTGACTTTCCAGACGTGTTTCCCAAAGACTTATCGGGATTGCCACCTGACCGAGAGATCGAGTTCCAGATTGATCTGATACCGGGTGCTCAACCTATTACCATAGTACCATATCGATTGACCCCGATGCAAATGAAAGAGTTGATGGAGCAGTTGCAAGAGCTGCTAGACAAGGGGTTTATTAGACCGAGTATCTCACCTTGGGGTGCTCCGGTCTTGTTTGTGAAGAAGAAAGACGGTAGCATGAGAATGTGTATAGATTACCGGGAGTTAAACAAGCTGACGGTAAAGAACTGATACCCCTTGCCGAGGATCAACGACTTGTTTGATCAACTTCAAGGTGCTAGTTGGTTTTCACGAATAGATCTTCGATCAGGCTACCATCAACTGAAGGTGAAGGAGCAGGATGTCCCTAAAACAGCTTTTCGTACGCGCTACGGTCACTATGAGTTCCTTGTCATGTCTTTTGGTTTGACCAATGCGCCAGCTGCTTTTATGGACCTGATGAACAGGGTGTGTCGGCCGATGTTGGATAAACCAGTGATTGTATTTATTGACGATATCCTGATTTATTTGAGGAGCGAAACGGAGCATGCCGGTCACATTCGAGAAGTACTAGAAACGTTGAGAAGGGAGAAATTGTACGCCAAATACTCCAAGTGCGCATTCTGGTTGCGCGAGGTTCAATTTCTGGGTCACGTGGTTAATCCGGAGGGAATTATGGTCGATCCGGCAAAGGTGGAAGCAGTAATGCAATGGAAGTCTCCAAAGACGCCATCCGAGATCCGTAGTTTCTTGGGTCTGGCGGGCTATTACAGAAGGTTCATCCAAGACTTCTCCAAGATTGCTTCTCCACTAACCAAGTTGACCCGGAAGGATTTGAAGTTTGAATGGGGTCAAGCTCAAGAGAAGGCGTTTGAGGAATTAAAGACGAGGTTGACCCAAGCTCCTGTTCTGTCGTTGCCTGAGGGAAGCGAAGATCTAGTGGTTTATTCTGATGCTTCTTATTCGGGATTGGGATGCGTGTTGATGCAGAGGGGAAAGGTTATAGCTTATGCATCCCGGCAGTTGAAAGTTCATTAGGTTAATTACCCTACTCATGACTTGGAGCTAGCAGCCGTGGTTTTTGCATTGAATAATTGGAGGCACCATCTCTACGGAACGAAGTGCACCATCTTTACGACCACAAAAGCTTGAAGTACTTCTTCGAGCAAAAAGATCTGAATATGAGACAACGGCGATGGTTGGAGCTCATAAAGGATTATGATTGTGAGATCCATTACCATCCGGGCAAAGCCAACGTGGTGGCGGACGCCCTTAGCCGAAAAGAGAGGCCCGAGCCAATACGGGTGAAGGCCTACCAATTGATCATGACCTCTGACGTGATGAAGCAAGTGAAAGAGTTCCAAGATGAGGCGTTGAAAGAAGATCATCTTAACTCCGAACGAATGAGAGGTCTGGTCACGGAACTGGGTGAAAACACGTTTGGTGTCAAGACCCGGTTTGGGCGTATGTGGATTCCTCGTCTTGGGGATCTGCGAATGAGGATTATGGATGAAGCTCATAAAATTCGATACTCCATTCATCCCGGTGCTACCAAGATGTACCAAGACATGAAGAAAGATTATTAGTGGCCGGGTATGAAACGTGATGTGGTGGAGTATGTGACTAAATGCCTTACTTGTCTGCAAGTGAAGGCCGAACACCAGAAGCCGTATGGAAAGATTCAACCATTGGATATACCGGAATGGAAGTGGGAGCATATCACCATGGATTTTATCACAAAGCTGCCACGTACCCCGAAAGGGTATGATACGATATGGGTGATTGTGGACCGTCTGACGAAGAGTGCTCACTTCTTACCGATGCGCGAGACATATTCATCCGAAAGGTTGGCCGATCTTTTCATCAAAGAGATTATGACTCGTCATGGAGTACCGGTGTCGATTGTGTCTGATCGCGACACCCGATTTACATCCAAATTCTGGAAGAAATTCCACAATGCTATGGGGACGAGGTTACATATTAGCACGGCTTATCATCCTCAAACTGATGGTCAGTCCAAAAGGACCATTCAGACTTTGGAGGACATGCTCCGAGCATGTGTTATTGACTTTGGGGGAAGTTGGGATGACCACCTACCGTTAGCTGAATTCTCGTACAACAACAGCTATCATGCCAGTATTGGCATGCCGCCCTATGAGATGCTATACGGCAGGAGATGCAGGACACCCGTTTGTTGGGGTGATATTGGTGAGAAAGAATTGGGGAGCGTCGAAATGATCGAGGCTACGACTGAAAAGCTCGAAAGGATCAAAGCCCATATGAAGGCAGCCAAAGACAGACAGAAGTCGTATGCTGACAAACGACGCAGACCGTTGAGTTCCAGGTGGGAGATCGGGTTATGTTAAAGGTCTCGCCTTGGAAAGGAATCATTCGATTTCGGAAGCAGGGTAAGTTGAGTCCGCGGTATATAGGCCCTTTCCGAATTGTTGCTCGAGTAGGGGAGGTGGCCTATAGGTTGGATCTACCAGATGAGCTAAGTGGAATTCACCCGACCTTCCACGTAACTCATCTGAGAAAATGTTTGGCCGATGAGGATATGATCGTTCCACTGGAAGATATTGAAGTAGACGAACGGCTCAACTATGTAAAGCAACCAGTGGCGATCGTCGATCGCAAAGAGAAGAGGTTAAGAAATAAAGTGGTTCCCCTTGTGCGTGTACAGTGGCGGCACAGGAAGGGATCCGAATCAACGTGGGAAACTGAAGAAGAAATGAGACAGCTTTACTCACGATTGTTCGAGGAATAACAGGTTTCGGGGACGAAACCTAAATAAGGGGGTGGACTTGTAACACCCGGAAGTTTGACTTTTTGAAGTGATATGCGACTGAGTCTCAGTCGCATGGAATTCATGCGACTGGGGGTTCAATCGCATGATGCTCGGACGATTGAAGCTCAACCGTATGACTGGAGTTCAATCACAGGACTGAAGGTTCAACCGCATGGAACTCATGCGACTGGAGGTCCAGTCGCATGGTGTTCATGCAACTGAAGGTCCAGTCACCCCTAGACTTCGGGCGACTGAGCTGTACCTATAAAAGAGGAGCAGCTTTCTTCTTTCCCCAACACTCACACGTTTTAGTCGGGGAAAGAGCAGAGAGCGACAGAGCAGAGAAAGAAAAGAGAGAACGGGGTGATTCGGGCTCGAGATTTGTCGAGAGGCTATTCAAATCGAAGCTCTTCATATTCTCCGTGATAAGGTGAGTTCTAGGACCCCTCATTTACATGTTTTCAAACGATTTTGGGGCTGCATCACATCTAAACCCTAGTTTTGTAAAAGTGTATGTTTGACCTATTAGGGTGAAATCTTGGGTAATGTGTTTAAAGTATGATTTAGGACTTGCACATGTTTATATGATGTCCTAGTATGATTCCCTAAGGTTTGGGAGGGTTAATCTGGGCTTAAATGGAGTTTAGAAGGGTTTTTCAGCCGAGTGTCGCGGCTGCTGTTCGTGATGAACTTCAGTCGCTGCCCAGTTAGGGTTATGCGACTGAAGGGCCAGTCGCACGACTGAGGAACGACTGATGTTCAATCGTACGATTGGGGCTCAGTCGCATGGCAGGCCCTGCGACTGAGGGCTCAGTCGCATAGGTCCATTCTCATAGTAGTATAGACGCACGACTGAGGGTTCAGTCGCATAGATGCCCATTCGCATAGGGTTCATTCGTACGATAGAAGTCCATCCGTACGACTGTATGCCCATTCGCATGACACAGTCGCATGGCGGCCATGCGACTGGAGTGTATTCAATCGCCCAAATAGGGCTGATGTGAACGTGGAGAGAAGAGTTTGTATGATGTATGTAGGCTAAGTATGATGTAGCCTTATATGATAGTAATGACTGATGATTTGTAAATACCGATGTTACTCGACTTGATGCATGTTTATCTTTCCACAGTTTTACATGTTATCACTAATAGATGAAATGAAAGTATTATGTATAGTACAGTGAAAGAGTAATAAAGAAAGTGAAGGAACATTAATAAAAGTTAACAAGTCTTGCAAGCTTATAGGAGTTACACGACTATGTGTCGTTAGCTCAACTGTGTTGCGGGCTAGCTACCCATTGACGCACACAGGGTCAATCAATTGAGATTGGCAGGACCTTTGTGGCGTGCCCCGGATGATCGGGTCAGCCTTATACACAGTACACATAGCCCTTTCGGGGGAATACAGTTGACCCTTCGGGGGATACACATAGCCCTTTCGGGGGAATACAGTTGACCCTTCGGGGGATACACATAGCCCTTTCAGGGGAATACAGTTGACCCTTCGGGGGATACACATAGCCCTTTCGGGGGAATACAGTTGACCCTTCGGGGAATATAGATGGCCCGTCATCCGTTTTCCCATCGCGCACATAGTTGGGGTATCGCTCACTGGTCCATACAGAAAGTGAAACATAAAGATAAAGTTTACAGACAAGGCATATAGTACAAAGAACGAACGTTATTTGTTCACACAGTTGATGCGTGCTCGCATATACAGTACAACATAGTATTTTTACAGAAAAGAGTATTTTTATATACTACATATAGAAAGTGTTTTACCATATATAAAACTAGAACTCACTCAGCAACGCTGACTTTTTATGTGTTTCCAGTTGGCAGGTAGGGTTGCTGAGGATGGCACGAGGTGGCTACTCAGCTCTTTTGGGATGGCATTCTCCTTTTGTATAATGCTTTTGTGATGTAATGCAACATCAGATGTTTTGTAATTGACGTACGTTGTATTAAATGGCAAAAGTGTTTATAGTAAAATGAAAGCTTATCTTAGAGTTTCCGCTGCTTGGTTTAAATAAATTATAGTAAATTATACATGTTAAGTGCAATGAATGACCAACTGTGAGGTGCCCGGGATCGGGGCCTTACATTACAATTAAGTTTTGCTTTAATACAAGCCAAAGGTAAGTGTGAGGACTGTGATCCTGTGGTGAAAGTTCATTGCAATCAAGGATGAAAAATGGAGATAAAGCCTAAGATGAAAAATACCTCTTTACACTGCAATCAAGGATGAAAAAGCAGCCATCTTTCACCCCAAAGCTTTCCAATATCAAGGTAATCCAAATTCACATTATTAATTACAATCCTGTTGAAGATTCAATGATGATGCAAGGTTAAATCTATTGTAATTCACTTCGGGGGATGGGTTTGTGCAAGTTTTGGTTTTTCTTAGTTTGTAATCTAAATTTAATATTGGATCTTGAACCATTTAAGTTCTATTAGATTCAATTCATGATTTGATTATTTAAACGATTTGATTATTTAAACGATTTGATTATGCTTAAACCTAATTTTAGTTTTCTACAACTTTGATTTTCTTTAATCATTATGTGATTGATTATTAAAATTAGTGTCACATAATTTAAATTGGTGATTGTGTGAATGAATTTCTTTAAGCTTCAATCTATAATTGTCATTTAAATATTATCATATGGAGGTCACCATTAATGACTTCTCAATAGGTTTCAGTAAAGAATATTACTTTGCCAAACCTGAATCCTAAAGTGGATTGCTTTTTCCCCAAGATTGTTAAAAACCTAAACTTTTATTTCGTTAATTTGATTATTTGTCAATTCAATTAATCGTTACTAGTACTTTCCTATGATTCCCTATGGATCGAAACCCTTCTTACGATTTACTATCAAAGGTGATTAGGCATTGCTTAATATATATTTTTAACCAACCACACGACATCAATCACAAATATCAATTCATTGTGTCAAATATATTTCATTATTGTCTTTAACATTTTAGATCATTTAAAGTTATTTTTATGATTGTGTTTTTCTTTAAGGTCACGTTTCCATGCAACATCATAGTTGGTTTCATGTCCCAGAACTGATATTCTTAAACTGAAAATTTCATTTGCATAAGTAGTAAAATCATAAAGGTCAATCAAACAAGCAAGTCACACATAGACTAGTCTTATTACATTATAGGTTTCTTTATTCAAATTCATAACATAAGTAAATTTTAATATGGGATGCCAGTCACTAGTCTGAAAGCTTCTTCACGCCCATTCACCTCAAGCTCAACTACACTTAGATTTACCGGACATGCATGTATACTAAACGTCAGTGCTGTTAGTTTAAAATATTCGGTCATTAATCATTTAAAACCTTTAAAGAATGAGTGTAGTGAAGTAAAATATCTAATAACATATCATATCATTGTAATATCTATAACTTTGTAAATATATCTTTCACACATTATGAAAAACATTATTGGATACCGTAACCATGTAACACACTAATCAAGGCAATCAAATACAAGCATAAAAACAACCTATTGTAACCATGCAATGCACTAAGCAAGCAAATCAAATTCAATCACAAAGCAAGCTACCAAAATCATACAATGCACTAAGAAAGGCAATCAAATTCTAGAACAAAGCAAGCTACGATAACCATGCAACACTAAGCAAGGCAATAAAATACTTGCACAAGGCACGACTTGGGTAAAATGTTAAAGCATATTATAATCCTTTTTAACACGTTGACTTTGATTAGTAAACACTAGGCATAACTAAGCATGAGTTTCTTATACTTAAACACTAGGTAAACATATGAAAATATTCTAAGTGTGGTTAATATGGATGAATAGTGCTCAATATGAAGGAATACTGCTCAATGCAGATGAGTATTGCCTAATGTAGATGAGTAGTGCCTAATGCGGATGACTATTGGTTAAGTGGATGATTCTTTCCTATTGCGGATGACTATTACCCAATGCTGATGACTATTGGTTAATGCGGATCTAGTTGGGTGATGCGGATCTAGTTGGGTGATGCGGATCTAGTAAACTTAATCTAGTTAACAATTAGGTGACACGGATGAGCAACCTTAATGCTAGTAACAATTGGGTGATGCAAATAAGTAAACTCAATGCGAGTGATAGTTGGGCAGCTAATGCGAGTGATAGTTGGGTCGCTGATGCATAGTGTTGTAAAACTAGACCAACTCGGCCAAGTACTCAAGGTGTACTTCGAAGTTGTCCATTTACTGAATCGACTTTCTTTAGCTTGGCCCCACAACTCATAATAGTTCAACCTCGGTATCTGAGCTAGTTGGTCCAACTCGAAGCTAGCGACCTAACTCGGCTACTTGGAACTAGGCGGTCCAACTCAAATGTCACACCCTCAAAATCCACGTGCGGAGTTTTACCGTGAGGCGTGTGAACAAACCAAGATCACAGTCAATAGTTACTCGGAACGACTCTATATGTCACATTTAAAATAAAACAAACCACAGTTCAAACTTTAAAAATCATGCGGAAGTGTTTTGTAAACAAGACAAACCCAAAGTATATAAATGTATAACATGGCAAAACACATGCCAACCAAATATTTGAAAACCATAACTAAAAGACGAGTAATTGTGTTTGTAGTTTAAATCCTTAGAATGCATGCTGACTCGTGCTGTGCTCCTACCGGCAAGCTGGATTATCGACCTGAGAATAGCATACTAAAAGGTCAACACAATGGTTGGTGAGTTCAAGAGTTTGCGTTTAAACATAACAGTTTAACAGTTGCGATATATAAGCATGTGTACTGTAACAAATAGCTAGTCTATTAATAATAGATATTAATACATAGTGATTTCAAAATTGAAGCTGACTATGATATGTTTGCCTCTTGTCACGACTTACCAGGTCGTGACAAATGTTCACAGGACAAATTGCACCCGATTGACCTCGAGTCACACAGGTGGGGCTCGTCAGACCCAGTAGTACTACCCAAGTTTCCCCGCTATTCAATATTAACAATTCGAAAGTGTGAGGAATTTATCATGGTAAACAACACTATATCAATATCATACACAACTTAAATACATAAAGCGTTTGTTGAGTTACCAGTATGCTATCTCCCCTAAAAAGAGATTAAGTAAACAATGGGGCATGAACTCACCTGATACGCGCATTGAGTGCTTAGAGTTTACTTGAAAGAAAAGTGGACAGTCAACCCTCAGAGGTTACCTAGATCATGTAAGTACATGAGTATGTGTAAACAGAGAATATGTGAAACCCTAAATGCACTACAACCAAAGACTTAAGGTTTTAAAAGAATAGACATGTTTGACCCAGTTGACCCGTTTGACCCATTGGTGACATTATGTGTTGTAAACCATTTAAACAGACATAAGCATATATCAGTGTATCCATAATACAACTAGTGTACCATATAAAGGTCAAACCATGCATAACCTACTCATATGACCTATAACCATAAATTAGCATATATGGGTCAAAGCAGATAATTTACCAATCAATCATCCATACTAACCACAACACATTCAACATGTCCATTACATACAACATATATCAAGATGATTGATTTCCAGTCCCAAACACGATGTCCTAGTTACAATCAACATTCAATACCACACATGATCATCAACGTGCATAAACCACACATAACCAAATAAGCATTCCATAAAACTTAATTAACAAGTTCTATCATGTTAGGCGTCCACAACAAACACTCTAGCATGATCCTAATGCCATGAACATGTCCAATTCCCAATATCCAAGGTTCATCCAAAATAAAGTTTCCCTTTTGGGAAAGTACATCCCAAAATCAACTAAACATCCAAAGTATGCATATTTCATCAATAACATACCATTTCAAGTTCATGTCATACCTAGACATGATCTACAACACCTAGTTAACATGATTCATAAGTTTCATACTCAAAAAGTTACTATCTTTAGTAAGGCATGAACTATAACATGTGTTATTGGATTCCCAATGTTCATAATATCAATCTAACATCTAATCATCACCATGAACACATCCATAACACACATTCGTCATCAAATCATCATAATTCACAAATCTCATATTCAAAAGTTTCCACTAATGGCAAGGTATGAACTATATAACCATTACTTGGATATCTAGCATGATTTATCATAGTAAGGTATGATCCAAGCATCAAAATCACGAATATCTTGTACAATCCACGTAAACTAGCATAAATACTATCTAACTAACATCATGTAATCAACAAACAACATCAATTTCAACCTTCATCTCAATTTTCGGCCTAGGGTTCTAAAAAGATCAAAAATCCTTGAAAATCAATCAAAAGCGTAGTTTTCTTGCATAATCAACGTTAACTAACATGTATACAATCAAACTAACACATTAACATTAACAATTGATCAACATTCAGCTCCATGAATCTCTAATTCACAGCTAGGATTTTGGTTTTATCAAGAACACCCACAAAAACATCAAAACTAACCTTAATTGTTGCAAAGGAACAATGTTTGATGTTGCTAACTTGTTGTATGGCTTGCAAACACTCAAAATCGAATGAATTGTGCTTGTTCTTGGCTGAATTCGCAAAGGGAGAGGGAGAGGGGATGAAGTCGTGACCGTGGGGAGGGTGGGGGCTAGGGTTTATGTTTTGTTTAATTTAATTTACAAAAATAACCCTTTAAACCCTTGTGTTTTGTATTTTATAACAATTAGTATTTAAACTCCTTTTTAATGGTGTTTTTAACCAAGTTATTAATCATATAAACTAATGGTAACACTTATATATTTTATTTTATAAAAACACAACACGTACGAATTAACACACGTGTTTCCACGTTACGCGATAAAATTCATCGTTAATATTTAAATCGCATAAACACATAAGCATAACACAATAATCATCTAATCAACTAGATTATTATCAAATTAATATTATTAATTATTATTATGTCACCAACGTCAAACGACAACTAGTGGGTGCTTACGACACGTGTACGCAAAACTTAACGGAACTAATAGAGTTTGGTAACGGAAAATTACCGGGTGTCACATCGAAAAACTTGGAGTTTTGGCTGTTTTTGTAAATTTTCTCTCTACTTCAACAATTTTTCTTAGATTTTCATTGTATTTCATGTAGATACCTTTGAAGATGACTATTCGATGACTACAATGTTTATAATATTATAAAGTAAATATTAGACATTGAATTGTTTTAGTATTTGAGAATGTATCTTTTTTAAAAATAAACCCTAGAACAAGATTCAAAACTTGAGATCTATGCTTTACTACGTAAAGGTGGAAATTTTACCAAGATTCTCAATTGAAACAAATCCATGAACATAGATCTAGGCTTGTTGATAATGATAGAGGCTTAATGTCATGGCTTTTTACATGAACTCCAAGCTTTCTATCTTAAGAAACGATGTCTTCTCTCTCTAGAACCTACAAGCTTGCATATAAAGTATTTTCTCCAAATGGAAAAGGGGGTGGTTGAGGCCTCCTTCATATACCGAAATGTTATTAGGGTTGTATATACACAATCCCCGCCCCCCTCTTCCTCGAGACTTTCTTTTAGTTGTCCATTTCTAAGTTGAACTTGAAAAAAATATTCAAATTCTGGGTCGTTACATTTGCAATGATATTATTTATCAATGTGTATTCCAATTATGTTAATTATCAATGTGTTTTTTTCTCAAAACTCAGTACTAAGAATAACACAACGACGAACAAAAAACACAGTAAACCATTTTATCGTTTTTCATATATTATATAAATTTATTGTTAACTTATTATTGTATTTTACAAATATGTATATAATAATGTCATTTATCAATATGTTTTCAAAACTTATAGAGTTTAGGATTATACAATAACAAGCAAAAAACACAATCATACAAAAAACACAATGGCACAAAAAACAAAATGAAGTATTTTATCATTATGTTTTATATATTATATAAATTTATTTTTATATTATCATGTAGGGGTTGAACCTAGAGGCTCGGGAAATCAAATCAAGATGAAGATTTAGATCAAAGTCACATGAGAACCTAAAGTTACCATGCAAAAACTTTCTTCTCGTGTGACAACACCTAGTCGCGCGAGAACTAGTGTATTTGTGTGAAAACTTCAGTTTAGTATAAATAGAAGTTTTTGTTATGTAATTAGCAAGAGTTAGAGCTTTTATAATTTTCTGATTTCACACATATTGTAATCTTTCAAATCAAAGAGCAATATAATTTGAAGTTATTTACATTCATGTTCATTTGCTAGTGATTCCTCTTCTTCTTACCGTGAACGGTTATATTCTGCGTTCTCCTTACAAGATCGATTTGTGTATTGATGTTGATCCTTATAATTGATATCAAAGCCTTGTTGCTCTAGATCGATTGAATTGAAGATTGAAGAAGTGTTCTGAAGAGTTCGTGAACACTGAATCGCATGATAATCGAAGTTCTTGATTTCTGTTGAGTTTCATCAAATTTGAATATGATGAAGCTGATAAGTTCGTTGATTGATGAATTGATGGTGTTTTGAGCTTAATCCAAGTTTAATTGAAATAATTAGAGATAATTAGGATCTTAATTGAACCTAAATCACTAATTGAACACTTAAATAATTAAATTTTGACCAATTTGATGAAAGATTGAAGCTGGAAACCTTCAAAATCAAAGAGATAAAACAGGCGAAAAGTTAGTGATTTTCTGTGAAAAGTAAGTTTTCGCGTGAGAAGTTGTTTTCACAAGAGTTTATTTTAAAAGTTTGTTACAAAAGATTCTATTCGCGTGATAACTTGGAGATTTCTCAAAATTCAATTACAAAAGTATCCATGTGAGAACTTGGTATCGTTTGCACGAGAACTTGATCTTTCACGCGAGAACTTCGAGTTTGAACAATTCTTGAAGAATTTGATCTTTAAGTGAGAAAATGGCTAATCTGAAGCACATCACTCCCACTTTGAATCTAGACAATGAGATTGGTACTAGCATAAAGCCACCTCGTCTGCTTAATGAAAAAGATTACCCAGACTGGGCATATCAGTTTGAGAACCATGTCATTTACATTAAATCCCAGATGATGAGATCTATCAAGAAAGGTCCATATATCCCAGTTATAAAAATGACAAAGGTTATTTGATTCCTAAACCTGAACATCTGTGGGATGAGGTGGTTTTGAAAAGGATAGAGCTTGCTGACAAAGCGTATGCTGCGATCACCATGGAACTTACCACAGAAATTGCACAGAAGTTTAAAGATTATACAAAGGCTAAGGATCTTTTAGATGCTATGGAAGAACAAATCATGGGAAATAAGGACATGAGAGAGAGCCAAAAGGATATGCTCAACCAAGAGTTTGATATGTTTAATCATATTCTTGGAGAAACTTTGAAAGCTTAGATGTCTAGGTTTGTGAAGCTGATCACAAAAATGAAGAGTGTAGGGATTATTCTAGAAAATATAGAAGTAAACAAAAAGTTGTTAAATTCTTTACCATATAGCTGGAACAACAACTACACTACCATCATGTCACACCCCCGCTGACAGCAGAAACACGGGGATGCGAGCTAGACGGGATCGTCATAACACATGGTATACGATAGAGAAGCAATATAAGTATGATGACAAGCGTGTCATGACGACATCCGAACACAAATAGGGACTTGTGTCGCGTTTAGTCAATATTCACGACAACATAGCCATAAACATAACATGTAAGGATCACATAACCATATAGAATAACATTGTTTAGTTTCCCACAACCCGGGAACAAGTGTTCAAAAGAATGTTAATTGTTTAGTGGACTGTAACAATGTACAAAAGAATTGTTCATCATGTAGGTTCAGTCTCAAAAATGCTTCCTAGGGTCTCCACTAAAAGGCAGCACTCCTAGAACTTCAATTACCTTGATCACTTGAAAAGAGACGCTCAAAACGGTCAACATAATTGTTGGTGAGCTTCGCAGGTTTTAAGTAATAAATGATGTTAAGATGAAAACAACTTGTAAGTTTAATAAGAGTTACCACGACTACACTTATGTGTAAGCGGTTTTACCAGTTATAAATAGCTACAGCCAAACCTATTCATAGTTTCCTCACGGGAATTGATGGCTGTAAAGAAAGCATTCCTAAAGCGTAAATAGTTTAAAATGACGTAGCAAGATCCACAAAGCGCATACGTATAGATTACAACCAAACCAATCCTTAGGTCCTATTACCGGGATTAAGGGTTGTATTGAAAGGTTTTCCATAGCATAATAAGTTTAACATGACGTATCTAGATCCACAAAGCGCATACGTAATAGGTTACAACCAAACTAGACCTTAGGTCCCATTACCGGAACTAATGGTTGTATTGAAAGACAAGTTTCACATGACGTAGCAAGATCCACGAAGCGCATACGTCTAGATTACAACCAAACCAATCCTTAGGTCCCATTACCGGGATTAATGGTTGTAATGGATGCTCGGCAAAGAAGAACCACAAAGAAGAACCACACCGTCGAGAGCATCCAAGGTCAATAGCATTCACAAGTAACATCATACAACACATAGCATCAAGGTAATAGCGCATTGTAATGTAAAGCCACCAGGTAACTTACAAGGTAGCAACATAGCATAAAGTCAAGTGTCGTATTAGCATCATTCAACAAGATAAGCAAGATAAGTTAACCATAAGAGTTGCAGCAGACTTCCACTAAGGAAGATGCTTCAAAATATGTTAAGTAAGCGAGCATTCTTTTCCCCAAGTTTGAAAATGTTTAAAAGTTATATAAGCGTAAAAGGGGGCCACGAAACTCACAAAATAGATGATAAGCACAAATGAATATTCCTAACAGTAGAATGCTATGAACAGTCAACACCTATTGACAGTTACTGACAAGCATTAATAATGAGCATAAAGCATAAGATGATGTTCAATAGGTTCGGGCAGTTTCGGTTCGGTCGTGGGTAACACTTGCACGCATACACACACGATAGATCTTATGTAGATCCGAGTACTGGAAGCTTTGCCATTGTAAATGATATTTATGTAAAAGCGTTATTGTTTTCAGAGAAGTATTTGTTAAGTACTTGTGTTATAAATCGTTTGTTACTAATTGAAAAATGTTAAGTTGATTGGATTTTGATACAACATTAATAAGTCCAATAGCGTTAATCTTAATGATCGTCATTAGCAATGGCAACCGTGTCGATGTCACCTTAACATGACACGACAACGCACACCACACACAAGAAAACTTCACACACAATGATTCCATTTGCACGACAAGACCAGACGCATGACTGGACACTTCATTCGCATGAATCAACTGTCAGTCGTGCGAATCAGCTTCATTTGCACAATTGAACCCTCATTCGTGCGACTAAGCACTCCGTCGTACCGCACAGCACCCAATCGCATGACTCAACCTTCCATTCGCACGATTCAGCCTTCATTCGTACGAATAAGCTTCATTCGTACGAATAAGCTTCATTCGTACGACTGGACTCTCATTCGTGCGACTGGACCTTCAGTCGCGCGATACACACAGTCGCACACATTCTCAATCGCATGCATTCATTCGCACGACATACACATACGCATGGACTCAGTCGTACGACTCGCCCCAGTCGCACCACTCAGTCGTACGATAGACTCAGACGCATGGACTCAGTCGTACGACTCATTCAGTCGCACGACTCAGTCGCCTGAAAGGCCTAGTCGCCCTATACAGCAGGTCGCGACTGCTGAAGCTCCAAGCAACGTCCAGCTGCTCCTGGAACTCGTTTTACGCATCAAGAACCTCCAGAATTCACAATCTAACATGTCTAAACATGGAGCACACACAAAAACGCAAAACAAAAGCCCACACGACCTCATGTGCTCGGATGAACCCGAGCACCCGAAACCCTAGAAAATGCAGAAGTGAAACCGAGCAAGAAACGAGTTAAGCAAGGTTATCTACCTGCTAGAAGTAAGTATTCACGATGATAACCAAGATTTGAAGGAGAAAACGCAACAAACGTGACGGATTTTGGTGCTAGATTGAGAGAAAAATGGAGAAGAAGGTGAAGAAGAAGAAGAATCAGAATGTGAAGGCTAGGGCTGGTGTGGGGTATTTATACCCAGCCCTAGTTTGGTAATTTGTTAAGTTTAATCCCTGTACTTAGCCCCCGAGTCCTCAAACTTGTTTCGGTTGAAAACGACGTAGATACGCGCGTTATGCTAATTATGAGGATGGGTTTAATGTTGTTTATATCTTGAATATGTTATTGTTTATGATGTTTATATTATATAACATAATATAATTAGTGATGTCGGTTGTGATATTCGTGAGTGTTTTGGATGATATGATTGCAAATATTGATAACACCACTAAAACGGAAAACAAATCAAACATAATGTCCTCACGAATAATCCATGAAGATGAAAATGAACGCTCTAAGGATAGTTAACGTAATTTCACGTTAAATGACGGACCTTGAGGTGACGGATGTCACAGTATCCCCCAGTTGAGAGAATTTCGTCCTGAAATTCAACTGGTGCTAAGTCCAAGAGTGTCATCCTCGAATAGATGGGGATATTTGAGATTCATCTGGTCTTCTCGTTCCCACGTGAATTCTGGTCCTCACTTGGAGTTCCATCTCATGTGAACGATCGGTATCTTACTGCGCCTTAAGCGTTTGACCTTTCGGTCCATGATCTCGATAGGTTCCTCGATAAAATGAAGCTTTTCGTCGATCTTGATTTCCTCAATTGGTACGTGTAAGTTCTCGTCGGCCAAACACTTCTTGAGGTTCGGCACGTGAAAAGTATCATGTACACCGCTAAGTTCTTGTGGCAACCACAATCGATAAGCCACCGGACCGATTCTTTCTGTAATCTCAAATGGTCCTACGTATCGAGGGGCTAATTTCCTTTTCTTACCAAATCGTACAATCCCTTTCCAAGGAGAGACTTTGAGTAAAACGTGATCTCCAACATTGAATTCCAGAGGCTTCCGACGATTGTCGGCATAACTCTTTTGGCGATCTCTAGCAGCTTTAAGTTTGTCTTTGATTTGGAAAATCTTTTCAGTTGTCTCTTGAATGATCTTTGGGCCCGTAAGCTGGCTCTCACCAACTTCAGCCCAACAAACTGGGGATCTACATTTCCTCCCGTGCAATGCTTCAAATGGAGCGCATCCAATGCTTGTATGGTAGCTGTTGTTGTAAGAAAACTCAATCAATGGTAGATGAGTGTCCCAGCTACCACCAAAATCGATTACACAAGCTCTGAGCATGCCTTCCAATGTTTGTAATATTCGTTCACTTTGGCCATCTGTTTGTGGGTGATAGGCGGTACTCATATCTAATCGAGTGCCTATCGCTTTCTGTAACGTCTGCCAAAATCATGAAGTAAATCGACTGTCGCGGTCGGATATGGTTGACACCGGCACCCCGTGCCGTGTCACGACCTCTTTGATGTACAACCTTGCCAGCTTATCCATTTTATAGTTTTTTCGGATCAGTAAGAAATGAGCGGACTTCGTCATCCGATCCACTACGACCCATATCGAGTCGTGCCCGCTACTTATTCTAGGGAGTTTGGTAATGAAATCCATAGTTATGTTCTCCTATTTCCACTCGGGAATTTCTATTTGATGTAATAATCCCGACGGTTTTTGATGTTCAGCCTTAACTTTCGAGCACGTCAAGCATTTGCTTACATACATAGCAATGTCTCTCTTCATGCCTGGCCACCAGTATAGATCCTTAAGATCGTGATACATCTTGTCTGCCCCAGGATGAACAAAATATCGTGTCTTGTGCGCTTCCTCCATGATCAGGGTACGAACGTCTCCCCATTTAGGGTACCCATATGTGATCCATGAAGTACTGTATGCCATCATCCTTGCAAATCATCTGTTTGTCTAACCCTCGGAATCCTTCTCCTACAAGGTTTTCTTCTTTCAATGCTTCCCTTTGTGCAAGTTGGATCTGGGCTTTCAAGTTCGTTCGAATAGTCAATCCCAAAGCTCGAGCACGTAGTGGTTTCACGCGCTCTTTACGACTTAGGGCGTCAGCCACCACATTTGCTTTCCCCGGATGATACCGGATTTCACAATCGTAGTCACTAACTAGCTCTACCCAACGTTGTTGTCGCATGTTGAGTTCTTTCTGATTCAGGATGTGTTGAAGGCTCTTATGGTCTATGTAGATGATGTATTTGGTTGCATACAGATAGTGCCTCCATATCTTAAGTGCAAATACTACCGCGCCCAACTCCAGGTCATGAGTCGTATAATTCTTCTCATGCACCTTAAGTTGTCGTGAGGCGTAGGCAATCACCTTATCTTTCTGCATTAGCACACAACCCAATCCTTGATGTGAAGCATCGCAGTACACCACAAAATCATCAATTCCATCTGGAAGGGACAATATCGGTGCGTTGCATAACTTCTCTTTCAACGTTTGGAATGCTTGTTCTTGTGGTTTCCCCCAATCAAACTTCTTGTCTTTCTGAGTCAACAATGTTAACGGTTGGGCAATCTTTGAGAAATTCGCAATGAAGCGACGATAGTATCCAGCCAATCCTAAGAATTGCCGTATCCTGAAGGTGTATGGGGTGCATCCCAGTTCTTCACTGCTTCGATCTTTCCGGGATCTACATGAATCCCATTTTCGTTAACCACATGACCCAAAAATTTCACCTCTCGAAGCCAAAACTCACACTTTGAGAGTTTAGCGAAAAGTTTCTCTTCTTGTAACAGACTCAGTATAGCCCGAAGATGTTTCTCGTGGTCTTCTTTCGAACGAGAGTAGATTAGTATATCGTCTATGAACATGATCACAAACTTATCCAAGTAAGGTTTGCATACTCGATTCATCAGATCCATGAACACAGCTGGTGCATTAGTCAGTCCGAACGGCATGACTAAGAACTCATAGTGCCCATAACGAGTCCTGAATGCTGTTTTTGGTATGTCATCCTCAACTACCCTTAGTTGATGATATCCAAAACGAAGATCAATCTTGGAGAAATATGAAGCTCCTTGCAACTGATCAAATAAGTCATCAATTCTGGGAAGAGGATATCGATTCTTCACAGTCAACTTGTTCAATTCGCGATAATCGATACACATGCGGAACGACCCGTCTTTCTTTTTGACAAATAAGACCGGTGCTCCCCATGGCGAATGACTCGGCCGAATGAAACCCTTCTCCAATATCTCTTGTAATTGGCTAGATAACTCTTGCATTTTAGATGGCGCTAACCGGTATGGTACTTTTGCTATCGGCGTAGCTCCAGGAACCAACTCTATACAAAATTCCACCTGTCGTGGAGGAGGTAAACCAGACAAGTCATCAGGGAATACTTCCGGATAATCTCGTACTACAGGAATATCCACCAACTTGTTGCCTTCTTCTTTCTTTTCTACTACATGGGCCAGAAATGCGTAACACTGCTTCCGTAAACATCCTCGCGTCTTCATGCAAGTGATAAGCCTCAGAGTTCTTCCCCGTCGTTCTTCTTGAATCTTGAGTACCTCCCCGTTTGGCATGGGGATTCGTACTACTTTCTCCCGACAAACAATCTCGGCTCCGTGTTTCAACAACCAATCCATACCCACAATCACATCGAAGCTCCCCAACTCGAAAGGTATTAAGTCTATGTCGAAGGCATGGTTCTCCAATATCATGGAGCACTGTCTGATAATCTCAGCTGCTTGTACAACTCTACCGTTGGCCATTTCTACGGAGAAGCTAGTTTCTAGTTTACTAGGGTTCAAGGCAAGCATGTGTGCAAAATCAGAAGATATGAAACTATTATCTGCCCCAGTATCAAATAGTATGGATACGAAGTGGTGATTGACCAAGTACGTACCCGTAACAACATTCGGGTCTTGATGGGCGTCATTTGCTCTGATAACGAACGCACGTCCTCTAGCAGCATTTCCTTGATTCCCTTGGCCCGGATTACCAGCTATGGCCATCACTTGCTGCTGGTTATTCCCTTGTTGACCCGGTGCCCTATTCAGCCTGGGGCACATGTTTCGATAGTGACCAAGACCTCCGCACTCATAACAAGCCCTGGCATTCCCTGCGGGGTTAACCGCGTTGACGGGTGCTACCAGATTTGGCGCAGTTCTACAATCCTTCGCTAGGTGCCCCGGGCGCCTACAATTCGCACACATCCGACACGGCGTTGCTGGGGGATGATGAAGAGTGCACCTGTTACATTTCGGGTGCGGCCCACCATATTCTTTCCTTTCTTGAGTCACAGCCACAAAAATTTGGGTTGTCTTGGCCTTCTTATCAAATCTTCCAGTGTTAGACCGGCTCGTTTCCCCAGCCTCCTTTCTCTTCTCTGCTCCCCTACCCAACATCCCTGTTCTTACCATCTCATCAGTTAGAGCGCTAGCCTTCATGATTGTGCTCTGAATCGTGGGAGGAGCAGCTGCTGTTACCAATGCTCGGATTTGAGGCGCGAGTCCCTAAATATACCTTTCAATCCTCTTTGATTCCGGTGTTACCAGATGTGGAACCAATCTTGCCAACTCATGAAAACGATCGGTGTAAGCTGCGTGCCCAGCTCCAACCATAGCATGGTTCCAAAATTCCTGCTCCAACTTCTGCATCTCATTGAGTGGGCAATATTCTTTGTGATCAATGCTTTAAACTCATCCCAAGTCATCTGCATTGCTGACTCTCTCCCTCTAGCTTGAACCTGGGTGTTCCACCAGGTTAATGCCTTGCCCTGCAGTGAACATGTTGCATACTTGATTCTTTGACTGTCGAGGCACTCACTGATGTCAATCACTGCCTCCATCTTTTCAAGCCATCTTGTTAGGGCTATCGCCCCACCTTTCCCGTCAAATTCTCAGGGTTTGCAGGCCACAAATTCCTTGTAGGAACATCCCCGTCTTGTATTATCGACCATAGTTTCGTTCCCAGTTGTTCCACCAATCCCAGTGTCTTCCCCTGTTTGTTGGTTATGTTGATCATTAGTATCATGATCCCTGTGGAGATGATGATTCAGAAAAGTATCGCTCACTTGAGTCACAATAGTCGGAATGAGTGCGGCTAGCTGCCGAGCAATCATAGCAACTATGTCAGGGTTGTCAGTTCCCTGATTGTTACCAGCTGGAGCACCACCTGTTCTTGATGGTCTACCCTTACCTCTGCCTTGTGGGGTCTCACCTTCTTGATTGGTACTACGTGTGAATCTTCGAGGAGGCATTTTCTAATCATAGAAAGGTGTAAACATGTAAACTTTAGTAAACATGTAAACCTTAATCACTTTAAGGTACACGTATGATTCCACTTATCAAGTTCCGATAACCCATGCTTCGGTCCATCAAGATCATCACGTAGCCTAGTTTAAGCACATTCTTAGAATACCGGTGATGCTTATATATAGGGTTCCCCGCAGCATTCCCACCACACCCTCGATATATATATAGAATGATGCTTAAACCGGTTACATGACATCCTAATTTTCCTTAGCATAATCCCAATGAATAACATAATATATGTGTAGAGAGTATCATCACTCCTCTACATTTATTGAAGTCCACTTTCATTCTAAGCATTCAATCAGTTCCTTAGTTACTGAAATGCTACGTGGAGGAATGTTTCGCGAAAGATAGAATCAATGTCATGATTGGGAATACCATGAAGACTCTAAATAGGACAGGACTTAAGTAATTGCAAGTGTTAGTAATGTTTGTTACCCTTAACGAGGTCTTACTAGAATTATGATCCTAGCACACCCTAGGGTATAGAATAGAGAACTTGTGATACTCCTAATCGTTACCTCATGGTAAGGTTTGCCAGACTTCTCATGCACGGCGAATTGCAATTACGTGTGCACCCGTAATGGAAATTTACCTTGCATGGTCACCCTAGCTCCACTTACCCCAAGTTAACATCATAGTATTGTCAACACTCATCAAGCATGGTTCGTGTAATGTCCTCATGTCCATGAGCCATTAGTATTCCAATAGTAGTATGTGGTAACAAGTAAACTCCAAGCACATAAGCATAATATGTCTAATGATAGTTGCCTATCCTTCATACTTTCAGGATTTCAGGCATAACCATGTTAGGGTCGGATTTAGTATTCGAGATCGACGCTACGCGTGATCACCAAGGTTCCCTTCTGTTTAGGTATCTCGACCTAATGATATGATGTTGTGCACATACGAATGTAAAGTTCTAGTATGAAGGTATCCCGTGGAGAAAGACTAAGAGTAATAGTGTCTTCCATAGGATGATCATATAACAAGCACATATGTATAGAATCACGTATAGAGACAAGAAACAAGTATAGAGGAACATACATGTAATATCAAATGCAAGCCAGTCCTAGCATGCATTCTACATGGAGGTTCCTAGGTTATAGTCTAGGTCAAGTGTATTGCCTAATTCTCTATAACCAATGGCTCTGATACCAGTCTGTCACACCCCCGCTGACAGCGGAAACACGGGGATGCGAGCTCGACGGGATCGTCATAACACTTGGTATACGATAGAGAAGCAATATAAGTATGATGACAAGCGTGTCATGACGACACCCGAACACAAATGGGGACTTGTGTCGCGTTTAGTCAATATTCACGACAACATAGCCATAAGCATAACATGTAAGGATCACATAACCATGTAGAATAACATTGTTTAGTTTCCCACAACCTGGAAACAAGTGTTCAAAAGAATGTTAATTGTTTAGTGGACTGCAACAATGTACAAAAGAATTGTTCATCATGTAGGTTCAGTCTCAAAAATGCTTCCTAGGGTCTCCACTAAAAGGCAGCACTCCTAGAACTTCAATTACCTTGATCACCTGAAAAGAGACGCTCAAAATGGTCAATATAATTGTTGGTGAGCTTTGCAGATTTTAAGTAATAAATGATGTTAAGATGAAAACAACTTGTAAGTTTAATAAGAGTTACCGCGACTACACTTATGTGTAAGCGGTTTTACCAGTTATAAATAGCTACAGCCAAACCTATTCATAGGTTCCTCACGGGATTAAGGGTTGTATTGAAAGGTTTCCATAGCATAATAAGTTTAACATGACGTAGCTAGATCCACAAAGCGCATACGTAATAAGTTACAACCTAACCAGACCTTAGGTCCCATTACCGGAACTAATGGTTGTATTGAAAGACAAGTTTCACATGACGTAGCAAGATCCACGAAGCGCATACGTATAGATTACAACCAAACCAATCCATAGGTCCCATTCCCGGGATTAGTAGTTGTAATGGATGCTGGGCAAAGAAGAACCACAAAGAAGAACCACACCGCTGAGAGCATCCAAGGTCAATAGCATTCACAAGTAACATCATACAACACATAGCATCAAGGTAATAGCGCATAGTAATGTAAAGCCACTAGGTAACTTACAAGGTAGCAATATAGCATAAAGTCAAGTGTCGTATTAGCATCATTCAACAAGATAAGCAAGATAAGTTAACCATAAGAGTTGCAGCAGACTTCCACTAAGGAAGATGCTTCAAAATGTGTTAAGTAAGCGAGCATTCTTTTCCCCCAAGTTTGAAAATGTTTAAAAGTTATATAAGCGTAAAAAGGGGCCACGAAACTCACAAAATAGATGATAAGCACGAATGAATATTCCCAATAGTGGAATGCTATGAACAGTCAACACCTATTGACAGTTACTAACAAGCATTAATAATGAGCATAAAGCATAAGATGATGTTCAATAGGTTCGGGCAGTTTCGGTTCGGTCGTGGGTAACACTTGCACGCATACACACACGATAGATCTTATGTAGATCCGATTACTGGAAGCTTTGCCATTGTAAATGACATTGATAAGTAGAAGTGTTATTGTTTTCAAAGAAGTATTTGTTAAGTACTTGTGTTATAAATCGTTTATTACTAATTGCAAAATGTTAAGTTGATTGGATTTTGATACAACATTGATAAGTCCAATAGTGTTAATCTTAATAATCGTCATTAGCAATGGCAACCGTGTCGATGTCACCTTAACATCACATGACAACGCACACCACACACATGAAAACTTCACACACAATGGTTCCATTTGCACGACAAGACCAGACGCACGACTAGACACTTCATTCGCACGAATCAACTCTCAGTCGTGCGAATCAGCTTCATTCGCATGATTGAACCCTCATTCGTGCGACTAAGCACTCCATCGTACCACACAGCACCCAATCGCACGACTCAACCTTCCATTCGCGCGATACACACAGTCGCACACATTCTCAATCGCATGCATCCATTCGTACGATACACACATACGCATGGACTCAGTCGCACGACTCGCCCCAGTCGTACCACTCAATCGAATGATAGACTTAGACGCATGGACTCAGTCGTACGACTCATTCATTCGCACGGCTCAGTCGCCTGAAAGGCCTAGTCGCCTGAAAGGCCTAGTCGCCCTATACAGCAGGTCGCGACTGCTGAAGCTCCGAGCAACGTCCAGCTGCTCTGGGAACTCGTTTTACACATCAAGAACCTCCAGAATTCACAATCTAACATGTCTAAACATGAAGCACACACAAAAACGCAAAACAAAAGCCCACACGACCTCATGTGCTCGGATGAACCCGAGCACCCGAAACCCTAGAAAACACAGAAGTGAAATCGAGCAAGAAACGAGTCAAGCAAGGTTATCTACCTACTAGAAGTAAGTATTCATGATGATAACCAAGATTTGACGGTGAAAACGCAACAAACGTGACAGATTTTGGTGCTAGATTGAGAGAAAAATGGAGAAGAAGGTGAAGAAGAAGAAGAAGAAGCAGAATGTGAAGGCTAGGGCTGGTGTGGGGTATTTATACCCAGCCCTAGTTTGGCAATTTGTCAAGTTTAATCCCTGCACTTAGCCCCCGAGTCCCCAAACTTGTTTTGGTTGAAAACGACGTAGATACGCGCGTTATGCTAATTATGAGGATGTGTTTAATGTTGTTTATATCTTGAATATGTTGTTGTTTATGATGTTTATATTATATAACATAATATAATTAGTGATGTCGGTTGTGATATTCGTGAGTGTTTTGGATGATATGATTGCAAATATTGATAACACCACTAAAACGGAAAACAAATCAAACATAATGTCCTCACGAATAATCCATGAAGATGAAAATGAACGCTCTAAGGATAATTAACGTAATTTCACGTTAAATGACGGACCTTGAGGTGACGGATGTCACACATCAAGAGAACTAAAGATCTGTTTACCTTGTCTCTCACTGATCTTATCTCAACCATCAAATCCTATGGTATGGATGACAAGCAAAAGGCTAGTAATTATATAAATGCAATGGGAGCTGAGGCATTGACATTGTATACCAAAATGGTTAGTAATCCAAACTATTATTTTAGCTACTCTCGATTATATAAACAACAACAGTCAGCAACTTCTACTCATCCAACGGTCAAAGATCAATCCATACCCCAATCCTTGCCTCATTAACAAACCTCTTATCAAAATCCTTATGTCCAAGCTTAAATCCAATCACAACCTCAAATTCAAGCTTCTCAGCCGACACAACAAACCTTTTTTATAAACTCTCAACCCAACAAACAAACCATTAGGATAGCTGAAAAGTACCTAGCTCTATTCACCACCTTCATGAATAACTATGAAGCATTTTCTACTGGAAGACTTAGTGCACCCAACGTCTTGGTTGATGACTTGCAACAAGTTAATCCTAATGATGTAGAAGAGAATGATATTAAGTATCATATGGCTATGGTGGTGTACAGAGCAAAGAACTTTGCTAGGAGAACTAGAAGGTAGGTGTTTGCTCTGAACAACTCCAGCAAGATAGGGTTTGATAAATCCAGTTTATGATGCTACAACTATGACAAACATGGTCACTTTGTCGGAGAATACATTGAACCCAGATCAAACCAGAATGATCATGGAAAGAAAATGGTGATTGTGGAGGTAGAAACAAAGAATGATCAAGCAAGTTTATCCAAAAACAAAGCCCTGGTGTCTTAAACTAATAAAGAATATGTTTGGTCAGATCAGATGAAAATTCTTGATATCAAGTTGTCTACTTCTACGTTAGTTAAGATCCAAACAGTTAATGAGCATGTTAAAGACAATTTATTTGCTGAGTTTGTGTTTGATGATCTATTGAATGGTGTGTTTGCTAAAGAGGAGAAGTTTGAAGTTAAGAAATTTAAGGGAAAACAAGTGGAAAAGTTGAAAACTAAAGAAGTGTAGAACAGTGATGAAATAGCTGTTGAGATTACTCCAGTTCAATTTCAAAAGAATAAAGGGAAAGAAGCAAAGACTGTTGAGTTCAATATAGTCAAGTTCGCAGAAACTAAAGGAAAAGCTGTTGAGTTAACTCCAGCTGAAGCAAAGAAGAAAGATAATGCTATTGAGAAAACTACAGTTGCTGAGTATTCAAATCAAGACAATGCTATTGAGATCACTTTGGCATCTGTTGCATAAAATTCTATGGAGAAAGCCTTCATGGTGAATGTTGTCTATGAAGAAACAAAGAAGGAAGCTAAAACTGATAAGATATAGACTAATCTTTGTTCAAGTGATTGTATTTAAAAGATACAAAGATACAGATTTCACAACAAACTCTTGATCTTAGAAGTTAAAAAACTTTAATATCAAGCTCGTAAATATAAAACTGATGACAAAATTTTTAAAGAAAAAATAGATTATTTAAACAAATCGATTTATCAATTAAAATTGGATCTTTATGATAAAGATTGTAACATAAATGATTTGACTTCTCGTAACTGTGAACTATCTTTAGAGATTAGTAAACTAAACAGTGAACTCTTGTCTACAAAATTGATTGTTGAGAAATTTGAATTATCTTCAAATATGATTGAGGGTATAATCAATTCTCTGATGACACAGAAAATTAATGGTGGTAAACGTGGAGTTGGTTATTCTAACATTGCACCATCGATTAACCATCATTAGACTTATTTTCCTTCATCAATTAACATCTTCGATGAAGAGACCTATAGATTAGGTTTTCAACCAATGTCTGACTTAACACCTTAGGTCAATGTTTCACTGACTATTGACCCTATTATAAATACTGAAATAAAAATTCATCATGATAATTTATTTGAAGAAAGTGTGAAGATGGAGGGGTTGGCTGAAGAATGGGAAAGTGATAATGAATTAGTTTTTCAAGAAAATAAAACTTGTAATAAAAAATCATCTTGTAATTCATCATCAATAATTAATGAAAGTTTAGAAGTTTCTATTACTACAAATGCTCGTTCAAAACTGTCTAACAAAGAAAAGAAACTAAATTCCAAAATAGTTTTTAAGAACCATGAAAGAAAACGAGTAACAACATCTGTATCTGACTTGAAAACTGATTTCAAGAACAGACTTGTTTCAAAAGACAACATTGATAAAGAAGATTATATTTTTAAGAAAATAAATGCACGTTTCTTTAAAAATAAATCTCCTATTATTGTTATTTCTGTGAAACAAGATGTGTGTTGATCAGGTACATAAAAAATTGATCCTACTCCAGTACCTTCCAGTCACGAGTATAGAGCTAAACTGAAAGCTTCGTTAGCCTCAAAAGAGAGCCATTCTGATAGAACAATTCAAAATAAAAAAGGAAAACGAGAGACTATTAAAAATCTATAGGCAAAGACATACTAAAGCCATATTCTGTGATAACTGTGGAAGTTATCATCAACAGTTTGAGAAAACTCGAGAGCAATATGTGTATCATAATTAATGTTGTCATGTGTGTGCAAAGCCAAATCACATGGTTAGAAATTGTCATTATCAGCAATTGACAAGTAAACAAATATTTCATATTTCTATTATAAATAATAGAAAATAATTCTTTCTTAAAGCCAAAATTAAAACAAATTTGAATCATTTAAACACTTTTACTAATACAAGAATTGTCCAAACAAACACTGATTTGCAAAAAGAAATTACAAACAAAAAATCGTTACATTTCAATGCGGATAATTCTTCTTCCACACAAATCATTTTCAAGAAATTGATTACAAATCTAATCAAACTAATTCAAAAATGGAAAATTAAAACAACTTAACCAGAACATGATATTGTTGAACGTTATATCTTCAATGATAAAAGAGATATGATATTGAAGTCTGTATCATATTTGGATAAAAATGATGTACTCAAGTCAACCATGGCCTGGGTTTTTAGAATTGAATAAATGATTCATTTATGCAGGAACATCCAAGACCCATATTAATAGTGTTTGGCACGTTGACAATGGATGTTCTAGGCACATGACTGGTAATATATCTCTGTTAAATAACATAAAACCTTACAACAGATGATATGTTATATTTACTGGAGACAAAGGTGGTAAGATTACAAAGAAATATACAGTGTCAAATGGTGTGTTAAGCTTTGAAGATGTCAATTTTGTAGAGGAACTTCACTGATAAAGAATGTCATATTCTAAAACCTGGATTTATAATTCCTGATGAATGGATCTTATTGAGAACTCCTACAGGCAAAGACACGTACTTACATGATATGAATAGATCTTATTCATTTGTAACTGCATCTTGTTTATTGTCTAAAGCCTTGGAAAGTGATTCATCGATATGGCATCATCGTCTTGGTCATGTAAATGTTAAAAAAAATGAACAAGTTGGTTAGAGGAAACCATGTCTTAGGCCTACCTTTGAAAGAATTTCAACTAATTGAACATTATCTTGTTGGATCTTATATGCCCAAGACACATATAATATTGATGTGGTTATTACGTTATGATCCAAGTCCGGTCATACCCAATAACAAGCTATACAAACACCAACAAATATTTATTCATTGATAAGATCGTACAATAAATATTGACACCTATTTAGAAAATTGGTTTTCTAAATATTACTTTTATGATAGAACAACATTATATGGATAGTTTGTTCATGAGATATTTATTTGATTCATTATTTAAGTTGGTTAAATAATGACAAATAAAAGTGTGTTATGTTATAAAATTAAACTAGGTGTTAATTTTATAAACTAAAAAGGGTTGTAAGATTGCATTTTATAAAATGAAACAAAAAATTGGGTGGGAAACCCATTTTGAAGAGGGGTTCGGCCGCCCCCTTTGGGCATGGGAACTCCCCCTTTTTGTCTTGGAAACTCACCCTCTTTGAACACACTTGCACTCTTCCTCTTTGAACTCACTTTCTCTCTCAAAAAAGGCTCTCTTCTCCCTCTCATTCTTGGCTGAATTTTCGGATTCAAAGCAGCATTTTGAAGGCTTTCTTGGCTGAAAATTCGAGTTCTTGCAAGAAGGGACTTGAGTCTTGGTGTTCCTCTTCCTAACAAGATTAGGTGTTTTGTTTAGGCTTGTGGGTATACAAGCTTGAGATTTTCAATTTTGGAGACTACACATTCAAGAACATCATCATATTCATCTTTTATCTACAACATTCTTGTTCAAGAAAGGTTGATTTCTAGAACTCCCTATGGTTGTATTTTCGTCTTGATAGCATGTTATTTCATATATATAAAAGATCCTCTTCTTGGGTTTTGTCTTGGATGAATATGGTTCATAATTTTCAGATTCCAAACCACATGTTTAACTTTTATATCCGCTGCGTTTTCTAAGTTTAAATGGTTAAACATACTTGTTTTTACATGTGACAAATCCCAACAATGGCATCTAGAGCCGGATATATGGAATGCATGCTTCAAAGGGTCTTGAAAAATTGGTTTTCATGGACTTTTTCAACCCATTAGGGGCTGTTTTGTTCTTGGATGTATGAATCACTTATGTTTCAAAGTTTATTCTTACATGCTTATAGTATAAACCTTGAAAGATAATAGTCAAATGGTTGATTGTATTGTTTGGACAAAACCCCAAAGTTTTGGTTCATGTTGGCCAAAAATTTAGGGCTGAAATGAGGGATTCATTTTAGTTCTTGGATGTTGAATATGTTTCAGAATATTAGTGCATAACATAGCCTTGACCTCTTGTGTTTTGGTTTTGGTTGATTGAGATTTGTCATGTTGGTTTTGATTTATAAAAGGGTTGTAATATTTATGTTTGTTATTTGAGTTGTAATTATTTATTCATTTGGTTATGTAATAAATAGATTAGTTGCATTTCTTTTATTAGAAAATTATATTAGGATATAATTTTGTAAAAGGAAGATGCACAAGATGAAGACCCTATGGATTCAAGTGGGAGTCCATGGATACATATGATGTGTCATTATTTACCCTTAAGAAAGACCTTATGACAACACTTGTGATGGCAAACAAGTGTAGTCAACATAGTGGCTATGGTTATGCACTCATGTTTGTAATTTTATACTTGTTTGGATGATTGTTGTTTGATTGTTTGGTTGATATTTGGATATGCATTACAAACTCATTAACAACTTAACAAGCTGAAAATTAGATGGTTCTTTATCATTAAATGATTAATAAAAGGTTGTTAAAAGGATTAATGGTTTTAATAAAAGAGGTTTTATTAAATGTGAACCATAGGGTACCTTGTATTTGAAAGCATACAAATATAAGCTACATAGAGGTTTCTAAACTAAGATTATAAAAACTTTTAATTCTTTACAAACAAGTTTAACATTGTCCTTTTGCGCAACACTTGAGTCATTTGGAAACTCTTAATGGGATAAAGGTCACCTAACCATTTTGAGGGAACTTGTGACTTAAGGTGGGGATACCATATTTGTGGGATAAAGATCATCTAACCACTTATGTTGGAAAACTCACATGTGTGTGCAAGTAGGGTAACTTGATTTGCAAACCATGTTAAATGGATCACCTACAATATGGTTTACAAAGGTGTTGATGGGATAAACGTGCCGACCACACATATGATGTGTAAGTCGATCCCATACCCTAGAAATTGCAAAGGGTTGCAATTGTCAAAACATTGACTACCTTGTTAATTTAAATAATGGGATAAAGGTCACCTAACCACTATTTAAATGTAACGTTGGATTCTAGAATTTTAAAATTGTGTAAGACACATAAAAGGGCTTTAATTACTAAAATATGGACAATATCATAAATACTAAATTGAACTTTGTTAAAATTTTATAGATGGCCACCAACAACAATGAAAATGAAATCCCGTTCGCTCACTCACTATCACTAAAGGAACGTCTAAACCATAATACTTTATTGATTGGTTTCGAAACTTGAGAATTGTTCTCAAGTAAGAGAAACGATCTTATGTTTTAGATGATCCAATTCCCGATCAACCTAATGAGGAAGATGAGGAGGCCTTTATGAATTGGATGAAATACACTGAGGACTCGATCCAAGTGTCTTGCCTCATGTTGGCAAGTATGACTCCGGATCTCCAAAAGGAGTATGAACATCATAGAGCGTACGACATGATTACCCAGTTGAAGGAAACGTTCCAACAAAAAGCAAGGATAGAGCGCTTCGAAACGGTTCGAGCAATCCATGCATGTAGTATAGATGACACCTAATCCGTTTCATCTTATATACTTAAGATGAAAAGCCACATCGTCTCGAAAGGCTAAATTGTCCCGTCTCGAAAGAGTTGGCTACGGATTTGATCCTCAACTCTTTGTCAAAAAGGTTTGACAATTTTGTCATGAATTACAATATGAACGGATGGGACAAGAACATAAGTGAGCTTCACTCTATGCTCAAAACTGCCGAGGCTGCCATGGGTAAAAAGGTTTTACCCGTTCTCACCATCAAAGAAGGTGGGAACAAGAAGAGGCCTTACCCCGCACCCAAGGAAAATGTTGCCAAAGGGAAAGGGTACGTTAGGGGAAAGGGGAGGGGAGTGGTTAGAGCACCACCACCAAAACCAGCGGAGAAGAAGCAAAAGGTTGCTTCGAATGACCCATGTTTTAAATGTGGGTAGATTGGACATTGGGCATGGAATTGTCCAGTCCATCTCAAAGAGTTGCAAGCCAAGAGGGATGCTAGGCAAACCTCAGGTACAATTTACATGATTCATATTGATCTAAATTTAATATCCTCTAACACATGGGTATTGGATACCGGATGTGGAACTCACATTTGCAATCTATTGTAGGGGTTTAAAAGAAATAAGGACTTCAAGAAAGGGGATGTTAGCCTCTATATGGGAAATGGGGAAAAAGTCCAAGTTGAAGGCCGAGGAGACTACATCTTGAAGCTTCCAAATGGTTTGGAAGCAATTTTGAACAACATTTTGTATGCTCCTAGTTTGACTAGGAACATTATTTCTGTTTCCCAATTAAGACAATATGGTTATGTTTTAACATTTATTGAAGATGAAATTCATGTTTCTTTAAGTGGAATATTTTATTTTAAAGTTATTCCTATTAATGGTATTTATGAATTGGTTCGTGAAAACACATTATATGATAGCTCATTGTACCAAACCACCACCAACAAACTCAAATTGGATTTGAGTGATACCTATCTTTGACATTGCCGTCTTGGTCATATAAACAAGAAACACATACAAACACTTCAAAAGAACGGTCTTTTAAAAGCAAATGAATATGATTCATTTGATGTATGTGAATCTTGTTTACAAGGTAAAATGACTAAGGCACCTTTTAAAAGCAAATCCGAAAGGGCAAAAGATTTATTAGGCATCATACATTCGGATATATGTGGTCCTTTTAAGCCAATGACAAGGTACCATGAAAGATGCTTCATTACCTTTACCGACGACCATAGTCGATATGGTTATGTGTACTTACTAAGACATAAAGATGAAGCTTTTGAAATGTTTAAAATCTTCAAAAATGAAGTAGAAAATCAACTCAACAAGAAAATAAAAATTCTCCGCACCGATAGTGTCACACCCTCAAATTCCGGGTCTGGAATTTATCACAGAGGGGTGTAAGGCCCCGTTCCCGGGCTCCTCACAGTTGGTCATTCACAGCATAAAACATACATGTTATTAAATTAAGCAGCAGAATTAAGTTGGCAAAAACCCTTCATTCATTTAAAACACTGTTGTTAAGCAATACATTCTAGTTCATAAGTCACAAAATATTTAGTCGAATGAATTACAAAACAACAGTTTCGTCAAAACATAATTTGGATGTCAATCTTGTCTTGCCGAGTAGCCATCCCCGTGTGCCATCCTCAGCAACCTGTTACCTGCCAACTGGAAAATACATAAAAGTCAGCGTTGCTGAGTGAGTTCTAGTTTTGTAATTAAAATACTTTACTTCTCATTCCAAAACGTTCGTTATGCATATGTGATCACACATCGTACGTACACGTAGGTAATTTCATTATTATCTTCATCATTCGTTCTTTAACTTTCATTCATCAAGCATGCAAATCTCTAAGGGTCACCTCTCTTCTCTGCCCTCATGGTTCCAACCCATGAGCCGACAAAGCATATCGTATCCGTCTGGTGCCCCTATGGCTCTCAGTCCATAGACCGACACCTGGTGCCCCTATGGCTCTCAGTCCATAGACCGACACCTGGTTGCCCCTATGGCTCTCTGTCCATAGACCGACAACCTCGTTGCCCCTATGGCTCTCTGTCCATAGACCGACAACGTCTCATCCGGGGTCACGTTAACCCCGGGAGTGATCGTCACCACTCCTGCTGTAACAACTATCCCGAGACAGGTCACAAAGACACTGCCCCGTTGTTCTTAAGGCAACTATGGCTCACTGTCCATAATCTACCATAAGGCTCGTAATAGGCCTAGTTACAAGAACCAAGCACCATTTCCAAGACTTCTTAACCGTCAATTCCATCTCGTGCCCCTTAGACCATGCAAGACTTTCGTTCATTCATTTACGTTCCACTTCTCTTTATCATTAACCTTTCACTTTATTAATGATAATACTTCTTCGTAAGGTTCTAAACATTCTTCATCATGTCATTCCATACATAACAATATTTAAATAATAATGTTGTTAACAATAATAAAATACTGATAATAGTATCAGTAATAATAAGGGTTAATCATTTATCATCATTATATGCATAAAACATCATTATTAAATAACCCTAGTCATTAATCATGCGAAACCCTACTGCACAAACTCCAAGAAAATTCTGTTAAAAATTCTAAGTGTTTGGGCGTATGAGCCCTGTTCAGTCATATGAGCCCTGCTCAGTCGTATGAGCCCTGCTCAGTCGTATGAGCCCTGCTCAGTCGTTTCATTCCCCAGACTTAGGAAATTTTTCCTGGTCATACGACCACTGTTCAGTCGTTTAACCCTCCATACTTAGAAAATTCCTACTGGTCATACGACCACTGTTCAGTCACATAACCCCACACTTAGACAATCTCTAATGGTCATACGACCACTGTTCAGTCATACAACCCCATACTTAGAAAATTTCTAATGGTCATACGACCACTGTTCAGACACATAACCCCATACTTAGACAATTTTTAATGGTCATACGACCACTGTTCAGTCATATAACCCCACACTTAGATAATTTTTAATGGTCATACGACCACTGTTCAGTCATATAACCCCACACTTAGACAATTTTTAATGGTCATACGACCACTGTTCAGACATATAACTCTTAAAATATTTCTAAGGCAAATCTCATGGGTCGTATGAGCACTATTTAGACATGTCACCTTGTACTTGGTTTTCTAAGTCAAGGTTTCAGACATATGACCACTATTTGGTCATATTAGTCGTATTAGCAGCCTAATCATGTATCTAATTCATATCCCAGTCCCCCAAACATCATAATACTTAGTTCTAAACATGTACATACAATACTAAGCACGAATCATAACATAAATCACTAACATACATACACATGCACATACGGGCAACATTCATAATAAGTGTAAAACATTTTTACATGTATTTCCAGCCCCAAAAGTTTGTAAAACATGTGAAATACGGGGTCTAGAACTCACCTTTGCTGCTTCCAATCTTAACACTCTTCACCCAAGCTTCTTCAAACGATTCCAACACTTAGAAACCTTCTTGAATTCGAATTTTGCTTGAATTTCCTTCTCAAACCCGAAGCTTCTGTCTTCTTTCTCTCTCTAAAAAAAATCGAGCAAAGATATTGTGCAGTGAGTATGGGCGACCATACTGCCCTTTTACACCAACTTTTTTACCAACTTTTTAAGATTTTTATCATTTTACACTTTTGGTCCCTCAACTTTGGGGTTGACTTCCTTTTCCTCCTTTTTCTTTCTCTTTATTCTTTTATTTCTTTTAATAAGAATTACGGGTGTTACAAGGGGTGAGCAAACAGGATCGAACACAGTAGTCACACATGAGATGCAGTTATCTATATGATAAGTTTTAGATAACCATTTCATTAATAATCAGAGTATTAATTATTTTGCATAGCGGAAATAAAACATATATTGTTTCTTAACAACACGTTTAATCATTTCTCAAATATTAAGCAATATGTATTTTGAGCTCTTATATGGTCCTACGTGCATGTCCATAAGCTCCTAGTATATACCTGGGAATACATGTAAATCAAGTGTCAACACAGGGTTGGTGAGTTCATAGGTAAGCAAAACATAATGATAAATCATCAATTATCATCAATTAGGATTTACTGTAAAAGTGTGAGTTTAATTTACTCACCGGTATATGAATAGCCTGTCGGAACCCTTGTTAATAAGGTGAACCCGCTATCCCACATACCCACTATGTACAAGCCCAACAAATCCTTCACATAGGATTTGCCCATGTATCATAGTTTAATATCCTTTTCATATGTATATTATGTTATTTATAATAATTCCAAATCAGAGGGAGCAAATCCTCCTTTATATTTATCCTCATATGGATTGTAAGTGGAACTATAATGGCAAACTTTATATAGTGCACATCTGCCTTCTCACACCAGAACAGTCATCCCGAATGACAATAAGATCTTTGTGCATCTTGGTAAGGACCACATGTCCAAACCTTTGTGGGGGTAAGTCACTCCCCGATAGTACTATCCAAAATATCCCTGCTTATTTATATTCCAGTATACAGAGAAGGATTTTCATAGTAACCATATTTAATCATAAATGTGATTCACTTATTATTTAACATAATACACAAAAATAATTTGGAAACATGTATTCCTCCCCAAAATATTTAAATGATTAAAAAGGGGAATAGTTAAGTATGAACTCACCTTAGTTCTTGTGTGGTGTTGACAAGGTAGTAAATTCCTGCTAAGGAATTATAATTCACATAAGTAAATAGATATAAATCCATAACCTAAATAAGTTAGATCTTGAACCTGGCGTTCGATTGATCTAAGGTTTGGTTTTCTGGGATTTGTTATAACGTATAATTAAATGATTTTATTATCTTTGTTTATTCTTTAATAACTAAAGATTTATATTTTATAAAATTTAATTAATTTAATAATAATTTTAACATAAATTGTAGATATTATTTAAACATGTAAGTTTATATATAATTTTGTAAGATTTTATAATTTAATTTATAAAATCTAATTTGTGTTTATCATGTTTAAAACACAAATAGGATACTTTAATATTTCATAATTTAATTTATAAAATCTAGTAGTAAGATTTATAGACACAAATTATCTAGACATTATATTTATATGATAATATTATTATAATTGAACATAGATTATGTATAAACAATAAATAATAACATATTATTAGATTATAACATATTTACGTGATAAAACATAATATAAATTATCTAATTATTAATTATGTTATCCATAATTACAGATAATATAATGTTTAATAATAAATTAATAATTTTAAATTATTATTTAGAATCTATTTGTATAAAAATAATTATTCATAACCTTTGTATATAATATTTTATAAAAATTATTAAGGAGTTTTTAAATAAATAAATTTATAGAAAATTAATTAGACACTTTTAAAATAAAGGAAGTTTTTAAAACTTATTTTTATAATTTTTGGAAATTTTTGTATATTTTTAAAAGGTCAATAAGGGCATTAAAAAATAATGGGAGGTGCACGGGTTCGAACCCGTGACCTCCTTCCCACAATCCCACGCCCAAACCAGTGAACCAAAGGCATCAGCCGCACTTGGAATCGGTTTTATTTTTTTAAACACAAACTCCAAAAACCCCCAATTCCATCAAGAACCCTAATTCGTATCCGATCAAATTGAAGCCCAATTCGATGTTATTAACGATGGAAACCATAGGGATTTTCTTCCTTAAGATCAAACGAGTATGTGGGTATGTTTAATTACCTATTTCGAGTTCGAATCGATGAGAAACAGTGAGTTGTAGGTTCGCGACAGAGAGTGAATTGAATGTGATGTTTTGTTGTGTTTCAAACGAATTTGATCTGGATGGACGATCTTAAATGGTTAAAAGTTCGTTGGTGCGCCACTAATTTCGATTATTATTATTGTTCAGTGCATGATTATGGTGGGTGTCAGCCGAAAGTGAATTGTTGACCATAAATCACGAATCTCGATTGCTTTTTCCTTAAATTAAGCTCGCGTGGTTGTTGTATTTTGTCCCACGTTTGATTTGGTGCGTTGTGGGGTCAAAATCGTGGCCTAAAACCGGGCTTTTGATCTCGCCGGAGGGCCGCCGGCGGTCGGCCGGTGTGGTGCCGGAAAAACGCGAGAGAGGAGAGAGAAGCAGTTGGAATTTTAAATATTTACACAATGGCCCCTGCAGTTTCCATTGTTATTATTTTATGGCCAATGTATTTATTTCAAGTTTCAAAAATTAGAAATTCACCCCTGGACTTTATTAAATCCTAATTTAATTTTTTTTATAAACTTTTATTATTTTTATTATTATTAATAAAAAAATTATTGTTATTGTATTATTATTGTTTTTATTATTTTTATTATTATTATTATTATTATTATTAAATAATAATAGAAATATAAAAAAAACTAATTTGTATAATCACATAAATACTATATTAAATCATGAATTTTTTTTTCCGGGTTGTCACATCATCCCCCTGTTACAGGAATTTTTGTCCCGAAAATTAAGATGTACTGGCTACATTCTTGAACAGGTTAGGATACTTACGCATCATTTCATCCTCTCGTTCCCAAGTGAAGTCAGGACCACACCGGGAGTTCCACCGAACTCTGACAATCGGAATCTTGCTATGCTTTAGTTGTTTAACTTCTCTATCCATGATTTCAACTGGTTCCTCGATGAACCTGAGTTTCTTATCTACTTGCAGTTCCTCTAAAGGCACAACAAGTGATTCATCGGATAAACACTTCCTTGGATTAGATACATGAAAAACATTATGCACACCACCAAGTTCAGCAGGTAGATTTAATTCATAGGCTACTGGGCCGATCCTTCTGACAATTTCAAAAGGCCCCACGTAGCGAGGGTTCAATTTCCCTCGTTTCCCAAAGCGTATAACTCCCTTCCAGGGAGATACCTTTAGCAAAACTTTATCTCCTTCCTGAAATTCCAGTGGCTTGCCTGTGAATCTAAGGATCTCAATTCAGGAATTATCAGTATTAAAATAAATCAATTTAATGATCGCGGAATTATCACTAATTGACATTTAATTGTTTTAATGATTAATGATGAACACAACCACAGAAACACAATAAATGCGAAATCAATAATTATTCAAACGTATTTCATTAGCTATAAAGTAATGATTACAAACGAATAATAACGAATGACTATGAACAATGAATTCAGTGAATCGAATAATGTTGATGTGACGGCGGTTAGGGTTGCACAATGATGTAACTCTTGACAGCTGTAATATTGATTGATTGTGTTCCTCGAAATGTGAAACCTAGGACTTATATTTATACACGGTTTGAGTTGGTTAAGGAAACACCGGATCTCTCGGGATTTGTTATTGATTGTGTTGACTTGTTTGACTTCTTGGTATTAGCAATTGCACAAGTATAATGTTCTTCCGCAGGAGTCTTGTCGTCCGCAGAACTTTTGTTCTTCCGTAGATGAATTGGTCTTCCGTAGAAGAGTTGTTCTTCCGTAGGAAATCCTTCTTCCGTAGGAGTCTTCATTTCTCGGTACTTGATCATCCGCAGGAACATTCATGGTCATTTGGTCTTGTAAGAAACATATCTACGGATTAACAATAATGTTCATCCGTAGATGTTTCTTACAGTTGGTCAATTTCAGGAATCCGTCCAAGTATATTGTTTTTCCATGTCAAGTCACAAATCAACACACATATATATGGGGTTAACCTATAGATTCAATGCACATATATATATATATTGACTGTTACAAATATAAATTACAAGATTTGATTCAAGTACTAAGCCTATACAAAGCTGATCTAGCCCTATACAATCTAGATCTAACAATACTCCCCCTTAGGCTTAGCTCCTTGTAATCAGTCCTTCAAGACAGCACGCTCCTTGACTCTTGATATGATTTTGTTGTAGAAGTAAGATACAGCTGCCTTTTGATCATCATACTTGTATTTGATCTCCATTTTGCTGATCTTCTTCAGAGTCTTGAAGCCAAGTCCCAGAACATCCTCCTCTGTAGTGAGAGTCTCCAAGACTCTGTCATTCTTCACTACTTCAAGTTCATCTTGTTCGGAGAGGCGAAGTTCTGTGACTTCATCATACTCTGTTCCCTTCAGCAAGCCTCCATTGTGTCTGCGTCATTTGTAGGCCTTTGCATGAAGTTTGTCAATCACTTGTATCATGTGAACATGCAAGAACAGATCATTTTGAGCTGCTTCATCACTCAGCTTTGGAAAGAATTTGTCATGAAGGTAGGAAGTGTAGCTCGGATGAAGCAACTTGATTTCCGCAGGATCAAAGATCCTGATCTTTTCAGCTTGTTTGTTCTCTGCATTCCTCAGCAGCACCAGTTCTTTTGTCCTCTCCACATATCCACATTAAGTGATAGGGAGTGTGTATTGAGTCCCTTCAATGTGCTTGATGGCTGCTGAGGTTCTGTTGTTATAGCCAACCCTCTTTAGAAATTCATCATCTACTGATTCAGAGGCGTTGGACTTGTATCTTTTCAGCCCTTGAATTCTTCTTCTGTGCTCATCATCATCTCTCTTAGCTCCTATCATCACATTATCTTTGAACTTTGTTTTCAGTTGACCCACTCTGCTTGAGAAGTCCCTGCCCCTTGGATGTATTGGATAATTTGTCATGGTAAGGCTTTGCAGGTCCTTTAGATCATTCTTAGGAAGGCAGAGAACTGAAAACACATCATGGAAGTATTCAACTCTTTCTGATGTCCTTTTGATCACTGCACAATCCCACTCTTGATCATATTTCCATGCCATGATCTTGTTTTCTTCAGCTGAGTTGGGAGTTGTGAGATGATCAAACAACAGAATCAGAGTGGACTTCTGATCAGTGATTTCTCTAACAGTGGTACTAAGGGGCCATACTTTGCCTGGGATGACTTCCCTTGGTTCCCTGATGAGCTTATCCTTTGCTTTATGCTGATCCTTGGGTTCCACAGTTATTGGATAAGCTGATAGTTTGCTTTGTTTATCATCAGTTGGATGAGGAGCTGTGGTTCTGAATTTGACACCTGTTTCCAATTCCACCTTCATTACATGCTCCATCATCCTCCGCAATTCTCCAGTAGTTCTGCCTTTAAGCTTATGCGGTTTGTAGTTATGGCCCTGTAACCAGCAAGTCATGTTGTACTTGGTCAGTTTGTCTGTGTCACAGTGGCCCAGATCCTTTTTAATTTTCTCCAATGACTGAAAGATTGTAAAGGCTTCATAATCACAGTTTGGGATTATGAACCTTGCAAACTCAAACTCTTTCAGTGCATTCTTCATCTCAGATGTATTCATCCTCTCAACCATGTCATATGGAAAACCATGGTTGATGAGGGTCATGAACATGCTAGAATCAGGCCTCTCTTCCATGATGTCTGCTGTTGTTAGAAGATCATCGTCCTTTCCTCCCTTTTCATCAGTGGGGGACTCCATCCTTGTCAGCTCCTCCCATTCTTTCTCACTTTCATCATCATCCCCGTATGATACCTTCACAGTAGACACATCTACTGAAGGTGTAGGTGCAGGGGATGAAAGTTTTTGTCTTTTTATGGAGGTTTCATCTTCAGATTTCCTTTTGATCGCTCCCAAGTATTTTCTTTTCCGGGAGTACAAAATCAGTTGCTTAGAAGCTTCACCTGACTGTTTTGATTGATCAACACTTAGGGCCACTTTTGTTTTTAGAGCTGAGATTTTTCTTTTCAGCTTCTCTATCTCTTCATCTTTCTGTTTGATTTGCTCAGCTTTATCATTTTACTCAATTTTTAAAGATGCCTCCAACTCTTGTTCTCTTTGCAACAATGCATCAATAACTTCATTGTTGCTTAGTGCATCTTCTCTCATCCTTTTTAGTCTTGCATCTTTCTTCATTAGCTCTTCATCTTTTTCTTGAATTATACCGTTCAGCTCTTGAATTCTTTGTTTTTGCTTATTTGATTTGAGTACTAACTTGTTATACTCAGCAACCAAAAAGCTTTTGCTGATAGGAATGTCACTGTCACTCAAGTCATCTTCATGGTATGCAATGACATCCTGAGCAAATCCTTGTACTTCCCCGTGCTCATCAGCAGTTTGTTCATCTTTCAATGAAGATATGGGCTCAGTATGTGCTGATGACACTTGTTCTTCTGTGTGTGTGGGTGAGAAGGGAACAGTGCTAGCTTGAGATAATATCTTAGTGTCTCCTGAGTGTACAGAGTGTACAGACTCAGTTATCTCAAAAGGTTCAGTACCAGCACTTTCCGGTGATGGATGTTTTGGTGATTTTGGTGGTGGTTGTACAGGGGATTGAATTTGTAGTGTAGAGAAAGGTTGAGTGTGATGTGATGATGAATGAGAAGGTGATGGTGATTGTTGTTGGACTGGAGATATTGGCTGAGTGTTTTTGGTGGAAGATTAGGATATTAGCAGAGGTGATTGATGGTGATGAATTGGGGATATCGGTTGGGTGTTGATGCTTGCTGGTGATTGTGATTGATGTTGGAGTGGTGGAGTTTGGATTGGTGAGTGGTGTTGGTGTGGTGGTGTTTGAAGTGGTGAGTGAGATGCTTGTGCAGAATCAGCAGATGACTCTGCTTCATCTGTCCAAACCAACTCTTGTGCCAGGTCTGCTTGGGCATCCACTACATGGGCGAACATTGGCATGTCCTCACCCTGGTACTTCCCACTGAGTTTGTTCAGCACTGATTTCCCCAAGTGTGCTTGCACAAACACTTCGCCAACTCTATCCAACCTTGGAAGTTCTGAGTTGATCACAAGCTGTATAAATCTTGGGAACATGTACATCTTATCGTTCCTCTGAAGTTTTACTTGTTCACTTAAACAATTGAAGATATACTTGGAGTAGTTATAGATTCTACCCTCGAAGATCCCAATGATTCCAGATGATATGTGTCGTGAAAATCTATCGAGCCCCGACTTCCTGTTTGACATGCACTTTAGGTAGGTATGGCATAAGAATCCGTACGGTTTGCACAACCTACCCTTTTTGATCTCCCCTTTCTCGTAATCTCCATCGTACCCCATCAGGTTGAATACCTTCTCAATGTATTCATTCTCGAATACATCGGGGTGCCCTATCTCTCTATCACCCAGTTCCAGACATCTTCGTATGGTGCTTTCAGTGATTCGAAGACGCTCATTCAGAATCTCAGCAGCAATCACTTCCTCATCACCTTGTTGTTCAACTCGTACTGAGTTCCAGAAGTCGATTATGTGCGCCTGATGGATCACAGGCTCTGCCGTTAAGGCGTAGAAGAGCCTGGACCGCCGAAGATATCTTATGATATCTCGACATCCTTCAGCTGCAGGATCATCAGCATTTAAGAACGCGCACACGTTGTGTTCTTTTGCGAATCTGTTTGCCATCTGTAAAGAAAATCGAGTTAGCATACATGCAGTTGAATCGTTTTAATGGCAATAACCGATTAACCAGTTCCGTACTGATGTTTAGGACATGATTTACCTTCGCAGTAACAGTAATCGATTACTGGATAATGTTGATAAAGTTTTCTTGGAACGGATTTTTGAAAGTTTGAAAGAGAGGGAAAGTGGGCGATTTTCTAGGTTAAAACTGAAAAAGTGCTCTGTAAAAATGAATTCTAAGAGTCAGAAACCTTATTTATAGGCGAACACATTAATTTCTTTTATTGTTGGGCCCACTCCTATTTATTCCTTTCCGCATACCAAGTTTATTTAGAATGCATTACTTCTTCCGCAGAACATCTGCGGAACCTTAACATCTGCGGATGTAAAAGTTCAAACTGCATTTGTTTTTCTGCTGAATCAGAAATCACATAATACTTCTACGGATGAGGTATTACTGAGACTTCTGCGGATGCAGAAATTTCACTTTTACTTCTATGGATGAGAAGTATTACTGAAACTTCTGCGGAACTTAAAGTTTTAAAAACTTTAAATAAATGATATCTACTGAGTAGAACCAAATGTTGATGTTGGACATTGTTGACTTTATTTGCATGGCAATTAAGTACATGAAAGCAAGTGTCCCTGTATCCTGCATTCAAGTTAGTGCTCAAGTTCCAATTCCTTCAAAGTAAATTAAATCAATTAACAGCTTTTAATTGTTTTTCATGCATGAACTACTCCCCCTAAATTTATGATTAATCGTAAACTGTTGCATTCATCATAAATTTAAGTTGTAAACAGGCATGACTGGCATATGACAGTCTGAGTGAGAGAAAATCAGTTAAGAGGACAATTAAATATCTGGCTTAAACAATTACATGCATGCATATATATATATAGAGGGATCATACTATGACTTGGCGTATGCTGATGTAAGTATATAGATCCATTGAAATTCATACATGAGTAATTTATCAACTAGGCATGCTATTTATCATGTTTTGAAGTTTGTGAAGCAGTAACTATCATGAGTTCCTCATTCAAGTGTCATTAGAGTATGTCCTCCGTAGGTGAGGCAAATCACTACAATTCACACTTAATGACTATGTACATTAAGTTATAAGTTCTATCTTGAGACATATTACAGTCTCATGAATGCTTTGATGTTGAAGCTCTTTGAATTGATGTACAATTGATCACAAGTGATTCTTGTCAGAGCTGAGATATGATCTTCATAGTCACCAGGTCTTTACTTGCGTAAAACAGATGTGAACTTAACCCAGGTCTTTGTTGACACAAAACAGAGGGAGAATGAAGATCACACTCTTTTATCAAATTCCCAGGTCTTTGTTCACACAAAACAGAGGGAAAATGACTTTACAAAGATAGAAGATGATAAAGTATTTTACATAGTGTGCTTTTGTAGTTGAGTTGATCACATCAAGAGATAACTTATTCTTCTGACTCTCAAAATGGAGTTCCCACGGACAGATACCTGTTGCTCTTAGTTTTGCATGCTCTTAGCTTTGTTTCCACTCAAGATGAACCTACTCACATATCAGAATGATACAAGTCAGTTTGAGTGTTTGTTTAAATACCAAGCATAGTCTACTATCATTTCCCAAATATAATGCATGCGCAGATGTTATCAGACACTTAAATCATCCCTAACTATTACTGTTAGTCCAGGAGCTCTTGAATCAATCAAACAACAATGAAGATTTGGATCAAACACATAAAATATGATGAACAAAGATGAACACCAAGAACAACTCTTAAACCCCTTGTTTGATTCAAAATGTGATTACCAAATAATCTGAAAGTGGAAACCCTAATCACATAGCACATTCAAGCCTTCTCAACCCTAATTGCCATACTTTACTATTTATAGTAAATGACAATTTACTAATGACACTTAGGACCCTAAACTATGACAATTAGAAATTACAAATAAAACCCAAAATGACTAAAAACAAGATTAAATATATTTTGTCGACACAAAATATATTTATTAACAATAAACATCCTAGACGAATATATCTTCAATGTCTTGTCTCTAATCTTCGTCCCGAACGCGTCGTGTTGACTTTTCCGTTGACTTTGACCGTTGACTTTGACTTTGTTGACTTTAACTGTGTTGATAATATTAGACTATCTTTCAGACCCAACAATAATCCCCCTTAGTCTACTATTATCAACGCCTTTCATCGTGATCAGCACTGATAAATCAACTGAACTTGATCTTCAATTTGCTAAGCTTCAGTCTTAATGTTGAGGTCTAACAATATTCCCCCTAGACTGATGCTTCTCAAATTTTGTTGATGAAGATCTTTATCTCACAAGTTCCTCCTTTTTCTATGTTCCCCCTTGTCGTGTGCATCCTCTTAGTTATAACGAATACTGCTTTCTTAAATCTCTGAGTGCTTCAGAAGATGTAGGAGGAGGATTCCTAGCTCGGTATCTTTTGTAAATTTGAGGAACGGGTTCTCTGGTCTGGTACACTGCTCAACTAATGATCGGCCATCACTTGTAGCAAAAATCTGAAACACATTCTCAAACACAATCTCGACATCTCTAATTAGATCATTTCATTTTAACAAAATAAACCCGTGTTTATCTTTGTGAAAAGAAGCGAACCCGTGTTCGTTTGTGTGTGCAATTTCCCGTGAAATGCATGAAAATGATAAAATTGTAACAGCATAATATGGAAGACCTAAAAGAATTTTAAAATGAAAGTTTATTATATTTTATTATTATATATATATATATATATATAATTTTTTTTAATTATTTTTTTTAAATTTTATATATCTATTAATTTTTTTTATAACCGAGAACTGAATCGATCATGAGATCACATCCTCAAGATAAACTTTAGCACAAAGATGAATTTAATCATCGACCAGCAATGAGATCACACTGATAACTGAATCCAATTACAGTCTTTCAAAGATTTTGAAATTCTCAAACAGATCAATAACGATTACTGATATGTTTGTCCACTTAAACCCATGCCATATCTTTTTCAACAAGCATTAGATGATTTGTTAAGGTTCGATTAAGCACTTTAGAATGCTAGGACCCCACAATCATTTGGCAAAAACCCTCACCCAACCTCAGGATTTCTTGAATTTTGTTATGATCTTTATAGAACAAGGCTTGTGCATGAGTGTCTAAGTGATTATCAATAGAATATTATATTCTGTGATGAATTCATCGTTAGATGATTTGACACAACTTAGATCAAAATGGTGAGAGCTCCAGGTCTATACTCACATATAACAAAGGAGATGATCATTTAATCATGTGCCGATGAGAGCTCCAGGTCAGTACTATCGTACAGCAAAGGAGATCATCACTCCAGGTCAGTACTTCCGTACAGCAGAGGAGATTAGCACAAACACAAGACACATAAATACATCAAACATGGCAAAGAGATAGAGATATAGCTTATATGATTTGCATCATGGTGGGTGAAAGATCAATTCTCAATCCAATTTTTGTCGGGACTCAGTTTTCGTGCAGGCCAAAATGATTGCGTAAATCCAGACATCCTTAAGCATATATTTTAATTGAAATCATTATGTTGCTGTCTACTTTATTTTTCAGGCTGAGTCTACCAAGCATATCATTAAAGAATCTGTTTGTTTTTCTATCATTTGCAATTAAAGTTAAGATACGAATCAGATAACAACATCAGTTACTATCATTTCACATTTTAAAACGCAAGTCATGCAAAAACAAGCATTTCAAGAAGATATACCAATATTGTTGGGTCTGAAAGATAGTCTAATATTATCAACACAGTTAAAGTCAACAAAGTCAACGTCAACGGTCAAAGTCAACAGAAAAGTCAACACGACGCGTTCGGGACGAAGATTAGAGACAAGACGTTGAAGATATATTTGTCTAGGATGTTTATTGTTGATAATATATTTTGTGTCGACAAAATATATTTAATCTTGTTTTTAGACATTTTGGGTTTTAATTGTAATTTCTAATTGTCATAGTTTAAGGTCCTAAGTGTCATTAGTAAATTGTCATTTACTATAAATAGTAAAGTATGGCAATTAGGGTTTCAGGCTTGAATGAGCTATGTGATTAGGGTTTCTACTTTCAGATTATTTGGTAATCACATTTTGAATCAAACAAGGGGTTCAAGAGTTGTTCTTGGTGTTCATCTTTGTTCATCATATTTTATGTGTTTGATCCAAATCTTCATTGTTGTTTGATTGATTCAAGAGCTCCTGGACTAACAATTTGGTATCAGAGCCAACTTGAATCAATTTCTACTACTGATTTGAAGATTTTGTTACCGATTTATTGGAATTTCTTAGAGAGAGAAAATGGGGTTTTAGAGAGAGAAACTAGATCTGAGTTTTTGTGTTCTTCAATATCACTGATTTTGATCAGATCTACATCACTTCATAGCAGAAATACAACATTTGATATCATATTTTACATCTACAAATCGATTTCTACAAGAAATCAAAAAGAAATTTGAAGTTTGAAGGTGTTTCTCTCTCACACACACTGTGTGTGTTCTTGGTGTTCTTGGCAGCCTTGAAGAACCTTCAACATCTTCATCCAGCGAATTTAGCACTTTTCTGAACGAAAGTTCAAGGTTTTCCGGCGAAACTAATGTTTTCCGGCGAATCTGCCGGCGAACTTGTGTTTTCCGGCGAATCTGTATTTATACCCAGCGAAACTAATTGTTTCCATAAAAAAAAACAAAAAAAAAAAAAACAGAACCACAAACCACCACAAAACCCAATCACAACCACAACCAACACCATCGACAGAACCACAAACAGAAACCCCTGCAGCCATATTCAACACCACCACCATCTAAACCAACCAGAAGAAAAATCAACACAATCGACAACCAGCGGACAGAAGTTCCAAACCAACACCATCGACTCCCAAAATTAACCATTCAATCGACTGCAATCATACCTAGAACCATCTTCCATCTCCAACAAAATCAACAATTGACAACCGTTCAACCTTCCAACACCATCGCGAACCCACCATCATCGAAACCATCAACCAACAATCGACCATCATCACCGCAGAACCTCCTTCGACGCGCAACCATAACAATCGACAATCCCCTATCAACCAAGACCCCCCAATCAACTTCGATCGACCTTCATCGCTACCATCTCCGACTGAAATCACAACCACGACCTAACACCTCGCAGCCCCTCATCCGTCCACCCCCCCCCCCCCGTGAATACACCACCAGAACCATCGACCAACTGTGACCGCGACCACCTGAGCCAACTGTGACCGCGACCACGTGAACCAGCTGCGCCCACGACCATCGACCACCCGCACCCGAAGCCATCACTCGCAGCCTCCACCGCGAACCCAGCCGCCACCTGCGCACCTCACCACCCCTTTTCACCATCGCGACCTCCATCACCACCGGCGCACCTCACACCCTTTCCCCGTCGCCCTCCAACCTTACCCTCATCCCTTCGTGGCCACCGAACCACCACAAACCGCCACCACCACCTCCAGCCTCATCAACATCTTCACCCACCTCAGCTTTGGCAGCCACCGCAGAAACCAAAAAAAAGGAGAATTCTTGCAAGAACCAAAAGGGGCAAAACCGAACTTCAAAGTCGTGGGTCTGACGCATTCCGATTGCGATTGTGGATTGATGATAGAGTGAGGGTAGCTGAAGTGGAAACAGAGGATGAGGAGGCAATCTTCTGGTTTTCGTTGGGTAGCTGAAGTGGAAACAAGAGAGAGGTGAAACGAGAGAGAGTGAAAGGGTGTGGTGTTCAAAGTGTTAAAGTTAGGGTTAGGGTTGTGTTTGGGATGGTTTTGTTTTTTTTGAAAGATCAGATGTGCAAGTATTTTTTTTTTTTGTTTGATAAGTTTTAGGGTTTTCAAATAGTAATTTGGTTTGGGCTGGGTTTGACTTCAACAAATTGGGCTGATTTAAAAAAAATTGATTTATTGGCTCATTAAAATCAACCAAATTGGGATTAATTGATTTCATCCCTATAAAGAAATTTTTAACGTTTTTTTTTAAAGTTTTATAAAAAAAAAACAAGTTGACCTGGCAGCTTGACGCCAGTTGCTAAGATTTTCTATCGTAACATTTAAAAAATATATAAATATTTTTCCCGAGGGAGAATTGTTTTATAATTTTTGGGAAAAATATTTTTGGGGTGTTTAATTGTTCAAAATTATTAACAGATTAGAAAAATGGCTTTTGCAGAACTGTATAAATCCTTTGAATCTGATGATCTCACAATTGCACAATGTCGGTTTGATAATTTTACAGCTTTAAAGAATGAAAAGATGTCTGATTTTGTTGATCGTTTTCTGTTAGTGGCAAACAATCTGAAAAAGTTTGATGCTCAATTGGGAAATCATGAACATGTTCGGAGATTCCTTGATTCCCTCCCACCAGAATGGAGTTCACACGGCAAGTCGATTAAACGAGATAGAAATTTTCAGGATTACAAACTGATGGAGGTGATCAACAAATTAAAAGAAATGGAGTTGGATATCAAACGTCGTGAGTACAATGAAGCGACATATCCAACTCCAACGATCACTTCAAACTCCAAAGAGAAACCAGAAGAGAGATCAGATTCTGGTACCAATTCCGACGGTTTACCGAAACCTGGAACTGAAGAGGTACAAGAGGAGCTTAAGCAGACATCAATGGGTAAAGATGGAGCTGAGTTGAATGCTGAAGTTTGTGATACTGAGAAGGAAGAGGAATGGAAGCGAAATACCAGAGTTTGCAACTGTGAGAAGGCTCTTACTGCTGAAAGAGTCATCCTGGATCTTCCATACGAGACAGTTCAGGATATGTGTTCTTCTGCTTGTAAAATTCGTTTATTTGGTGTGTATAAAGCTAATAGGTTACTTTTAGATAACCAAAAGGAGTTAACCACCATAAACCCAGAACTTAAAAAGAATGAAGCCAAGTATTTCATAAAATTAAATGAAGCTTTAAAAGAAAATGATCATTTAAAACGAACTCTTCTTGAAAGAAATGTTGAAATTAATCTTTTAAACGAAAGAGTCACTTTGGCTGAATTTGAAACAAGCAAGCTTAAAACAAAGCTTGATAGATGGACCATATCTGGAATGAAACATGAAGAACTACTGTGTAAATAGAGGGGAGCTAGGATTAAAACGGGAGTGGGTTGTGGTGAAAACCTATACGTCTATCCCCTCCTAGCACCCATTGTTACTCTCCTATGCCTCAACCTCATCCATCTAATGATTTAATTGAAGCTGCAGAAACTAATAGTTTAAATGCAGGTTTGAGCAACGTTAATCTTAAAGAGGTTAGAGATATGCAAGATTCTCCTGTAGGTTTGGGATTTCTCAGGCATGGGTCTGATAAGAAGATTAATGATGATTCTACCTCTGATGCTCCAAAATCAATATCAGTTGCTTCTCCAACCTTCTTCAACAAATTCAAAACAGGTAACATTCCTTCGTTTGTTCCTGTCAGGTTTGTCAAAGAAGGAACAACTGTTGAATCATCAGGCAATCAAAATCCTATAACCAAAGCCGACAAAATAGGATGTGTCAATCAAGATCCTTTGGAAGCAAATTTGTGTATACGAGTCTGGATAAGCTCAGATGATGAATCAAACACAGAGGAGCGTGTTGGTTCATCACAGGTCAAGATATCTCCTGAAATTGTCAGGTCTCAAAAGCTTCCAAAAGCTGAATCAAGACCTATCCGGATCTCATCCCCAACTGCTAAACAAATCAGTAGTTCCTTCAAAACTCAGCAGAAGCACTCACCATCTTTATCTGCTATCCATCAAGCTTGTCACAAATCTACCTCAAAGTGTGCCAAGTCACCAGTCATGCAAAAGGGTTCTTGGGAGAATGCTCCGATTTCATCTCCTCAACATCACACTTCAAATCACAGACCAGTTTAAAATCCACGTCGACAAAGCCTCAAAAGGTTCACTCTCCTGATATCCAAAAGACAAAGATTCAAGGTTGTCAACAAGCTGCAACAACCTCAAAGGAGGATCCACCCTCTCCTGATGACCACGGGACTACAAAGAACCAAAAGCCTTTCAAGGCTTGTTTTAGATGTGGAAAAGAAGGTCACGTGCTAAAGAAGTGCCCTCAGGTTCAGAGGAAAGTTCCAGACGGTAAGGGCAACACGGGTTGCTTCTCTGGATCAAGAGGTAAAAAGCACACATCTTTGAATGGTTGGATGAAAAACCCACCATCCAAACCTTTTCATGTGAAGCCGGTTTCACATGATTCAAAGATGAAAATGACCAAAGGTTCAAAACCAAATTCTTTTCCTTCTAGTCTTAAATAGAAAATGATTTCCAAATTTAATTCATTAAAATCCAAGTTAATTGAACCGAAACAAATTTGGCAAATTAAAAAAAAGATACAGCAATCTCCGATTGTTTAAACGGTTGCGTGCAGAAGCTTGTTACTTATCTTGATGAAAAAGGAACTCCCAGGACTACGATGGCCTGGGTTCCCCTTTCTAACTAATCTGTTTATAAGTGCAGGAACAATTCAGGAGGACTGTTAGTAATCCAGTTTACTAACAGAGATTGTTCCTAATTCAAATTTGAGACGGAACAAACAGGTTAAGGTCATGGTATTTTATCCACAATCTGGATTTTTATCTGCACAATCACAGTTCTCACTTCACCATCTCTGCACATTTCTTGAGAATTCATTTCTTATCTTGATAACCGGTGTAGTTTGGAAGACCTTCTTTGATAAATTTTTATTTTTGCACAATTTTGTAAAAAAAAAAACCAAAAAAATAAATTAAGAAAAGGTTTAAAAAATTATAATATATATATATATATATATAAACTAAATAAAAAATAAGTTTGCAAAAATAAAACTTTAGGGGGAGAGTATAAAAAAATGAAAAGAGAACTGAGAACTTGATTCGAGATGATTGAGAAATGATTGTATATCTTCTTGAAATACTTGTTTTTGCATGACTTGCGTTTTAAAATGTGAAATGATAGTAACTGATGTTATTATCTGATTCACATCTTAACTTTAATTGCAAATAATAGAAAAACAAACAGATTCTTTAATGATATGCTTGGTAGACTCAGCCTGAAGAATAAAGTAGACAGCAACATAATGATTTCAATTAAAATATATGCTTAAGGATGTCTGGATTTACGCAATCATTTTGGCCTGCACGAAAACTGAGTCCCGACAAAAATTGGATTGAGAATTGATCTTTCACCCACCATGATGCAAATCATATAAGCTATATCTCTATCTCTTTGCCATGTTTGGTGTATTTATGTGTCTTGTGTTTGTGCTAATCTCCTCTGTTGTACGGAAGTACTGACCTGGAGTGATGATCTCCTTTGCTGTACGATAGCACTGACCTGGAGCTCTCATCGGCACATGATTAAATGGTCATCTCCTTTGTTATACGTGAGTATAGACCTGGAGCTCTCACCATTTTGATCTAAGTTGTGTCAAATCATCTAACGATGAATTCATCACAGAATATAATATTCTATTGATAATCACTTGCACACTCATGCACAAGCCTTGTTCTATAAAGATCATAACAAAATTCAAGAAATCCTGAGGTTGGTTGAGGGTTTTTGCCAAATGATTGTGGGGTCCTAGCATTCTAAAGTGCTTAATCGAACCTTAACAAATCATCTGATGCTTGTTGAAAAAGATAGGGCATGGGTTTAAGTGGACAAACATATCAGTAATCGTTATTGATCTGTTTGAGAATTTCAAAATCTTTGAAAGACTGTAATTGGATTCAGTTATCAGTGTGATCTCATTGCTGGTCGATGATTAAATTCATCTTTGTGCTAAAGTTTATCTTGAGGATGTGATCTCATGATCGATTCAGTTCTCGGTTATAAAAAAATTAATAGATATATAAAATTAAAAAAAAGAAAAATAATTAAAAAAAATTATATATATATATAATAATAATAAAATATAATAAATTTTCATTTTAAAATTCTTTTAGGTCTTCCATATTATGCTGTTACAATTTTATCATTTTCATGCATTTCACGGGAAATTGCACACACAAATGAACACGGGTTCGCTTCTTTTCACAAAGATAAACACAGGTTTATTTTGTTAAAATGAAATGATCTAATTAGAGATGTCGAGATTGTGTTTGAGAATGTGTTTCAGATTTTTGCTACAAGTGATGGCCGATCATTAGTTGAGCAGTGTACCAGACCAGAGAACCTGTTCCTCAAATTTACAAAAGATACCGAGCTAGGAATCCTCCTCCTACATCTTCTGAAGCACTCAGAGATTTAAGAAAGCAGTATTCGTTATAACTAAGAGGATGCACACGACAAGGGGGAACATAGAAAAAGGAGGAACTTGTGAGATAAAGATCTTCATCAACAAAATTTGAGAAGCATCAGTCTAGGGGGAATATTGTTGGACCTCAACATTGAGACTGAAGCTTACCAAATTGAAGATCAAGTTCAGTTGACTTATCGGTGCTGATCACGATGAAAGACGTTGATAATAGTAGACTAAGGGGGAATATTGTTGGGTCTGAAAGATAGTCTAATATTATCAACACAATTAAAGTCAACAAAGTCAACATCAATGGTCAAAGTCAACGGAAAAGTCAACACGACGCGTTCGGGACGAAGATTAGAGACAAGACGTTGAAGATATATTTGTCTAGGATGTTTATTGTTGATAAATATATTTTGTGTCAATAAAATATATTTAATTTTGTTTTTAGACATTTTGGGTTTTAATTGTAATTTCTAATTGTCATAGTTTAGGGTCCTAAGTGTCATTAGTAAATTGTCATTTACTATAAATAGTAAAGTATGGCAATTAGGGTTTCAGGCTTGAATGAGCTATGTGATTAGGGTTTCCACTTTCAGATTATTTGGTAATCATATTTTAAATCAAACAAGGGGTTCAAGAGTTGTTCTTGGTGTTCATCTTTGTTCATCGTATTTTATGTGTTTGATCCAAATCTTCATTGTTTTTTTATTGATTCAAGAGCTCCTGGACTAACAATTACTCTACACAAAGTCAGTCATATGCTTTTGTTGAGTTACTCTAAGTTAATCATCCCCAAAGATTCTATCAGAAAATTAAATCTAACAGAATCAAATGCTTTAGTGAACAAATCAGCAAGCTGATTGGTTGTGTCTACTTTGACTAACTTGATTAGACCCTTTCTGAGCAGTCTCTCAGAAAATGGTATCTGATTTCAATGTGTTTTGTTTTACTATGTTGAACAGGGTTAGCAGTTATAAACATAGCAGCTGAATTATCAATATGAATTGGTGTTTGAAGGAAATTGTAACCATAATCAAGTAATTGGTTCTGCAACCAAAGTACTTGAGAGCAACCAGCTGAAGCAGCTATGTACTCAGCTTCAGCTGTGGACACGGATACATTGGTTTGCTTCTTGCACTGCCAAGAAACAAGTCTTGGTCCTAGAAACTGACATCCACCAGTTGTGGATTTTCTGTTGTTGTTGCACCCTCCATAGTCACTATCTGAATAGGAGTAGAGGCTGAAATCTCCATCTTTGGGATACCACAGTCCTAATGCAGGTTTGCCTTTCAGATATCTGAAAATCCTCTTCACAGCATTCAGATGGGACTCCTTTGGGTCTGATTGATACCTAGCACAAACACAGACAGCAAACATTATGTCAGGTCTACTGGCAGTTAAGTACATTAAAGAACCGATCATTGATCAATACAATCGTTGATCTACGGATTTTTCAGCAGTGTCAGGCACAATCTTGTCTATTGTTGAGGCTGGTGTCTTGCATGAAGTTGAATCAGCAAGATTGTACTTCTTCAGTATTTGATGAATGTACTTTTCTTGATTGATGAAAATGCCATCTGTTTTCTGATGAACTTGTAAGCCAAGGAAGAAAGTCAATTCTCCCATGGAGCTCATCTGAAATTCAGATTTCATTAAGTCTTCAAAGCTTTGACACAGTTTCTTGTTAGTTGATCCAAATATTATGTCATCAACATATATTTGAACCACCAAAAGATCTTGATGTTCATGTTTGAGGAAGAGTGTCTGATCAATTGTTCCTCTCTTGTAGCCATTCTTCAGTAGGAAGGATGACAAAGTGTCATACCACTTTCTAGGTGCTTGATGAAGACCATACAAAGCTTTGTCAAGCTTGTATACTCTATGTGGATAATCAGGGTCTTCAAAGCCAAGGGGTTGAGCCACATAGACTTCTTCATCAATTTTCCCATAAAGGAAAGCACACTTCACATCCATTTGATAGACTGTGAACTTCTTGAAGGAGGCATAAGCTAGGAAGACCCTTATAGCTTCAATTCTTGCAACTGGTGCAAACACTTCATCATAGTCTATCCCTTCTTCTTGAGTATATCCTTGAGCAATAAGCCTAGCTTTGTTTCTCACGATTATACCCCTGTCATCCAGCTTGTTTTTGAATAGCCACCTTGTTCCAATTGGATGTTGACCTTGAGGCAGGTCTACAAGATTCCACACCTTCTGTTTTCTGAATTGTTGAAGTTCTTGTTGCATAGCCTCAACCTAACTGTTGTCCTTTAGAGCAGCTATAATGTTTGCAGGAACTGTTTGTGACAAAAAGCAGGTGAACAAACAAATGTTTGCCATGCCTCCTTTGCTCCTTGTAGTTCTTGCATTTAGGTCTCCAATGATATTGTCTGTTGGATGAGACTTGTGAATTCTGCTTGTTGAGACAGCATCAACTGGAACTGTGGATTCTAAGTTTGAGAAACCCATTGAAGCAGATGGAGTCATCTGAGAAGTTGAGTCTATGAAGTAATCAAAGGGCTCATGGTCATTAGGATCAGCTTGTGTGTCAGTTGCTGCTGGGTTGTCTTCTTCCGCAGGAAGTTCTACGGAAGCATTTTGTTCTTCCGCAGGAGTAACTGCAACATCTACGGAGGCATTTTGCACTTCCGTAGGAGTTACAGCACCATCCACGGATGAACATTGTTGAGTTGCAGGCATAGTTTGTTGATTCAACACCTCCTCACTATCCCTTTGTTCAGCGGCTGAAGCAGGAGTTACAGCTACGGATGATGGAGCATCTTCGGATGTATTTACATGAGCTGGGGATGAAGAATTTGCTTCTGCGGATGCACAATCTTGCTGTGGTCCAGGTGAAATTTGTGCCCTTGGTGGATCTGCTGTTAGAGGCACTTCATTCAAAATTGGAGGCATAAATGGATAGCATGTATCTGCAGCACCTGCATTGATCAGATAACCAGTGTTAAATGAGTCAGTTAATGCATCTATATCAAATAACCAAGATGATCCTTTTACATTTGTAGTAAACATGGATTCATCAAAAGAAACATTGGGAGTCTCTTAAAATATGTTATGTTCTGGAATATAGACTCTATATGATTTAGAAATGGATGAATATCCAACAAAGAAACCATCATAGGCCTTTTTAGAAAATTTTCTCAATTGTTCTTTAGTATTCAAAACAGACACATGACACCCAAAAGCTCTAAGATATCCTATAAAAGGTTTCCTTTTAAATAAGAGTTCATAAGGTGTTTTATTATGTTCTTTGACAATTAATGTTCTATTTTGAACATTGCAAGCTGTATTCACAGCTTCTGCCCAGAAGGTAATGGGCAACTGAGAATCAGCAAGCATTGTTCTGGCTACTTCGATGAGTGTTCTATTTCTTCGTTCAGCCACTCCATTTTGTTGTGGAGTTCTTGGGGCACTGAATTGTCTTGCTATCCCTTTATTCCTACAAAAAAATCCAGATCAGCATTAACAAATTCAGTTCCATTATCACTCCTAAAAATTTTAACTTTTAAATCAAGTTGATTCTCAATCTTGATCACAAAGTCCATTATTGTTTCAGATGTTTCACTCTTATGTTTTAAGAAAAAGACCCATATGAATCTAGTAAAATCATCTACTATCACCAAACAATATTGCCTTTTTCCAATGCTCAGCACATTAGTTGGACCAAATAGGTCCATGTGAAGCAATTTGAGTGGTGTAGTGTTAGTGTTGATTGTTTTGGATTTATAAGACACTCTGTGTTGTTTTCCTTTATAACATGAAGAACAATGATTAGAACAATGAAATTCTTTCTTTGGTAATCCAATGACTAAGTCATTTTCACCAATTTATTCATGTTCTTCATGTTGGAATGGATAAGCCTTCTATGCTATAGTTGAGATTCATCTTCTGAAGATTTAGACAGCAGGCATGTCTCGTGATTTGTGAGTGTTGTGTTGTTCATATCCAAGATATATGTGTTGCCTTTTCTTGATGCTTTAAGAAGGATCCAGTCTATTGGAAATGTAAAACCTGGCTTAAGAATGTAGCAGTTAGTGCTATCAAATAGTGTTAAGTAATTTTGATCACAAATTTGGGAAACACTAAGTAAATTATAATGCAAATTTTCACAATAATTTACTTTTTCAAATGTTAAAACACCATTACTTGCCATTCCCTCACCAACTATTTTACCTCCCTTCTTATCCCCATCAAATGCCACATAAGAGGCATGTTTATGTTTGAAGTCATGGAGAAGTGCACAGTTGCCTGTCATATGTCTGGAACAACCACTGTCAACATACCACTTGTTGTCAGCTCTCCATGATTGTTCCTGCACACAAAAAAAAATAAGTTAGAATTTACAACCCATGGCTTAATTGTCTTGGGTTTGCCGGATGTATCAACAATAGTTACTCCATGAATTAATCTTGAAGTTTCAGTATTAGTTGTTTCTTTTTGATTTGATGGTGGTGAGGATGATTCTGTTGAAGATGATTCAGGGGTCTGGATGTCTTCATGCTTATCTAAGTCTTTCTTCAACGTAGCTTGTTTTGGTTGGTATTTTAACTTTGAAGAGGATCCTGTAGTTTTGAAAGTTTCTTCATCTTTCAGATTTGATTGAGACACAGGAGTTCCTTTTGCAAAGTTGTCAAAGAAGCCATCAACTGCTTCAGTATGTTTATCATACAAATCCACCCTTTTGTGAGGTGTCTTAGCCTGTGTTGGTGTTTTCTTTGTCAAAGTCTTGTTCGCAATAGATGATCTTTTCTTTGACTTTTGTTGTTCTTTCTGAATCTTTGTCTCTTTGTCACTTACCGAGGATTGAGAATCTGATTCGGATGATGAAATTTATGACTTCTTTTTGCTCTTTTTCTTATTCTTCTTATTAAAATAACATTCCTGAGTGGAATGGTTATTTTTGTTACATATGGCACAGTGTTTATTGAAGAAACAATCATCAGTCATGTGATTGTTCATATTGCAAATGGAACAATAGCTGCTGAAATAGCATTCATCAGTGTTGTGATTCTTCATATCACACCATTTACAATATTTTTCTGAAGTTTCTTCAGAGTCAGCCTTCTTTTTGTTGTTCTTTTTCTCACTTGCTGAAACATCAGTTGATTTCTTCTTGTTTTTGTTGGGAGCATCAGCAGCTGTTTCTTGTTTGCTTTTGGCTGCCTTTTGTTGCTTGGAGTTCACCTTTTTCTGTGCAAGGTGGTTGGCATCCGTGTTGACCTCGTCCGTAGATTCAGTTTCTTTCTTCCGTTGCTTTTCTGCGGAGTTTGTAAATTTTGCCTTCCGCAGATGATCTACGGAGTCAATTTTTGCTTTCCACACATGTTCTACGGATTCTTCAGATTTCTTTGCTTTTCGAGGATTCCTGTTTGTTGTTTGTTTCTTAACTTTATCTGAAGATGACAAAGGTACTTCAGCACTTCATTCGTAGCTATCAATCTTGTGAAGGTTCAGTTCTTGAAGTCCTTCATTCAGCTCAGCAATCCTCTTGCAGATAGTCTTCAGCATGTTTCGTTGCTTTGGAGGATACTGCAGCTTTGATTCTTCAAGAACTCTCGAAAGACCAGTTTCAACTTGAACATTCTTACCAATGTTCAGTTGATCAGTATCATGTTCATCAGAATCATCCAAGTCATCATATTTATCAAAATCTGATTCATTATGTTTAAGTGATTCGAATTCAGTAGATTCAGTTGCACTCATCTCAGCTTCATTGTTGTCTGTATGACTGGTTTTTATGTCAATTTTGGTGCTTTGCACAAAATGATTTGACAAATTGTTAGTCACTGTTTCAGGTAAAGGTGTGTAGTTATCATTAATAGGTGGTGCAACAGCATTATAACCCAACCCGGACCTGTTCTTTGATTCAATATGAGAGTTTAGCAACTTCTCATATTGTTGAGATGATAATTGAAACTTTTGAAGTTTCACTTCAGTGGATGCATGATCAGCCATGGATTTTGTTAAGGAAGTGGTCAGATGCTCAACTTGGGCTTTTAGGTTGTAGTTTTTAGAAACATATTTTTCTAAATCTTTTTGTAAAGAACTAATTTTGATTTGACATAATTTTTGTTCTCTTAAGTGTGATTCATTCAAAATCATAGTTTCCTTTACTTTATCAGCCAATTGTTGAGCATGGACTCTATATCGTTCAACTTCCTCAACACATGATGATGAACATAACCTGTCTTTTACCTCTCTGGCCATAGGAGGAACTTTGTTTTCCATATGCGCCATTAATGCTTCATTCTCCTCTAACACTTCCTTCTCATACATACTCCAGTCACATGTTCCATCTTGAAGTATGATCAGCCCTGACTCCTTAGAATTGCTTGGTCCTGCTGATGTATTTGTGGCTGGTGGGGATGTTAGATGAGGTTGTCTATGCAGAAATCTTTGAGAGGTTGATTGATGATTCTAATATTGTTGTTGCTGCTGATTTTGTTGCTGCTGCTGCTGATACTGCGGAGATGATTGTTGGTTGCATTCTCTAGAGAAGTGACCATAGAGATTGCACTTGAAGCATCTGACTTTTGACTTATCAACACCAATCTTTGATGTTTTGCTTGCTGCTGTCAGATTTTTATTTCTCCACAGATATTGCTTAGTTCTGTAAGCAATCATTGCCATCTGCCATTGTAGATCCATCTCTTCTACTACATCAGGTGGGAGTTCCTCCAAGTCTTGCTGACAGATGTTTGCTGATGTAAGTGAACTTCCAAGATATGCTTTAAAGCTAGAACTAAAAGCTGCAAAGGCTGCTTTTGTTCTTCAGAATCCAATATTACAGTTATTGGTTCTAACTGTTTGTTATGTTGAGAAGAGTTTGCAGTTGCTGATGTCTCTCTTTCTCTGCAGATCTTCCCTTTTCCTTTTGATTTTTACTTTGAGATGATTTCTTAGTGGGTTTGGATGCATAAAAACTTACTTCCTCTTCATCATCACTCAAAGTACAAGAGTTATCACCTTCATTATTTGAGATAAATGCACTTCCAGCATTTTTGTTTTCCTTGAAGTGATAAGGTGAGACATGAGTTCTCACACTCTTGTTTCTTGATTGTTCATCCAGTTCAAGAGCTTCTACCTTAGCAACCAATGTATCTAGACCTGTTGTCTTGAGATCTATGGTGTTCTTGAACATGGAGACTGTTTGCTTCCAACTTTCAGGCAAAGTGTGGAGCATCTTCTTGTTTAGATCCTCAGTGGTATACTTTAACTCCAAGATGTTCATCTCAGTAACAAGTTGCATAAATCTATGGAGTTGCTGAGGAATTGATTCACCCTCAATATGATGAAAACTTTCATATTGTGATCTAAGGGTGTCTTTCCTTATGCTTCGGATCTCATCACTCCCTTCACAGAGAGTGTGAAGTATCTTCCACAGGGAATTTGCTGTTTTGTAATTCTCGCACCTGATCAAGATTTCTTCTGGCAAAGCCATACTAAGCAAGCTGTATGCTTTAATATCGGCTTTGACCTTCTTGACATCATGAGGTGACAAGTCCTTAGTGCTGATCGGCTGATTCTTGTCATTATAATCCGGCCCAAGAGTGGGTGGAATATAAGGACCTTGAGTGATGGACTCCCACAAGTCAGAATCTGTGTAGTTCATATGATTCCTGAACTTGATCTTCCAGGATTTAAAATCAGCTTTGGTTTCCAACTTTGGTGGTTGATAAGATCCTCCACCAAAAGTACTCATGTTTGATGCAAAAGTATGAATTAAATGTTAAAATTAACAAATCTATCAAAGACTCAGATCTAGTATTCAATTGATTTGAATATAGATCTAAATCAAACAAGCAATGAGAGAATGCTTGCTGAATGACAAGTTTTTGAATTAATTGTTTGAAAATCAATTAAACAATTTTAATACTGATAGATCAATTGATCTAAATCAATGAGCACCAATGGCTCTGATACCACCTGTGAATCCAAGGATCTCAATTCAGGAATTATCAGTATTAAAATAAATCAATTTAATGATCGTGGAATTATCACTAATTGACGTTTAATTGTTTTAATGATTAATAGTGAACACAACCACAGAAACACAATAAATGCGAAATCAATAATTATTCAAACGTATTTCATTAACTATAAAGTAATGATTACAAACGAATAATAACAAATGACTATGAACAACGAATTCAGTGAACCGAATAATGTTGATGTGATGGCGGTTAGGGTTGCACAATGGTGTAACTCTTGACAGCCGTAATATTGATTGATTGTGTTCCTCGAGATGTGAAACCTAGGACTTATATTTATACACGGTTTGAGTTGGTTAAGGAAACACCGGATCTCTCGGGATTTGTTATTGATTGTGTTGACTTGTTTGACTTCTTGGTATTAGCAATCGCACAAGTATAATGTTCTTCCGCAGGAGTCTTGTCGTCCGTAGAACTTTTGTTCTTCAGTAGATGAATTGGTCTTCCGTAGAAGAGTTGTTCTTCCGTAGGAAATCCTTCTTCCGTAGGAGTCTTCACTTCACGGTACTTGATCATCCGCAGGAACATTCATGGTCATTTGGTCTTGTAAGAAACATATCTACGGATTAACAATAATGTTCATCCGTAGATGTTTCTTACACTTGATCAATTTCAGGAATCCGTCCAAGTATATTGTTTTTCCTTATCTAGTCACAAATCAACACACATATATATGGGGTTAACCTATAGATTCAATGCACTTTTAATATATATATATATATATATATATATATATATATATTGACTGTTACAAATATAAATTACAAGACTTGATTCAAGTACTAAGCCTATACAAAACTGATCTAGCCCTATACAATCTAGATCTAACACTTGCGGTGTTTATCAGCATAGCTTTTCTGGCGATCCCTGGTAGCAGCCATGCGTTCTCTTATCTGGACAATTTTCTCATGAGTTTCAAAGATCAATTCTGGGCCAGTAAGTTAACTATCTCTAACTTCTGCCCAGCAAAGCGGTGATCTACATTTACATCCATATAAGGCCTCGAATGGTGCCGCCTTGATGCTCGAATGATAGCTATTGTTATATGAGAACTCTACTAAAGGTAGATGACCTTCCCAGTTCTTTCCAAAATCAATAACACAAACTCTAAGCATATCCTCAAGAGTCTGTACGGTTCTTTCACTTTGGCCATCAGTCTGAGGATGATAGGCTGTGCTCATATCTAGGCGTGTGCCCAGAGCTTTCTGGAGTTTACCCCAAAAGACACATCTAAATCGTCCATCACGACCAGAGATGATAGACACTGGCACTCCGTGTCTAGAGATAATTTCTGTGATGTAGATCCTTGCAAGCTTCTCCATCTTCTCCTTCTCACGGATAGGTATGAAATGAGCTAATTTGGTGAGACGGTCAACGATAACCCAAATGGTGTCATTGCCCGTTTGAGATTTGGGTAAACCAGTGACGAAATCCATGGTTATCATTTCCCACTTCCACACGGGAATTTCTGGTTGGGTCAACATTCCTGAAGGCTTTTGGTATTCGACCTTAACTTTAGAACAAGTCAAACACTTTGAGACATAAGTCGCAATATCTGCCTTCATTCTTGGCCACCAGTAAACAAGCTTCAAATCGTAATACATCTTATCTGCACCTGGGTGGATAGAGTATCTAGACTTGTGGGCTTCATCCATGATCAAGCTTCTAAGATTCCCGTATAGGGGTACCCAAATCCTTCCTGTTATACAGCGCACTCCATCTGAATGAACTTCAAACTGTTGGTCTAGCCCTCGGAGGTTTTCATCTTTTATGTTTTCTTCCTTCAGGGCTTCAGTCTGTGCACTCAGAATTTTTGCCGGCAGGTTGCTTTGAATGGTAAGTTGTAAAGCTCGTACTCTACGAGGTTTCTCATGTTCTTTCCTACTCAAAGCATCAGCCACAACATTTGCTTTACCGGGATGGTACTTGATGGCACACTCGTAATCGTTTAGTAGTTCACGCCATCTCCTCTGCCTCATGTTCAGCTCCTTTTGATTATACAGGTGTTAAAGACTCTTGTGGTCGGTATAAATAGTGCACTTAGTACCGTACAAGTAGTGTCTCCATAATTTAAGAGCAAACACAACAGCTCCCAGTTCTAGGTCATGAGTTGCATAGTTCTTCTCATGAGCCTTTAACTGTCTTGAGGCATAGGCTATGACTTTGTCTTGCTGCATCAAAACACATCCCAGTCACTGAACAGAAGCATCACAGTAGACTACAAAGTCTTCAATGCCGTCAGGTAAGGATAGTATAGGTGCACTACATAACTTCTGCTTCAATCTTTGAAAAGCAGTCTCTTGCTTGAATCCCCAATGATATGCTACCCCCTTTTGGGTGAGCATGGTCAATGGTTGAGCTATCTTGGAGAATCCTTCGATAAATCTTCTATAATAGCCGGCTAGGCCTAGAAATTGTCTAATTTCTGTTGGATTTGAAGGTGTAGGCCAACTTTTGATGGATTCAATTTTAGCTGGGTCTACATGAATTCCATTAGCATCAATCACATGACCAAGGAATTGAACTTCTTTAAGCCAGAAATCACATTTTGAGAACTTAGCATAGAGTTCCTCTCTCTTTAGTAATTCGAGGACCAATCCTAGATGTTCCTCATGCTCATGCTCGTTTTTAGAATAGATCAAGATGTCATCAATGAAAACAATGACCAACTTGTCTAGGTAAGGCTTGCATACACGATTCATGAGATCCATGAATACGGCAGGTGCATTTGTTAGCCCAAACGGCATGACCGTGAATTCAAAGTGACCGTACCGAGTTCTGAAAGCCATCTTTATAATATCTGCATCTCTGACTCTCAGCTGATGATAGCCGCTTCTAAGATCTATCTTGGAGTAAATGCTTGAACCTTGCCATTGGTCGAATAAGTCGTCAATACGTGGCAAGGGATAACGGTTCTTGATCGTCACTTTGTTCAGTTCTCGATAGTCAATGCACATCCGGAAGGTTCCGTCTTTCTTCTTCACAAATAACACTGGTGCTCCCCATGGTGACGAGCTAGGTCGGATGAATCCTTTATCAAAGAGTTCCCTAAGCTGGTTACATAGTTCTTTTAGTTCAGAAGGTGCGAGACAGTATGGTGCCCGAGCTATAGGCGTAGCTCCAGGTACTAACTCAATTGAGAACTCGACCTCTCTTCTAGGGGGCAACCCAGGCAGTTCATCAGAAAACACTTCAGGAAATTCCCTGACGACTGGTACATCTTCAATCTTCCTTTCCTTCTTATCTTTGTCAGTGGCTAAGGCTAGGATAGCAGTATGTCCTTTTCGAAGACAATTTTGAGCCTTCAAGTAAGAAATAACTTCCATCACAACACCAGTCTTATCTCCCTCCACACACAGGACTTCATCATTTGGTAGGAGGATGCGAATCATTTTGTCTTTACAGATAATTTCCGCGGAGTTTTTGGATAGCCAATCCATACCAACTACCACATCGAAGCTTCCCAAAGTAATGGGCATGAGGTCTATTGGTAGGATATGACCTGATAAATCTAGTGTACAGTTTTTCAGGATTTGTGATGCGGTCAAGGATTTACCATTTGCTACTTCTACAACATATGGCTCATCTAGGGGTACAGGTTCTACATTCAAGTGCTTATAGAAAGTATTGGATACGAAGCTTCTATCAGCTCCCGTGTCAAATAAAACCATAGCATAGACATCATTCACCAAAAATTTTCCCATAATAACGTTAGGGTCTTTTAGAGCCTCACCTTTGCCAATCACGAAGGCTCTGCCCTTGGCTGTTTCTTTCTTTTCCCCTGTGCAATCTCTAGCAACATGGCCCTTTTCACCACATCTGTAACACGTAACTCCCTTCTTTCCATCATTTTGTTGATTACCATCCTTCTTTCCTTGATCTTGCGTCTTGATCCTACATTCAGGAGCAGTGTGCCCCCTCCTATTGCATTTGTAGCAAATGATTGCAGTACACTTGCCATGGTGACGCTTGCCACACCTCTGACATCTAGGCGGAATGCCCTGATTGTCATGGTGCTTTTTTTGATCTTGCTTCTTGCTTGTACCTTGACTCTTACTGTCTTCAGCATCTTCGAACTTTCTCTTTCCTGAGCTTTCAGCAGCAACACCCTTACCCTTGTTTCTTGGTGGTAACTTCCCTTGAGCCACAGCCTCATTAGTCAGCTTGTGAGCTATCCTAATGGCCTGTTGGATTGATGTTGCGTTGGAGGAAGTGACCATAGACTGAATGACCGGAGACAGTCCACGAATATAGCCTTCAATTCTTCTGTGAGCAGGCTCCATCATATGTGGGCACAAAGTTGCGTACTCATGATTTTCGATGGTATACATTTCAATCTCAGATCCCACCATTTTGTGGTTCCAGCACTCAGTTTCAAACCTTTGTACTTCTTCCCTCGGACAGAACTCTTCCATCATCAGTTGTTTGAATTCATCCCAAGCCATAGCATTGGCTAGGGAGAGAGTAAGTCTTGAAACTTCAGTCTTCCAGAACGAGAGTGCAGCTCCACTCAATGCTCCGGAGGCATACTTTGTCCTACTTGCATCTGGACATTCAGATATAGCGAAGATGGATTCACATTTCTCAAACCACCTTATGAGCCCAATGGCCCCTTCTGCCCCAGTGAAGATATCTGGCTTGCAGTCTATGAACTTCTTATACAAATAGTGATGACCATTCTAAGCAGCCTGAGTGGCTAGTGCTACAGCAACACCTTGATTGACCAGGCTTGTATTTCTTCAGGAGTCATCCCTATTGGGACAGTTCTTCTAGCGCGTCCTCTACCTCTGCCTCTGCCCGCTGGTGCGTCCATCTATCATGAAATTGTTTGGTGAGAATTCACACTTTGATATATTCAATAGACGCATTCAGAGTATGGACAATTACTGTAGAACAGATGGGAATTTAAGAAAACTAGGTTTTTCGATTAAATTCGGCAAGGCACGAGTACTATGGAAACAAGTCTCGCTTTAGGTTAGGACAAGCGTAGCTTAGATTACCAAATGGAACATATCAAGGTAATTTGACCTATTTGCCTTAAAGACTTGTGTATGACCGTAGTAACTTCACGTGCTACAATAGCAACAATCTTACGGCCAGAGTTTCTAGACCGTGAACAGATTTGACGAGAAGCCATTCTGAAATATCATTAAGAATTTTCATGGAAATCATGAAAACGACAATCGAGAATTTGGCATAATAGTAATGAGATGTTCTAGGTATAATCGTTTGATTCGTAAATCAAAGCGAGTACGTTGACTAATCAAAGTATTGGGTCAATCACAACTTTGGTGAAGACATGCGGACCTATAAGCAGATACTCATCACGAGAGTTCCCAGGTAAGGTAAACAGGTCCATCGGTTGATTTGGATTTATACGAATACCTTGCCTAGACAGAACACCTCGAGATACAGGCATCACGCTCTTCCAGCATTACATGTTTCAAGTTGTAAGACACGGACTTTGACGAATTTGAAAACAATGAATAACGATTCAAAGCTCATTTTGAAAACCATTTGATTTAGGCACGCAATGCCTTGAATATGATTTAAGATTCGTGTGTGTATTGATAAGAATCAAGGTATAAGAGGAATCACATAATGCATATAACTTCTTAATCCTAATCAATCTCTAACTAAGAAAGTAGTCACACATGAGATGCAGTTATCTATATGATAAGTTTTAGATAACCATTTCATTAATAATCAGAGTATTAATATTTTGCATAGCGGAAATAAAACATATATTGTTTCTTAACAACACGTTTAATCATTTCTCAAATATTAAGCATATGTATTTTGAGCTCTTATATGGTCCTACGTGCATGTCCATAAGCTCCTAGTAGATACCTGGGAATACATGTAAATCAAGTGTCAACACAGGGTTGGTGAGTTCATAGGTAAGTAAAACATAATGATAAATCATCAATTATCATCAATTAGGATTTACTGTAAAAGTGTGAGTTTAATTTACTCACCGGTATATGAATAGCCTGTCGGAACCCTTGTTAATAAGGTGAACCCGTTATCCCACATACCCACTATGTACAAGCCCAACAAATCCTTCACATAGGATTTGCCCATGTATCATAGTTTAATATCCTTTTCATGTGTATATTATGTTATTTATAATAATTCCAATCAGAGGGAGCAAATCCTCCTTTACATTTATCCTCATATGGGTTGTAAGTGGAACTATAATGGCAAACTTTATATAGTGCACATCTGCCTTCTCACACCAGAACAGTCATCCCGAATGACAATAAGATCTTTGTGCATCTTGGTAAGGACCACATGTACAAACCTTTGTGGGGGTAAGTCACTCCCCGATAGTACTATCCAAAAGATCCCTGCTTATTTATAGTCCAGTATACAGAGAAGGATTTTCATAGTAACCATATTTAATCATAAATGTGATTCAATTATTATTTAACATAATACACAAAAATAATTTGGAAACATGTATTCCTCCCCAAAACATTTAAATGATTAAAAGGGGAACAGTTAAGTATGAACTCACTTTAGTTCTTGTGTGGTGTTGGCAAGGTAGTAAATTCCTGCTAAGAAATTATAATTCACATAAGTAAATAGATATAAATCCATAACCTAAATAAGTTAGATCTTGAACCTGGCGTTCGATTGATCTAAGGTTTGGTTTTCTGGGATTTGTTATAACGTATAATTAAATCATTTTATTATCTTTGTTTATTCTTTAATAACTAAAGATTTATATTTTATAAAATTTAATTAATTTAATAATGATTTTAACATAAATTGTAGATATTATTTAAACATGTAAGTTTATATTAATTTTATAAGATTTTATAATTTAATTTATAAATCTAATTTGTGTTCATCATGTTTAAAACACAAATAGGATACTTTAATATTTCATAATTTAATTTATAAAATCTAGTAGTAAGATTTATAGACACAAATTATCTAGACATTATATTTATATGATAATGTTATTATAATTGAACATAGATTATGTATAAATAATAAATAATAACATATTATTAGATTATAACATATTTACATGATAAAAATAATATAAATTATCTAATTATTAATTATGTTATCTATAAATACAGATAATATAATGTTCAATAATAAATAAATAATTTTAAATTATTATTTAGAATCTATTTGTATAAAAATAATTATTCATAACCTTTGTATATAATATTTTATAAAAATTATTAAGGAATTTTTAAATAAATAAATTTATAGAAAATTAATTAGACACTTTTAAAATAAAGGAAGTTTTAAAACTTATTTTTATAATTTTTGGATAAAACTTATTTTTATAATTATTGGAAATTTTTGTATATTTTTAAAAGGTCAATAAGGGCATTAAAAAATAATGGGAGGTGCACGGGTTCGAACCCGTGACCTCCTTCCCACAATCCCACGCCCAAACCAGTGAACCAAGGCATCAGCCGCACTTGGAATCGGTTTGTATTTCTTTTAAACACAAACTCCAAAAACCCCCAATTCCATCAAGAACCCTAATTCGTATCCGATCAAATTGAAGCCCAATTCGATGTTATTAACGATGGAAACCATAGGGCTTTTCTTCCTTAACATCAAACGAGTATGTGGGTATGTTTAATTACCTGTTTCGAGTTCAAATCGATGAGAAACAGTGAGTTGCAGGTTCACGACAGAGAGTGAATTGAATGTGATGTTTTGTTGTGTTTCAAACGAATTTGATCTGGATGGACGATCTTAAATGGTTAAAAGTTCGTTGGTGCGCCACTAATTTCGATTATTATTATTGTTCAGTGCGTGATTATGGTGGGTGTCGGCCGAAAGTGAATTGTTGACCATAAATCGCGAATCCCGGTTGCTTTTTCCTTAAATTAAGCTCGCGTGGTTGTTGTATTTTGTCCCACGTTTGATTTGGTGCGTTGTTGGGTCAAAATTGTGGCCTAAAACCGGGCTTTTGGTCTCGCCGGAGGGCCGCCGGCGGTCGGCCAGTGTGCTGCCGGAAAAACGCGAGAGAGGAGAGAGAAAGCAGTTGGAATTTTAAATATTTACACAATGGCCCCTGCAGTTTCGATTGTTATTTTTTATGTCCAATGTATTTATTTCAAGTTTCAAAAATTACAAATTCACCCCTGGACTTTATTAAATCCTAATTTAATTTTTTTTATAAACTTTTATTATTTTTATTATTATTAATAAAAATATTATTGTTATTGTTATTATTATTGTTGTCATTATTTTTATTATTATTAATATTATTATTAAATAATAATAGAAATATAAAAAACTAATTTGTATAATCACATAAATACTATATTAAATCATGAATTTTTTTTCCGGGTTGTCACAGATAGAGGATGTGAATACCTGAGTGATGCTTTTAGAGATCATCTTAGAAGTTATGGTATTGTCTCACAACTATCTCCACCTGGAACACCACAAGATAATGGTGTGTCCGAGCGGAGAAATCGAACTCTATTGGGTATGGTTCGATCTATGATGGCTATAAGCTCACTACCTCTATCATTTTGGGGTTTCGCTTTGCTCTCAGCGGCCCGTATTTGAATATGGCCCCAACCAAGAAAGTGGAAACGACACCTTTTGAAATATGGCATGGAAGGGTTCCATCGCTTTCATATTTAAAGGTATGGGGTTGTAAGGCTTATGTTAAGACTCCCACCTCGCACAAGCTAGAAAGTCGTTCCACTAAGTGTATCTTCATTGGATATCCTAGAGATTCTATGGGATATTATTTCTATGATCCATTGGAACAAAAGGAGTTTGTTGCCAAGAAAGTCGAGTTCTAAGAAGCTAAGTTCCTTACGGAAGAAACTAGCAGTAGAACTGTGGATCTTGAGGAGGATCAAGAACCACAAACCGATACACATTTGGTTCACACTAGCACTCAACATGAGGATGTTGAGAATGATCAAGTGGTTGATCAATATACACAAGACGTTCGCAGATCGGGTAGAATTAGTAATCCACCTAAGAAATATGGTTTTTTCATTGATGGATGCTATGTGGTAGATTCCGATGAACCAACCACCTATCGTGATGCAATGTCAAATTTGGATTATGACAAATGGCTTGAAGCCATGAACGTTGAGATGCAATCCATGTATGACAACCAAGTATGGGACTTGGTTGAACCACCTCTTAACTCCAAGATAGTTGGAAGTAAGTGGGTTTTCAAGAAGAAAACTGATATGCATGGAAACTTAGATATTTATAAAGCTAGACTTGTAGCAAAAGGTTTCACTCAAACTCAAGGGGTTGATTATGATGAGACCTTCTCACCAGTAGCAATGCTAAAGTCTATTAGGATATTATTTGCCATAGCTGCTCATTATGATTATGAGATTTGGCAAATGGATGTCAAAACCGCTTTTCTAAATGGATATCTTGAGGAAGATGTCTATATGGTTCAGCCTAAATGTTTTGTCGATCAAAAACATCCTAACAAAGTATGCAAGTTAAAGAAATTAATCTATGGATTGAAACAAGCATCAAGAAGTTGGAATCACCGTTTTGATGAAGAAATAGTCAAATTTGGGTTCATCAAAAACGCTGATGAAGCATGTGTATATAAGAAAGCTAGTGGGAGCATCATCACTTTCCTAGTATTATGTCGATGACATCTTACTATTTGAAAATGACATTCCAACCATGGAAGGTGTAAAAGCATGGCTTGGAAACTGTTTCTCCATTAAGGATCTTGGTGAAGCCGCCTATATTTTAGGAATAAAGAATTATAAGGATAGGTCCAGGCGGTTGATAGGTTTAAATCAAAGTGCATACATTGACAAGATCTTGAAAAGGTTCAAGATGGAAACTCTAAGAAAGGTACTGTACCTATTCAAAGAGGAACGATATTGAGTAAGACTCAATGTTCAAGCTCAAAGGATGAGCAAGACAAAATGAAGGGAATCCCATATGCGTCCGCTATAAGATCCATCATGTGTGCAATGATATGCACTAGACCGGACGTGTCATGTGCTTTGAGCATGACAAGCCGATGCCAGCAAAATCCTGGAAACAGTCATTGGATGGTTGTTAAGAACATACTTAAGTACCTAAGGAGGACTAAAGATATGTTCCTAATCTGTAGATCTGGTGATAAGGAACTTGTTGTAAAAGGTTACACGGATGCGAGTTTCCAGACTGATCGGGATGATTCACGATCATAATCGGGGTACATTTTCATCTTGAATGGAGGAGCAATCTCATGGAAGAGCTCTAAGCAAGATGTGGTGGCATTATCAAGTACAGAATCAGAATACATTGCCGCTTTATTAGCAGCTCAGGAATCTGCATGGTTAAAGAAGTTCATTGCCGACCTAGGGGTGGTCCCTTCCATTCAGGACCCCCGAGAAATCTTTTGTGATAACGAGGGTGCGATTGCTCAAATCAAGGAACCCCGTGCACATCAAAAGACTAGGCACATTGAATAAAGATTCAACTACATAAGGGATGAAGTTGAAAAGGGAAAAATATGTACTCGCAAAGTTCACACGGATCAAAACATTGCGGATCCACTCATGAAGCTTCTTGAGAAGGCAAAGCATGAAAGTCATACTTGTGCCATGGGACTTCAATATTCTAGTGACTGGATATGATCTTTAATTTCTGTATTGAGATATTGTAACCCTTAATTACTTTAATAAATTACTTTGTTATAATGATTCAACTAATATTCCTATTTTGCATGTTTTAAAATCCATGAGTAAGTTATTTACTCAGAACGTCCGTAGTTGTTCATACTTGTGGGAACAAGTATGAGGGTAAAACTATTATGAACTTGGATTGGTAGATATTCATATGGATGAATATAGAGCAAAAGGTTGCTGCCAAAGTTCATAGATATTTGTGGGATACAAATATTGGACTGACCTGCATCTCAAATATTACTACATGGAATCTTCCTGATTGATCATAAGTAATTTGAGTAAAGGCGAACCTTATTTGGTATCCTCTAACCTGAGATACATATTGGGTCTTGATATTTAACAAATGTTATACTTTGGCTCAGTTCTTCGCTATTCTGAAATATGGCAGTACATAAGTCTGAGTTCAGGTATGATATAAGGTAATTATGAGAGACGTATGTAATGAAGATGAGATTTGTCCCTCTTATTCGTTGAGAGTAAGATGTCTAAGGCCTGATAAAGTTAAATCAATGGAGAATGATCACTCTGTGTCTCTAGGATTTAACATGACATCTGCAATAAAAGGATAGATGATTGTTTCACCTAAAACATTTCAGTATGGTACTTGAAGTGGATGATGTTATTGAATGGCACTTAGTCATACGTATTAAGGGTAGTAAACCGTTGTTAGGCGGTATTTACTGCTTGCATCAATCTTCTATGAATCTTGTGCAAGTGGGAGATTGTTGGATCTTATATGCCCAAGACACATACAATATTTATGTGGTTAGTACGTTATGATCCAAGTCGGGTCATACCCAATAACAAGCTATACAAACACCAACAAATATTTATTCGTTGATAAGATCGTACAATAAATATTGACACCTATTTAGAAAATTGGTTTTCTAAATATTACTTTTGTGATAGAACAACATTATATGGATAATTTGTTCATGAGATATTTATTTGATTCATTATTTAAGTTGGTTAAATAATGACAAATAAAAGTGTGTTATGTTATAAAATTAAACTAGGTGTTAATTTTATAAACTAAAAAGGGTTGTAAGAGTGCATTTTATAAAATGTAACAAAAATTGGGTGGGAAACCATTTTGAAGAGGGGTTCGGCCACCCCCTTTGGGCATGGGGACTCCCCCCTTTTGTCTTGGAAACTCACCCTCTTTGAACACACTTGCACTCTTCCTCTTTGAACTCACTTTCTCTCTCAAAAAAGGCTCTCTTCTCCCTCTTATTCTTGGCTGAATTTTCGGATTCAAGGCAGCATTTTGAAGGCTTTCTTGGCTGAAAATTTGAGTTCTTGCAAGAAGGGACTTAGGTCTTGGTGTTCCTCTTCCTAACAAGATTAGGTGTTTTGTTTAGGCTTGTGGGTATACAAGCTTGAGGTTTTCTATTTTGGAGACTACACATTCAAGAACATCATCATCTTCATCTTTTAACTACAACATTCTTGTTCAAGAAAGTTTGATTTCTAGAACTCCCTATGGTTGTATTTTCGTCTTGATAGCATGCTATTTCATATATATATAAAAGATCCTCTTCTTGGGTTTTGACTTGGATGAATATGGTTCATAATTTTCAGATTCAAAACCACATGTTTAACTTTTATATCTGCTGCATTTTCTAAGTTTAAATGGTTAAACTTACTTGTTTTTACATGTGACAAATCCCAACATGTCTATCATGTTCAAAAGTCAAACAACATAAACTTTCTCATAAACCAGTTGCTTATACAAAAATTAACTCTATACTTCAACTGTTATATATAGATTTAGTTAGTCCAGTTAGTGTTTTGAGTTTAGGACGTCGTGCATATTGTTTAGTCATTACTGATGATTTCTCTAGGTTTATATGGGTTTTCTTTTTAGCAACCAAAGATGAGACATCTCATCTGTTGATAAAGTTCATGACACTTGTGGAGAATTAGACTGACAAAACAATCAAGTGAATTCAAAATGATAATGGAAACGAATTCTGCAATCATACATTAAATGAGTTTTGTGATTCGAAAAGGATATCTAGACAATTTAGTTCTGTAGGAACTCCCCAACAAAATAGAGTGGCTAAAATATGAAACAGAACCTTAATTGAAGCTGCCAGAACAATTATCAGCAGCCAAATTCCCATCATTCTTTTAAGCTGAAGCTATTAACATTGCATGTTATGTTTAGAATCGTGTGTTAATCAATAAACAACAAAACATGACTCCTGTGAAATCTTTTTTAAACATAAACCTAAAGTCAAATATTTTAAAACTTTTGGATGTTGTTATACCTTGTTAAACATATCTGATTGAAAGTCAAAATTTGATGAAAGTTCTGATGAATGTTATTTGTTGGATATTCAGCCAACAAGGTAGTATATCGGGTTTATACAAAAAATCTAAACAAATAATTGAGTCGTTTGATATTGATTGGCATGAACTTAATAAAATAGATGCAGGTTTTGCACCTTTATGGGTTTATGATTATGCTTCATTATTTGAAATATTTAATCGATCGCCTGTTATTTCCATAGCTACTATACCTTTGACATCCTCAATTCAAGATTTCTTTGCTGATGATATTGGATCTATTCCTTCTCAAGCAAAAGAAATAACTTCAGATATACCTTTTTCTTCATATATTTCAGCTGCTCCTTAGGTTTCTAAACCTGCCATGTCTTATTCTGAGCCAATTATTAAGCAAGCTCCACAGGTTTCTGAAACTGACATGTCTCATTTTGAGCCAATTATTAAGCAAGCTCCATGGGTTTCTGATCAGAGTTTTTCTTCTACTCAAGATGATTCAATTGATACAATTCAAGTTCCCTTTGATAATTTATGTAACACCCGGTTATTCTTTTAAAAGAAAGATAAGAAATGAAGAATAAAAGAAGGAAATGCAAATTTAACCCAAGTGGAGGTGTTAAATATATCAAAGCACAAAGTAATATATTATATTTTGTACAAAAGAGCATGGCCGCCCATACATAACTTCACATCACCTTTTTGCAATCGGTTTTAGAAAGAGAAAGAACAGAAGCTCTCGGACTTTGAAGAAGAACAGGAAGAAAGCCGGATTTAAGGTAAGATTTAGTGTTTTTAACTTGTTCTTGGCTGGAATTAGCCTTGGTTATGTGCTTATGTGTTTGTGTGTGTGTCCGTTTGGGTGCGTTTGGTGGGTTTCTAGGTGTTTAAACTCATACGCATTCGGGTCAGAAGGAAGAAACACCCAAAGTTGCACCAAGTGAGTTTCTAGACCCCGGTTTTACTTGTTTTAAACTATTCTTGGGGCTGAAAATGTATTAAAACGGTTTTATTATGATATTATATGTATACCCGTATGTATTATGCATGTTGGATGATGTTTCTTAGGTGTTTATGTGATGTTCATGTTTAGAATAGTCTTTGTAAGCTTGGAACTAGGTGGTATGAAGATTGGGATTTAGAAATACCCTAGAAACATGCTGAGCAGAAGGTCCATGCGCCTAAATAAGGCTCATACGTCTGGAACTGCCTTAGAACAACTAAGTGTAACTCATGCGCCCAAAAAGTAACCCCATGCGCCTAGAAATGCCTTATAATATTTAAGTAAAGCTCATGCGCCTGAACGGTGGACCATGCGCCTAAGTGCTCATGCAACCTAATGGGCCATGCGCCTGAATAGTTCATGCGAACGAATGGTCCATACGCCTGAATAGCCCATGCGTCTGGATGGCCCATGCGCCTAAGTGTTAGAATGGTTGTTGGCTGATGCGCCTGCATAGTGATGAAGCGCCCAAACAGGGCTCATGCGCCTACATAGTATTGATGCGCCTAACACTTAGAATTTATTACGGGAAATTTTGGGAGTTTTTGCACGTTAGGGTTTGGACCGTAGGTTGACTAGGGCTTATTAACAATGAGAATTAACATGATCATGATTACCCTATGATTGTTTTATGATTACTGTTATTATTATTATTATTATTATTATTATTATTATTATTATTATTATTATTATTATTATTATTATTATTATTATATTATTATTGTATGACCTTACGTGGTGTGTTCATTATCGTAACGTAAAGTATTAACAGTAATAATGAAGTGAAAGAGCAAGAAAGAAGAGAAGTGGAACTTAATTAAAGAATTAACAAGTCTTGCAAGCTTATAGGAGGTGCACGACCTTGTTGTTCTTAGCTCAACTGTGATGCGGGTTAGCTACCCCTTATGCTCATGAGGCCAATCAATTGAGATTGGCGGACCTTTGTAGCATGCCCTAGGTGACTGGGTCGGCCTTGTATACAGTAATTCAGACTATAGACTGTAAAGGGGCCCAGCACCAGTTTCTCCGCGCACATAGTTTAGGGTATTGCTCATTGGTCCACATAGACAGTGAAAGATAATGTTAAAAGAGTACAAATAAACAGGGTACTCAGTAAAGAAAGATAACACCACCTTGTTGTATAGTTAGTGTGTGCTCATATACAAGAGTAAGAGATGCATTTCCACAAGAAGAGTATTTTCATATATATAAATCATACAAGGTATTTTAATACTTTTAAAACTAGAACTCACTCAACAACGCTGACTTTTATACATTTTCAGTTAGCAGGTAATCGTTTGCTGAGGATGGCATAAGGGTGAAGCTACTCGGCAAGGAAAGACTGATATCCATTCCTATGTTATGATATTGTTGTTTTGTAATGCAATTAAACAGTTTTTTTTGTAACTTAAACGTCATTGTATTGCTTAACAACAGTATCTTTTAATGATAGAGAATGCCTTTTGCTAATGAAATTGCGCTGTGTATTTTTATGAAATGAAAATTAATACGTATTATGAGCAATGAATGACCAGTTGTAAGGAGCCCGGGAACGGGGCCTTACAAGTTGGTATTAGAGCCAAAGTTTAAGTGAAATGGGTAAACAATTTCAAAATAAACCTAAACTTAAACTGAAAATGGGACAGATAGAGGGATGTCAGCCCGAGTAGCTACGTGCCATTAGGTATTTCTTTTCTTAAAGTTAACCAGTATTATGTGCGTGTGCTATTTGACTTATGTGTTCTTAGTAGATTTAGATATTGATGTAGTCAGGATAGGAAATGCTTGGGGTGTGAAGAGTAAAGTAAGTGGTTAATCATAACTAGCCACTGTCATTAGGGACTTACTATACTTAACATAAACTGAGCCATTACCTTGAATGACTGTGTTAGTGTTTGAATCTTATAGCGCTTAGGAAATGGCTGGGAAGAAATCTTCCAAGGCTTCTAGAGGCAGAGGTCGACCGCGAGTGACTAGGAGCAGTGCTAAGGCTCCTGAGACGACTCATGAGAACCCTGAGGTTCATGGTTGGAGTGAGGAGAATGAGAATGCCAACCTTAACGCCTCAGCTAGGGAGGCGATTGTGTTAGTGTTTGAATCTTATAGCGCTTAGGAAATGGCTGGGAAGAAATCTTCCAAGGCTTCTAGAGGCAGAGGTCGACCGCGAGTGACTAGGAGCAGTGCTAAGGCTCCTGAGACGACTCATGAGAACCCTGAGGTTCATGGTTGGAGTGAGGAGAATGAGAATGCCAGCCTTAACGCCTCAGCTAGGGAGGCGATTGCTGATGAAGTACACCAGGTCATGTAGACAGTTTTACCGTCTGTAGTGACTGAAGTCATTAGGGCTGTGAGAAGTGAGGAGAGAAAGGAGAAGGGGAATAGGAAGGGATCAGCGGACAAAGGAAGTAAAGGGGAGGAGGAATGACCAGAGCCTGAGATGATATTTTTGACGAGGACGAGGATGATGCGGTAGGGGTGACAACTAAGGGATGTAGCTATGGGGCATTCCAGAGGTGCAAGCCCCCGACTTTCGATGGAAATGGCAATGCTGTTGCCGCTCACCGCTGGGTGAGGGAGATGGAGGCAGTGCTGGAGATCAGTGAGTGTGGTGAAGATCAAAGGTGAAGTTCACGACTCACTCTTTTGTCGACTCGGCATTGTGTTGGTGGGACAATATTGTCCAAGCTGAGGGTACTAGAGCCATCAGGAAGATGTGATTGAAGGAGCTGAAGCAACTAGTGATCGAGGAATTCTGTCCTCACAGGGAACTCAACAGGATCGAGAGGGAGCTCCTACAGCTTGAGGCGGGAACCATGACCCACCAGCAGTACACCACCAAATTCAATGAAATGGCAAGGCTGGTACCGGATCAGGTGACGCCGGTGTCAAGGAAGATCAAGAGATTCATCCAGGGACTGCCGGCTGATATTCGTAGGCATCTGATTGCTGCTCAGCCAGGTAGCCTTCGCTCGGTGGTGGACTTGGCAGGTAGGTTGTATGATGAGTGAGAAGAGACTGTGGTGGAGGTGAAGAAGACAAGTGGTGGTGATAAAAGCTGGAATGGGAAGAGTTTGGGCGTGGTGGTTTCACCCCAAACAACAATAGGATGAGAGTAGATGATCGTAGGGTGTCGTCAAGCTCGGGGTCGAAGAAGTGTGGCAAATGTGGAAGGGAGCATATCGGTGAGCGTAGGTTGGGACTGAATGTATGCTTCAGGTGTGGCAGGCCCGGCCACATCGCTAGAGATTGTAGGGTGCCGAAGTGTTATAACTTTGGCGAGGAGGGCCACGCAACCAAAGACTGCAAGAAGCCGAGGGCGGAGAGCTCTGGGGTGAAGAAATGGGCGGAGGAAGGAGGGCAGAGAGCAAGTGCTAGAGCTTACACCATGACCCGAGAAGAAGCCAGAGTGGATCCCGATGTCGTGTCAGGTATGTTTCTAGTTAATCAAACTTGTGCCTCTGTATTATTTGATTCTGGTACTAGTAGGAGTTTTATTTCTACTACCTTTTATGCTAAGTTGTCTGTTAGCAGTAGGACTATTAGTGAGCCTTTCGATGTAGAAACTGCTATTGGTAAGTCCACTAGGATTACTGACATGATAGAGGACTGTGCCATAGAACTAGAAGGTCATAGGTTTGCTGCTAAGTTGCACATGATGCCCCTAGGTGGATTTGATGTAGTACTAGGGATGGACTGGTTAGCAACCTATGAGGCAAACATCGTATGTCGCAAAAAGATGATTCGACTGGTTGCGCCCGGGGGAAATTCGATGACAGTTTATGGAGACCGCGTTACTACGATCCCGAAGATTATCTCGATGGAGGTGGCGGGGAAATGCATGAGACGTGGATGTAAGGCTTACCTGGCCTATATGAAGGATGTGGATGCGTCAACCCCGCAACTGTCTGATGTACCAGTGGTGTGCGAATTTCTGGACGTATTCCCATAGGATTTACCCGGCATACCACCGGATCGCGAGATTGAGTTCCAAAATGTATTTGACACCCGGTGCTCAACCCGTTGCCAAAGCACCGCATCGATTAGCTCCAACTGAGATGAAGGAACTCATGGAATAATTGTAAGAGTTAATGGATAAGGGATTCATTCGACCGAGTATCTCTCCATGGGGTGCTCCGGTCTTGTTTGTAAAGAAGAAGGATGGTAGTATGCGAATGTGTATCGACTACCGTGAGTTGAATAAGTTGACAGTGAAGAATCGATATCCGCTACCGAGGATTGATGACCTGTTTGATCAGCTCCAAGGTGCCAGTTGGTTCTCGAGAATAGATCTTCGATCTGGCTACCATCAACTGAAGGTGAAGGAGCAGGACATTCCTAAGACAGCTTTTCGCATGCGCTATGGACATTATGAGTTTCTCGTTATGTCTTTCGGGTTGACTAACGCGCCAGCTGCCTTTATGAATTTGATGAACCGAGTATGTCGGCCAATGTTGGATAAATCAGTGATAGTATTTATTGATGACATCCTGATCTATTCTAAAAGCGAGGAAGAACATGCCGGCCACATACGCGAGGTGTTGGAGACACTTAGGAGAGAGAAGTTGTATGCCAAATTCTCCAAGTGTGCTTTCTGGTTGCGCGAGGTTCAATTTTTGGGTCATGTCATTAATGCTGGAGGGATAATGATAGACCCGGCAAAGGTGGAGGTCGTGATGCAATGGACGTCCCCTAAGACGCCATCCGAGATTCGTAGCTTCTTGGGGTTAGGGGGCTACTACAGGAGGTTTATCCAGGACTTTTCCGAGATAGCCTCACCTTTGACCAAATTGACTCGCAAGGATGTGAAATTTGAGTGGGGACGAGAACAGGAGTGTGCTTTTGAGGATTTGAAGACGAGACTAACATAAGCTCCTGTCTTGTTATTACCCGAAGGCAATGAAGACTTAGTGGTATATTCGGATGTTTCTTATTCTGGGCTAGGTTGCGTACTGATGCAACACGGAAGGGTAATAGCCTATGCATCCCAACAGCTAAAAACCCACGAAGTCAACTACCCCACGCATGATCTAGAACTAGTTGCGGTGATTTTTGCCTTAAAGATTTGGCAGCACTACCTGTACGGGACAAAGCGCACCATCTTCGCAGACCATAAAACCTTGAAGTATTTCTTCGAGCAGAAAGATCTGAACATGAGGCGGAGGCGATGGTTGGAGCTCATAAAGGATTACGATTTTGAGATCCATCACCATCCAGGCAAGGCCAACATGGTGGCAGATGCCTTTAGCCGGAAGGAGAGGCTTGAGCCGATTCGGGTGAAGGCTTATCAGCTGATTATGACCTCTGACGTGATGATACAGGTCAAGGAGTTTCAAGACGAGGCTTTGAAAGAAGATCGTCTTAACTCCGAGAGAATGCGAGGTCTAGTCGCAGAGTTGGGTGAAAACACTCTCTGTGTCAACACCCGATATGGGCGGATGTGGATTCCTCGTTATGGGGATTTACGCGGAAGGATCATGGACGAGGCCCATAAGACTCGATACTCCACTCATCCCGGTACAACCAAGATGTACCACGACATGAAGAAAGATTACTGGTGTCCGGGGATGAAACGTGACGTAGCGGAGTATGTGAGTAAATGTCTTACCTGTTTGCGGGTGAAGGCAGAACACCAGAAGCCGTACGGAAAAATCCAACCACTGGATATACCCGAATGGAAGTGGGAGCACATCACCATGGACTTCATTACAAAGCTAGCATGTACCCCGAAAGGGTATGATGCTATATGGGTGATAGTTGATCGTTTGACGAAGAGTGCTCACTTCCTACCGATTCGAGAGACATATTCTTTTGAGAGACTCGCTGATCTATTCATCAAAGAAATTGTAGCTCGTCATGGTGTGGCAGTGTCTATTGTATCCAATCGTGACACTCGGTTTACATCTAAGTTTTGGAAGAAATTCCACGATGCGATGGGGATGAGACTACACATCAGCACAGCTTATCATCCTCAGACGGGCGGCCAGTCTGAGAGAACGATCCAGACACTCGAAGACATGCTTCGAGCGTGTGTGATCGATTTTGGAGGGAGCTGGGATGACCATTTGCCGTTAGCAGAATTCTCGTACAACAACAGTTACCATGCCAGCACTGGCATGCCACCCTACGAGATGCTATATGGGGTGATATTGGCCAGAAGGAGTTAGGGAGCATTGAAGTAATTGAGCCTATGACAGACAAGGTCATAAAGATCAAAGCCTTTTGTTAGACCCTGAAAGGATCATACATGCCAATTCAAGAGGTGGATGGTTGTTCTGCTGGTTTCTCCCCTAGCCCAAGAAGAAATGTACATAAAGAAGATCCTGCATAAGAAGAAAATTACAAGTATGGGCTATCCGCATTTGTTAATGCGGATGACCAAGAACAAATGCTGACAAGTATTTGTTCATCCGCATTAACTAATGCGGACAGCCGATGAAATGCAGACAAGGCATTTGTTCTTCCGCATTAACAAATGCGGATGACCAGCAACAAATGCGGCCAAGTGTTTGCTCATCCGCATTAACTAATGCTGATGACCAAACACTAATGCGGCTAATAGAAGACCAATGCTGATGAAGAATTACTCATCCATATTAGTCAATGCGGATGACAAAGAACAAATGCTGATGAAGACTTAGACTAAGGGTAGTTTAGTCATTTTGTGCAAGCTGTAAGTCAGCCTATAAATAGAATAGAAACCTCGTATGTGAGGGTGACTTTTTGTGTGACTGTTTATACAACTTTTGAGAATAGACAATCAGAATATACTTTGTTTCTCTCCCATGTTAGTTGTCTTGTTACTATAGCTTGCTAAACCATAGCATTTACTCTGTAACAGTTCATCTAATTAATACAACAATGCATTTATGAGTATACCAAGAGTTCTATGTTCATTGATTGCTTGATTCCGCCTTTTAATCATTGACTCAATCTTCAAATTCAATCCTTGTTGATTCATATCAACAGAGAATATCATTCTCAAAAAGTCCAATCAATTGGTATCAGAGCTTTGGCTCTCAGTTATTACTCAGATCTTCTCAGATCTAGGTTTAACCCGATTGATCTGTTGATTGAGTTGCTGTTTAGAGATTTCAAACATCTCTTCTCAGTATTCCAACTGAATACTCACTGATATACTCCACTGCTACTGTTCACCCTTAGATCTCCTCTTCGAACAAACAGTTCAGGTTGCACAGTCACTAAAAACAGAAAATCAAAAGCTGAAAATTACATATTCTCAGCAGATCCATTGTTACAGGACTAAGTTCGGACTTGTTGGACTATTTGGACTAATTAACCATAAAATCACTTAAATCCAGATCTAAACAAGTTAAAACTAACAAGTAACTATGGATTCACATAATTATTCTGAACTTAGGCATGCCTCAAACCACCCATGCTCAAACATAAATCTGAATTTAAACAATGGAAAATCTGATTCATGAACTATATTACAGGTGTTGATCCTGATTATTGGATCTCAATATGCAAAGGCCCACACATTCCAGTTACACTATCTGCAGATCAAGCTGCACTGTACAAGACTACAAGAATTCTTATTGAAGATCTTACTCTTGATGATGATGATTACAAGAAGATCAAGATTGACCTCAAAGCTTACTCCATACTTACTCAAGCACTTAAAATGGATGTGCTTAAAAGATTGGAAAAGTATGGCACTGCTAAAGCTGTATGGGATGCACTGCAAATCATGTGTGAAGGAAGCAGTGAAGTGGCTGAAATCAACAAAGACAAGCTTGTGAACTAGTATGAGACATTTCATCACTCCAAAGGGGAGTCCATCTCTAAGCAGTTGCATAGATTTGTGCAGCTGGTGAATTATTTAGAGATCATGGGTGTTACTTAAAAGTCAAAGGATTTAAACAAGAAGATGTTACATAGTCTTCCTAAAAATTGCAAACAAAATGTAACTATGCTGAAGAATACTCTTGATTTGGAGAGCACCACCCTGGATATCATGATAGTAAAGATAGAAGCTTTAGAACTGGATGAAAGAAGCAGAAATCTAGGAGGACCCAGAGTAATTGAAGCATACAAGTTTCCCACAGATAATCACTCTGTGGAAAATGCCTTCATTACTGAAGAGGATGATTTCATCTCCTCGAGGGATCAAACTAAAGAAACTGGATTCACTACAGCCCCATCATCCAACAGACCAACATCTTCCCCATTAAGTTCAACAAGTCAAGCATCAGGATTCTCTGCAACTCCTACTCCTAATGATTCAAAATCTGAAGAACAAAAGGCAACTTACAATGCATTTGTTGCCAGCTTTGAAGTCTATCTGGGTGGAAGACTTACATCTGCATATCTGATCCAAGAAGATCTGGAAGAAATGGATCCAGATGATGTGGAGGAAATGGACTTGCAATAGCAAATGGCTATGATTGCTATGAGAGAAAAGAAGTTTTTCAGAAAAGGGAAAAAGCTTCACCTTAATGAAAACACCAAGCTTGGATATGACAAATCAAAAGTAAAATGCTTCAATTGTGGTATGACTGGCCACTTCTCTAGAGAATGCAATGCTCCCAGAAGAAACTACAACGCTCAAAGGCCTTCTCAGAGCCAGTCATCATCACAACCATCTTCAGGCTTTCACTCCAACAGTCATCAACAACAGCTCCATCATCATCAACAATCACATCAGACTCAACCCCAACTGACCAATCAAGCTTATGGAAGCAATCAGTCATCAGCAAATGCTCTTGTTGTCAGGCAGGATGGAGTGTGTGACTGGAGCATGTATGCTGAGGAAGTAAGGCCTCAATTTCAAAATCATGCACTCATGGCTCACATGAATGATGGACCTTCTCCCATGCCTACTGAGGTAAAATCTAACCTTTGTAGTGATAAATGCATAAATGAACTGCAAGGGTATAGAGAGCATAATCATAAACTGGCTGATAAAATTAAAGAAGAAAAGGTGAAGTCAGAGATGCTTAAGAGAGAAATAAAAAGCTTTGAAATAAAAATTAAATCTCTCATCTCTGACATTGAGAAATTGTATGGTGAAAAGTACACTCTTGCAGAGAATGAGCAACTGACTGAAAAATTAGCTCAATCTAAAAATGAACAAAATCTTACTGAACTAAAACTAGAAAAGTTTTAACAGTCATCAGTAAAGCTTCAAGAGATGCTTGATTCTCAAAAGGATCCCAAAGATATGTCTGGTATTGGACACAACTGTTGTCCACCACCATACAATGACAACTACACTGTCATGCCTGATTCTGTCACACTTAAACAGGAAAATGAACCTAACACTATTGAACCTAAAACAATAGTAAAACAAGTCACCAATCCTCAAAATAAACCTAGTGTTTACACTGAAACAAATAAGGACAAAATCAAGTTAGGACACCCAGTTAAAATCAATGAGTGTTCAGACAAGACAGTGAGTGTGATCAAAACAGATAGCCCAATCAAGGCTATTATTCCTTTTATGAAATTCATTCCTGCAATTTCCAAGGAAAAGAAAACAAAAGCTAATAAGGTGAATCTACCTACTGAAAGTATATCTGATAGTGAGATAAACTCTCCTAAAAATTCAAGCAAATCAGACACTGATTCACCATCCATCAAAAGAAAAGTTTCTAAGGTCACAAAAACCAAAACTAGCTCAGACCCTCAAACTTCAAAATCAAAGCAAGGGGTTGGCTTTGATATTTTCAATAAAGAGCATGTGAATCAATTTGAAAGAGAGATTAGGCAAAAATCAAGAAAGCATGATCAGCCTCAGAAAAGCAAAATCAGTAGTATTGTGAAACAAACTACCAACAAGGTTGATCAGGCTTTGTCATCAAAACCAAGGAATGAATCTAATTCCAAATCTGCCAAAGCTACAAAATCCGCAACACCAGGATCTGTAGCTAGAAACAAACACATGTATTATGATGTGTGTGAGAGGTCTAATCACAGAACAGATAAATGCTTTTATAATCAATACTGTTCAATCTGTGATATGAACAATCACTCCACCAAGAACTGTTATTTCAACAAATACTGTTCTGTCTGCAACATGACAAATCACAATATATCTGATTGTTTCTTTAAACAAAAAGGATTGAGAATACCTCAGAACAAGCCTATATCTCTAATCATGTCTGAGAATCATAAGATCAATGGTCGTCCTCATCACAGCGTCTCTAAGTCTGATGATGATATAAAAAATTTGAGAACTTCAAACAGAATCAGAAGAAATAAAAATCAAGCAGTCAAACAAACTAATGATTTTTATAATTCTAAAACAAAGTTTGATAACAAAAAACGAATAAACTTTCTGAAAAGAAACAGGGATCAAAGGTTTGAATACTCATCTGACCCTTTAGTTGAAGTAATAAACCATTTGAGTTTTAGAAACAAATCAAGCATGATTCCATCATCAAAGCACCAGTTTAGAGGAAAATACCAACAGGTTACTATCATGGATAGAAACGGTAAGCCCAAGACCATCATGGCTTGGGTTTCATACTCTAATTAGTTCTTTTTGTGCTTGTAGGGACATTCATATAGGTCTAACAGTTTATGGTATGTGGACAGTGGATGCTCCCGACACATGACTGGAGATCATTCCCTCCTTCATGATTTTAAGCACATTCAAGGAACTACTGTGGCATTTGGAGGAGATTCACAAGGTGGTAGAATTACAGGTGAAGGATCTGTGACAAGTGGAATGCTGAGCTTTGACAGAGTGAACTACTGCGAACAACTGAACTTCAATCTTCTCAGCATGTCTCAGATCTGTGACAAGAAATATCCCACTCACTTCACTGACACGTATTGCTACATTCTGAGACCAGGATTTCAAATTCCTGAAGAATGGGTTATCGTGAAAACACTGAGGAATAATAACACCTATGTCATTAACCTTAATTTTGCATCACCAAAAGAAGAAACATGTCTTCTATCAAAAGCATCTTTTGATGAATCACAACTTTGGCACAGATGATTGGGACACACAAATTTCAAAAACATGAACAGACTGGTCAAGGGAAATCATGTTATTGGTTTACCTCAAAAAGAATTCCACTTTATTGACCACTATTCAGCGTGTCTCAAAGGAAAACAACACAAGTTGTCTCACAAGCTAAAGTTGGTGAACACCAATAATTCTCCATTGAAACTACTTCATATGGATCTTTTTGGTCCAACTCATGTTATGAGTATGGGAAAGAAGCAATATTGTTTGGTGATCATAGATGACTTTTCTAGATTCACATGGGTCTTCTTCCTACTTCATAAAAATGAAGCATCCCAATTAATAAAAGATTTTATCACCAAAATTGAAAATCAAATTGATCTTAAAGTCCAAATAATAAGGAGTGATAATGGGACAGAATTTAAAAATGAAGATATGAGTTTGTTTCGTACAACCAAAGGCATAGCTCATCAATTTAGTGCAGCTAGGACTCCTCAATAAAATGGAGTAGCTGAAAGAAGAAATAGAACACTAATTGAAGCAGCACATACTATGCTAGCAGATGCTAAACTGCCAATCACCTTTTGGGCAGAAGCAGTTAACACATCGTGCTTTGTACAAAATAGAACTTTGATTATGAACTAATTTTTCAAAGAAAGCCATTCATTGGATTTTTCAGATCATTTGGCTATCCTGTCTCGATATTAAACACCCGTGACCATTTAGGAAAGTTTTCATCCAAGTCTGATGAAGGATTCTTTGTAGGATATTCTTCTGTTTCAAAGGCTTACAGAGTGTTTAATCCTAGATTAAACATTATTGATGAATCAACAAATGTTCAATTCAAGGAACATTCATTTCCTAAATCAACTAATGGTCCTGATTGGTTGTTTGATATTGATTCATTTACTAAATCTTTTGACCAATTTCACATGTCTAATGCAGGAAACCTATAATCGATTGTACCTTCATCGTTAGTAGAAAGAAGGAGTGACTTTCCAATGATCCCTCCAACATCTACTGAGAAACTTGATGAAGATGTTCCACTACAAGCTGATCATGTCAGACATATTGTTCAACATCAAAGTGCTTTAATTGAGGATGGTCCCAGTACAATACCCTCTCCATCAGAGATGCCATCTATTAAAGTCAGAAACCAAGAAGAAGTTAGAACTCAAACTCATGTCATCCCTCCGGTTGACAGTGAAAGAACTTCAAATGATGGAAGTAATCATATCCTTGCTGACACTGAAGCAGGAACCGGAACAAATTTTGATTACTTTCATAGCTCCCTAACAGTACAAGAAGAAGTTGCCTCGCACCAAGATGAACTGAATGTCTCCAATCTTGATGTAACCATTGCTGGTGACTCAATTCCAACCACAAAAATAGACAAAGATCATCCAGTTGACAACATCATTGGTGAACTAAATGAACAGGTGACAAGGAGCAAGTCAAGCATAGCTAACATCTGCTTGTTCTCATGCTTTCTGTGTCAAACAGTACCCAAAAATATCAAAGAGGCTCTTCAAGACAACAGTTGGATTGAAGCAATGCAGGAAGAGTTGTTGCAATTCAAGAAACAAGAAGTATGGCAACTGGTAGATCTTCCCGTAGGACAATACCCTATCGGTACCAAGTGGCTATACAGAAACAAAACTGATGACAGAGGAAGTGTCATTAGAAACAAAGCAAGACTAGTAGCTCAGGGATACACACAAGAAGAAGGAATTGATTATGATGAAGTATTTGCCCCTGTAGCCAGACTAGAAGCCATAAGAATCTTTCTTGCATATTCAGCATCCATGAAATTCACTATTTATTAAATGGATGTGAAATGTGCATTTCTGTATGGAAAGATTGCTGAAGAGGTCTACGTAAGTCAACCTCCTGGATTTGAAGACCCAGAGTTTCCCCACAGGGTATACAAGCTAGAGAAAGCCTTGTATGGTCTTCATCAAGCTCCAAGGAAGTGGTACGAGACACTTTCATCATTCCTTCTTGACAACGGTTATGAAAGTGGAAAGATTGATCAGACCCTCTTCAGAAAAAAAAAAAGGAAAGGACATGTTGCTTGTACAGATATATGTGGATGATATCATTTTTGGCTCAACAAACAAGACTCTATGTAAAGACTTTGAAGATCTCATGCATTCAAAATTCCAAATGAGTGCTATAGGAGAACTCACTTTCTTTCTGGGAGTACAAGTCCAACAAACAGCAGATGGAATCTTCATCAATTAATCAAAATATGTGGAAACAATGCTGAAGAAATTCAAGTTTGCTGACTGTCAGTCCTTCAGAACTCCTGTGGATACTAAAGTGAAGATTAGACCTGATCCTAAAGGTAAATCAGTGGATCAGACACACTATCGTTCCATGATAGGTTCACTAATGTATCTAACAGCCAGTAGGCCTGACATTATGTTTGGTGTTTGTGTGTGTGCCAGATATCAAGCAGATCCCAAGGAATCTTATGTCAATGTAGTCCAGAGGATATTCAGATATCTAAAGGGCAAGCCTGCTCTTGGACTATGGTATCCAAAGGAATGATATTTCAATCTCTATGCATACACTGACAGTGATTATGGGGGATGTAACTTCAACAGGAAATCCACTTCTGGTGGTTGTCAATTTCTTGGTCCCAGACTGGTATCCTGGCATTGCAAAAAGCAAATCAATGTTTCTGTCTCAACAGCAGAAGTTGAGTATATAGCAGCATCTGCATGCTGTTCTCAAGTTCTCTGGATTCAAAACCAGATGCTTGATTATGGTTTTAACTTTCTACAAACTCCAATTTACATTGACAACACAGCAGTAGTGTTTATAACTAATAATCCAGTTCAACACTCAAAAACAAAACATATTGAAATTAGATATCACTTTTTGAGAGATTGATCTGAAAAAGGATTAATCAAATTGATGCAAGTTCACACTGATAATTTATTAGCTGATTTATTCACTAAGGCATTTGATCCAACCAGATTTGAATTCTTAGTTCAATCAATTGGCATGATTAATCTTGAGTAAAATGAAAACAAACAAATATTTCAAAAATTATCAAAAAGAAATCAAAAAAAGAAGTATATAGTTTACCTATGGGAAATGATATAATTACAGTCATTATATCATTTACTGTGCTTATTTATAAAACTTAAATGACTGACATGACTTATCTAATATGTTGGTAGGCTCAACTTGGAAAAGAAACCACATGCAGTGATAAATTAAAGCTTATATTCAACTGTGATGTTGTCATCTCATAGTATGTGTAAGTTTTGACGTATCCAAATGTGTGTGTGTGTGTAGGAACCTAAACACCCCAGGTAATGATAACTTATGAATCTCTTTTACTCACATCAGTTCCTCCTTTGTTTTGCTAAGCAAAGACCTGGAGAAACAAGCACATAATGCTGATGTCCTGATCCATCAAGATTCCCAATGAGGAACACATCCAACTTGGATGAAACAAACAGAATAAAATTATTCAAAATGAATGAAACAAAAGAATCCTAAGAGATCACCTTCCAAAGTGAAGTGAAAAGAATCCCAATGTGGATCAAAAATGATAAAAGGATCAAAAATAGAAGAATCCCAATAAGGATCTAGTAATATGAGATTTCTAAGTTTAAGTATCCTGGTCAAGTAAGATGTTGAAAGTTCTACCACACATTGCATGCAGATGGTTGACCTTGCCATGCTTTTGAGTGTGAGGTACAAGTTGAATACCCAATTAACCCAAAAACATGATAAGATCATTTGCATGAGAATATTAACCAAGTATGAGTTTAAGAGGATAAACATACCTGCAATCAATATGTTATGACCATGTCTGTTTTACTAACAATTGCTTGCACTTGTGAAAGGTAAGATTGATATAATCCCAAAGAAAGGTATAACTCAACTTCTTGTATAGTGAAGAAAGCAAAATCACAAAAAGATTTTATTTTCAAAATTTCTCAAATCCTTAAAAGTTTCTATCTATTATGGATATAAACTTCAAGGGGAGTAATTTAAAATTTTGATCAATTTTGTACAGGTGTTTCCTTTCTTAAAATTAGAAAAACCAAAAACAATTTGCCAAATCAGAAAATCTGTATGTGTTGTTGCAGAAGATATACCATAGTATCTCAGTTCTTGCAGACATCTTGATGCACAAAAGACCAAGATCAGTCAACAATGGGAAACTTGATTCACCACTGATGAACAAGTCAATCCAAGCAAGAATTGATATCACAAAATAAGTCAAAACTTCATAAGAATCAAGCAATAGACATATCTTCATAAAGTCAAAGACATTGCTTCATAAAGCATCAGAGAAAATCCATCCAAAACCAACCAAAGCAAAAACATTAAGTACAAACTTAATACGGGTAAGGGTATTGGTTAATGCGGGTGAAGGTAACCCAAGCATTCAACCAATGCGGGTAGTGGTTTTGTGAACTGAAACACAAGTGAAAATCTAATGCGGACACAATCACTCTACCGCATTAGTCTCACCATCAAGTTTTAAGTATGCAAAACTAATGCGGATGAAATTTATGATCATCCACATTTGTTTTCCTCAACTGTATTTCTTTTGAAAAGAAGAAATCAACACTTAAACTTGGGTGTAAACTTGTGTCATCATAAAGTATGATATGTGATCACACTCTTCTATCATTAAGCACAAGTGGAAGAAATGCGGACAGACTTTTACTCTACCGCATCTGATGAAAGTTAAAGAATTTGTTCTTCCGCATTTGCTACAGTGAACAAATGCTGACAAGTATTTGTTCATCCGCATTTGCTACAGTAAATAAATGCTGACAAGTATTTGTTCATCCGCATTTGCTACAGTGAACAAATGCTGATAAGTATTTGTTCTTCTGCATTTGCTACAGTGAACAAATGCTGACAAGTATTTGTTCTTCCGCATTTGCTACAGTGAACAAACGCTGACCAGCATTTGTTCTTTCGCATTTGCTACAGTACACAAATACTGATGAACATTTCTTCAACCGCATTTGCTACAGTAAATTTAAAACTTAGGCGCATTTGTTTTAAAATTTATCAAATTTTGAAATCCATATTAAATTGACTATATAAACCAAAATCAAAGGGTCATTTAATACTTTTCAAAATTGAGAGATTTAAAAGTGCGACGAGCGCCATTAAAATTACTGTTCATCTTCATCTTCTTCTTCATCTTCCAAACCTGTGTTCTAAGTTCGATTCATCACCGTTTACTCATCTTCGATTCACTACAACAGTATTATCGAGGAAAAGGTGAAAATCCCAAAATGTTCATAACCCTAATTGTCGAACATTCACCCGAACCTTGAACTTAGTAACCTATGTCAAGAAAGAATCATGCAAAATCAAACAAATGTTCATGAACCATTGACAATTTCAATTGAAAGACACATACTAATCATGAAGAAATCAACAAACAAAGGATTTTCATCATTTCTGTTCGTCGTATGAACAGGGCATGTCAAAACTAAAATGTTGAAATCAAACGACAGTTCAATGGTTGAAATGAGTTAAAATTGAGAGAGGATAATTAATACAATCATGAATAACTCATCCAAATGAACATGCATCACTAAATCAGATTAGGTCAAATTCATATGAAACGGTATACATGAACACTCAATTTTGACCAAGAAAAGTCAAAATGTGACAAACTTAGTCTGATTTATGATAAACCTTCTGATATATAGTATTCATTATTCTAATTCATATGCCTTGAATGCAGGGTACAATGGCTAACCTCAAATGGAGCATGCTCCATAATATGATTGGTTTTCTTGACCCCGGATGTTACTGAGGCTGATGGATTAAGAGACATGATCAGATTTCTTCTAACCACAAGAGTTGCCTATGCTATGACAGTCAGACCCATCATCTATGAGACCTTCATTAGGTCATTCTGGGGAACAGCTGAAGTAGTTGAAGTTAATGGTGTGAAAACCCTGACTGGGAGAATCACTGATGATCATACTCTAGCCATTACTGAGCAAACTGTGAGACAGTGTCTGCAGTTTGGAGATGATGCAAACTCCCCTATAGAACTTGAAGATGATGAGATCATGACCTTCTTTGCCAACATTGGTTATGAAGGAGGATATGAAGGGAAACAGATTGTTAAAGGGTTGGTAGATCTGCAATGGAGATTCCTGATACACATGTATCAACATTGCTTATCTAAGAGGAAGACTGGATGGAATGATATCCCAGTGACAACCTCCTCTGCTATTTGTGCCTTATGTACCAATCAACCAATTAACATGTCTGCCTACATATTCAATGGATTGATCTCTAATGTACAAGAAGGTAGAAGACATATGTTCTTGATGTGCCCAAGATTTATCCAGTGCTTCATCAATGAAGCTTTTCCAGATCTTGCACTAGTAGGACCAGTGATGGACATTCCTCACTATAATGCCAAGTCCTACAGGAACTTCTACAGTGGTACCTTCTTCCTTTTGTTGCCCTGGATGCAGCAACAGATCAACCAAGAAGAAGAACAAGATCAAGAGGCTCCTGCTGATGAGCCTATTCATGAAGAAGCACAAGCTGCTCCAAGTCAACAACATGTTGAGGAGCATGCTGCTATGACTGAGGAAAGACAAAGGTCAGTGTCACCACAAGGTGATGTAGGTGGTGATCTTCACACTGATCCTTTTATACAAGAAGCTGACATAGCCTCTCCAGTTATACAATCACCAATACCATCACCACCCAGATCACAAATTCCATCTTCACAACCACAACCAATCATCTCACCCCACATCTCTCCTATACACTCACCAATCCATCACCCTATCCAATCTCCCATTCACCATACACCTATCCCATCACCATCCTCAGCTGAACCTCAAGAGTTTGGTGACTCTGCTAGCTCTTCTGAGGAATCCAAATCATCATCTGATGAGGAGGATCATCCCACCAGGATGCCTATAAGGCAAGTTGTATCAGAGGCTGCTCCTTCAGAAAGTTATGCTGAATCTGGAGTGAACAAGCCTTACGAGAAAGATGAGATGATTTCTAACTTGCTTCAGAAAATTGCCAAGATTGAAAAGATGCAAAGAAACAGATCAGTTATCTTACAAGACAGGTTGTTGGAATTGAATGAGAAGGAGAAAGAACTAAAGGATGTGAAGGAAAAACATGAGAGTGAAAAGAGGGAGAAGGATAAAGAGATTGAGATGTTGAAAGCTGATCTTCAACACTTAAGATAAGAGATTAGTGGTCATATGGACACCTTGAACATTCAAACAATAGTCATGGAAGATCAAGAAGAAGTTATTGAAGAACAGTCTACCATTATCCGTGACCTTGATAGGCAAGTGGAAGCAATAAGAGAGTCTCTGAGCTGGAAATGCTTGTCAAACTAAAGCAAGAGGCCGAGAACGACCATGAAGATGAAGGTGATAAGAGAGAAGAAAATAGAAATAGAGAGGATGACAAAGACGATAGTGACAAAGAGTCATCTCGAGACAGTGGTGATGATTCCCCTCCAGTCAAAAGATGAGATTCACTGAGACGAAAAAGAGGGAGAACCTAGTGGATCAAAGCATACATCATCTAGCATGGAGATGATTGTATACACAAGTCAACCAGAAGAAGTCCACTCTGAAGAGACAGAGTTCAGTGACATGATAAAAGCCTTGGACATGTTCTCTGCTGAAGAATTTGTCATTGATGATGAATTCTGGGACTTCATAGTGAACCAAAGGATAGATACTGAGCCTTTAGTTGTCATACCTCAATCTCCAGTGCCAATTGAAAAGGAATTGAGTATGCAACTGGTTCCTGCTGTGTCACTTACTGATGAGCAAAAAGAACTTATCAGAAAGCTCTGTGAACAGCAAGTACAAGAAGAAGAATCAGCAGTCGCAGCAATACATGTTCCTAAAAAGGAACCATCTGAAGAACCACCAAAAGAAGCTGAAATGGCTGAACCCTCTTCTAACCCAAGAATGCAAACATATGCCAGAAGAAGGAGATATCTGACTGAAAAGGCTAAGGGGAAAAGGCCAATGGTAGAAGAAGAACCAGTAAAGAAAAAGCAAAAAGATGGCCCAAGAAGTCTAGCAGCCATTGCTGGATTCTTGGATGAACATGAACAAGCAGAGGCCTTATTGAAAAAGAATGCTGAGGTGATTGACTTAGAAGAAGGAGAAATTCCAATTGGATACATGGTTGATAAGCCAGTGATCAGTAAAATCCCTGTGAATGAAGAACCTTCTGTCTTTAAAACAGATGAAAAGGCCAAGTCTGATGATTTGATGAAAAAGGCCATATTTCTGATTGACCATGGTTATGACCCTGATGAAGTCTTTGGGATGACATATGAAGGGATGCTAGCAGAAGAAGAAAAGTTAACCAAGCTGCTAGATCCAACTTTTAAAACTGAATATGAGAAAACTCAATCTCCCAAAGCTTCTGAGGTCAAGGCAACAAAAGCCAAACCTGTAACTTCTCCTCAACCTATGTATCCCGATCCATACAGCATGACAGATAAGGAAATGAAGGATTATCTGTCTGCTCAAGGATTCACTAAAAGAAAACTAGGGAACATGAAAACCAATTCCCTAAGGGCTGTTGTCCTTAGGATGATACTTGAAAAGAAAGACAGATTGAAAAAGATAGAGGAAGAGATCACCAGAACCCAACCGAGAACAAGAGTTTCAGCTCAAGATATGAGCCTCACTCAGGGAGATCATGATTCCCTGGCACCCATTCTTCATAGATACCCAGAGTGGTTTGCTGAGCCTTCACAACTAGAACTACATGAAGGACTCACAACTGCTGAAATGATCAAGGGTGTGTCTACTCCAAAAGGTAAGACAGATCAGAAAATTATTGCCTGGAAGTATGATAGCGATTGGAATATGTTCATGGTGAAGAGATTATTTGGATTAGTCCAATTCTTCACAGAGTACTCTGCTCTGGTGAAATCTCTGGAGATCCATGATCTGAAGGAACTAGCCAATTTAAGACTGATTAATCATAAGGCTATGTATCCCGATCTATACAGCATGATAGATAAGGAGGTGAAGGATTATCTGTCTACTCAAGGATTCACTAAAAGAAAACTAGGGAATATGAAAACCAATTCCCTAAGGGCTGCTGTCCTTAGGATGATACTTGAAAAGAAAGACAGATTGAGAAAGATGAAGGAGGAGATCACCATAACCCAACCGAGAACAAGTGTTTCAGCTCAAGATATAAGCCTCACTTAGGGAGATCATATTCCCTGGCACCCATTCTTCATAGATACCCAGAGTGGTTTGCTGAGCCTTCATAACTAGAACTACATGAAGAACTCACAACTGCTGAAATGATTAAGGGTGTGTCTACTCTAAAAGGCAAGACGGATCAGAAAATTATTGCCTGGAAGTATGATAGTGATTGGAATATGTTCATGGTGAAGAGATTATCTGGATTAGTCCAATTCTTCACAGAGTACTCTGCTCTGGTGAAATCTCTGGAGATCCATGATCTGAAGGAACTAGCCAATTTAAGACTGATTAATCATAAGGCTATATTCAGGGGTATGAGTTTGAGGACATTCTAAGAATGTTCAAGAGAACTGACAACTTCAAATCCTTGAAGTCTATCTACTTGGGAAAGGATAGATCATTTGTCAATCCCCTTGATATGAAGCAAAGGAAACCAGCAAAAGAGGTGGTATTCCCTGAACTTAGGGTAAAACCCACTGAATCATTAAAGAGAAAGATGGTTGCTGGTACTCACACTTCTGTGCCAATCTCTAATGTTTATTATAATGAGAAAACATATGAGTTGGTGATTGAAAGGAAGTGGGGAGGAAAGGAAGGAGCAGAGATTAGATTGTTCAGTGGATATGAGGTAAGACTATTAAATGAATCCTATATCACTACATCTACTCTAGGCACTTCAGGGAAATAAGCTTGGTGAAGCTGATATGTACTTCTTTCTAAAGTGCATAAAACTCCTGAAAATGGCCTATGACAGAATTATCAAGAAGAGAGAGCAAAGGAGGAAGAAGAAGACTCCTTTGTAGTTTGGAAACATTGTGAGGTTAGAGGTAGATGCTGATGGATCTTTACTGATTCACAGAGATAGGCTGTCAACTGTGTCATTCTAGGAGCATGTCTCATTGAAGAAGCTGCCCATTGAAGCCATCCATACTATGAGACAAATAAAGATCCATGTACTAAACAGAGAGAAGTTGGATGATGCAAGACAGTTCTCTAACATGATCAAGGCCATACTGGATCCTTCTTACACAGACCTAGCTCCTGTGTCATCTCCTCCTACTGCACAAGACCCAGCAGAATCTTCACAACCTGATCCACCCTGAAACCCTTGAAGTACTTAGGCTGTATAATCCTTAGGGGGAGTATTGTTAGACCCTGAAAGGATCATAAATGCCAATTCAAGAGGTGGATGGTTGTTCTGCTGGTTTCTCCCCAGGTCCAAGAAGAAATGTACATAAAGAAGATCCTGCATAAGAAGAAAATTACAAGTTTCGGCTATCCGCATTTGTTAATGCGGATGACTAAGAACAAATGCTGACATGTATTTGTTCATCCGCATTAACTAATGCGGACAGCCGATGAAATGCAGACAAGGCATTTGTTCTTCCGCATTAACTAATGCGGATGACCAGCAACAAATGCGGCCAAGTGTTTGCTCATCTGCATTAACTAATGTTGATGACCAAACAATAATACGGCTAATAGAAGACCAATGCTGATGAAGAATTACACATCCGTATTAGTCAATGTGGATGACAAAGAACAAATGTTGATGAAGACTTAAACTAAGGGTAGTTTAGTCATTTTGTACAAGCTATAAGTCAGCCTATAAATAGAATAGAAACCTCGTATGTGAGGGTGACTTTTTATGTGACTGTTTACATAACTTTTGAGAATAGACAATTAGAATATACTTTGTTTCTCTCCCATGTTAGCTATCTTTGTTACTGTAGCTTGATAAACCCTAGCATTTACTCTATAACAGTTCATCTAATTAATACAAGAATGCATTTATGAGTATATCAAGAGTTCTATGTTCATTGATTGCTTGATTCCGCCTTTCAATCATTGACTCAATCTTCATATTCGATCCTTGTTGATTCATATCAACAGAGAATATCATTCTCAAAAAGTCCAGTCACCTTCATGAAGGCAACTAAAGATAGACAAAAGTCGTATGCCGATAAATGCGTAGACCGATTGAGTTCCGGGTGGGTGATCGGGTTATGTTGAAGGTCTCACCTTGGAAGGGTATCATCCGATTCAGGAAATGAGGTATGCTAAGCCCGAGATACATAGGACCTTTCCGAATCATCGCACGAGTAGGAGAGGTAGCCTATCAACTTGAATTGCCAGATGAGTTAAGTGGAATTCATCCCACATTCCATGTATCCCATCTGAGAAAGTGCTTAGCAGATGAAGATATGGTTGTACCATTGGAGGATATTGAGGTAGATGAACAACTCAATTATATGGAGCAACCAGTGGCGATCGTTGATCTTGAAGAGAAGAGGTTGAGAAATAAAGTGGTTTCCCTTGTGCGTGTGCAGTGGAAGCGCAGAAAGGGATCCGAATCTACATGGGAGACTGAGTAGGAAATGAGGCAGCATTACCCTCATCTGTTTGAGTAATAACATGTTTCGGGGACATAACCTAAATAAGGGGGTGGACTTGTAACACCCGGTTATTCTTTTAAAAGAAAGATAAGAAATGAAGAATAAAAGAAGGAAATGCAAATTTAAACCAAGTGGAGGGGTTAGATATGTCATACCACAAAGTAATATATTATAGTTTGTATAAAAGACCATGGCCGCCCATACATAACTTCACATCACCTTTTTGCAATCGGTTTTAGAAAGAGAAAGAACAAAAGCTTTCGGACTTTGAAGAAGAACAGGAAGAAAGCCAGATTTAAGGTAAGATTTAGTGTTTTTAAGTTGTTCTTGGCTGGAATTAGCCTTGGTTATGTGCTTATGTGTTTGTGTGTGTGTCCGTTTGGGTGCGTTTGGTGGGTTTCTAGGTGTTTAAACTCATACGCATTCGGGTCAGAAGGAAGAAACACCCAAAGTTGCACCAAGTGAGTTTCTAGACCCCGGTTTTACTTGTTTTAAACTATTCTTGGGGCTGAAAATGTATTAAAACGGTTTTATTATGATATTATATGTATACCCGTATGTATTATGCATGTTGGATGATGTTTCTTAGGTGTTTATATGATGTTCATGTTTAGAATAGTCTTTGTAAGCTTGGAACTAGGTGGTATGAAGATTGGGATTTAGAAATACCCTAGAAACATGCTGAGCAGAAGGTCCATGCGCCTAAATAAGGCTCATACGTCTGGAACTGCCTTAGAACAACTAAGTGTAACTCATGCGCCCAAAAAGTAACCCCATGCGCCTAGAAATGCCTTATAATATTTAAGTAAAGCTCATGCGCCTGAACGGTGGACCATGCGCCTAAGTGCTCATGCAACCTAATGGGCCATGCGCCTGAATAGTTCATGCGAACGAATGGTCCATACGCCTGAATAGCCCATGCGTCTGGATGGCCCATGCGCCTAAGTGTTAGAATGGTTGTTGGCTGATACGCCTGCATAGTGATGAAGCGCCCAAACAGGGCTCATGCGCCTACATAGTATTGATGCGCCTAACACTTAGAATTTATTATGGGAATTTTTGGGAGTTTGTGCATGTTAGGGTTTGGACCGTAGGTTGACTATGGCTTATTAACAATGAGAATTAACATGATCATGATTACCCTATGATTGTTTTATAATTACTGTTATTATTATTATTATTATTATTATTATTATTATTACTATTATTATTATTATTGTATGACCTTACGTGGTGTGTTCATTATCATAACGTAAAGTATTAATAGTAATAATGAAGTGAAAGAGCAAGAAAGAAGAGAAGTGGAACTTAATTAAAGAATTAACAAGTCGGGCAAGCTTATAGGAGATGCACGACCTTGTTGTTGTTAGCTCAACTATGATGTAGGTTAGCTACCCCTTATGCTCACGGGGCCAATCAATTGAGATTGGCGGACCTTTGTAGCATGCCCTAGGTGACTGGGTCGGCCTTGTATACAGTAATTCAGACTATAGACTGTAAAGGGGCCCAGCACCAGTTTCTCCACACACATAGTTTAGGGTATTGCTCATTGGTCCACATAGACATTGAAAGATAAAGTTAAAAGAGTACAAATAAACAAGGTACTCAGTAAAGAAAGAGAACACCACCTTTTTGTATAGTTAATGTGTGCTCATATACAAGAGTAAGAGATGTATTGTCACAAGAAGAGTATTTTCATATATATAAATCATACAAGGTATTATAATACTTTTAAAACTAGAACTCACTCAGCAACGCTGACTTTTATACATTTTCAGTTGGCAGGTAATCGTTTGCTGAGGATGGCACAAGGGTGAAGCTACTAGGCAGGGAAAGACTGACATCCATTCCTATGTTATGATAGTGTTGTTTTGTAATGCAATTAAACAGTTTTTTTTTGTAACTTAAATGTCATTGTATTGCTTAACAACAGTATCTTTTAATGATAGAGAATGCCTTTTGCTAATGAAATTCCGCTGTGTATTTTATGAAATGAAAATTAATACGTGTTATGAGCGATGAATGACCAGTTGTAAGGAGCCCGAGAACGAAGTTATTTCTCAAGATGTTATTCCTCAGCTGAGAACTCATAAAGACCGTCCAACTGAAGCAATCATTGGTTCATTATCACAGGGAGTTCAAACTCGAAACAAAGATAGTGCAATAAATACATGCGCGTACTCATGTTTTATTTCTCAAATTATGCCAAAAAATATTGAAATGGCACTGAAAGAAAGCAATTGGGTAGAGGCTATGCAAGACAAGATGATATAATTCAACAAGCTAAATATATGGAATCTGTGTGAACTACCAAAGGGTAAGTTACCTATTGGAACAAAATGGATATTCAAGAACAAAACGGATGAAAAGGATATGATTGTCCGCAACAAGGCCAGACTTGATGTTTAAAGGATTCTATCAGATTGAAGGACTTGATTATAAAGAAGTATATGCTCCTATTGCAAGAATAGAAGCTATAAGAATCTTTCTGGCATATGCTTCATACAAGAACTTCACAGTCTATCAAATGGATGTGAAAACTACATTTTTGTATGTCAAAATGATAGAAGAAACCTATGTGTGTCAACTACCAGGTTTTGAAGATCCAGAACATCATGAATATGTTTACAAGTTAGACAAAGCACTTTATGGCTTACATCAAGAACCTCATGCTTGGTATGCTACTCTAATAGAACATTTGCTTACTAATGGTTATACAAGAGGTGCTATTGATCAAACTTTATTCTTAAGGAAGACTGGTGATGATCTAATTCTAGTTCAAGTTTATGTCAATGATATTATTTTTAGATCTACCAATGATGATTTGTACATGGAATTTGAAGCTGTGATGAAAAAGAAATTTTAATTGAGTTCTCTTGAAGAAATGTTGTTTTTCTTAGCCATCCAAGTTAAACAAGATAATAAGGGTATACTGATACATCAAGAAAAGTATGTTCAAAGTATCCTAGACAAATATAAGTTTCAAGACTCTAAGATAACTCCTACTCCTATGGCTTCTCATACTATGAATCCACATCTCACGGGAGAAGATGTTGATTAACACGTGTATCGATCAATGATTGGATCTCTAATATATCTTACTGCAAGCATACCAGACATCATGTTTCCTGTTTATCAGTGTGTATGTTATCAAAGAAATCCGAATGAATCTCATATGAAAGCTATCAAGAGGATTTTTAAATTTCTCAAGGGTCAACCAACACTTGGTCTTTGGTATCCTAAAAATTCCAATTTTAATTTATTTTCATACACTGATAGTAATTATGCAGGCTGTAACTTGGATAGAAAATCAACTATTAATGGATGTCAATTTCTTGGCAATAGGTTGATTTCATGGCAGTGCAAAAAGCAGCAGACGGTATCCACATCAATTGCAGAAGCTGAATACGTGGCTACTTCAAGTTGTTGTACATAGATTGTTTGGATTCAACAACAACTTCTTGATTATGGCCTTAACATTTATGACACTAAAATTTTGTATGATAATACTGCAGTATTGAACATTATAAAGAATCCGATTCAACACTCAAAGACAAAACGCATCGATATCCGAATGTATTTTATCTATGATTGTTTTGAATGAAAGCTTATTCATTTGGAATATGTTTCCTCATATGACAACATAGCTGGTTTGTTTACTAAGGCATTTGATCATTCTAAATTTGACTTTTTAGTTCAATCTTTGAAATGATTAACTTTGGTTAACTATTATTCTTATACCCTTTTCAAAAATATTTTTATTTATTTTTCATTAAAATTGTTATTTTATTTCTAGATAATCATGATTTTAGGGGGAGTAAACGTCTAAAAGAAAAGTACAAAAAGATTTTGTTTTTACAAAAATTGAGAAAATCAGATTTTCAAGACTATACGGGAAATGATAGTACATTTCTTGATTTTGATTCGTTACATTCTAAGACATACAAGAAAATGACTTGGATTATGATTAATATGTTGATAGCCTTGACATTCAAGATTGAATAGAACTATGTTCTGTGATGCACTGAAAGTAAATCTTTATAACTAAAGTGGGTAACTCACTAATGTTTTATGAATAAACTGATTCCATGCTAAAACAAACCGAGAGTTATAATCCAGTCATACGCAAGTCAGTTACTTTCTGACTCAGCTTATCTCAGATAATGTATATATGTAAAAATAAAAATAACATTGTATACAATAGAAAAACAAAAAAAATACAAATGATATAAACAAAACGAAAGGATCAAAAAGAAGCCAAAGAGCCCATATAGGAATAAAAGATGTTAATGTGCATAATAATAAAAGACATGTCATAGACATACATATTATATGATAATCTTTTCTTCTTTGCGAATATGTTATGACACAGGAGGAAAAATCAAAAGATGGGGCATGTAAGTCCGACTTGGCATGTCAGTCCTAAACGTCTTGCGGGGGCAAAACATAAGTCCAACTGGAAGTTAATAAGTGCTAAAACTTGTTAATATTCTATGTACAAAAACATTTCCTGTGCTAGTTATGCTCAAATAGATATTATCTATTATAATAATAGACTCTGAGAAAGCTGATCAGAAGTGAAATGTTTGAGTTAAATTGGAGTGACTTGAAATCTCAAAAGTGTTTTAAAGGTGGATAAGGGTTTTACATGATTTTTGATTGTGGGATACACTGAATTCATATAACTTAACCAAAACATGATAAATATCAAAGATTATGTGTCTAAGTAAAACTTGAAGTCTAAGTTTAACATTAATACAATATACTAATAATCAACGTAAGTAGTCTTATTTATAATAATGCTAGATGATGTTAATCATCAATTTCTAAGAAATATAATCCTATAATTAAAAATTTACAAAAATATTTAAGTTATTAGAATAGTTATTGTGTCAAATTGATTTTTATTAAAAGTGTATTATATTTACTTGTTTTGCTTGTATTATGGGTGTCCTCTTCAGCCTCACCACTAAAGTTACAATGCATGTATTCCGTTTTAGAGCGACTTATCCTTAATCCTCTGCGCTCTAGTGTTGTTCTCCACTGTTCTACCCTCTTGTTAAGCACCCTTTTAGATTATGATATTAAGACAATATCATCCGCAAACAGCATGCACCACAGGAAAATGGAGAGATACACAGCGATATAGCCCACCGCGTTCACTCAGGATGGTGCACGTGGAGAGCAGCATCAGGGATTTTGTGTGATAAGAGGTTTCCAGAAAAACTAAAGGGAAGACTATATAGAGTGACAATACACCCAGCTATGTTATACGGAACAGACTGCTAGGCCATAAGGAAATCACACGAGAGACAAATAGAGGTCGCGGAAATACGAATGCTGAGATGGATGTGTGGACATACAAGACGGGACCGGATAAGAAATGACGTGTTTCAAAACAGGCTAGAGGTGGCTTGTATCACAGATAAAATAAGAGAGGGAAGACTAAGATGGTTCGGGCACGTGAAAATGAGACAGATGGCAGCACCGGTTAGAGCGGTAGAGAATATCAACGTAGAGGGTAGGAGGAGTAGAGGAAGATATAGGTTGACCTGGGATGAGAAAATTAAACGAGATATGGTAGACTTGCACCTCTCTGAGCACATGATCGAGGATAGGAGTGCGTGGAGGCGCAAAATTAAAATTAAGGACTTTTAGTGGGATTTATGGGTTGAAAGGGTAAATGTAGCCTGTTGTGTATGTATTCCCCATCTACCCTTTATAGGTGCAACATGCCGCTTTTGTTGTATGCTTTTATGTGTCTTATACCTATGTGTTGTATGCTACATAATATGCCTGCTTGTGTTTGCTATTGCTATTGCTTTTCTTTCTGAGTCGGGAGTCTCTTTGGTAGAGGAAAGACTCGCCACCATCTACCCCTCCCAGACCCTACTCCTGAGTGGGATATACTGGGTATGTTTGTTTGTTTTATAAAATGTTCAAAATAAAGGGTGTTTAAATAATTGTAAACACTTAGTTAAATATAATTATTTTCATAACAAATCGAAAGGCTCAATAAGATGATTAAAGTTGAAAATTTAAAAAGTTAAATTTCAAAGAAAATAGAACTTTTCACGTGAAAAGTTCAATTCATTCGAAAAGTTCACATGCGAGAACTCTAACTTCTCGCACGGGAAGTCAGAGTACTATATAATGCACAGTTGTACGGAAACCTAAGTATTCGCACAAAAGCTCTCTAAAGTTTCATTCTCCAAATTCTAAGTATTAAACCTTTGTTGAACATTATAGTATTGTTCATTGTAGTTGCCTATTGGTTACTAATCACTTATTAAGATGATAATGACTTCGATTTGAATGTGTTTGAAACTTGACCGATTCTTAAAGGACTAATACATGTTAAAATTGAACAAATTAACCATAATAAACCTTAATAATGAATTAATCGACACTTATGGAACATGTTTTATGGTTAAAACACTATGAAATTGACAAATTGAAAATTTGAATTGCAATAGACTTTTCGCTTGCAAAAACTTCAATGAACATGAACAGACGCGACAACTTTCAAAACTATTCACATGGAAACTTTACTTGCCACGGGAGAAGTTGACTACTGGTCAAATTCAAATTCAAGCGATAACTTAACTTGTCACATGAAAAGTTGAACTGAAAACTTATTGTTTTGCGCAAGAACTTATAGTTTTCACACGAGAAGTTCAAAATTTCAAAAATTTTCTAAGTGATGAATGTTTCTTAAGTCTAAAAATATTTCTGATTATCTTGTGTACTGATCAAAGTTGTTTACTGTTTCAGATAGCAAGGCCTATGGTTTTCATAAGAACCATAATGCTATAGCTTATCTTGAAGATGTACCAAATGATAAAGCTTTGTTCAGATGGATGATTGATAGTCTTAAGACATCCCAGATTCATCATGCTATATCTGCTAATCCCACTATCTATAGTGATGTAATTGATTAGTTTTGGCACACAGTTGCTCATGAGATTAAAGAGGACAGAGAACCTTGTATAACAGCCACTATTAAAGGCAAGGGTGTTGTTATTACAGCTGAGGTGATAAACAGTGTTCTACTGTTAGAAGATCAGCCTCATGCACCAGTGAAAATTGATGATGATACAGCCAAGGATTATTTAGTCTGTCTAGGATATAGCCACAGATACCTATCATTAGAGAAGAAGTACTTACCTCCACTCTGGAAGTACTTGTTCCACATGGTGATGTATTGCCTTAGCAATCTTAAGGCTGGCATGGATAGTCTCAGTGATATTTTCGTATCCCCGCTGGTATCAATTATCGATGATCTTCCATACAGCATATCCAGGGTGATATTCTCTAAGATGCAGAAGAATGTTATTGCCACTATGGGGAAAAAGTTTATTATGTATTCCTGATTCTTACAGATGATTATGAATGCTGCTCACCTGGAGTTAGTTGTGTCTGATTGATCCACCTATGCTATTATAGTAATGAACAAAGACATTTTCACATATTTGGTAGGTGCTAGAGGAAATGCTTAGGATGGATCCTATTTTTCCAAGCTTGGAAGGTTTGTTGATGTTTTCCAAGATGAGGCACGACCATAAGAGACAGAGACTCCTCATGTTTCTAGAGAGGATATTATTGGTCCATCTATAAGTACTGCTCATGAAGCGCCTGAGAGTTCTCAGGGAGCTGTATGTTCTGATATGGATGAGGTGAACACTTGGTTCACTGGGAGTGGGAGTGAAACAGATAGTGATCATATTAGGAATGTACCATACGTATTACAAGAACGTCCCAGAGTGCATGAAACGCCTGCTAAAGGCACTGCTAAGGAACGTGATTCTAATTTTGTTCCCGATGAGATATTGAATACCCGATGAAGGAGGAAGAGAATGGCAAAGAGAGCCTGTGATAGTCCACGTGGGAGGGTCATGGACATGGAGTGTTGAGAAAACGTCAGACCTCGATTAGCACTGTGATGACTGATGATGTTCTAGTATCTAATTTTCCAGTCACAATCGGTGAGGCCACTATACACGTGATTGTTACAGACTCAACAACAGTAACATCATCTTCTATGCCCACTACTGATGACCTATTGAGGACACCTTCGAGGGAGCAAACACATGATGATCTATTTGGCAATGTTGATTTCTTACATACTACTCTAGAGCCACGACAACAACCAGCGTCTGCTTTATTTTCACTCACTCGAGTTACATTAGAGAAGAGAGTTACCGAGTTGGAGAAGGAGATGTTAGAGAAAACAAAGATGGTTGATGATCTGTGTCGGAGTTTGATTGAGAAAGATGAGAAGACAACCAGTTTAGAGAGTCAGCAGCAGTTCTTGTTCAATTATATACAGATTATGAAACAGAACTTACGAGATCTCACTTCCTGTGTTGATTCATCATTTCATACAATAGAAGTTGGAGAATCAAGCAGACAGCAAACCGCTAGATCTGAGCTTTCGGATGATATTATTACTGATACAGAGCATGTTGTTGATCAGTTACTGGAGAGGTGTTTGTGGAGCCTGAGCATGTGATGCCTATTCCTAATCCAGTTAATGATGATGATGAGTTAGATCATATTGGATTTAGTGATGAAGAGGAGGATGATGATAATGATGATGATGATGGTGATGATGGTGATAAAGGAGATGATAAAGGTGATGATGGTAAAAAGGATGATGATGATGAGTATGGGTGATATGGGTGCTACTACAGGTACTGTTAGACCATTAGGCACTGACAATGTCTCTGGACCAAGTCTCGATGATACAATTGACTACACACCTTTAGATCCTGCCATCGAAGCTGCATACGAGAAATAGTTTTACTCTTTTCAGCAATGGTTGATTGCTGAAGAAAAAGATGAAGATTTGTCTTAGTTTGACGACTTGGAGGAAACTATTGTAGACTACACAGACATATTCGAAAATAGTCTTAAAAACTTATTTTCTGATATCTTGGTTGAAGAAGGATAGATAGTTGGGGAGACAAGTACTGAAGACACGACTGACAAGACAACAAATCAAACTAGTCAAAGTGCTGAACGTCAGGTCGGAAACATTACTGTTGAGGCTCCGCCACCGCCAGCTTACATTCACATATTGAGACATTCCAAACCTTTCACAAGGTATGGAAACTCATAACCTATTCTAAGTTGGGCATATGATGCTAAAAAGAAGATGTATGTTATCAAAAGATGAGCCGGAACAACTGAATATTATCAGGATAAACACGACTTTCATATACTCAGGGCATCGGATTTATATGCTATGGGTCGTGTTCCTTTCATTAACCCCAGTAACTATGGAAAAGGGAATTGGATTAGAAACCTGATTTGGAGGCACAGTAAAACAAACTTCAAGGACTTTAAAACTACCAAATTTAAAGTCATTAAAGATGAGACCCGGATCGATCCTAACACAAACAAGCCTATGAAGATAAAGGTTTACAACCATTCTAGGTATGCAAGGAAGATCCCTATACACGCTCCAGTGCCAGTTAACAGCTTGTCGAAGCTTATGTGGTGGAGTTCTAAAAAGGAGACAGGACATGCTCTGATTCACTGTGTTGAAAGAGATTACCGTATCATCGACCCTGTGGATTTGCTTAAGTTTGGAAGGGATGATTTGATGAGGTTGCAGGCTATTCCAATTGTAGCTAATGAATCCGTTCATTTTTTGGCAGCACAGTTCGGTTGGTTGATAACGAATGCACTGGACAACAAGATGTATGCACATGAGGCAGTTACATGGTTGCAGACATGGACTTCTAATGCATTGATTTACCGAGCCTAGGGGGAGATTGTAGGGGTTAAACCTAGAGGCTCGGAAAATCAAATCAAGATAAAGATCAAGATCAAAGTCACGCGAGAACCTAAAGTTACCACGCGAAAACTTTCTTCTCGCGCGACAACATTTAGTCGCGCGAGAACTAGTGTATTCGCACAAGAACTTCAGTTTTAGTATAAATAGAAGTTTTTGTTATCTAATCAGCAAGAGTTAGAGCTTTTGTAATTTCCTGATTTCACATGTATTGTAATCTTTCAAATCAGAGAGCAATATACTTTAAAGTTACTTACATTCATGTTCATTTGCTTGTGATTCCTCTTCTTTTTCTTACCGTGAGCGGTTATATTCCACGTTCTCCTCACGAGATCAATTTGTGTATTGATGTTGGTCCTTACATATTATTATAGGGTTTTACGGTTAAAATTATATAATGATCTTATTGATCAATGACACAATGAACCATTTTATCATTGTGTTTTAATGCTTTATATCATTTGTATTGTTTTTAAAATTGTTTTAATAAATTTAAATTAATTAGTTATTAATTTATCATTATGTTTTACATACTAGAAATACATAATAGTTTAAGTGTTAAATCACCATTATATTGTTTTAGAATTCACTAATTTAAAAAACAATAACATTAAAAAAACACAAAAAATAGCGGAAAACAAATAATTATACAAAAGACACAATAAGCAGAAGAAATCATATGAGTTTAAAAACATAAAAAAGAATATTTTCTTTTTATATAACGATGACAGGTATAAAAGTTATGAATATTTTTAAAAAAGTAGGAAAACTTATTTTATAGAAAGAAAAGTCAACAAAAATGATTAGGCCTAAAATACTCATTTTGAAAAAACAATTCTTTACAATTTAATCTCAACCATTGATTAAGAAAGTTGATGGTTGAGATTATTTCTTATAGTTTTTAGACATAAAAGTCTTCACTATATATAAACCAGCATACATGAGACCCACGACATGTTGATTTTAGGTAAAAATAAACATGTCGTAAAGGTATGTTTTAAATTTAAGAGAATGCAAAGTTGTTATGAAAATAGGCTTTGACGAACACAAACGTTAATTTAAAAACAAACCATCACAATCAGTTTTATAAACCTACTTTTATATCGACTATAAGAATAATAAGTATCAAATAATTAACATTTTAAAATAGATAAAAAGCACAAAAAGAAAGTAAAATTGAAAAATCATTAAAAAATAATAAAAAATCACTAAATTGATATATTTAAGTACATGGTAAAAATCAATGAGTATTAAAGATTTTAAACAAAAATCATAATTAAAGATTTAAAACAAAAATCATACATTTAGTATATTTAAGTACATAAATAGTAATTATAACGTCGTAGCTTATTCATAATTAAAGTTTTTAAACAAAAATCATACATTTGGTATATTTAAGTACATGGTGTAAAATTAATGAAAAGGTTTAAATAGAGGGTCTTTGAAAACAATAAAGTATAAGAAGAATTAAGATAGTAACACATGTCTTTTTTATCAAGATTTTATTAAGGTCAAAATTGGTAATGTTCCCACTTTTTAAATTCTCTTTTTTTAAATGCCCGTAACTTTTATATACTGACATTATTTTTTCAAAAAATTATATCATAAAAAAGAACACTTTAATATTTAAAACGCGTATAGTGTTGAACAAAAAAATCACTTTTTTAACTCATTGTATAATTTTTTGGATCATTATGTAATCTTCTAAATTGACGAGAATTACACAATTACCTTATGAGTATTACACAATGAACGGAAAAGTTAAAAAAATTAAAATTTTGAACATTGTGTTATTCAAAAATAATCATTTTAAAAAAAACACACTGCATAACAGCATAGTAAACATTAGACACAATGATCGACATTACACATAATAGATAACATAATAACTAGTATTATATTCAATAATCAGCATTAGACATAATCACCAGCTTAACGAGTAAACTGATTAGAATTATACATTGAACTGGAAAACATAAAAGAAAATTATATTTAATATTATGTTATTTAAAAATTATTATTTTAGAAAAACGCAAATTGAAAACATGACATTAGGCATAATGGTCTGACCAATATTACTCAATGATCTGATATTACACACTAATCTGATGAACATTACACAATGACCTGAAATAACTTGAATTTATATATATATATATATATATATATATATATATATATATATATATATATATATCAACATTATACACATTTTAAATATAAAAAATGCTTATTTTTACGATTTTGTTAGATCAGATGAGGCTGGTGCAACTAAAACTACACTTAGAAGATTTTGAGTGCAGGGGAATGAAGACTTCCGAAGACAAAGATGCACTTGCGAAGCTATATTGAAGTTCTTCCGAAGCTTAAGGATGAAGATCTTCCAAAGAAGAACTCAGTCTTCCGAGACTAAGTAGTTCTCCTTCCGAAGTTAAACACTTAGCAGATTCAAGATAAAGTCTTCAGAAGGACAAAGTTATGAAGACTTGTAAAAGTCTCGGAAGAAGTTATTTCTTCCGAAGTATAAATGGTTTTGGAAGAACTTATTCTTCCAAAGTCATTTAACCTTTAGAAGAACTAACTATTAACCAATGGAAAAAAGTATGGTCCGACTGACACGTGCTGCCAACTCTGATATTGCATGGTGGTTTCCTACGCCCATGTAGTTGATCATATTTTATTCCACTGTTCACCTTTTATCAGTTAGTACAGTTGCCAAATTTGGTTGGTGACAAAAGATAAGTCATGGACATGTCATGACTACCTAATCTAGGATATTATTTTATCTTAAATACCTTACTTCTAGCAATGTAGTATTTGTCTAGTTATAAGTGCCAACTGGTTATCTAAGTATAACCGACTGTAGATTGTAGTATATATAGTTTCTCAATGTAACTCATTCAAATATGTTTGCAAGAGTCTTGTAACACTGATTTGAGAAGTAATATATAAGTATCTTGAAAACCATTTCTTGTATTCATTAACTTATTATATTATTATCAACTTAGTTTAAGATTCTACTTCATCAATCAAGTGAAACTTAGTGAGTTTATAAGATAAATCTTATGTTGAGAGACCACCATCGATCCTGCAATTGGTATCAGAGCTTCTTAGGCTCTTGATTGTGAGATCTAACCGTCCTAAATCATCCTTGTTTTCACACTTACTCACTTCACTCAAAATGGCTCTCAACCAGAAATTTTCTGAGACTGAGATGGGAACCATAACAAAGGCCCATATTATCATTCCTAATAACTTCAGAGCCTGGTGTCAACGTATTGAATACTTCATCAAGTATCAAGATAGCTGAATGTGGAGATATGTAACTCACGGTCCTTACAAGCCAAAGATAGCATCTCCAACTGGTAATGGTGCTATGATTGAAAAAGCTATTGAAGACTACTCAGACGAAGACATCAAGAAGATGGACATCAATTACAAGGCAATGACTGTATTGCTTACTGCTATACCAAATTCCTTAATGGTAGGCTTTGAGCACTGTAAGTCAGCCAAAGAACTCTTTGATGCTTTAACATTGATGTACTTTGGTTCCTCTTAATACAAAGAGTCCAAGAAAGATGTAGTGAAGTAGAAGTTTGAAAAATTCACTTATATTGTTGGTGAGACCTTGAGCCAACAATACTTCAGGTACATGGACTTAGTTGCATCTCTTCAGTTTATGGGAGTGACTCTTGAGAAGAATATATAGTAAGAAAGGTTATGAGTGCACTTCCTCATGAATGGACTTTCTATTGTATCTCTATCAAGAGAACTGAGAATCTAATCACCATGATTGAACTATATAGGATCCTTGATGAATACCATATGGAGATGGAGACTCAAAAGGGCCATCAGGTGAATATAAGCTCAAATCCTCTTGTCAGCAATGCTTGACATGTTATTGAAGGATCAAGAACTCCCCAGCCCCAGATGACCTGAACTACAATCAACAGCCATCATACTCCTCTGGGCCTTACATCATATTTCCTAAGACACCCAGGTCTCAACAAGCTCAACAAAATCCCTTTTAGGATAGTTATGCTTTTATTTCAGGAAATGAACACTCTGGATATTTTCACTTCTGTATTGATGATCTAGAGCGTTTTAGCCCAGATGACATAGAATATATGGACATTGTCCAATAGATATCTCTTTTAAACTATAGAGGAAAGAAGTTCTTTAAGAGAACTGGAAGGCAATTCCCACAGAACCTAACCAACAGCAAATTTGGGTTTGATAAGTCAAAATGCAAGTGTTATAACTGCAACCAACTTAGTCATTTTGTAAGGGAAGGCAAGCCTCCAAGATCCAATCCTGGAGTAACTCAAGCCTCCCAACATCCTGCTACCCCAAAGGATGCAACCAAGCCAACTGAGCAACAAACAACAGTTGTTGCTCAAGATGTCGATTGGAGCTTCATGGTGCAAGATGTCAGGCCGGCTCAAGCTCTCATGGCTGGAACCAAAGATACCAAGGTATATGAACATCTATGTACTCCAACTTGTATAGATAAGGTTAAAATGTATTAGGACTAGAAAATGGAAATTAAGTCTGATATTGAGTCCTTAAACATACTAAAATCTGATTTTAAGAGAGCAAAATCTGACTACAAATTCAAAATTGAAGAGTTAGAGAAAATTATATCTTCTTTAAAACATGAACACTCAAACTACAGGCTCAAATAAAGACTTAGTCTCCAAGTTGACTGTGGCTCAAACCTAACTTATAATAGCTAAGGATAAAGCAAAGAAGTATGTTATTCAAGAGCATAACTTCAACTCTATCCTTGCATCATCCTCCCACTCAAAGGTGTGTTATCAAAATAAAAGTGGGTTGGAAACCAATGAAATTGCTCCACCACACTCTTATGTGTCTATCAAACAGCCAAGATGTTGTACTAATGAGTAAGAGGTTCCAACTACTGGCCCACTACCAATGAGTAGAAGAATGATGCAACAATGATGACCACCACAGTGAAGGGTAAGGTAGAAAACGTGATGACCACCACAGTGATGATCAACCTCTGACCACTAAAGATAGAAAGAACAATATCAGGGCAGCAAGAAAAACTACCAAGAAGGTGGTTGAGTCTAAGATGAAAATAGACCCAAACCAAAAGTGTGTACTCATCTCAGCTGGATTCCAAGTGGCTGGAAACTCTGATTTAGGAAATGAGCATAGTGCCAATACTCCTATCCAGCAAAAGAATCAGAAGTTAAAGGGGAAGGCTGTTGAAAAAGACAAGAAGTGCAAGAAATAGCAACCCTTATTCCCTATAAAAGCTAACATTGAGTTCATAATCTGTGGCCTGCATAAGCACATGGCTAAATATTGTTACTACAATCAAGTAAGCATACATTATGCAAACAATTTTAACAAATAAGGAGTCAAGGAAGGTTTCCAATTTAGACCTTATCATATGGTTCAAGTGTTGAAAAAAGGAAAGCTTGTTTCCGAAGCCAAGTTGCTTCCGGAAGAAACTTATTCTTTCGTAAGAAAATTAGCTTCGGAAGACAAGCCCAAGACCAAACAAAGGAATAAAAGGAATCCTTTGAAATCTTTCAAGAAGAAGACTGCTTCGAAAGAAAAGGTGGTGATGACTTCTTCCGAGAGCAAATAAGCCTTGGAAGCAAGTTATGCTGCTCAAGCCTCTTTGGGCCCATCTACACTGATCAACCATAGGATGGAATGGAAGATCAGACAAGATACTACAGCCCAAACCTCTTTTCTCAAACCATAGTTGAACCCCCATGCATACATTTTGGTTCAATTATTTCATCTATATTAGAAGAGCCAAAGGCTAATAAGGTCTGGGCATCCAATAGTAACTAATCATTTCACCTTGTGTGCAGGGACATCCACATGACAAGAAGGGAAATATTTGGATTGTGGACAATAGATGCTCCAGACACATGACAGGGAACAGATCTCTCCTACAACAATTTCAATATTTTGATGGAGATCCTGTTTAGTTTGCAGGTGAAGCTGGAGGATACATTTCTGGTAGAGGTAGTATATCCAATGATAAGTTAGAAGTTGACAAAGTAACTTTATCAAACAGCTTGAACACAATCTCCTGAGTGTTTCTTAATTCTTTGATCAAAAGCACCAAATGCTTTTCACAGAACATGAGTGCATTATCCTCAAACTCGGGATGACAATTCCACAGGAATTAGTGCTTCTTAGATCTTTCAGGAGAGGAGATATGTACAAGCTGGATATGAACAATGCTTTCCTACTAGGTGAAGTATCATGCTTTCTTTCCAAAGCTAATGGTGATGAATCAAATCTTTGGCATAAAAGAATGTGTCATGTTACTTTTAAAACCATGAATAAACTAGTTAAAATAACTTAGTACATGGTGTACCTAAAAAGGAGTTTTTCAGTAAAGACAACTGTGTTGCTTATCTAAAATGGAAATAACACAGGCATCCCATAAATCCATAGAGGTTAATTCCATCACCACTCCATTACACTTATTGCACATGGATGTATTTGGTCTCACAAATATAATAAGCATTGTAAGAAAATCATATTGTCTTGTGATAGTTGATGATTTTATAAGATTCAAATGGGTATTCTTTTTAAGAACTAAATACGAAACTGCTAAAACGTTAAAATCTTTTCTTCTTAAAATATGAAATCAAATTTATCAAAAGGTAAAAACAATTAGAATTTATTAAGGGACTGAGTTTAAAAATCAAGTGCCTTGCCTCATTCTGTAACTCAAAAGAGATTACCAAATAATATAGTGCTCCTAGAACTCCTCAACATAATAGTGTTGCTGAGAGGAGAAACAAGATACTTATTGAGGCTGCAAGAACTATGCTAGCTAATTCAAAGCTGCCTCTAACTTTCTACACAAAGGCAGTCAGCACTGCATGTTATGTGCATAACAGGGTTCTCATTGTTATGCCCTATGGAAAAACCTTATGATCTATAGAACAAGTGGCCGCTGTTTATTGGCTTTCTAAGGTCTTTTGGTAGCAGGTGCACCATACTTACAAAGGACAATTTAGCAAAAGTTGCTGAAAAGTCGAATGATGCTATCTTTGTTGGGCATTCCTCAAGCTCTATAGCCTATAGAGTACACAACATTAAGAATCAATAATTTGAGGAATCATCCAACATTGTTGTAAATGAACGCACTGCCTTGTGTTAAGGGAAATGGCCCTGACCACATCTTTGATTTAGAATTGTTTTCCAACTACTGTAAACCATCTTGTGAGAATATTTCAGCTGGAATAGAAACTCAAAATGACTCCTCTGATGATCAACTGTTTAAGTTACCCAGACCTATTCTAATTTCTCTAAGAAGACATGAATAGAAAGCTTTCACTACTGAAAGTCCTGAAAGCTTAAATATCATAGGAAAAAGTAGAGCTTCAATAAGTTGTCAATCCACTTAGCCTCAAAACTCATCAGCTGACAACTTTAACACTTAACACCAAGCTAATGAAGACAGTAATCCAGACGAACAAGCAACTATTAATGTTGCTTCACAGCAAAATATCATTGATGTTGTCGCACATTCATTCAATCAGTCCTCATTGAATGAGTATAAGACTTTAGTTGGAACTAATGTTCACAATCCTTAGTAAAACTTTTCAAACTTGGATCTATCTATGCCACTAGATATGATTCCCAGGCTCAGGATACATAACACTCATCCAACTAAGAACATCATTGGGGATGTCTCAGAAGGTGTAAGAACTAGAAGACAAACTCATAATGAGAATGTCTACTTGTACTCATACTTTCTCTCTCAAATGGAACCTAAGAAGGTGGAATAAGATCTTAAGGATAACAGTTGGGTTAAAGTAATGTAAGAGGAGTTGCTTCAATTCAAGAGACAAAAGTATGGAACCTATGTCCATTGACACCTATCTAAGTCCCTATTGGCACTAAATGGGTGTTTAGGAATAAAAGAGATTATAGAGGTTTGATCATCAAGAACAAGGCTAGACTTTCAGTTCAAGTATACACACAAGAAGAAGGGATAGATTACACTGATGTCTTTGCACCTTTTACAAGACTTATGGCTATGAGAATCTTCCTTGCTTTTCCAACATACAAGAACTTCATAGTCCATTAACTTGATGTCAATTGTGCATTTCTATATGGGGATATCGATAAAGAAGTCTATGTGTGCCAGCCACCTTGATTTGAAGACCCATAGCACCCTAACTATGTGTGCAAACTGGATAAAGCTCTTTATGGGTTACACCAAGTACCTAGGCTGTGGTACGAGACAATGTCTCAGTTTCTTTAGAAGAATAGCCACACCAGAGGCACCATAGACAAGACATTGTTCATAAAGAAGTCTGGGAAGGATATGTTGCTTGTACAAGTCTATGTTGATGACATCATATTTGATTCCTTTAATAACCAAATATACAAACGCTTTAAAAGCATCATAAGGAAGAAATTTGAAATGAGTTCCAAGGGAAAGATGGATTCTTCCTTAGAATTCAAGTAAAGCAGATGGAAGAAGTGTTCTTCATCAATCAATCTAAGTATATCAAGGATATCTTAGAAAGATTTAAAATTAAAGATTATAAGGCAGCCAAGACACCTATACAAAGAAATCACAATCTTTGTCCTGATTTTGAGGGGGAGGATACTAATCAGCATCAATAAAGGGAAATTATCAGATCTCTAATGTATCTCACTGTAAGTAGACATGATATTATGTTTGCAACCTGCATCTGTGCAAGATATCAAGCTTCTCCCAAGGTATCTCACCTAATTACTGTCAATAGAATTCTTAGATACCTTAAACGAGCTCCCAAACTAGGGCTTTGGTATCCTAAGAACAAGGATTTTAATCTTTATGGTTACACTGACAGTGATTATGGAGGCTGCAACATTAAAAAGAAATCCACATCAGGAGGATGTCAATTTCTTGGTGGAAGGATCATCTCCTGGCAATACAAGAAGCAATCATGTGTCTCTACATCAACTGCTTAAGCTGAATGCATTGTTGTTGTAAGTTGTTGTGCTCAACTACTATGGATTAAGAATCAGATGTTAGACGATGGTTTTAACTTCATGGAGACTCCAATCCATATAGACAATAAGAGTGTTATATCTATCATAGAAAATCAAGTCAAGCACTCCAAGACAAAACATATTGATATCATGTATAATTTTATTCGAGAAATAAATGAAAAAAAACTTGATTAAACTAGTCAAAGTTGATTCAAATAAACAATATGTTGATTTGTTCACCATAGCCTTTGATGAACAAAGATTTAAGTATTTAATTACAGCTATTGGAATGATTAACATTGACTAGTCAATCTCTTTTGAAAATCTTTTGAAAATATGTCCTGTCTAAATTGCCTATTTACAATCTAAGCCCTATTACAAAAGGTTTTTGTCCAATTTTTCTAAGTATAAATTCTTCCGAAGAGAAATTTACCCTCAGGAGAGATCCTTATCTATCTTCTGAAGGCATATTTCTCTACACAAGTATTCTCTTCCGAAGATTTTTTAGCCTCGGAAGATTATTTGATCATAGGTCAAGTTTCCTTCCAAAGGTTACTAACTTCTTCTCTCAGAATAACACTTTTCTCTCAGAAGCAAATTTCTCTTAGACACATACTTTGCTTTGGAAGTAAAAGTGGCTTCAGAAATATGAAACAGAAACGCGAGTGTTCTCTCGAAAGCAATTTTACTCTCGGAAGAAAACTTTACTATGTAACGAAAATCTTTAGGCCCAACTCTGCAAAAAATGTAAGATTTTATTCATGATTGTAGTAATATTTTAAATGGTTTATATACCGCCTGACAGGATCTCAGCCTCTCGTTTGATCAATCAGATTGGTTTGCAGCGGATTTAGCACGTTAATTAGCAATTATAGCAAGAACATAAAAGATATTGCAAGTAAAAGCACAAACATAGAGAGAGAAAAGAGTTCTGCAAAAAATTAATTGTTCTATTGCTCAACACGTTTCGGCCATTAAAACAGCATGGTTCACCATCCTTTTATAGGTGGCAAAAGGATGGTGATGATGTCCTTTCTCTGACATCAACCGATTATTAAAATTACAACTGACGGGACATAAAACTACTGAAGATGTCAACAGCTGACATCTTCTTACAAAAGTGTTCCTATCTTTTACAAGTATTGACAAAAGTAAACTACTAAAATCCTACAACGACTGAAGAACAAACTCTTCAGTCGTTTATAACTACTGATACTATAACAGCTGAAGAACAAGCTCTTCAGCTGTTGTACAAACTACTGAAATAAATTACAAAACTACTGAAAGGGAAAAACCATCACAACAACTGAAGAAGACTTCTTCAGCTGTTGTGACAAACTCTGAATCTTCAACACTTGGTTCTTCAGACTTGGGCTTCAGATGATGTATCAGCTGATGACTTCAGTAGATGTCATCAGCTGTTGTCTTCAGTATTTGTCTTCAGACTTTGTGCTTTAGTAGAAGGTCTTCAGTTCTTCAGTTCTTCAGCTTTTGATTCTTCAGTACTTATCTTCAGTACTTGAAGTCTTCAGTACTTGTATGATCAGTACTTCAGACTTCAGTACTTGTCTTCAGTACTTTAGAGTCTTCAGCTGTTGTTCTTCAGTTCTTTGATCTTCATACTTTGATCTTCAGACTTTGTCAGAACAGCTGATGGGAGTCTTCAGCAGTTGTTACAGTGGCATGTGGGACTTAGAGGTTTTTCTGATCTTGGCTCATTGGTTCTTTTGGTCCACCAAACTCCCCCTGAACCAATGCAGCCAAAACCTCTAATTATTTGTTGTCCCACTTATTGTTGGCATAAAGATTGGTCTATTTCCTTCTGGATCAGATCAGAAGTTGACCCAGATAAGCACTGGCCTGAGAGGTAGTCTCTAAGGTTTGATTGGCTGAGTATGGATGGGAGCTCTGTTTTGGGGAATTGGACACAGAGCTGTTGTCCCATCCATGAGATCTACCTCCCATGTACTAGCCGGTAGGATTCCCGGGTGTAGGCCTGAAGAAATATCATCTGCTCTTCTTTGGTTAGGTCTTCAGGCTCACCTTCGAACAACCCCTCCCGGCCGTACAGCTCTGAGACATACTTGGCCTGTCTCCTATTTTTGAGCTCAACTGTTGTCACTTGCCTATATGCAAACTCATCTGGATGTTTTCCTTCTAACAGCAAGTTGAGCTCATCCCTATGGAAGTTCTCAAGCCTCTTATAGACCAACTCTTTCCTAATCACCCTATTATCTAGCATTGTTTGGGGTGATTGGTTAGCTCTATAAGCTTTCTCGAACTCCTCTAATATTTCCCAGGGTGTTATTACAAGAGCCACAGAGATCACTTCATCTACGATTCTCTTAAGTTGGCTCTTGTATCTCACAGGCATAGCCTTTTGAACTATCCTGTGAGCCACCCTAGGATCAGGCCAAGTCCTCACTCTTTCCTTTTCATATTGAAAGGTCTGTTTAAGAGTGAAGAGTCTCAGAGCCTCCTTCTTCATGTTCATGATAGAAGTAGAAGCAGCATATGATTTGTCAATGCTTTTCAGCATTGCCTCATCGTGTAATCTTTACTGCTCCTCTTCTTCTAGTTTTACCCTCACAGTGTCCATCTGTGAGGTGGGAGTGATGGTTTGGGATTTGGCTTTTGGTAGAGAGATAACTGCTGAAATGGGCAGACTATCCTCCTCATCCTCCTCTTCTTCTTCTTCTTGCAGCCTCAACACCCTTCTCTTCTTCTTCAAGGGTGGATCATTGGCTGCGGGTTTTGATGGTGAAGGGATTGGTTTTGTGGATTTTGGTTGGGTGGTTGGTGTGGGAATGTTGGCAGGCACTGTTAGCAATCTAGAGATCAGAGATGTTTTAGTCTGTTTTGCTAACAGTGTCCTGTTCCCAGCACCGGCTTCTGAGAGGGCCTCAGCGACCAGTCCTTTGGTGAAATCACCAGCTGAACAGATCTTGGCGGCTATAGCCAAGATTCTGTCCCTGGTCCATGCTTTGACATCAAAGACTGGCCTGCCCAGATACTTCGAAATGAATCTACTCATAGCCTCGAGTCTCTTTTTGTCCTCTTGGCTATAAGTAGACCATCAGTGTTCGATCTCCCTAGTCTCCATCTTCCTGAGCTCCTGATCTAGCAATGCTGTGTCCTTGTCAAAGCCTTGCCTGAACAGCTGATCAATGGCAGAGTCCATTGATCTGCTTTGTTCAGCATCAGCCTCCTTGACAAGGGCTGCTAGATCGGAGTCAGCCACCTTCTTTCCCTCCTCTCCCTTTTTCTTATAAGTGACACTGAAATCCTTTTGGATTCCAGCCACTTCTATATGCTCAACCTCCCTCTCTTTCCTCTTCCCTTTCTCCCTTACCCTACTACTCTCCTCAGCCCTCTCCCTCTCAACCACCACCTCTTTCTCTGCCTCTAACTCCTCCTCTCCCCTCTTCCTCTTGGCTTGCATTGATGTCTCCCCCTTTTTAGGTGCATTGGTTGGGGTTTGACTATCAGCAAGCGCCTTAGTAATGGCAACCTCCACCATGGGTTGGATATAAGTGGGAAGCCTCTCATCAATGGTTTGAATGACTATATCTTTTATTATGGGTATGATGAGAGGCAGGGATTTCTGGAGGATAGCATCCAGCTGCTCAGGGGGGTTCTGACCCTGAGAGCTAGTGCCAGAAGCAGGGGCTGGTGGCCGAGTTTGTGGGAGTGGCTCAGTGTTTGTGAGACCTTCAGGTGAAGGTGCCATCTGTGGGGTTGTGGTGGCAGATGGACTTCTATCTTGAGTCATCTGAGCAAACAGCTCTTTGAGTCTGCTTATCTCATCCTCTAAGATAGTGTTGTGAGCTACAACGTCGAAGAAGAAGCTCAGGTCATCATCAGTATGAACTGAATCACCTGACCTCCTGACAATGTCAGGATGTACATGCTCTGAGTGTGGCTCAGTAATAGCATGTGCCTCTTGTTCATGGTACTGGGGACTTCCAGCCTCCGGATTGGATCCATCATCGGCAGTTGCCTCTTGTGAGGTCTTATTGATATTACCAGCTTCACCCTGCTCAGATGCTGATGCAGAGGAAGTGGCAGCCTCACCAGATTGTCTAATCTCCCTAGCCACACTGGGAGATTGGACTTGTGATTCTCTGTGCTGTGGGCTCCCACCAGCACTAGTATCCACCCCCTCTTCAGTTGGAGTCTCCTTAGTTGTAATAGGTTTCTGAGGAGAGGGTGGAGTGCTCAGATGGGTAAGCACTTTGGCTATTGCCAATGTAGGGCTTTATGGGGCGGTCTCATCAGTAGATGGGCTCGAAGCAGTGTGTACAGGGGGAGGACTGTGCATTTCAATGGCAGTCTTCTCAAGTGAGATAGACCCCAGAAGTGTGGCTGCCCCAGAAGTGGTTGCATCAGGCTCCTGTTGAGAGAAAGTCTGTGCGGTTGTGGTGGGTGGAGTCGTGGTAGCTGCTGGGAGAATCAAACCAGCAGCCACAGCCTGCATTTGTGTTGCAGGGGCATCCTCAGGGGACTCATCTCCCTGAATAGCCTTTTTGGGCTTCTTTTTGGCTTTTGGTTTGGTGGGGACTTTGGATTTGGAGGTGGAGGCTGTGGGTTCCTGCTGCGTGGGTTTTCGCAGCCAGCCAGCCTGTTTTAAGGATTGGTCAGAGTTGTGCCTGGAGTATACCTCGGCTACAACAGCCAAGGCAGGGACCCCAGTGCCAACAAGTCCCTCAGCCTGAAGCTGGTTTTCTATTATGGCCATGATGAACCGAGGATACAAGATCCATCGGTTAGAAACTGGTTTTGTGGCCATGTCCTTGATTTCCAAAAATATAATATCTGTTAAGTTTAAAGGTTGTTTTTCAAGGATAGAGAACAATACCTGTTGCCACCTTGTTGACATCTGGTCCCATGAAGAGGTTTTGGGAGCCAGACACACGTTCACCATATGAAAAATGAGGCGTTGGGGATCAGGGAAGTGTTTCTTCAACAAGGTTGCGGCGGAGAGGTCACCCTGGTAGTCGTTGGATGTGAAGGATAGATCCAGGGCGCCTTTGGGGTAAGAGGTTGGGTAGGTGGCATCCTCCAGCTTTAGGGTTTGGCGAATAGTGGCTGGAGTGATAACCACTGGGTGGTTGTTGACGGAGGACCGGAGAGAGACCTCGCCATCCTGCTCTCCGGTTTGGACGGTGATGTTCGTCCAAAACTCCTTCAGGGAGTCGGTGTAGATGGTAGGGTTTAAAAGGAATGCCGTTTGGTAAGGTGAGCCGTGCATCAGATCGACGGCATGGTGAAATTTTGGCCATAAGGGCGATTTGGTGAGATGAGCGACACAGTTGTGTCGAGGTTTCAGTTGCATGGTCGCCATTAATGGTGTATGGGAAGTTCAGAGGTTTTGAAAGGTTAGGTCAAGTGAGGAGTAAATGCTCTGAACATTGGGTATTTATAGGGTAGGGCAAAGGCTGAAAGAAAACTACTGAAGGTTTTGGTGTTAGTTATCAGTTGTTGTAACGACTGATGACGTGGTCTTAACCTTCAGTGGTTGTAACATCTGAGGACTTGGTGTTAGTCTTCAGTAGTTAAAACTACTGAAACCTTGGTTTTGTCCTTCAGATATTGTAAACGGCTGAAGAGTTATTGTCAGTCTTCAGTAGTTATGAACTACTGAAGACCTAATATTCTTCTTCAGACGTTGTAACAACTGAAGACTTGGTGTTAGCCTTTAGTAGTTGTGAACTACTGATATCAGTAGTTATGAACTACTGAAGACATGGTTTTGTCCTTCAGTTGTTTGGGTATGAAACAGCAGCTGTTGGCATCAGCTGATGAGAAATTACTCATCAGTTGTTTCCGTTAAATCAGTTGTTTCATGCTAGCCTCTACACTCACTCATCAGCTCTTTGGCTGACTTTCAGATGTTTCATTGACCCTTCAGCTCTTGTGAATATTTATGCCTTCAGCTCTTGTGATCAGATGTTCACAAGTGCTGATGAAATACTCTTCAGAGCTGGAGAACAAATTTTGTCTTCAGTACTTGTGTAAGATTACACATCAGTACTTGTGAGCAAAATTTGTTCTTCAGTACTTATTTATTTGAAAATCATACATCAGTAGTTGTAATCCACCTCACTACATCAGTTGTTTTCAATAAATAATGTACATCAGTACTTTGAGTCATTTTAGTTTTCAGTAGTTATGAAAGAGCTGAAGACTAAATTACTCATCAGTACTTATATTTGACCTTTGCTCATCAGTAGTTGTGAAGTAAGAGCATAAGCATTGGTCAAATTACTCTAGCTGCAGCATACCAAGCCTTAGTACCAAATTTTGGAATGTAGCACTATCTAAGGGCTTAGTAAAAATGTCTACAAGCTCATCAGCACTAGGCACAAACTTAGGATCAATCAGACCTTTTTCATAGCAATCCCTGATAAAATGATGTCTGATCTCTATATGTTTGGTCCCAGAGTGCTGGACTGGATTTTTAACAATACAAAGAGCTGAAGCACTATCCATTAGTAATGGAGTCTTAGTCTCAGTAATGCCATAATCCAGAAGTTGATTCTGAAGCCAGAGTATCTGAGAGGTACAACTTGCAGCAGCAATATACTCAGCTTCAGCAGTGGATGTAGCAATTGATGTTTGTTTCTTACTCTGCCAAGAAACCAAACAATTGCCTAGGAATTGGCAACCACCAGAAGTGGATTTTCTGGTGACTTTACATCCTGCATAGTCACTATCAGAGAAAGCAACTAATTTGCAAGAATGCCCAGCTGAATACCAAAGACCTAGTGATTGGGTACCTTGCAGATATCTAAAGATCCTTTTGACTGCAATCAAATGGGATTCTTTAGGTGCAGCCTGAAATCTAGCACAAGCACATGTTGAAAACATGATGTCTGGTGTAGAAGCTGTAAGGTACATCAAGGACCCGATCATACATCTGTAAAGGGTTTCATCAACCGCTTTACCTTTCTGATCTACATCTAGTTGTGTGATGCTGCTCATGGGAGTAGAACAGGGCTTACAGGTTTGTAAATCAAACTTATTCAACAGCTCTTTTGAATATTTGGACTGATGGATGAAGATTCCATCATCCTGTTGTTTGATTTGCAAACCTAGAAAGAACTGTAATTCTCCCATAGCACTCATTTCAAATCTTAGCTTCATGAGCTTTGTAAATTCATCACACAACCTTGGATCAGAGGATGCAAAGATTATGTCATCTACATAAATTTGAACAAGGAGCTTATGTTCTCCAACAGTCTTGATGAATAAGGTTTTATCAATGGTGCCTCTAGTGAACTTATTCTCTAGAAGAAAAGTTGAGAGTGTCTCATACCAGGCTCTAGGTGCTTGCTTCAGCCTATAAAGAGCCTTATCAAGCGTGTACACCCAATCAGGATGTTTAGTGTCCTCAAAGCCTGGTGGTTGACACACATAAACCTCTTCTTTTATTTTCCCATATAGGAAGGCATTTTTGACATCCATTTGATAAACCTTAAGACTGTGAAAGGCAGCATAAGCTAAGAACAGTCTGATTGCTTCCAGTCTGGCCACAGGTGCAAAGGTCTCATCATAATCGATGCCTTCCTCCTGTGCAAACCCTTGAACAACCAGTCTAGCCTTGTTCTTCACAATTTGGCCCTTCTCATCTGTTTTGTTCCTAAATACCCACTTGGTGCCTATAGCACACTTACCTTTGGGTAATGGAACAAGCTCCCACACTTGTTGTTTCTTAAACTGAAGAAGCTCAAGTTGCATAGCGTCCACCCATCCATTGTCTCTTAAAGCAATATGATAGTTCTTTGGCTCTTGCTGACTGATGAAGAGAGCATAGAAGCAGAAGTTGGACAATTGATTCTTGGTTGAAACTCCAGCATGCATATCACCAATGATTTGAGATGTGGGGTGATTCTTGAGCTCTTGATAGACTATGATATCTGTGCAAGTGTTTGTAGACCCATCAGCAGCAACAGATGGTGATGGAGATTCCTGAAACCATGTAGAGGATGGCAGCTCAAACGAAGTAGAGCAAGCAGAAATCTCATCAGCATTTGTAGTGGATGGAGCTGCTGAGGCTACAGGAGCATCAGGTTCAGTGGACTCAGGCAGGTTGTCACTAAACCTGAAGAGGTGAGTACTGACTACATCATCATCAGTACCACCAGATGGAGATCTGTTGACATGCTCAACAGCTGGAGGTTGATAAGGAACATATTGCAGTATGTCCAGATCAAACAACTCTACGGGGTTTTGTGGAATCTTGTCCTTTGGGATTTCATTGAACTTCACATGCAGAGTTTCTTCAACCCCTTTTGTTCTACAGTTGAAGACTCTGTATGCCTTGCAAGTTGATGAATAACCAACAAAATACCCTGCATCCACCTTACTAGCAAACTTCTGGAGTGGGTTGCTAGTGTTGAGAATAAAACATGGACACCCAAAGGCTCTAAAGAATGAAATCAGAGGAGCCAAATGATGAAGAACTTCATAGGGAGTCTTTATCAACCTCTTATTCACTAAAGCTCTATTTTGTACATAGCAAGCTATGTTGACAGCTTCAGCCCAAAAGGTCAGTGGCAACCCTGAGTCAGTTAACATGGACCTTGCTGCTTCAATGAGAGTCCTGTTCTTTCTCTCCACCACTCCATTCTACTCAGGAGTTCTAGGAATACTAAACTGCCTTCGAATTCCCTTGGACAGGTAGAAGTCATCAAGTGTGTGGTTTCTAAACTCTGTTCCATTGTCACTTCTCACACACTTAACCTGTAGGGAATACTACTTTTCTACAAGTAACACAAAGTTCATTATAGTCTTGGCTGCTTCATCCTTGGAGTGCAAGAAGAAAGTCCATACAAACCTGGAGTAATCATCCACAATTACCAGGCAGTATTTCTTCTTTGCCATGCTCATCACTCTGACAGGACCAAAGAGATCCATGTGCAGGAGCTGCAAGCAGGCAGTGGACTTTGGTTCTTTTATTGAAGGGAATGAAACTTTGTGTTGTTTTCCTTTCAAGCAAGCAGTGCAGTCATCTTCACACTTGAACTCCTTTAGAGGCAATCCTCTAACTAAACCATGGCTTATCAGCTGATTCATGTTCTTGAAATTAACATGACCCAGCCTTCTATGCCATAGTGTAGACTCTTGAGGAAAGGCCTTGGAGAATAGGCAAGGATGGCCTTTTAGATCTATCTTTTTGGAAAGATCTAAGGCATACACTCTTCCTGTCCTGTTGGCCTTCAGGAGAGTGTGTTCATCCAATGCCTTGTCAATCAAACTCAGAACTTTGGATGACAGAATCCGACAGTTCTGGCTTGTGAAAAGGGCAACATGGCCTTTGTCACACATTTGACTGACACTCAAGAGATTGTACTTGAGATTCTCCACATGGTTAACATCATCAAACCTTATTTCCCTATTGGAAACAAAGCCTTTTCCGATGATGTAACCCTTTGCATCATTGCCAAAGGAAACAAATCCCTTCTTTCCTTGAGAGTAGTCATTAAGAAGGGAGCTGCTTCCTGTCATGTGCATGGATCCTCCACTGTCTACATACCAGATGCTTCTATGGCATGTTGAAGAACCCTGCAAACACAACCATGTCTTAGTTAGTCTTAGAGACCCAAACCTGTTTGGTTTTGGGTCTGTTTTCAACTACAGGTGCAGCACTAACAGGTGTGTTATGTGTGACAGCCTGAGGTGAAGAAGATGGTGCAGAAGAGGAACCCTTTGGCTTGGACTTCCTTTTCTGTGGTTTCAACACAGGAGCATCTAAGTGGCTGACTCTTCCCACTAGTTGCTGAACCATCATCACCAGCTGTGTCTGATTTTGTAATAAAGCCTTCAGCTCTTCAGACACATTGGAGTTTGCTGATGATGGATTCCTAAGTTGTACCATCTTTTTCTGAGCAACCTCAGCTATTGCCTGAGTAACCCCTACCTTCTTTTTAGATTTAGCTTTGGGCTTAGGGATTTCAGGCTTGGATGTTGCTAGTACAAACTTGGTTTCAAACTCATTCTTCATTTTATTGATGTCCTCATTGATTTTCTCCTTCTGTTTGAGTTTGGAACCCCTTTTGTACCAGCAATCATCAGTAAGATGATTGAACAAGCCACATATCTCACATGGCTTCTTCTTCATCTTATGCTGATCATCAGCTGAAGAGGATGAAACTACTGAAGACTTGTTCTTCAGCTGTTTGCCATCAGTACCAACAGTTTTCTTCCTGGTGCCTGCTTTCCTGGTATCCTCTTTAGCTGTCTTCAAACCTTTCCTACTGTTAGTTTTCTTCTCTTTAGTGCTAACAGTATTTGAGGTTTGAACTTCAGATGTTGTCACTTGCTCTCCAGTACCTTCAGTACTTCTAGTGACAACACCTGAGTTGATCAGCCTTTTGGTCATGTGACAGTCAGCATTTGAACCATCAGCTATTGTAGCATCAGCTGATTGGTTTTGGCAGGAGTTAATGCTGACTTCTATCTCTAATGATGTTGATTCAAAAGATAGTAGGTCACATGATAAGAAGGATTGGTTATTGCTCTCCCCATCAGATTCAACTTCTGCTCTTGAAGTGAAATCTGTAGGAGGAGCAGTGTGATTATAACCAATGCCAAACTTCACATTGGAAGCTGATTGCTTGCTAAGAAGCATTTCAAAACCCTTGCATGATTGCACCCATCGATCACACTCAACTTGGGTGGTTGCAAGAGTTTCCTTGAGGTCTCTGTACTTCTCTAGAAGTACATCTTCCCTAGCTTTATCATCTTTGATTTGGCATTTAAGCTTGTAAATCTCATCATTTTTATCTTTGAGTACAGCCTCAAAATCAGCTTTTCTTTTGGAAATAGTGTTCTCAAGCTCAAGATTTTTATCTATTAAAGCTACATTTGCTTCTATAATAGAAGCAAATGCTGCTATGCATGATTCTGAACAAAGCTTGGCTTTTGCCTCAGTGGATACCTGAGATGAGGCATTTGATGATGACCCCTCAGCAGAATCAAGGGCCATCAGAGCAAGATTTCCAAAAGGTTGGTCACCACCATGTTGACCAGCACCTTGGAGTAGTTGTTCCTGACCAGATAGCTCTTCTGGTAAACTACTCCAGTCAACAACACTTGGGGTGAAAAAGCTATGTTGTTGAGGTTGTGTGTGATGATGAGATTGGGAAGATTGAGGCTCAGGAAGAGCATGAGGTGGTTGAGCCGAGGGTGCTTGAGCTTGACTAGGCTGAGACATGTAGTAACAGGGGTAAGGATATGGCATATGACTCTGTGGCACAAAATAAGCAGGTGGTGCATGTGCTTGTGATGGATGGCCAGAACTGGAGGAAGGTTGCCCTCTGTGCTGTGAGCTATTGCTGGGAAAAGTCACAAAGGGTGCAGAGGAGTTAGATCCAGACGATCTACACTCTCTTGCAAAGTGTCCAAGCCTTTGGCACTTGTGACACCTCAACTTGCTCTTGTCAAAACCAACTTTAGTTTTGGCAGAGAGTCCAGGGAATTTCCTACCAGTTCTCTTGTAGAACTTTTGAGAGCGGATATTTATCATTGCCATTTGGTTCAAAATATCCATCTCTTCCAGATCATCATCTGGAATGCCCTTCAAGTCCTCCATCAGAAAACACAAGTTGTCACCACCACCTCCTGAACTACTAACACCAACAAAAGCTTGTTCTGAGTTGGTAGAGAAATCAATATGCTCATCATAAGAACTTTCTGATGAAGCATATTCTGACTCATGACTTATCAAGGCAGCATTACCTTGGACAAAGTCATCAGTGAGCTTGCCAGAAGAGGACAACTTCCTCTTTTGCTCTATCTCTCTCTCAAAAGTGAGCAGTTTCCCATGAAGTTGGGTGAGAAATAGAGTTTCCAGATCAGTACTGGAGCGTAGGACAATGGTATATGTGTCCCATCTCTCAGGCAGTGACCTGAGGAACCAGTTGTTCATCTGGCTGTTGGAGTACTCTTGTTTGACCATCTTCAGCTCAGAGATCAAACAAGAGAACCGCTCAAACTGCTGGGTCAGAGTCTCACCCTTTCTATATGAGAATGTCTCATATTGTTGGGCGAGGATTTCCCTATTGTTTGCTAAGACCGAATCAGTTCCTCCAAATTGTTCCTTTAGAGCAACCCATAGGTCATGAGCAGACTCATGATGCAAGAGCCCTGAATAAATCTCATTAGGAATAGCCATGGCTAAAATTCCATGGGCTCTAGCATCAATTTCGAACAGCTTTAGATCTTCGTCCGAATATTGTTCAGGTTTCTTCGCAACCTGTTCATTAGATTCAGGGACGCTCACCATAGGCTTGTATGGTCCATGCACCACTGACTTCCAACAACCAGCACTGTTGACAGCCAAGTGGTGAAGCATACATCTTTGCCATATGTTATACTCGTTCCTAACAAGCATCGGAGGCTTGGTTGAGGAACCAGTATTGTGAGGATCATTAGTTGGTGTCGTCATCTCAGGTTTTAGTCAAAAACAAGTTTAAACAAGACAAACGTAACTCAAAACCACCAAAGGACCTCAAGATTTTGGCCAGAAATAGCAGAAACTCACTCTCTATGGATAATTCTTGCAAATTGCTAATTCGATCAAACAGAGAGATCAAAAGAGCAGTTTCAAATGATCAATAGTGAAATCGATCAATGATTAACCTGCTCTGATACCATTTGACAGGATCTCAGCCTCTCGTTTGATCAATCAGATTAGTTGGCAGCGGATTTAGCACGTTAATTAGCAATTATAGCAAGAACATAAAAGATATTGCAAGTAAAAGCACAAACATAGATAGAGAAAAGAGTTCTGCAAAAAATTAATTGTTCTATTGCTCAACACGTTTCGGCCATTAAAACAGCATGGTTCACCATCCTTTATAGGCGGCAAAAGGATGGTGATGATATCCTTTCTCTGACATCAACCGATTATTAAAATTACAACTGACGGAACATAAAACTACTGAAGATGTCAACAGCTGACATCTTCTTACAAAAGTGTTCCTATCTTTTACAAGTACTGACAAAAGTAAACTACTGAAATCCTACAACGACTGAAGAACAAACTCTTCAGTCGTTTATAACTACTGATACTATAACAGCTGAAGAACAAGCTCTTCAGCTGTTGTACAAACTACTGAAATAAAATTACAAAACTACTGAAAGGGAAAAACCATCACAACAACTGAAGAAGACTTCTTCAGCTGTTGTGACAAACTCTGAATCTTCAACACTTGGTTCTTCAGACTTGGGCTTCAGATGATGTATCAGCTGATGACTTCAGTAGATGTCATCAGCTGTTGTCTTCAGTCTTTGTCTTCAGACTTTGTGCTTCAGTAGAAGGTCTTCAGTTCTTCAGTTCTTCAGCTTTTGATTCTTCAGTACTTGAAGTCTTCAGTACTTGTATGATCAGTACTTCAGACTTCAGTACTTGTCTTCAGTACTTTAGAGTCTTCAGCTGTTGTTCTTCAGTTCTTTGATCTTCATACTTTGATCTTCAGACTTTGTCAGAACAGCTGATGGGAGTCTTCAGCAGTTGTTGCAGTGGCATGTGGGACTTAGAGGTTTTCCTGATCTTGGCTCATTGGTTCTTTTAGTCCAACACCGCCTCTTTCAAATCGAAACCTAAATTGTCCTTTCACCATATCTGTTTGGCATTTTACTCACCATTTAAATACTTCTGACTTTCTTTCTTCGAAATCTTTACCACTTTAAAGGCCCTAAAATTTCTATTATCTTCTTCACTCACTCTCAAATTACCACTCTTAAATTCGTTCAATCCAACAGTATCTTCACAAATAATGGCCCTGAATCCCCAACATAACCAGGTCGCCATCCTTGACTCTTCAAAGGATGATGATTTTTCCCCCATCATCCAAATCCTAACCCAATCTGCATACTTCACTGCTCTAACTATTAACCCCACCATCTACTCACACCACATGCCTGAATTCTGGGCTAATGGTCAAAACGACATACTCAACGATGAAAGGGTTATTAGGTATAGAATCTGCGGACAGGGAATACTGTAAGTGAAACCACCATCGGGGAACATCTAGAACGGATGATGAAGGAGCCCCTACTGAGTTCCACAAGTTTGATTTGGAGGACACTTGTACCCAAATAGGATATGGAGTAGATGTAAGCAAGTTTACAGTCTACAAGTTCAATTTTTCGTACAACTAGAAGTTCTTGCTACATATCATCCTACACAGCTTGTCCAAAAATCAGGGGGCTGGGATCAAATTCCATATGATCTGGGCTGCCTAGTCCATGGATTGGTAAAGGGCCTTCAATTCAACTACTCTTGATTGGTGTTGAATAACCTAAGAGGTAATCTTATCCGGAATACAATTTACATGCATCCTAGGTTTATCCAGCACATAATCTATTATGAGTTAGATCAGTATAAACTAGAATATGCAAATGTTCTAGTGGTTCTCCAAATGAGGTCGGGTATCTTCATGATGCTGAAGAAGATATCCATTAACTTTACTAGAAGGTTCACCAATCTACTTCTAAGTATGCTTGAGCCTATGGCTCCTAGTGACATCCTTGTAGGCCTAGCGGGTGATGAACCCACACTAGAAACCACCACTTCAATGCCAATTATCTCTTCCCACTCAATTAAATTCATATATCATAAATGCCCCAAACAAAACTTTATTCAATCTACTCTGATTGAACACGTTCCCCCTATTCACACCAAATATGCTAGAGTAGAACAAAGGGCTCCCACTCAACCATAGGTCCAACCATCTTCCATAATTGACATTAATATTAGCATTGAGTATCCTCAGTCTCAACCTGATGAGCCCATGGCCAAAGCCTTAAACCCTCAGGGTGAGTCCTAATACTCCCCTGAGTAGCCAAAAAGGGACAGCCACATCACTTGATCAATTCCACTAGATCAATTCCACTAGATGTTGACCAAGGTCTTGGGTCATTAGGAATATCTTATGTATCCTTTACTGACCTATTAACTCGATCTAATTAAGATCTCATGTTTTATCAGTGCCATGATGTTGATCTACCACACCACCCTCTAGATAAACTGAGCCCCAGGGAACCTCTGATTTCTAGCCCACATCAATTATGCCAAACTGAGATAAGTCCCATAGGTGTGGAGGGGACTCATGTATACTCAACTGCCACTACTGAGAGTGTCTTATTGGGCTCTAAGGATAGTTGTAACATAACTGAGACTGAGTCTACGGCAACCTTGCCAATTGATGCCTCTAAAAGGGACATTAGTATGCAAGGGAAACTAGGGTGCCAGGAAATCACATCCTGGTTTGATGATGAACATTCTAGGTATGTTATCTCATCTTCCCGTGATTCTTCAAAAGAAGATAAGGGAAGTCTGTAACATACCATCAGAGACCTACTTTCTAAAGTCCTAAACCTTCAATCAAAGGTTAAGACTTTAGAGGATAGGTCTGTCACTTAACAACTTGAAATTAAAAATCTCAAGGACAAACTAGCTGAGACACAGATTGAGAAGTATGTTAGGAACCTGCCTATTCGATTCTCTTTAAGTTCTTCCTCTAGCTCATCTATTTCTTAAGATGGTTCTATCAAAAAGGGGGAGAATGTATAGAGTCAAAGTCATGAGGAACCAAGCTTGGCCATCTCAACCCTATCTTCACTCTATCCTACACAACAATACTCTACAACTATCTTCCTTCAGCCACCTCAAATAACAAATCAAGTGGACCCTAGGATGCTTATTGATCTCAAACGATTCTTAACCAAGTTTTTGAAAAGTTCCTTACTTAAATAACCCTCACCCGATGTTGTTATAGCCTACTTTGGAGCTGAAGAGCTTTAAAAGTTGAGTTCACCACCTATACTGAGAAGGAAGTTGGTCAACCTAAGGTCCCTATTGAACCTGAGATTGACTTCGAAAGGGAAATAAGGATTGATGGCCCAGCAACTGACTCAGTTGGGACAGATAGTGCCATTCCAATCTCTTTTGAAGCAGATATTCAAGCTGCGAAAGGGATTATTGAATTATCATCTTTGTCTGATGATCTACTAATCACAGAGGCTATCCTTAATCTATCCTTTGAGGTAAATAGTGAGGACTTTCTCAAAACCCCTCTCTCTCAGACACAACAAGCACCACAAGCCCAACCTCACTCTTCCTAACCTGAATCATCTAAGTCAGAATCTCCAAAGGTTGAATCTTCCTCAGATCCCAAAGGAAAAAGGAAGATGACTTCTGAAGAGATTCTTGAGGAAGAAATGTTAGAGAATCTGAAGAGGAAAGGTAGACTCGACACTAGGAAACTGTTGGTTTCAAGCATCAAAGCAGCAGCAGCAACATAAAATTCTATCAACAATAGGAGAACAGTGGAGGTGATAGATAGGCTCATCAGCCTGGGAGTAGATAATGAAGAAATGCTTCTACTTCTACTTGATGAGCTTGTGAAGCTGGATTAGGTAACCATACTGTAAAAGGAGAAAAAGGAAGCAGCAAGGTTGGCCGAAGTGGAGGGAAAAACGAGAAGGCAAGAAGAGGCCGAGCAAAGGCAGAGGTTGGAGAGGATAGCCTTCCTCTGCTTAAGGGGCTATTCTCAAGAGGAGCTGACTCCTGATGAAAATGACACGATCTTGTTTCTTTTTCACAAAGAATAATATCAAATCAATAAGGAGGGAAGAAAGCTACCAGAGAGAAGCTGAAAGAAAAGAAGAAGTAGGTGATGAGGCCCAACTTGTGGATGCTAAGAATGTGGGAGACAAAGCCTGGATGAAGGCTTATCTCAGGGCCTACGGCTTCATAGGAAAGCAAGTAGGTCCCATGTCTAAAAAGACCCTACAGCGATATGTCAGTGACATCAAGGCTGACATTCGCTTAGGAAGAAGGAAATAGGTATCTCAAGCTCAAGGTATACAGAGGATGGTACCTAAACCAACACCCAAACCACAACCAATAAGACCTGAGCCCACACCTTTTCCCTTCGCCCATCAAAACTGAACCTAATACCGAACCTTACACCCCTGAACCTACACTATCAGCCTTACCTCTACCCTCATCTATTGCCTCTCAACAACCACCACCACTACCCATCCTAAATCCCAAAACACAATTTAGAACCCAACCATTACCTAAGCCATCCTCTGAACCATTTAAGCCTTTGGCCTTAGAGGAATTCAAGGAGATGAAAAGGAAGCTCATTAACTGCACAACCATCAGTGATATCTCTTATGAGGAAGAGTCCATAAGACTAAGATACTTGATGGCTCTTCTTGTTCCCTCACAAGAGATGCATTTCTAGATCTGCCCTAAGGAACACTAGACCAAGCTCTTTAACTCTTGGTAATAAACTCAGACTCCCTCAAGGAAGAAGAGAAGAAGCTGAGGAGAAAATTGGTGACTTTACTGGACACCAAGAAAGGGGATAAACTGCCAAACATGCCCCTCACCCCTAGGAAGAAAATTGTCCAGTGGAGGTTTGATGAACCTTTTCATAACTTTGTTATGAAAAGGGAGAATGGTGAAGTCAACAGACTTGACACACCATCTCTACTACACTCAAGCACATTTGATATTATTGAGTTAGCAGAGAAACAATTCTCAAATCCCTTCAACACTCAAGTAGCTACTTATATTAGAAATCTCCTAAGAAGCCTTCATCTTGCTGAGCTAACCAAGAAAGTAAGGACTGAAGAGGAGTTACAGTTGAGAAAGGAAGATGGAGAGGGTGCCACTATAAAAGGAAGTTTATTCTTTAAAATTGTTGAAGGCCATGCTTCAGATTCCATAGTTAGATAGGAATATGACATTAATTCCCGTCAACTAACTCTCTTCAGAGGTCCATAGCAAAGGGTACATGTCATCAAGAGCAATAGATTGGATCTCCTACCTACAAATGATTTGTACAAACTTCTCAACACCACTTCAGAAAAGAAGAAGGAGACTAACAAATACCTTCTTTCATTGGTGTTGAAAGTTTTAAGAAGTCGAAAAGAGTGAAGTTTTGGTAGCATCAGCCTAGGGGGAGTTTATGAGGCTGGTACAACCAAAACTACACTTAGAAGATTTTGAGTGCAACTGAATGAAGACTTCCGTAGACAAAGATACACTTCGAAAGCTATGTTGAAAATCTTCCGAAGCTTAAGGATGAAAACTTCCAAAGGAAGAACTCAGTTTTTCGAGACTAAGTAGTTCTCCTTCCGAAGTTAAACACTTAGAAGATTCAAGACAAAGTCTTTCGAAGGACAAAGTCATAAAGACTTGCAGAAGTCTCGGAAGAAGTTATTTCTTCCAAAGTATAAATGGTTTCGGAAAAACTTATCCTTCTAAAGCCATTTAACCTTCAGAAGAACTAACTATGAACCAGTGAATAAAGGTATGGTCCGACTGACACATGCTGCCAACTCTGATATTCTGTATGGTGCTTTCCCATGCCCATGTAGTTGACCATAGTTTATTCCACTATTTACCTTTTATCAGTTAGTACAGTTACCAACTTTGGTTGGTGACAAAAGGTAAGTCATGGACATGTCATGACTACCTGATCTAGGATACTATTTTATCTTAGATACCTTACTTCTAGCAATATAGTATTTGTCTTGTTGTATGTTCTAACTGGTTATCTAAGTATAACCGGCTGTAGATGATAGTATATATAGTTTCTCAATATAACTCATTCAGAAATGTTTGCAAGAGTCTTGTAACACTGAGTTGAGAAGTAAGATATACAAGTATCTTGAAAATAATTTCTTGTGTTCATTAACTTATTATATTATTGTCAACTTAGGTTGAGATTCTGCTTCATCAACCGAGTGAGACTTAGTGAGTTTGTGATGTAAATCTTACACCGATCTTGTAGATTTATTTTTTAAAAAAATAGGTTTATGTTTAAAGGTTATGAGCATTTAAAAAAATGATGAAACTCAAAAATGCGGCTAAGACTAAAAATTTGTCTATCATTTAATGTTTCAATTATTTACCATTATACTATCGATTTTTTCTGAACCCTTTGATCCAACATCTGATGGTTATCCTTCTCACCCTTCTTATTTCTTTTTCATTTTAGAATAACTGCATCCTAAAATTAAATGTTATTGTTAACAAAAAGCTTTCCAAGCATTAAGATCAATGATGTCACAAAAGAAACAATATATATTGAATATTTATACGAAACAAAAAATCAGTTTTTTAACTATAAGTCGCATACACTTCCAACCTATTTTAATTCTAAGTTATAACTAATTTATATCAAACCATCATAAGATGCTAAAACTTATATGAAATTAGTTTGGGGATTTAGTGAAACTTTAGGAGAAAAAATCAACTTTCTTTTAAGAATTGATTACACGATTGGTCCCTATATTTTGCCCATATATATTGTCATATTGGTCTCAACTTTAGAGAAATTATAGGTTTGTTGCTTACTGTTTGCTAACTCATAACACGATTAGTCTCTGGCACTAAACTCTGTTAAGTTTTAGTTAAGTGGATGTTAAAAGTCTAAAATACCCCTGCACTAAAAAAATTAAAATATAAATTAAATTAATGTGGATTCCAATCCACCCCACCCCACTCCTCCCCTCCCCCTCACTCCTCCCCTCCCCCTCCTCCACCCCTGGTGTGCAGGTATTCGAATTTGAGTCAAATTGATCAAGATTTATAGAAGACCAAGAACCCATTTGGAGGTTTTTGAATTTGGGGAGAAATTACTCACACCCGGATAGGATTTGGTTAAAATCTTGAAGATGTTTGCATAAATGGGTTGTTATTATTCAAGATTCGAGAGAAAATAGATTATTTAAGAAACTCCGGTGCCGCCCTCCTCCAGTTCGCCACCGCAGAGCCACCGTTACGCCACCCACCATCCACCGTCCCGCCGCCACCTTTGACACCGCCACCACCACCACCAGTGAGCACAACCTCTAAAACATGGCGCAGTGATGATTATGATGATGGTGGAGTGGTGGTGCGGGAACGGTGGACATGTGGTGGTGGTAGCTTTGCCGGACTTGTGGTGGCGACGAACGGAAAGGATGGGTGGTTTAAAGTTTGGGGAAGATGATGGTGATGGGTTGAAGAAATTAACATCTTAGTTAAATACATAAAAGTTATTCAGATGTGGCTATAAGAACTGCAACCACCGTGGCTGAGTTTATGGCATTGTTTAGTCCATTGATGTGAAGCTTTTTCACCTTTTTTGCAATCTCATGAACCTTGAATCTAAAGTCTTTAGAATGGGCAGCCCCTGCTTCTTTTAAAATATCAACCATTTTGTGTTTTTCAAGCTTTCTGCAATGTCAAGAGGTGTCTCTCCAACTTTGTTGAAAGCATTGATGTTGATGTCCTATGATGGGGGTGGCCGATGGGGTGGGTGGATTCCAATGGTGGTAGTGGTCACAGCGGTCGATGGTGTTGGTATGATGGATGGTGGCGATAGAGAAGGTGGTTGGTTGTCGGTGGGTTGCCGGTGGTGGTGGTGTTGTAGGTTGCCGGTGGTGGTGTTGTGGGTTGCTGGGGGTTGTGGTGGGTTGATGGTGATCATGATATGTATTGCAAAGATGATGTGTGTGGTTTTGTTTTTGTTATATACAGACAAACATATATATCATTAATATTTATATATATATATATATATATATAATAGCTTTAGTTACCCGTGTACTACACGGGAGATGGAGAGTTAGTTATTAAAATAACACAAAAATATAAATAAAACTAAATGTATTACACGGGTTTAAAAAATTAAAGTAATTAATTATTAATTGTTATTTATATAATACTAACTTTAGTAAACCCGTAAATTATATGAGTTAAAACATAAAATATTATTTATGATGAATATTTATGAAGTATAAAATGATATTTTAAAATAAAATATGATTAAAATTACATATGAGTAATAATTATAAGTAATAATTTTAATTTTTATTTCCAAAAAAATTTAACCATTTTTTCCAAACAACTCGTATTAAAAATATCATTTTTAAAAGTTTCTTATTATAACTCCTAATTTTAATTATTTTTAGTTTATAAAGAAGATTACTTTTTAAAAATATGAAAAACATCAATTTTAAGATATTTTATATTTTTAAAAATATTTGATATTTTAGAAAAACTCTTATTTTATAAAAATTTGTTTTCTAGAAATAACATTAATAAAAAACATATTTTCTTAATTTATTAAGAAATATTTTTAATCTTAAAAATAAATAAAGTTATTTAATCTTTAATTTAGGTAACTATTTAAGAGGAGAGAGAGTCGGGAAAAACAAACTTAGGGGGTCTAGGAATATGACAAGTGTCCCCCAATTTACTCTTTTAATATTATATATAGATATATATATATATATATACATATATATAAATATATATATATATATATGTCCCACGTGAATTTAAGTAGATCGTGATATGTATTGAAGTATTTTGTATTTTAGTTCAAGGGTAAAATGGTTATTTCACATCCATTTAACTAGAAAAACTAACAGTCATTCACTCCAGGGACCAATCGTGTTACAGTTTAGTAAACAGTAAGAATCAAACCTTTAATTTTTCAAAAGTTAAAACGAATATTACAGTATGGGTAAAGCATAATATGGGTAAAGCATAGAAACAGCTAGTGGTGCACAAAAGAACCGGGTTCAAAACCCGACCCGACGACCCGACCCGGACCCGAACCGGTTCGAAACCGGTATACCCCCAACCCGGTTCCAACCCGAAAAAACCCGCCGGTTCAGAACCGGTTTTGATTTTTCTAGCCCAAACCGGTTTGGACCGGTTTTTACCCGAACCGGTTTCGAAACCGGTCCAAAAAAACCGGTTTGGAACCGGTTTTCGACCGTTTTTTTTTTTACCGTTAGAAAACAGCTATATGGGCGTTTGAGGGTATTTTTGACCGTTTTTTGCACTTTTTTGGACCATTTTGCCCTTATATGATAGTATAAATAGGTAGTGGGTGTTATGGTTTATTTGTGCAAGGCGGTCTTGGCGTTCCTGAAGTGGAAGATTTTAAAACGTCTTTCAAAAACATGTTACGTGACGTTTTTAAAACTAGTAGAAAAAGGTATGTTAATTATAGAAAAATGTGTCACGATACGAATTCCATTTGTTTAGGACCAAATTGGGATGTCCCGACTAGATGAAATTCTACTTGGAAAATGTTTAATAGTGCTTTGCGAAAAAAAGAAACGCTTCATGTTTTTCACGATAGTCTTGCGATGCGGGGTCGGGTTGTTCCGTTTTCGTTAGAGGGTTGGGAATATATTCAAGAAATAACTCAATTTTTAGAGCTTTTTAAAAACGCAACTACAAAATTGTCGGGGGTTTATTATCCGACAAGTTGTCTAACACTTCATCAAATTTATTTAATAACCCATAAATTAAGTGAATATGAAGAAAGAAACGAAATGTTTTCAGCAATGGTAGCGCCGATGAAAGAAAAATTTAAAAAGTATTTCATTGAACTACCCCCGATTTTTACGTGTTCCGCCGCACTAGACCCGTGTTTAAATGTTTCGGGGGTAGAAACTTTAATAGATGAGATAACTTATGATTTAGATTTACATGATTTAGATCTATTTTTTAATGTTAATACAAAACAAACATTTAATGAAATTTTTAAAAAATTGTTTAATGTGTATGTTGAAAAATATGGCTCAACATCAAACATCCACCGACCATCGAACGTGGAATCGAGTTCGTCGAGCTCAAGTAGAGACCCGATGATTAGTTTATATAATACTTTGAGAAATGAAAACAGTAAACGTCAGAGGGGTAACACCCCAAGTAGCGAACTCGGGAGGTATATGGGAACCGATTTTTTAGCCACTATGTCTCCCGATGAATTCTTGAAATTTGATATTCTGACATGGTGGAAAGGAAAGGAATCACAATTTCCGGTCCTAGCCGCCATGGCACGTGATTTACTAACCGTCCAAGCTTCCACAGTAGCTTCGGAGTCTGCATTTTCTGTTAGTGGCAGGGTTTTATCGATTAGAAGAACAAGGCTAACTCCAACATCGCTAGAGATGTGTATTTGTTTAAAAGACCACTTAGATGCGGCCGAACGAAGACAACACATATCAAACCTTGAAGAAGAAACACCGATTGAAGAAGAAATACACGAACACGAGGTACAAACCGGACGATCCTCACCGCTATCCGACGAAGAACTCGCTTATGATTTGTCTCAACGCATTGGCACACAAACCGACGAAGATGATTAAATTAGAAAAACTTGTATTCGAAATATGGATATTTTGTTTTCTTTAGTTTAATTTTAATGTAATTTTATTGTTTATTTTTCGTAATGAATTAATTGTTTACTTTTATGAATTAATGTAATTTTTATTGTTTTCTTTAGAAAAACTCGCTTATGATTTCTATTCGTATTAATTGTTTACTTATTAAAATGAAAATAAAAACGCGTACAATCGTAATGGAAATCTTAAAAATAAAGTACATACTATTGTGTTTAATTAATCTACTCTAATATTTTTTTATTAATCAAAATTTATAATTAATTTGTATATAAGTTAAATAGTAGGAAAAAAAAACCGGGTTTTCCAAACCGGTTCATAGACCCGACCCGGTTCGGTTCCAACCCGAACCGGTTCCAACCCGAACCGGTTCCAACCGGGTTGGGTTTGCCGGGCTTGAAAACCGGTTCCGACCCGAACCGGTTCTTGGTCAAAAACCGGGCTCCATTTCGTTGACCGAACCCGAACCGGGTCCATCCCGACCCGGGTTAAAAAAAAACCGGTTTGTGCACCTCTAGAAACAGCCATGTAATTAACTCTTATATCAATGTTATAGTAGGCCAGAGACCCAAATTCCTTTAACATTTAGTAGGCCCAACTAACAAGGGCTATAGTCAATAACTTAGCTTCTCTTCCTGGGCCATCTCAAATGGTACTACACTAAGCCCACTAAAAGTGAAGCGGCCCCTTGGACCGTTATTATTCTTTAAAACAGACAAATAATTTGTTTGGGTTTTTGTTTGAGTTTTTTTCTTTTGAATGTTTTAGGTTTGTTGAGGTTTTTTTTACAATTTTGCTTTTCTTTCGTTGATTCTTTTTATTTTTTCTCTTTCTTGAGTTTTTATTAAAACAATAACTTTTTTTGTGTTTATTTTTTTGCATGGCTTTTTATTTAAATTTTTAATTTTAGAATATAGCATAACATATAATATATTTTACTTATGTTGTCTTTACATTCACTTTTAGGACATGCTTGTACATATAATATATATATATATAACCGACCAACTCAAAATGCGGGTTTAACATTGTAGTATTAAATTAAAATAACATATATGTAATGTAATATATAAGATAAAAAAGAAATTGTTAAACTACATTATTGTTATATATTAAATCAAAAGACAAAGAAAGTGAAGAGAACAAGACACATATTTAATTTCTTATTTATTGTAGTCAAATTAACCTTCACGACTTCATCACACATTGGTAAAGTCAATCGTCAATTGTTGAATTTTCTTATTTACCATTTCTTTTATTAAAAATTCAGTAACTATTTCCTATATATTCTTCACACACGTACAATTACAAATCTTAAAGGATAGGCTAATGCGCTCTAGAAAAATCCTTTAATATTAATTTTATAAACTTGACAATATAATTAAACTTGTAACCACTAGAAGTTAAAGTAACAAATAAAATGAACACAAGATTTAAGCATCACAAAATATTAAATATTACTTGTCATATATTTCTGGTGGGTTACGATTCACAAACTTTAACATTGGTTGCGTTAGCATTGGTGGTTGGGTCAGGTAACAATAATTTGGGTTGAAAATATTAAAAAGTAACGAAGCATGAGAGTTGAATGCAAAGAGATTGTTGAACGGATTCATAGTGAATATTTTATAGAATAGCAAGTATCTTTTGTATAGAAGACGTATTTTCGCCGGAAAATATATAGTGAAAATATGATATTTATAGTAATTTTTTGTTACGAATTTTTGTAGTATGCTAGTTTCATAGGAAACCTTCACTCTCGTTAAGGGCTTCACGAGCACCTGCTCTCGCGTCCCTATTACGGATGAAATAATTTTTAAAGTACTCTTAAAAATGTCAAATCAAAGTCGTCAAATTTGTCTTTAGTGTAACATGGCAGATTTTTATTAATGTGACAACCTAAAGTTTATAATACAAGTAAAATAAAGGGTGGAGAGTACATTTCACATAACCATTTCACAATCATCACTAGTATTATCAACCGTGATATATTGTTATGCCCCAACCCTAACGTTTAAATCTCTATATCACGTCACCATGAAAATTCCTCTTCTATCAAGATTATAAGATAGATAAACAAACAATGGCAACTTGATATTCATGTCATGTTACCATTACATAATCTGAGTTATTATTGTAACGAACTATAAAAGTCAAAGTATTTACGTGTGATATGCAAATATATGTTCGCTTGTATTATTGTCAACTTGAAGCAATAAAAGTGAGTGTATATTTTTTAATTCTAAATTTGGAAATAAATTGAATAATATGCAACCGAAAGATCGGGTCAATTACACAACAGAACTTTCTTAAAATAGTAATTAAACCCAACTGATTATCAAACAAATAACTTTTATCAATCATGACAAGGCCAAGACAAATGTCATATTTCATCATTGGAATTGGATATCAATAATTTTATAAATTTTATAAAAAAATTATATATATTTTATATCAACGTAGTTATTGTACACCTGGAAATTTATATTGTCTAGAACACATATATTGTAATATTGTAAGTTTAATATTTCCTAGAGTTGACAATTTATGTAGATGTGATCATTTTGTTAACGAGTTATAATATAGCACAAGACTTTTTAGGTTGACTAGTCAATTCTTGTTTTAACCACCCGTCATCAAAATTCAAAATCTTGAACTATAACAAAACTATAGAAAGAAAAAAAAAAAAAAAAGAAAAGTTTTTGGTTTGGTTAATCATCATCTCTGTTTAGATAACGTACCGGTTCATTAACCTAAAGTTCATTCGTTATTTTTCCAATTTTAGATATTTTAAAACACAACAATATTATATTTCGAGTACTAAATTCATTCTATATACAAATCTAGTACTAATATATAACTAGAAAATATAACCAAGCGTTGTGGCGGCCACGTGGTGCAACGTAATAAAGTGTAGACTATTTTTTCCCGACTCATTTTCATATTAAATTTACTTCGAAACGTAGATTTACTCTAATTTATATCGTCGAATGTAAACATATTATATTTGATATCACTATTTCAAGCAAAATTTATGTCGAACTATAGACCAACTAAAATCGTATTACAAAGAGACGTATATTAAAATATTATTTTAAAAAATTAATATTTTAAAAATACTAGCCTAAAAAGTTATTTTAAAAATTATGTTGAACTGTAGACGAACTCGAATTTTCAACGAGATGTACATAAAAATAACGACTTAAAAAATTATTTAAAAAAAATTATACAACAAGTAAACCCGAGGCCTTAAAAACTCGAGAGGGTCAGAATGACATTTCTTAAATTTAATAAAGAGCTAGTGGGTTAAAAGTACCAATTCTAAAAACTTGAAGGGTGACTTTGATTCCTTTCTAATGATATAGTAATATATTATTTAAGTGATGAGAAAGTACGTTTCCATTATTAATAATGGTCTTTGTAAAAGTTTTGATTTTGTATTTTAAGATGAGATTTAGAAGATGTAGAAAGTACATGCCATGATAGTTGAAGGGCATTTTTTATCATAAACTTAATTTAGAGGAAACTATTTAACAACTTTAATCTATGCAAACTTATCAAGCAAAAAGAAAATATATGAATATCGAACCAAGAATTGAACCCCGGGTCAAGAGAGTAATTCTAAAGAGGGGGAGTTCAAAAACCACCAGGGTAAATATAAACTTGTGTAAGACATAGTGTTGCTTTATCCATATACGAAAGTTGATTTATTAAAAAAGATAGTGAAACCACAACCGACTTTACAAGAGTAAGTATAATATGACATTATATGGGTCAAAATGCTATACTACTACATGTCATATAATTGTTTATAGCAAGTTACGCCAATGGTCCATGTAATAATGGTGAATGTAGTTCATATCTTTAATTTTATCACACAAATAGATTTATACAAATTTAAAAGAAAATTAATGAAATTTAGTATTAAAATCAAACTTATCACAAAATAAAAACCATATTATAGCCCATACATGTAACTCTAAAGATTGGACCTAACCGTGACCGCATGGGCTTGGGGGTGGGCCGATTCAAACGGTCACGGTTAGGTCTTGCGGTCACATTTTGGCACCTAACCGTGACCGCATGGGCTTGCTGTCACGGTTTGGGGTATTTATCCCCGTGACCGCATAGTCTTGCTGTCACGGTTTGGGGTGGTACTCCCGTGACCTCGTGACAACAAAACGACAATGACAAAATGGGCTGTTAAAGTTGAAAAGCGGTCACCAATCCATCACGTGGAGGTCAAACCGTGACCTCTAGGGTACAAGGTCTCAGTTTAAGGTACGACGTAGACGTGATTTTGACAAAAGGTCGGGATTCCCGGCATAAACCGTCACGTGGAGGCCAAACCGTGACGGTTTGTGCCCCAGAATTTCACCTTAAATACCATTCAGCTTCGAACAATCGGCATATCCATTTCCAAACTTTCGTTTCGTAATTTCATAATTCAAATTTTCAGTTTTTAATCGACTTTGGATTTTGAGCTATCATTCATCCAACACTCGAGATTTTTCAGCCTTCGTCATTTCAAAAACGCGTTAATTCGAAAACAATGTCGGGTTCGGGAGATCATTATCAAAAGCCGAAGCTTCCAGATTTGAATGAGGTGCCACATATCGAAGATTCGAACCAGGTTGAACTAGTATATGTTTTATTATAACTTATTATTTGAAATATCTAACCATTATCTTTTTAGGAATATTACGTATACGGGAGTCACCCTCCGTGGGGGGAGGAGGAAACCAACCCGTCGAACACATTTGCTCAAGAGGCGTACAACTCTTTATTTGGACCGACAGGTTACGGTGAAGGGTACAGATATCACCCTTGCAATTCTTACGGGCATGCCCCGAACACGTACCACTCGCAAACAGAGCTGGATTACGGACATCCCCCGTACCAGTCAGAACTAGAAATTACACATGTGTCGGATACTTTTAATGGGAATGACACAGATGAGAGTGACAATTCGGTTCACCTCAAAGAAAACCATGGGGACACCGCGGAGCATGATGAGGATGAGGATCGGATAAGAAAGGCTACGGTTTCTTATAAAACCAATCAAGTACGAAGAGTTTTTATTCTTTTGTTTATTTTATTTTTTATTTGTTTTATATATTGTTTTTTTATGTCTAGCTTTATCATTTTTTCAGTATTTTGATTCTCGTGAGGACTTGGAGAAGTGGGCTAAAACAAGAGGACGCGAGCATGGGTGCGTCATTGTGGTGGGTCGGTCACGAAAAAAGGATGTGGAACTAATATGCAATCGTAGTGGTGAACCTAAATTCACTGGCACAAGTAGACGTACTGGGAGCATAAAGAAAGGATGTCCCTTTAAACTCGTGGGGAAGTACGTAGGAAAGAGTGACAGTTGGATGTTAGAGGTGAGAAACGAGACGCATAACCACGATCCTATTGTGTACGAGGAGGGCCACGCGCATCTTAGGAAGATGACCGTCGAAGAAATTGATCTTGTCTAGAAATTACACAGGCAGCACGTGCGGCCACGACATATCCATTCAGCCGTAAGGGAGCAGTTTCCCCACAGCGTCTGTGTTGTTCAAGACATATACAATCTGACGTCAAAGGTTAGGGCTGAGGGGAGAGAAGGCATCACACCAATGCAGGAACATGAAAACCTGCTACAATCTAAAGAGTTCGTGTATGAAACACGAACGAATGCAACTACTAAGGCCGTGGAAGATGTTTTCTTTTGTCATCCTACTTCGTATAAAATGTGGCGCGCATTCCCGCACGTGATGTTGATAGACACGACGTACAAGACCAATATGTACAACATTCCGTTTGTTCAGGTTATTGGCGTTACGTCGACGTCAAAGTCGTTTTGTATCGCGCATGCATTTATATCGAGGGAACGGCAAGACAACTTCACATGGGTACTGGAGCAGATCAGAGATATGCTCGATGGGCGTGTGGAGCCCCGCGTTATTGTCACAGACAGGGACCTGGCCCTGATGAGTGCGTGTGACACAGTGTTCCCGAGTGCTACTAAAAACCTATGCAGGTAGCACGTTTGGGAGAATATCAAAAGACGGTGGAATATCCTTTTCAAAACCGACATGTGGAAGGATTTTTTATACTGGTGGAAGACCTTGTGTTCGTCTCCCACAGAGGCAATGTACGATTACAATTGCAGGAAGATGGAAGAAAAGTTAAATGAAGATGGTAAAAGTGGTAAGAATTTTATATTTATTTTTACTCTAACAATTTATTTGTTCATTTTCTAAAATTTGTTATTTTCTTTCAGAGGTATGGGAATATATTTGGAATAATTGGTTGGTGTCGTACAAAGAGAAAATTGTTACTTGTTGGATGTACGACCGCCTTAACTTTGGTGAATTTACAACTAATCGGGTTGAGGGCCAACATGCCAACTTCAAGAGTTACCTCACAGGGACCAACAATACGTTGCACACACTTGTCGGATATGTTTGTGACCTCATGCGCGGCCAGGAGATTGAAATTTGTAAAACATTCGAGGTGTCCCGTGTGAAAATTAAAAAAGACCATCGCCTGTCATTGTTCTCAAAGTTGCATTATAAAGTATCCATTTTTTGCCTTAGCCTCCTTGAATCAGAGTTGACGAAAATGGAAATGATTCAGGAGTCTGGGGGTTCATGTGGACACCAGTTGTTCACGTCCATGGGCTTGCCATGTGCTTGTCGTTTGGAGATACACGTCCGAGAAGGTTATATTTTTCTTAATACATTTTCTTACTATTGTCACACGATTGCATATTTTCACTAATAATTTAACCTTTAAATCCAGTCACAAGTATTCCACTCGATGCGGTAGATCCACACTGGAGGAAGCTTGATTTCGAGCCAGCGTACGTGGCGCCGCCTGAACCCGACTACGATGTGAAATTTGATGACTTGAAACAAAAGGTTATGTCGTCTCCCAATCCTCAAGTAAAGAAAAAATTGTTAACAAAGTATTTAACTCTTTGTTTAAGAGTAAGTCAAAACTTAAAGAACCTGAGGTGCGTCATGACCGACGTGGTCGTCCAAATATTAAGGAGCAACAAAGAAGAGCGGACTCCAATACATCACAGTATGAGGCTGCTAGACACAGCTCCTATACTTCCTCGCAACAAACTATGCCTGACCCGGCGAGGCATAGCTCATATACCCCTCAGTTTAAAATGCCCAATGACCGTTCTAATAAGGCAAAGGCTGCTTCAAATGTACCGATTACGGGAGCTGCCCTAGGGTTTCCTTTAATATTGAAACCAAAGGACGTGATAAAAGTTATGAGGTTTAAGGATCAGCTGCCCCAATGGATTCACCGGTACGTTTCGACGATAAAAGATGTGCGACCTGATGGTAACTGTGGTTTTCGGGCGATCGCGGTGGCTTTAGGGAGAAAGCAAAATGAATGGGAATGGGTTAGGCGTCAAATGTTGTCGGAGATGGACAGAAACATGCGGTATTGGCGGAGCAATTTGAACCGTGAGATGCTGGCTATTATGATTCTGTTCGTAATAGCTTAAATTGGTTTGGCACGACTAAACCCGCACCCGATACCCATCGGCTAACTTTTCCGGCCCATGGACTCGTAATTGCGGAAACATTCAACTGTATTGTGCATCTTATTTCTTCATTGGCAGCCAGACATGGTTCCCGCTGAGAACAGCCCCAGAGCCATTATTCACCTATCCAGTTGTCGCACTTGCTCATATTAACGGAGCTCACTTTATTTGCACACAATTGGAAGGGGATTACCCGATGCCCAGTGTGAGCTATCATTGGCCGAGATATGCATATCAAGAAGCACTAGAATGGCAAAATATGTATGAGGATCGTTTAAATAATTACGTTAGAATAATGGATCGTAATAGAGGCACCAATGTCTCATGTAAGATATCATTATCCGATACTTCATCATATTAATGAATATCCCTTTATTTGATGATGATGATCTGCTCTTGAGTGGGATATATTGGGTTTGATTGTTTGTTTGTTGTTTTGATGATGATGATGATTATGATGATGATGATAATAATAGTAATAATAATAATAATATAATAATAATATATATAAGTAATATAATAATAATAATAATAATAATAATAATAATAATATAATATAATAATAATAATAATAATAATAATAATAATAATAATAATAATAATAATATAATAAATAATAATAATAATAGTATAGTATAATAATAATAATAATAATAATAATAATAATAGTAGTAGTAATAATAATAATAATAATAATAATAATAATAATAATAATAATAATAATAATAATAATAATAAATAATAATAATAATAATATAATAATAATAATAATAATAATAATAATTAAACAGCTGAAGGTTTGTAAACAAAGTGTCACGGTTTGACCAATACGTGACAGTTAGGCTTTCTCAACCGTCACGGTTAGGACTAACCGTGACCTTTTGTGGTATTGCTCATCAGTAGTTAATTAAACAGCTGAAGGATTGCTCATCAGTAGTTTGTAAACATAGTGTCACGGTTTGACCAACACGTGAAAGTTAGGGTTCCTCAACCGTCACGGTTAGGGCTAACCGTGACCGCTTACCGTGCGCGTGTCCACTGTTCGGGCGCATGGTTCGCTATTTTTTATAAAAAATATTTACTCAGAAAAAATTTTAAAAAAACGGGCAAAAGGTCACGGTTAGGGCAAACCGTGACCGTTTGCCAAATTTTTTAAAATTTTCAAAATAAAAAATTTTATAAAAAGCACTTCCCTAAACCGGTGGTAATGGGTTTCGAGCCCACACCACTCCCCTATTGCCCTACCGTCTTAATCGGTCGGGACGGGAGTGGTTCGCTGAAAGGTTTAGAAAACAATTACTTTTAAACTGAATTAGACCAAAAGGTCACGGTTTGGGCAAACCGTGACCCCTTTGTTCACATGTGGTGTTGTGGAATGAAGCTGTCACAGTTTGTTGACACAAAGTGTCACGTGGTGACCTAACCGTGACGCCTTGTATGTATAAGAGGTCACGGTTTGGTCAAACCGTGACCTTTTGGGGTTCCCTAAACCCACACATTAACCGTTTATGATCATTTACGTACATCGAATCCGATATTTTTTTCATGAATATGCACACACATCAACATATATATACAATAAGAACAAATACACTTCGTAAACGTACATACAATATATACAATAAGAACAATACACTTCGTAAACGTACATACAAACATGCGTACGTGAACAAACCGTGACGTTTTAATGATACCCTAAACAATCTTATCGGGAACACATCAACATATATACACCTTATATTTTGTATGTATGTGTGTATGTGTGTGTGTATGTGTGTGTGTATGGTGTGTGTATGTGTGTGTGTATGTGTGTGTGTATGTGTGTGTGTATGTGTGTGTGTATGTGTGTGTGTATGTGTGTGTGTATGTGTGTGTGTATGTGTGTGTGTATGTGTGTGTGTATGTGGTGTGTATGTGTGTGTGTATGTGTGTGTGTATGTGTGTGGTATGTGTGTGTGTGTTGTGTGTGGTGTGTGTATGTGTGTGTGTATGTGTGTGTATGTGTGTGTGTGTATGTGTGTGTGTATGTGTGTGTGTATGTGTGTGTGTATGTGTGTGTGTATGTGTGTGTGTATGTGTGTGTGTATGTGTGTGTGTATGTGTGTGTGTATGTGTGTGTGTATGTGTGTGTGTAGTGTGTGTGTGTGTATGTGTGTATGTGTGTGTGTATGTGTGTGTGTATGTGTGTGTGTGGTGTGTGGTATGTGTGTGTGTATGTGTGTGTGTATGTGTGTGTGTATGTGTGTGTGTATGTGTGTGTGTATGTGTGTGTGTGTATGTGTGTGTGTATGTGTGTGTGTATGTGTGTGTGTATGTGTGTGTGTATGTGTGTGTGTATGTGTGTGTGTATGTGTGTGTGTATGTGTGTGTGTATGTGTGTGTGTATGTGTGTGTGTATGTGTGTGTGTATGTGTGTGTGTATGTGTGTATGTATGTATGTATGTATGTATGTATGTATGTCTGTATGTATGTGTGTATGTATGTAACACCCGGCCTCTCACACCAACAATATTGTCCGCTTTGCCCACGCGGAGCTCACGGATTTGCTTTTGGTTGCCCGGGTGAAAACTTCCCAGGGAGGTCACCCATCCCTGGATTGCTCCCACCTGAGCACGCTTAACTGTGGAGTTCTCCTCTCATCCACAGCCAATACGCCCAAAACGCGTTGTTGATATTAGAGGCCAGACATTCCTAATGAACCAGGAATCTCTCCTGTCCACGGCCGATGTGGGATATGTGTAGGGTGTCACAAGCACCCCCTGTTTGGACTCATCGTCCTCGATGAGCCCGAGAAGTCACCATCCTTGGTGAGGTATGTCCCACACCCGAACGGCACAGGAGTGGCTCTGATACCATTCTGTAACACCCGGCCTCTCACACCAACAATATTGTCCGCTTTGCCCACGCGGAGCTCACGGATTTGCTTTTGGTTGCCCGGGTGAAAACTTCCCAGGGAGGTCACCCATCCCTGGATTGCTCCCACCTGAGCACGCTTAACTGTGGAGTTCTCCTCTCATCCACAGCCAATACGCCCAAAACGCGTTGTTGATATTAGAGGCCAGACATTCCTAATGAACCAGGAATCTCTCCTGTCCACGGCCGATGGGGATATGTGTAGGGTGTCACAATGTATGTGTGTATGTATGTATGTGTGTATGTATGTCTGTATGTATGAGTATGTATGTATGTATGTATGTATGTATGTATGTATGTATGTATGTATGTATGTATGTATGTATGTATGTATGTATGTATGTATGTATGTATGTATGTCTGTATGTATGTCTGTATGTATGTCTGTATGTATGTATGTATGTATGTATGTATGTATGTATGTATGTATGTATGTATGTATGTATGTATGTATGTATGTATGTATGTATGTATGTATGTATGTATGTATGTATGTATGTATGTATGTAAATAGTATAAGTAATAATATTAGTAATAATAATAATAATAATATATAATATTAGTAGTAGTAATAATATTAGTAATAATAAAATAATAATATTAATAATATTAGTAACGGAAATTATAATAATAATAATAATATAATAATAATAATAATATAATAATAATAATATTACAAAAAAACCAAGAGGTCACGTGGAGGGCAAACCGTGATCTCTTGAGATATTTTTGAATCTAACTTCTCCTCGATTAGTGCACCTGCCACTCGAGTACCGTGTGTGTAAGAGGTCACGTGGAGGCCAACCGTGACCTCTTCTGCCTAAGATGTCACGTGGAGGCCAAACCGTGACCTCGAAGGTACTGGTGTCTTCTTCAACCGTTCGACACCCCATTTCCACAAACACAACCACAAACACAACCACAAACCCACAACCACAACCACAACCACCGCCGCTCACCACCACCACAACCACCGCCGCTCACAACCACCGCCACTCACCACCACCGCCGCTCAACCGTTCGAGGCCAAACCGGCACCGCGAGCCCTCCCCGTGACACATTCATCTTCCACCACCACCGCCGCTCACCACCACCGTCGCTCACCACCACTGCCACTCACCACCATCGCCGCTGACCACCATCGCCGTTGACCACCATCGCCGCTGACCACCATCGCTGCTCACCACCACCACCGGTCACCACAACCGCCGCTGCACACCACCGCCGCTGCACCACCGCGTTTTCGGTACGTAATTTACAGGTTTAAACCATAGATTTGATAGTTTTTTTCAAATAGATTTGATAGTTTTCCCAAATAGATTTGATAGGTTTTCCTAAATAGATTTGATAGGTTTCCCGAATAGATTTGATAGGTTTACCAAATAGATTTGATAGGTTTTCCCAAATAGATTTGATAGGTTTTTCCAAATAGATTTGATAGGTTTTCTCAAATAGATTTGATAGGTTTTCCCAAATATATTTGATAGGTTTTCCCTTATAGATTTGATTGATTTTCCCGTATGTGTAACGTAGTTTGTCGACGGTTTATTATTATTATTAGAAATAATAATAAATAATAATAATAATAATAATAGTTATAATAGTAATAGTAATAATAGAAATTAATAATATTAGTAATAATAATATTAATAATAATAATAATAATAATAATATAATAATATATTAATAATAATAATAATAGTAATAATAATAATAATAATAATAATATTAGTATAATAATAATAATATTAGTATAATAATAATAATAATAATAATAATAACCGTCAACCATTAATTTTATAAACATTGTAAATAATGATAAATACGTTTTTTTTCGCAGATATGGATGCCGACGATGCTTTTATCCCCGGCATTGATGACTGCCCGACGCTACAGTTCGAGCAGGGGACTACACCGTACGAGCGGTTCAGGACCCTGAGAGCACGTGTGCCAGCACCGGGGACCGTCTGTCGGAGGACTTCTTACAGCTCGTTAGAGAGCGCGACGGTTTTTTGAGATCATCGGTGAGGACGGCCCGTGGGAGCAGCTGTTCCGGATGTCCGACGATGCCCAGCGAGAGCTCACCGTCGAGTTCTACTGCATATTCACATTCCGTCCACGTGACCAGGGACTTGCGGAGCTGGACGAGGACGACATAGCGGACGGTCGTGCGCCCGCGGAGGTTGCTTTCCGATTGTTCGGGGTCCTCCACCGCATGTCACTTAGGCGGTTCGCTGTCGTCAGCGGCCTCTACACGGAGGAGGAGGAGACCCGACAGCCGATGTACACCACCGCCTTGATCCGCGGGCCAGACGACTCCGATCAGGTCTGGTGGCCTGCGATAGGCGACGGACCATACGGCGGTGATACGAGGTCCTCTCATATACGAGACCCTCTGTATAGATACATTCACCGACTCATCGCCACGTCCGTCGCTGGTCGTGGGGCGGGGACCGACAGGGTCAACGCGCGCCGACCTTTTTTTTCTTCGGTGTGTACTCACACACCAACACTGCCACCTCGCGCACGCCCTCGCTGATTATTTTGCTAGTTATTATCATCGGCAGTCGCGAAGGGCGTTAGTGGGCGGGAAATCGTTTCCCGGATCGCTCGGGGCTTGGGGTACGCACAGGCCATGTCCCAGCTCCCGCTACCTCCGACTCCTGTGCGCATGGCCGGCCGGAGCACCGCCACTCGGATGAGGATAGTTCGGAGGTTCCCCGACGGCACGTGGCACCTGCTCACCAGATACCAGGAGCTCGTGCCATGGTTGCCCGAGCCGTTGGTGGACCCACCCGAGCTGGCGGGGGCTGAGGTCCACCTTCAGGACGCCCACGAGGCCCTTGGCGGCGGGGAGGATCAGCCCATTCCCCCGTCGCACGACCAGGACCCGCCCCAGCATCCCCAGCGCGTGTACCACGCCGTGCGATTTCCTGCTCATGTTCTTGATATGATTCAGGACACACAAGACAGGGTCGCGAGGCTGGAGGATACGACCGCGAGGCTGCATGATATGATGCACTGGGTCATCCAAACATAGTCGCGGACTATACCGCCTCGGGTACGCCGTTGTTGTCACAGCCACCGAGGCGGTTAGGCCACCGAGGCGGGTCTGGTCAGGGCAGCGATCCGGGGATGATGGATTAGATAGATATTTTGTTTGTATTTTATTTATTTTTGTATGTAAAAACTCGTTGTATATATATATATGTGCAGTTTCAGTTATGATGATTTGTATATTTGGTTGTGTTTGTTTGGTTGTGTTTCTTTGTTTGTTTGTTTTATATTTGCAATGTTGATAATGTTAATTGTATATGTTTGATAACAACTGATTTTTACGATTAGGTTAACCATGTGATAAAATAACAACCAACTTGTTTAAAAAATAATTAAACGCAAAAATTACTTGTAATATGACCATGAATTGCAGCAGCAGGGAAACCGACCCTGCATAACCAGTTTTCCAAAGAATCTGCGCTACGTTTTGTCTCCACAAAGATTAAAGTCAACGCATTCTGATTAAAACCATAAAATAGTGTTTGTTAATGATTTTAAAAGTATATAAACCTGAGGATAAATCGGTGCACCACCATATGCAACAGCAACTTTCACACCAGTTTCATAGCAGAATTTCTTAGCTTCTTCAAATATCTAACGAAATAATACAGATCATAAGAACAATAGTTATTATATATTCACGAAAAGATAGAAATGATATGACGGTGAAACTAGTAATCGATAATCAATCATCATTTGTACAGACTAATAAACCATGATGACGTCAGAAAAAGGTAGACCACACTACTAAATGCGTCTCAACGCCGAAATCTCAACGCCGCTTCAGGAGTTGTAAAGTTAACAAACGCGAACCCAGCGTTAGTTCGCCGACTACAAAACAACAACAAATTAAAAGTAATAAAGTACCTGGATTCTAGCACGACTAACATCCGCAATATTTTTGCTTTGAAACAAATCCCAATGTTTTCCTTTAACCGACGTATGAAACTTCCAAGCTGCTTCAGATGTTGTAAAGTTCACAAACGCATATCCGGCATTCAAACCATGCCTGTACGTATATATCAACGTCAAAACTTAGCTTACAGTGAGTACGTTAAAATTACGGAAATAAAAAAAAAACTCCGATCGAACGGTGTTTCCCGCCTTTTCATTCTCAAGTTTACAGTGATAAAATTACGGAAATAAAAATAAATGTTTAATGCTTAAGGAAGATACATGAAATCAAACTCCGATCGAACGGTGTTTCCCGCCTTTTCATTCTTAAGTTTACAGTGATAAAATTACGGAAATAAAAATAAATATTTAATGCTTAAGGAAGATACACGAAATCAAACTCCGATCGAACGGTGTTTTCCGCCTTTCATTCTCAAGTTTACAGTGATAAAATTACGGAAATAAAAATAAATGTTAATGCTTAAGGAAGATACACGAAATCAAACTCCGATCGAACGGTGTTTCCCGCCTTTTCATTCTCAAGTTTACAGTGATAATATTACGGAAATAAAAATAAATGTTTAATGCTTAAGGAAGATACACGAAATCAAACTCCGATCGAACAGTGTTCCCGCCTTTTCATTCTCAAGTTTACAGTGATAAAATTACGGAAATAAAAATAAATGTTTAATGCTTAAAGAAGATACACGAAATAAAAATAAATGTTTAATGCTTAAAAATATAAAAAAAATAAAAGCAATATGTCACGGTTTGGCCAAACCGTGACATATAGCCCCCCCTGCGCACAATCAATACCCCCATAATTACATACCCAATCATTGACTACGGATCCCCAGATCTAACTGTGACGGTTAGGGTAAACCGTGACAGCTAGATGTCACACCTGACCTAGCGGTCACGGGGAGACCTAACCGTGACCGCTTGGGTCGGTTTTCTTCAGAAAAAGCACAGTGCGTTTAAAATTCCCGAATTTATATTGTCTAGAACACTATATTGTAATATTGTAAGTTTAATATTTCCTAGAGTTGACAATTTATGTAGATGTGATCATTTTGTTAACGAGTTATAATATAGCACAAGACTTTTTAGGTTGACTAGTCAATTCTTGTTTTAATCACCCGTCATCAAAATTCAAAATCTTGAACTATAACAAAACTATAGAAAGAAAAAAAAAAGAAAAGTTTTTGGTTTGGTTAATCATCATCTCTGTTTAGATAACGTACCGGTTCATTAACCTAAAGTTTATTCGTTATTTTTCCAATTTTAGATATTTTAAAACACAACAATATTATATTTCGAGTACTAAATCATTCTATATACAAATCTAGTACTAATATATAACAAGTAGAAAATATAACCAAGCGTTGTGGTGGCCACGTGGTGCAACGTAATAAAGTGTAGACTATTTTTTCCCGACTCTTCCATATTAAATTTACTTCGAAACGTAAAGTTACTCTAATTTATATCGTCGAATGTAAACATATTATATTTGATATCACTATTTCAAGCAAAATTTATGTCGAACTATAGACCAACTAAAATCGTATTACAAGAGACGTATATTAAATATTATTTTAAAAAATTAATATTTTAAAAAATACTAGCCTAAAAAGTTATTTTAAAAATTATGTTGAACTGTAGACGAACTCGAATTTTCATCGAGATGTACATAAAAATAACGACCTAAAAATTATTTAAAAAAAAATTATACAACAAGTAAACCCGAGGCCTTAAAAACTCGAGAGGGTCAGAATGACATTTCTTAAATTTAATAAAGAGCTAGTGGGTTAAAGTACCAATTCTAAAAACTTGAAGGGTGACTTTGATCCTTTCTAATGATATAGTAATATATTATTTAAGTGAGTACGTTTCCATTATTAATAATGGTCTTCTGTAAAAGTTTTGATTTTGTATTTTAAGATGAGATTTAGAAGATGTAGAAAGTACATGCCATGATAGTTGAAGGGCATTTTTATCATAAACTTAATTTAGAGGAAACTATTTAAAACTTTAATCTATGCAAACTTATCAAGCAAAAAGAAAATATATGAATATCGAACCAAGAATTGAACCCCGGGTCAAGAGAGTAATTCTAAAGAGGGGGAGTTCAAAAACCACCAGGGTAAATATAAACTTGTGTAAGACGTGGTGTTGCTTTATCCATGTACGAAAGTTGATTTATTAAAAAGATAGTGAAACCACACCGACTTTACAAGAGTAAGTATAATATGACATTATATGGGTCAAAATGCTATACTACTACATGTCATATAATTGTTTATAGCAAGTTACGCCAATGGTCCATGTAATAATGGTGAATGTAGTTCATATCTTTAATTTTATCACACAAATAGATTTATACAAATTTAAAAGAAAATTAATGAAATTTGGTATTAAAATCAAACTTATCACAAAATAAAAACCATATTATAGCCCATACATGTAACTCTAAAGATTGGACCTAAATGTGAGAACAGAGTCAATATTTATAACTAATTTGATTTTATCTACTTGTATATACACATAGTATTAGAAGTTAGGTTACAAATCCTTGAAAACTTAACTAGTCAAGCCTTTAGCTCGCCTTGCTAAATACATCTCAAACTAGTTTTTATTCTTGAACTTAACTTTAAATTTGATAGATAGTCTATGTTATACTGGTGTGTGACAACCCGAATTTTTTTTTTTCTTTTCGGTTAATACTACCGCGAATTAATCCATTTTATTATTTAGTACGATTAATATAATAATATAATTAATATAATAATAATAATAATAATAATAATAATAATAGTAATAATAATAATAATAATAATTGTAATAATAATAATAATAATAATAATAATAATAATAATAATAATAATAATGATAATAAAGTCCAGGGGCTAATTTTGACCATTTTAAAACTTATTTTAGAAGTTCTAGCATAAAATGATAACATCTTAAACCACAGGGACCATTTCTGTAATTTCTGAAACCAAACCCCCCATCCCCCGCTTTTCCGGTCGCCGGCGGCGATGCTCCGGCGCGGCTCCGGCGACTCCCGAAACCACCTAAAACGCAGATTTTAAAACTCCAAAAGCACACCACTACGATCGTGAATGAATTTCCAACAATAATACAACCTTTAATTAGGTAAAGCATCCGGATTTTGTGGTAATGGACCACTAAACGATTCCACTATCACACACCTAATCGAACCCACTCAAATCGAATATGATAATCAAATTAACCCAGTATAAATAACCATGTATCTGTTCTTAATCAAACACAACTCACAATTCCTACTAAAACAAACAAAAACACTCCGTTCGATCACTGCCATTGCCGCGACCTGCAACTCTACCAAAATCCATACTCCGAGCAATAATTACTGAAATTAACATAGGGCTTTCAACCATTACAATCATTCGAAGCTATCTGGAAGGTTAATTTGATTTTCATCAGTATTTGATTCACATTCGAATTCAAGTTGAACCGCGACTGTTCTTGACTGTTTATATCATCAAATCGATTCAAATCAGGTAAATAAATTGCATCTATATGTTCGGTTTATCATGGGGATTAAAAGCCCTAACCTTAATCTGGTTATTAACATCGAATTGATCTTCAATTGAATCGGTTTCGAACTAGGGTTCTTCGAAATTGGGGGAAACTGGAAAACATAATATAAAAGAAATTGGAATGGGATTTTATTGCTGATAAGGTCCTTGGTTCATTGGTTCGGTGTGTGTGTATGCAGGGAGAGGACCCGGGTTCGACCCGGCAACCTCTTTTATTTGTTTTATTTTTTTAAGCTTTTTAAAATACTTTAAAAATATGGAAAAATTCCTAAAAATTATAAAATAAATTTTATAAGTTTCCCTTATTTTAAATCTTACAAAACAGTTTCCTGTAAATTTATTTTATTAAAAACTTTAAAATTTTATAAAATATTATTTAAAAGTATATTAATACCTTATTATTAATCAAAATACTATAAATATGATTATCCTTATTTGTAAATATTCTTGGATAATTATAAATTATATAATTAAACCATATCATTTTATATTTAATTCTAAAAATATTTAAATATATATGAAACCCTTTTAGTAAAATCAAAATGTAAATAATTATTTGGTAAAACTTAATGCTTATTGATAATTATTTATTAATACAAATCTATAAAAATATTGTAACATATATACATCTAATTGTGTGTGTGCCACGTGTTAAATCAAATCGACCCAAACCTTACCAAATATATTCGTATTATATTAAAGACTCCATTACAAACAATAATAGGTATTGAACGTGTTTGATCGTGCATTGCCCAATTCTTTGAAGTTCTTGTTCATATACATTACATCGATCCAGGTGAGTTTACAGCCCACTTTTACTTTATATATTTCGGGGGAGAGAAACATGCTGTTTTCATAAACGTTACATTACATTGGATTGTTGTGATACTGCATATACATGATACTATGTTCGTATACTTTGCCCTTCGGTCAGTTACTACGCAAGTAGAAACGTGGAAACAATTTCATTTTCATTGATCAGTATTATTGTAATATCACCTGTTTACTAGTGTGATACCACTTAAGTCCTCACTCTCGAACCGTTAATGTATGTAGTATAGCGAGGCAATTCTGAGTAGATCTACTGGGTTTGACAAACCCCACCCGGGCTAGTCGCGCTAGCACAACGTTCGTCAAACGGGTGTTTAATTGACCTAAGTTCTGTTGCTGTGACCTGGTATTCACAGCCGAGGCGTTCAGTTTCGATTGTCAGCTTCGGTTGCGAACTTCATACACTGAGTAACTGGTTTAGTAGACTAGCTACCTACTGATATTACTTTGTTTACTGTATCGGTTTACTTTATGTTCTGTTTATCAAAACCTGTGAACTCACAACCTTGTGTTGACACTTTAGCATGTTTTTTCAGGTTCACAAGACGCGCACGATTAGGAGCATTCATTCATGCATTTATTATCTCACGTGGCTTATTTAATATTTTCAGTAACGTTCATTATTCGGTTTGCGCGTGTTGCGCCATTTAAACAATTAAGATTTATTATGCTTCCGCAACTTCTGTTATGTTTACTTTAAAAACTTGGTCTTTAGTAATATCAAACTTCAAAAATGAATTATGTATTACAATTAACGTGTCGTTTGGTGACTAGTGGCTGAGATCCTGGAAGTCACACGCCTTACGGTAATACCGTTTGTGGAAAGTGAGGGTGTGACAGATTGGTATCAGAGCCATGGTTATAGCGAACTAAATTGACATTGCATCTCATTTGCATTGCATTTAGACTATAGCCGTTGCCTTAGTTACACGCATATAGACACGTTTAGTTTTGTTAGTTGGTTTTGTTTGCATGCCTTACTAGTTTTTACCTGCTCGAGAACTGTTTGCTTTGGCGTCTTCCTGTAAGTGTACGACTACAGAGATGGTGACTCCGAGTTGCTGTGAGTCACGGGAAGGGTTACTTACGAGGTTTCCCAAACTTTTGATTACCTGAAAACTTTTGCTTAAACATATCCTTGTGACCCATAGACACCTGTATTCTGGATTTCCTGGCAAAAGGCCTTCGGGCTAAGGCAAACATATCGTACAAATCTCATAGTGAGACCAGTTATGCTTACCTGGGGATTTCTGGGATGAGTGATAAACTATGGTCACTACACAAGTCTCTAAGGCAAATGAGTCAAATTACCTTGGCGTGTCAACGATTCCTGAACCTTACTGATCCTTTCGCATAGTTGATTGATCGACCCGATATAATAATTACATATTAGGTACTCCTATCGTTGATGACCACTGTACCTGACAAGCTATGTTAGCTCGGATAGGAGGAACCAGGGGTGAACCAACCAGCAAAGCAAATTACCATTAGGGTGCACACGTAATTGTAGTTTGTCGTGCATGAGAAACTCCGGAGACCCTATCTTGCCTATGTCCTAAATAACTAATCAGCTTACTCACTGACCAGCTTGCTTGCTAGTAGTTCGTTAACGTGTGTGTTCTAATTTCGGGACGAAAATTTCTTCAACAAGGGGATAATGTGACAACCGAATTTTTTTTTCTTTTCGGTTAATACTACCGCGAATTAATCCATTTTATTATTTAGTACGATTAATAATAATAATAATAATAATAATAATAATAGTAATAATAATAATAATAATAATAACAATAATAATAATAATAATGATAATAAGTCCAGGGGCTAATTTTGACCATTTTAAAACTTATTTTAGAAGTTCTAGCATAAAATGATAACATCTTAAACCACAGGGACCATTTCTGTAATTTCTGAAACCCAACCCCCCATCCCCCGCTTTTCCGGTCGCCGGCCGGCGATGCTCCGGCGCGGCTCCGGCGACTCCCGAAACCACCTAAAACGCAGATTTTAAAACTACGATCGTGAATGAATTTCCAACAATAATACAACCTTTAATTAGGTAAAGCATCCGGATTTTTATGGTAATGGACCACTAAACGATTCCACTATCACACACCTAATCGAACCCACTCAAATCGAATATGATAATCAAATTAATCCAGTATAATAACCATGTATCTGTTCTTAATCAAACACAACTCACAATTCCTACTGAAACAAACAAAAACACTCCGTTCGATCACTGCCATTGCCGCGACCTGCAACCTCTACCAAAATCCATACTCCGAGCAATAATTACTGAAATTAACATAGGGCTTTCAACCATTACAATCATTCGAAGCTATCTAGATGGTTAATTTGATTTTCATCAGTATTTGATTCACATTCGAATTCAAGTTGAACCGCGACCTGTTCTTGACTGTTTATATCATCAAATCGATTCAAATCAGGTAAATAATTACATCTATATGTTCGGTTTATCATGGGGATTAAAAGCCCTAACCTTAATCTGTTATTAACATCGAATTGATGTTCAATTGAATCGGTTTCGAACTAGGGTTCTTCGAAATTGGGGGAAACTGGAAAACTAATAAAAGAAATTGGAATGGGATTTTATTGCTGATAAGGTCCTTGGTTCACTGGTTCGGTGTGTGTGTATGCAGGGAGAGGACCCGGGTTCGACCCCGGGCAGCCTCTTTTTATTTGTTTTATTTTTTTTAAGCTTTTTAAAATACTTTAAAAAATTGGAAAAATTCCTAAAAATTATAAAAATAAATTTTATAAGTTTCCCTTATTTAAATCTTACAAAACAGTTTCCTGTAAATTATTTTATTTAAAACTTTAAAATTTTATAAAATATTATTTAAAAGTATTAAAAATACTTATTTTTGTAAAATAAATTCTAAATCGTGTATAACTATGCAATAATCATAAAAATCATAGAAATTATACATAAATTATTTATAAATATTATAAATAGTTATTTCTATAAAATAAACATATATTTAAATATAGAATAATATATTTTATAAATTCACAAATTATTTACAAATGAAATTGTGGGTTATTTCTTGTAAAATATATAATATCTTATTATTAATCAAAATACTATAAATGTGATTATCCTTATTTGTAAATATTCTTGGATAATTATAAATTATATAATTAAACCATATCATTTTTATATTTAATTCTAAAAATATTTAAATACATATATGAACCCTTTTAGTAAAATTAAAATGTAAATAATTATTTGGTAAAACTAATGCTTATTGATAATTATTTATTAATACAAATCTATAAAAATATTGTAACATATATATACATCTAATTGTATGTGTGCCACGTGTTAAATCAAATCGACTCAAACCTTACCAAATATATTCGTATTATATTAAGACTCCATTACAAACAATAATAGGTATTGAACGTGTTTGATCGTGCATTGCCCAATTCTTTGAAGTTCTTGTTCATATACATTACATCGATCCAAGGTGAGTTTACAGCCACACTTTTACTTTATACTATTTTCGGGGGAGAGAAACACGCTGTTTTCATAAACGTTACATTACATTGGATTGTTGTGATACTGCATTACATGATACTATGTTCGTATACTTTGCCCTTCGGTCCGTTACTACGCAAGTAGAAACGTGGAAACAATTTCATTTTCATTGATCAGTATTATTGTAATATCACCTGTTTACTAGTGTGATACCACTTAAGTCCTCACTCTCGAACCGCTAATGTATGTAGTATAGCGAGGCAATTCTGAGTAGATCTACTGGGTTTGACAAACCCCACCGGGCTAGTCGCGCTAGCACAACGTTCGTCAAACGGGGTGTTTAATTGACCTAAGTTCTGTTGCTGTGACCTGGAATTCACAGCCGAGGCTTCAGTTTTCGATTGTCAGCTTCGGTTGCGAACTTCATACACTGAGTAACTGGTTTAGTAGACTACTACCTACTGATATTACTTGTGTTACTGTATCGGTTTACTTTATGTTCTGTTTATCAAAACCTGTGAACTCACCAACCTTGTGTTGACACTTTAGCATGTTCTTTCAGGTTCACAAGACGCGCACACGATTAGGAGCATTCATTCATGCATTTATTATCTCACGTGGCTTATTTAATATTTTCAGTAACGTTCATTTATTCGGTTTGCGCGTGTTGCGCCATTTAAACAATTAAGATTTATTATGCTTCCGCAACTTCTGTTATGTTTACTTTAAAAACTTGGTCTTTAGTAATATCAACTTCAAAATGAATTATGTATTACAATTAACGTGTCGTTTGGTGTAACTAGTGGCTGAGATCCGAAGTCACACGCCTAACGGTAATACCCCGTTTGTGGAAATTGAGGGTGTGACATGGTGGTTCAAATAAAAAATCACTTTACTTAAAAAGTCTTTAAAAAAAGGTTATGATAGTCAAAACTTTATTTCTGTTATTTCTTACACATGTATATTGAACAAATAAATGATTGAATAATAACTTTTTCACTTAAATAGTTGTAGTAACAAATTGTATTGTATTAGCACCCAATAATAGATTAAAATATTAACTACTATCTAAAACAACTTAATTTTTCGAACACAATTCACATTGTTGCTTTGTTTGATGTGTTGCTTTGATTGTGTTTGTTTAGTTGTTGCTGTGTTGTGTGTTAATGTTTGTTTGCTTATGTTTAGTTAGTTGAATGTATGTTTATACTACCCTAAATATACGTGTGATGTAAAATATACCTGTTATGTTTATGTGTGTTTTGTATTTTAATTCTTATTATGTTATGTTTATAATTTAGTAATGTTTATTATATAATTTATTCTCAGTATGGTATTTTAGGTGGTGTTTTAGGTTATAAGGTACTAGGTTACTATATCATGTATATGATAATTTTATTGAATGGTAGTATGGAATAGTTAGGAATGAAATTTATGAATTATAAAATGATATTTTAAGATAAGACATGATTAAAGCACTTACGAGTAAGAATTTTAAGTAATAAAACGATGATATTATTTTTAAACTTTTTGTTTTTAATTTTTATTTGTTTTTTTCTAAAATAGTTATTTTTAGAGCATTTTGTGTTAAAAGAATTTAACGAAAATACCATCTTTAAAAATTTCCTTTTATAAATTTTAATTTTTTAAAAACATGGGTCTTAAGTTTTTCTGTATTTAGCAAAGTTTGATGTTTCAGAAGAATATCTTATTTTATATAAAGTAAATTTTAGAAATTGCATTTATATTAAGATCTCTTTTTAATTTATTAAAAAATATAATAAACAAATTACATAACCTCATTAGTAAATTAAGATAATTATTTATAGGGGTGAGAAGCAGAAGCAGAAAAATAAGATTTAGAATGTCTATAATTATGTCATGCGTCAAACAAAACCTTCTATTTAGACTCTCCCCAATGCTTCAATTGGAGAGGAAGCATTTGGTGAGGTGGAGGAATCATTTGAAAGGATGAAGTGGAGAGAAAGCATGAAGGGAAGCACATACTTGACTAAGTGCACTCAAATGCATCCACTAGTAGGTCTCACATGAATTAAATATATTTTTTTATTAAAAAAAGGTCACATGCTTTATTAAAAAAAAGCCACTAACGGCTATTTGAAATTTTTTTGAATATTTTTCTAACAACTATATTTTAATTTGAATATAGTTTTATTTCAGGTTATGGTTCCATTAAGTTTATTTTGAATTTTAATCTTAGTTCTACTTTAATTTGAATATTTGTATTTTACTTTTCTTAGGAAAATGTAATTTTTTTTATTTAATGCATTTTTTATTTTTATTTAATTTTATCTTATTTTTTATTGTTTATTATTTAAATATATTTTTACAGTAATTTATTAAATATTTTTTAAGATTACAAAATAAAATTTTTAATCTAAAACTGAAAAAGAAATGATGATGTGAAAGAGAGAGGTTGCATGTGAAAAGAATAGGTTGGAGTTAAAAGAGGAGAGAGAATGTATGTAGGAAGAATGAGTAAAAAGTTGATTTAACAGTGATACTAGGATGTATGTAATAAATGGAGACCGTTGCATTACGGGTAGTCTTATAGATTTGTAGATTATAGATTTATAGATGTGTTGTCTTATTCACATGTGTTGTTTTACTATTGTGTTGTTTTATGGGAAAAGAGCATAATTTCATATAAAATAGCATAATTTTTGTATAATGCATTTTTTTTCTAAAAAACGTTTCATAATACATACTCGAATTAAAGAGAAAATTATATTTAATTTTATGGTCTAATTTTTAAAAAAAAAATAATATTGTACTGTATGTTATCAATGTTTAAAAAAAGTGAGCAAATTTGAAAAAAAAATAATTAAAAAAAATCAAAAAAAAGTGTCTAATCCAAATATGTCCCTCCATCTTTTTTTCCTCAACTTCAATCTTAACATTTATTTTATTAGTGCTATTTTAAAAAATGGGTCCCTTTATTTAGACACCCCTAAATTTTAAATCAACACCCCTGTATCCTATACGTCGCGTATGGGTCCATACGCGGCGTATAGGGTACATTGTTGATTAAACGTTTTATACCCTATATGGCGCGTATGGGTCCATACGCGGCGTATAGGGTATGTTGTTGATTTGACGTTTTATACCCTATACTCGGCGTATGGGACCATACGCGGGTATAGGGTTTGACATTTTATACCCATACGTGACTTATGACCCATACGTGGAAGAGCTATACGCCGCGTATGGAACCATACACGGCGTATAGCTTATATATTTATTTTTTTTAATTTTTGAGTTTTTATTTTAATATATACATAATTTGAATTAAAATTATTTAAACAATACAATATGAATACAATAATAAAATTAAAATTAAAATATAATTCGCATATTACAAATTATAAATTAAAATAAATTTATATAAGCGGGGGTTCTCGGTTATTCTCTATTATTGCGTTGTATTCCGAGATACGAATCCTATACATAATCTCCCATTCTGCAGCAAGTACGCTTCGGTTAAGAATCCAAAGATTACTTAATGTTGGCATCGGATAATCTCCTTCTAACTTAACGTGGACGAAATGATTGTTGTTGACATGAACAATCGACACGACATGATGAGGCATGACAGTTTCGGATCAGCCCATAATGGGAAAAATGTTTGACAACCATTATTGCTTAGTAAATGAAGAATAACCCCAAACTTTTGAGCAACCACTAATCCCGTATACGGCATTATCATCCAATGTCTTCTGGTGCAGGTTTCCACACTTTGCCAATCGATGGTGTGACGTAATTCGTTATACTGTCGGGGTACAAAGTATCGAAAACTTCTCTGTACTCCAATTCATGTCTGTCCAACTCTTCTAAAAGCTGTGTCCGCACATACATCCACTTATTTTCGTCAAACCCTAAGCCTAAAGCTATTGATCGAAAACCACAATTCCCATCGGGTCGGACATCTCGTATACGTGAAATATACTGATGAAAGATTGACGGAATCCAATTTTTAACCTGTTTATATTGTTTAATTGGTGATCTCCGACAATCGAAGAAAACTCATTAGTACCCCGTGATACTTTAGATGACGTTGAACGACTACGTTGCATGGCAGGCTTCTGGGGCTTTACAGCTGAACTTGTTCTTCCGGAAATGTGAGACGCAATAAACGAGCTATGTCTCGGCATGTCGCGCGTACTTTGTTGAGTGTCGTACTTTTGTTGTTGAACCTTTAACGTTGGACGACCGCGAATATCTGTTTGAACAACAGGCGCTTTTTTGTTATTTTTCCATGGATACACAATTTTTTTTATTTTTTCCACCAAACTAAATTTTACAGCTGCGGGTTGTGTCATTATTGTTGTTTCACCCGTTCCATTTCTTCTTCAACATCAACTTTTTCATCCACCGTATATGATGGCTTAATGTTATCAAGCTTTGTCCAAAATACGTCAATTGCATCTAATGGAATTTTAGTGCCTGCATTATAAAGTATAAATTAATACATAATTGTCACTTTAATAGAAAAATGATAATGATGGAGCGACTATACCAGAATGTTCATATTTTTCCAGCCGACAAGCACAGGCAAGCCACAACTAGTGAAAAGATGACAACCACATGTTGCATTTGCAGAGCGCATCACATGCAATTTAGTGTTTTCAGCAACTAATAATCAAGAGCTATGTGTGAAACCTTGCCTCTTAAGTAATCAAATAGCGGAAGTTTATGATGATTCATGGTTTTAATTTTGCTTGTCTCAAAGCTTTCTTTTAAATTTACCTCTTGTGCGTTCACCAATTGATCTACAAACTCCACAAGTCTATCCAGTGAGCTATTTGTTGATTTAAGATATCTTTTTAAATTTGCATGTTGACTCTCCACCCTATTTGTTGTGCGTTGGCCAAAATTGCGGTTCAAGTTAGTCCAGGCTGATACAAACATTTCTTTGTAACTCTCTAACCAGTTTCTGTTTATATATGACAATACCTCTGAAAATATAATAAAACATAATTAAATTATATATTGAAAATATAATAAAACATAATTAAAATATAATAAAAAACTTACTTTCTCGATTCGCTTCAACTAATCGTTCGTAAAGAAGGTTATAGTTATACTCGTAAATCTCCGCCGTGGGAGACTCACACAAACGTGCCCATGCATATTTAAACTTTCTCCAGTCATCTTTTGTAAAACTTGCTTTACAGTGTTTCGCGATATTTTCATCAATATGCCACCTGCATAAACACTTTGAAGCATTCGGAAACACTTTAACACATGCGTTCATTAAAGCGAGATCTCTTTCTGTTATTATGACGCGCGGCTCCATACACTTGCTTAACGTATCTTTCAATCTATTAAGCACCCATTCAAAATTATCTTCCCGTTCTTTGCTAATAAACGCATGAGCAAACACAAAATGTCTTGTGTGTGGAGGTCACACCAACAATCTGAACAAACGGAAGCTTGTACATGTTTGTTTTATATGTAGCGTCTATCATCAGCACGTGCGGGGAAATGCACGCCAAGTGTCGTATGATTTAGGATGACCAAAAAATATATCTTCTACGACATTAGTATCGGGATATTCGGGTGTGTAATAAACATACCTTTTAATAGAAAAAGGAAGGAAAATTGATGTTGTTAAGTGAGGATACAAATACAAGTTAGGCTTCATTTAATTAAGTCTATTGAAAAAAAAACCTCGGGTGTAATAAACGTACCTTTTAATAGATAAAAGGTTTTCTAAGACTTGCATTGGTGTTTCACCGACTTTTCTTTCACTTCTTATCTTATATTGAGCGTTGTATACGTCTTTGGTTATTGATGCGTTATTAGGATTTTGCTTTTTAATAGCTGATAAGATGCTACGAGGCTCCATGTTCTGATCAGTAAGCTGCTCCACCAAATTGTATTCGTTTTGAGAAAACCTTCTTACAAAAGGATGCCCCTCCATATGTTGAGCAGGATCATGGTTATGTTCGTCACTTCGCACCTCTAATTTCCACGAACGACGTTTGTTGTCGTATATCCCTACTAATTAAAAGGACATCCGATTTTTTTGCTACCAGATCGTCTAACTGTTGCTTTACTTTTGTGTTCGCCCGCACGATCACAGATAAGCCATACCTTTACGACCTGACCTCTTTTTTCTTTGATCTTCGTGTAATAATAACGTAACCATTATCACGTCCTCTATTAACAGCCCAACAGACTAGCTCATCGAGAGATAAAAAATTTTGAGATGTTTCAAACGATACTTTTGTCGTTTGTTTTTCATCACTCGAGAGCATATTATTTTGTTGCGTGTCGTAAGTTGACTCTCGGCAAAACTCAACTTCATCATCGGGAACATACGATTGGTTTAAATCTGGCAGTCCTGTCTCGTAAGCAGATTGAACGTACGCATCATCTTGATTACAATCCACACGAACGATATTCATTTGAATATTCATTTGAATATTCACCAAACAAATAGTTACCGTCCCAAAACGACATACCGAACGAATAAAAAGTGCGATATTTTGAGAGAGAAATACGTTTGGGATTTACAGGAATCGAAAGCATATCGAAAGTGTTATCGAAATCGTTGTTATATAGGTGAAAACGAATCTTGGGTCATGTCATATCGAAATAATTTATACGTGGCGTATGGGACCATACGCCACGTATAGGCTCCTATACGCAGCGTATGGGCCTATACGCTACGTATAGGCTTGCCACGTCTTCCACGTATGGCACCTATACGCTGCGTATATTCGTACATGGTACAAAAACGCTTTATAGTACGTCTGACAACTATACGTAGCGTATGGGTCTATACGCCACGTATAGCAGCCTATACGCCACGTATAGCAGCCTATACGCAGCGTGCGTATGGTTCTATACTCTGCGTATAGTCTTGCCACGTTTGCCCCGTATGAGCCCATACGTTGCTTGTAATCGTACATGGTACAAAAAGTACATCTGACACCACCTATACGTGGCGTATGGAGCCATACGCACGTATAGTGCAAAAGAATTGGTCGCATGAGCACTATACGTGGTCGCAAGAGCACTGTACGTGGAGGAGCTATACGCCACGTATGGGTCTATACGCGGCGTATAGTTATATATGTATATGTTTTTTTTAATTTTTGAGTTTTAATATATATATATTTGAATTAAAATTATTTATGTATGTATGTATGTATGTATGTATGTATGTGTGTGTATGTTGTATGATGTATGTGTGTATGTATGTATTTGTGTATGTATGTATGTATGTATGTATGTGTGTGTGTATGTATGTATGTATGTATGTATGTATGTATGTCTGTATGTATGTGTATGTATGTATGTATGTATGTATGTATGTGTATGTATGTATGTATGTATGTATGTATGTATGTCTGTATGTATGTATGTATGTATGTATGTATGTATGTATGTCTGTATGTATGTATGTATGTATGTCTGTATGTCTGTATGTATGTAGTATGTATGTATGTATGTATGTCTGTATGTATGTATGTATGTATGTATGTATGTATGTATGTATGTATGTATGTAGTATGTATGTATGTATGTATGTATGTATGTATGTAGTATGTATGTATGTATGTCTGTATGTATGTATGTATGTATGTCTGTATGTATGTATTTGTGTATGTATGTATGTATGTATGTATGAGTATGTAGTATGTAGTATGTCTGTATGTATGTATGTATGTTGTCTGTAGGTCTATGTCTGTATGTATGTATGTATGTATGATGTATGTATGTATGTATGTATGTATGTCTGTATGTATGTATGTATGTATGTCTGTATGTATGTATGTATGTATGTATGTATGTATGTCTGTATGTCTGTATGTATGTATGTATGTATGTATGTATGTCTGTATGTATGTATGTATGTATGTATGTATGTATGTATGTCTGTAAGTATGTAGGTATGTATGTATGTATGTATGTATGTATGTTGTCTGTATGTATATATGTATGTATGTCTGTATGTCTGTATGTATGTATGTATGTATGTATGTCTGTATGTCTGTATGTCTATATGTGTGTCTGTATGTATGTCTGTATGTCTGTCTGTATGTATATGATATATTTACAAAGATAAACATAAACTGATAATAAAACATAAAAGATAAAACATAACTGATAATAAACATAAAAGATAAACGTAAACTGATAATATATTTACAAAGTTTTTAAATTACATAACAAAATAAAATTACAATGCAAAACTACAGGGAGTCAGGGTAATCTCGAGGCGGTGGCAACGACGGAGGATCAGTACCAGAACGCTGCGCAATCTCTGACTGAACTGCCACTCCATCAGATCCTCAACGCGATCGAGCCGTCGACTCTGCTGCCATAAGCTCTAGACATATCCTGCAACAATGTCTCCACACGTGCAGGCAGCCTCAACTCTCTATAAATATGTCGGGAACTGAGGCTGAGGAGGCGGCTGATGTGGCTGAGGAGGCGGCAGATCATGTGGCTGCCGTCGGGGTGGTGGCTGATCATGAGGCTGCCCGTGCTGCTGCAGTGGATCGAATGTCGAGCTGCTGAACTGGTGCGGCTGCCAGATCTCCCGGGTCGAAGAGAGAATCGTATGCCCCGGAAATGGCGTATAATACGCATGCCGAATAGCGTACGACGATCTAATCTCAACCGGCTCGATCGGCGGAGACACGTCACCAAGATGCCGAGAAAGATAAACTAAAGATCGGGCAATCAACGTGATGTACGCGCCGCCGTCACCGCTCCTCGCTCCTGGCGATGATAATACGACGCAAAATACTCCGCCAAACATCTCGCAGGTTACACCTGGTCCCCGTAATCAAACAGTATAAGTAAAATAAGTCGGGAATGGTACACCACTCCTGACTCTTGCCACGTCCCGTGGATGGACGTGGCGATCATCCGATGCAGATAACGGATGAGAGGATCTCGAATGCCGGTGACCCTGCCTTAGTCCTCTGAAAGGGACCTCCGGCAATCTGAGGCCACCACTCTCTCAATGTGCCCTCCTCCATCCAGTATACCCTCAGTGAACAGAGGGGTAACAGTCTCCGGCTCATAATAAAGCCCCGAGACAACTACAAAATGCTCAAGGGATCTGATGTGCATGTCCACAAAGCGTAAAAGAAATCTCGACCTCATCGTCATCGTCCTCATCCATCTCATCTGGATGAATATATGTAAATGTGGATAAAACTCCACTACAGCTCACGTGGGACGGTAAGAATGCGATCTCAAAAAGACGTCTCCACGGCGTATCGTCTCGATAATAGCAGCAAGACGATCGCGCTCTCCCAAATCAGCAATAACCTCCCAATCTACGGCCTTTTGATGACCGATCTTCATCCGAATAAATTTTGAGCACTTAGCGTGCTCAATGGAACCGGCATCAAACTGCAGCCAAGGATGCTCGGTAATATGGTCAACAACGTCAGCCTCAATCTCAGATCGGGAAGACATATCTGCACAGGTGAACAAATAGGTCAAAAACAACGTATATGTATATGTATAGTATATTATATGTATATGTATATGTATATGTATATGTATATGTATATGTATATGTATATGTATATTAATGTATATGTATATGTTATTAGTATATGTATATGCATATGCATATGCATATGTATAATGCTATGAATATGTCTATGTATATGCATATGTATATGTATATGTATATGCATATGTATATGTATATGTATATGTATATGTATATGTATTGTATATGTATATGTATATGTATATGTATATGTATATGTATATGTATATGTATATGTATATGTATATGTATATGTATATGTATATGTATATGTATATGTATAGTATATGTATATGTATATGTATATGTATATGTATATGTATATTTATATGTATATGTATATGTATATGTATATGTATATGTATATGTATAGTATATGTATATGTATATGCATATGTATATGCATATGCTATGCATATGCATATGCATATGCATATGTATGTATATGCATATGTGTATGTATATGTGTATGTATATTGTATGTATATGTGATGTGTATGTGTATGTGTATGTGTATGTGTATGTGTATGTGTAGTATATGTATATGTATATGTATATGTATATGTATATTTATATGTATATGTATATGTATGTATATTGTATATGTATATGTATATGTATATGTATATGTATATGTATATGTATATGTATATGTATATGTATATGTATATTTATAATGTTATTATCTGTATATGTATATGTATATGTATATGTATATGTATATGTATATGTATATGTATATGTATATGTATATGTATTTATATGTATATGTATATGTATATGTATAATGTATATGTATATGTATATGTATTGTTATTGTATATGTATATGTATATGTATATGTATATGTTATGTATATGTATATGTATATGTATATGTCTATGTATATGTATAGTATATGTATATGTATATGTATATGTATATGTATATGTATATGTAATGTATATGTATATGTATATGTTATGTATATGTATATGTATATGTATATGTATATGTATATGTATATGTACACATATACATATACATGTTTATATGTATATATGTACATATATATATGTATATGTATATGTGTATATACATATATATGTTATTCATATGTAAATGTATATGTAATGTATATGTATATGTATATGTATATGTATATGTATATGTATATGCGTATATACATATATATGTATTTGTATATATATATTTACCCTATACGCCGCGTATAGGGATATACCCGCCGCGTATAGGTAGCAGCGTATGGGTCACAGGCAACGTATAGGTCGAATCCGACCCTATACGCCGCGTATAGGACTATACGCGGCGTATAGGACCCACGTATGGTTCACAAGTCGCGTATTGCAACACCCTATACGCCGCGTATATATCTATACGCCGCGTATAGGGTACACACCGATGTGTCTTCGTCCCCAACCAAAGAACTATACGCTGCGTATAGCCCTATACGCGGGTTGTACCAGCGTATAGTTCTTTATATCAGTTTTTAAATAAATCACGCATTTTGGGCATAAAACACTACTTTAACATTTAAATCAATGAACGATTAACATAATAATGATGTATGAACAATATACGTACCTGGATGTTGAAAATCGAAGATCAATACGTGTATATAGTGCTATACGAGAGTGTTTTTTTTATGTGTGTGTAAAAAATGAGAAAATTTGAAGATATAGCGTACCGAGGATCTATACGCCGTATGGGTCCATACGCGCGTATAGCTTATATTCTTTTTTAAATCGACAACCGACCTATACATCGTATGGGCCTATACCCCCGCCCCGTATAGGTGAACTGATATGACGTCGATTGTCAGTCATTAATGTCACATTAATGGTCGTACCCTATACGCCGGGCATGGGCCGCGTATGGACCCTACGCGGCGTATAGGGGGGGTCGATTTAAGATTTTAGGTATCCCTTTATTAGCACCCTAAAAAATTCAGTAACTTAGATTGTTTCTTAGTTTTTTTAAGCAAAATAAACTTTTTATTTTAACCAACCCTCTATGTTTGTATATCTTTATATTTGAATTTGATAAATGAGAGCTTGGGCGTATCATTAAAAAATTTCGACTTTTTACTTGTTAAACTTCCCTGAACTAAACACAAGCACTTGGTTCAGGGGTACTTTAGTTATGTTCTAGTATTGCAATCGATTTCATTTATATATACTAAATTACATACAAAAATATGTCCTATAAAGAAAGTGACTCTAAGCATATTGAAAAGGCTCTTTATATGTTGGTTTAAAGTAAAATGAGAGGGTGTTTGATATCACATTATTAAATATTTTCAATATATGTTTCAATTCTTAGATTATTTATGTGATTTGAGGTATATAATTACAATTGGTCCTTTTGATCTTATTGTAACTATTGTTTTCAATTTTTTAAAATTTTAAATTTAATCTAAACATTATGGAAGAATTCATTTCGGTTTTAGTTATCGTGTTTTCGCAATTGTCTACATTTGAGTACCACCTCTAACTCCATTAAGTTGTTTCTATTTTTGTCCTTTTTTAAATTTTATATTAGAATTTTTAAACGACCAAAATACTTCTATGGTTGATTTTTAACTACCTGTCAGGTGGTGGTAGTCGTGGGTTGATTTCTAGTGTCGTTGGCTTCTAGCGATGTGGTTTCCGGTGGTTGTAGTCATGAAGATGATGTGTACAAAGGGCTGGTTGTGGTGGGTCTGTGCTGTTGCTAATTTGTATACTTAATATTTTGTTAGTAATTTTAAATAATGGATACTTTAATCATTTAACACTCAGTTAATTCACTGAAAAACACCGTTAGTAAATTGAACTTAAATGGATATGATTTGTAAAACTCAAGCCAAGAATGAAGACAAATTATTAGTTGATACTCAATGAAGACAATTCATAAAACTCTATGACTAAAACTGAAATGAACTCTTTGTGGAATGATTGTAAGTTAAGTAACCCCATCGTTAATGTTCGTTAGTTTCAAACAAAGTGGGACTAAATTTGCAATATTATAAGACCACAAGGACTATTTGTTTGATTTTCTTTAAATTATAAATAAGTCAAGAAGAATTGAAAAATCTAAAAATAAATCAATAAATATACACATAAAAATATTATTTTTATTTTTTAATATTTTTATAATTGTCATTGTTTTTACTTTTATTCACTATTTAACATACATATAATTTTCTTAATCTTTTTAAAATTTTAAACTTTTGTTTGATTTTATTCTTTTGATATTTTAAAATTTTAACATTTATTTGGTTTTAACCTTTGATTTATTTTGTTAATTAAAAACTTGCACAAATAGTTCTTATGGTCACGTCATATTACAATTTCAGTCCTCACATCGTGAAAAACCAATAAGCATTAACAATGGATGCTAACTTTGCAACCATCTCATAAGTGTTTGAACTAAGTATTTAATTTTATAAAATCTAATAACAAACTCTCAAAATACGAACCGGACTAATTGTGCATTTATTTTGAAATACTTATTTACACATCTAAATCTTATATTCCAATTACAATTAACTTTAAAAACCAAACACAACACAGATGATGGATAATGTACAACTTCATATTGCATAAGTTAATGTGTATTGCTTTCTAGAAAGTATACAACTTCAATGCAAATACATTTTTATTTTTCATTTTAGCCCTTAAAAACATATATTTTATCTCCTTAGGTATAGTTATATTATATATATTTATATATATATATATATATATATATATTAATCCACTATGTCGGTTTCTACATTATATATATTATTTTTTATTATCAGTTAGTTAAAGTTTTAAATAACAAGAGCTGACAATATGACCCAAATGAAGATTTAGAGTAGCTGATAGGAGCGTTTAATTTGAAAATACAGGTCTATGGTTCGAAACTCAATTGTAGCTATTTTTGTTTTTTTATCCTTTGTGTTGAGTTAAATTAATATATAATAATATGACATGATATTATATATATGTTAATTTGAAAACAGAATTGAACATTATTATTGTCTTTTGTTGTATTTGTTTATTGTTTGAAAAAACACATTGGGTCAAATATAATATGTTTCAATTGACACTATAAAAAAGTTTCAACACAAATTTAGTTGGAAAACGAGTTGGGTTAAATATAATATGTTTCATTCCATAATATAAAATACGTTTCGATGTAAATTTAACTCATAAACGAGTCGGCGAGAGCTGACAATATGACCCAAATGAAGATTTAGAGTAGCTGATAGGAGCGTTTAATTTGAAAATACAGGTCTATGGTTCGAAACTCAATTGTAGCTATTTTTTGTTTTTTATCCTTTGTGTTGAGTTAAATTAATAATATAATTATGACATGATATTATATATATTTTATTTGAAAACAGAATGAACAATTATTATTGTCTTTTGTTGTATTGTTTATTGTTTGAAAAACACATTGGTCAAATATAATATGTTTCAATTGACACTATAAAAAAGTTTCAACACAAATTTAGTTGGAAAAACGAGTGGGTTAAATATAATATGTTTCATTCCATAATATAAAATACGTTTCGATGTAACTTTAACTCATACGAGTCGGGCGTTTTTGTATACATACTCTACCACATCGCATACGACTCAATACACATGTTTTTTATATACGTTTTGAGTTACTCTACGCTTCGACATAAATTTGTTTTGAAAATAGTTGAGTCAAATATAACATGTTATCATTCAATGGTAAAAAGAGTTCTCTACGTTTCGACGGAAATTAGTTGGGGAACGAGTCGGCTGATCTCATCTATACTTTATCATGCCGCAAACGCTGCCGCAACGCTCGGCAGGTTAAAACCTAGTTACATTTATACCCTATACTCGTTTTTTGGTTTTTTTTGGAATACTCATATTTTTCATATTTGCACCCATTCAAGTTTGATTATATTTATACTTTATATCCTTTACTTATAAATTTTAAAATTTCATATTTTATAAAATTTAAAATAACATTGCAACGTTTTATTTTTAACTACATCCCGATGGTAATTTTCATTTAAAACAAACTATATGTTAAAATGTTCAAGCCATCAATGCATAAATGTACAAGCCGCCATAAGGATATCAAGGTTTGATTTTTGTTATAATTTCCTTTGCCTTTACCCTCCAACTTTTAGAGAATGATTTTTACAAAATTAAAAATGTATATGCATATTTTTTTACCAACCCTAATATTTTTAACCGTTTTTTTTTTCCATCACGACGTGTCTATGTTATCAACGTGTTTGACGTTAAATTTCTTAACAACATATAACTTTCAAATATTGTCAATGGTCTCGCCATAACGTACGGGTTTGTGACAAACTATTATTTATATAAAGATTCAAGTTTTCAAGTGCGTACAAATTTTATTTTTCTTACCTTCAATGCATTTTTATGATAATGTTTAGACGTTACTTTTTTCCCGGTTTATGTCGTCATCGCAACACATGGATTTTAGTTATAAAAATGTGTATATATATGGAGATGTTGAAATACATATAAAATAAGACAGTGGTGGTGGGCATATTAGCCATAATGTTCTCATAACCGATCGGACGTCGAACCGGACGGCTTACTGGTTTGGTGTCGGACCGGATGGACCGATTTAACTATATTTTAATTATATTTATATATGTAATTAAATATAAGTAATTTATATATGATTATACATATATTTTTATAGTTATATATAAAACTTAACTATATGTGTATTGACAAAGTACTAATTTATGGTTTAACACCCCCGTTTTTACCCACTAAAATAAAAAAAAAAAAATTCAAAATCCGGTCGGACCGAACCGGTTCGCCGGTCCAACCGTGACTCGGTTTGAACCGGCCGTTCAACTGCACAAAAACGATCCACTATCGACTGGACCGGGCCATGGGCCGAATCGCGTCCGACCGTCGGACCGGCCGTCCGATCCGGCCTAACAACATTGGATATCATAGGACTTAGGAAGAGTCAAAAGAGAGGGATGATTTTCGAGGGGCACGCCTTGGATTGAAACAAGGAGACAGGACCCACCCACGGCACATGTATTCACCAATAATGTATGGGAGAGGATATGCTACAAAGGCTATATTTCCTAAAAAGGGTGAGAAGTAATTCTGGCCATTGGATCAACTGATTAAATAGATCAATGGTTCAAAAAAACGCGGTGGTGTCACACCTTCAAAATCCGCTAACGGGGGTTTACCGTCAGGCGTGTGACACACCAGGATCTCAGATAAGCATCAGTTACACCAAACGACTCGATAATTACAAATCATATAAGTTGTTTAATTTTAATGAAACAAGCCAATATATTTAAGTTGTGCGGAAGCGAAACAGGAAAACATTTAACAATAGTTTTGGAACACGCAAACACGCGTCCAATCCAATTTATGTAAAGTAAATGCGAATTAAATCTTGAAAACAGTTTGAGATGAACGCGGAATGACATGCAGTGGATGCAGTGCTCCTAGACGTGCCACATCAATGTCCTGAGAGAAACATGCAAAAATCTCAGTACAAGACTGGTGAGTTCACAGGTTTATCAGAAACAGTAATTATCAGTAATGAATCCCCGGATTGTGGTAATCCGATAAATATGTAATTCCCGGATTATGTAATCCGTCAAGTATGAAATTCCCAGATTATGTAATCCGTCAAGTATGTAATTCCCGGATTATGAAATCCGTCAAGTATGAAAATCCCGGATTATGTAATCCGTCAAGTATGAAAATCCCGATTATGTAATCCGTCAAGTATGTAATTCCCGGATTATGTAATCCGTCAAGTATGAAAATCCCGGATTATGTAATCCGTCAAGTATGTAATTCTCGGATTATAAATCCGTCAAGTATGAAAATCCCGGATTATGTAATCCGTCAAGTATGTAATTCCCGGATTATGTAATCCGTCAAGTATGAAAATCCCGGATTATGTAATCCGTCAAGTATGAAAATCCCGGATTATGTAATCCGTCAAGTATGTAATTCCCGGATATGTAATCCGTCAAGTTTGAAAATCCCGGATTATGTAATCCGTCAAGTATAATGAAATCCCCGGATTGTAATTAAAGCAATAATGGGTAGCTTTCCATAATGATCACTATTGTATGAAGGCGCGGCCGTACTGACATGTAATCAAATAAATAAACAGGCCCGGATGTGGATCACACACCACAACACTTGTAATTAGGCTAACCGTTCACCCGTTTGACGAACGTTGTGCTAGCGCGACTAGCCCGGGTGGGGTATGTCAATCCCAGTAGTACTACTAACAATTACTCGTTAAGTCCATATTAACGGTCCGTTGGGCAAGTATACACCATAGTATCAAGTATATGCAGTATTACAAAAATCCAATGTAATGTAAAGTTTATAAAAACAGCATGTTTCTCTCCCCAAAAAGAGTATAAAGTAAAAATGGGGCTGTAAACTCACCTTGAATTGATGTATAAAATGAACGGAAGCTTCAACGAATAATGCAGACCAAACACGATCACACCTATTATTAATTGTAATTACGTTTTTTAAAATATGCTCAACGCGAATAATTACATTTGGTCTGATTCGGGTCTGTTCGGTTTGACGTACACGATTTGATATACTAACAATACCATGTATTAATAATATTATCAGTATTGATATTAATAATAACAATGATATAATTATAATGATATAATTGTATTGTGTGATAATTTGTGAAATTATTACATATAATTCTTACATTTATCATAATTAATCCTAATTAAATAATATAATGTCATTAATATCTTGATGATTATTTTCAAATCCATTTTATAAAATAACTATTTACAACATTTGTAATAATTTTTATAAATAATAAATAAATAGTTTTTAAAGAAATATTTTTCAGAAAATAATTATATAATTTTTGAAATAAACAGGGTATAAAAACTGTTTATATAATTTTTAGAAATTTTCTTATTTTTAAAAAGTTCAAAAAGGCCTTTAAAAAAAATAATGTTGGGGACAGGGTTCGAACCCGTGACCCCTAGTTTGCATTTGGACCGGGAACCAGTGAACCAAAGGCCTCAGCCGCACAATAACTCGTCCCAAATCCTTTTAACACATCCCAGCCGAATACCCCCAAATCATATAAACCCTAACTTCGATCCGAATCAAATTGAACCCCGAAATTCGACTGATTACTGCAATAGACATGGGTTTTTTGTCCCCATGTCAAATCGAGTGTATACACATGTTCAATTACCTGATTTGGGTTGAAATCGATAAGATGAGCACAAGAACAGGCTCGATCATGTACCACTGGTTCGATGCCCAAAACACAATGAAAATCAAATTAACTTTGAGGTAGCTTCGAGTGAGATTATTAATGGAAAGCCCTCTATTAATTTTGTGTTTAGAAGCTCTAAGCATGGATCTCCATTAAGTTGCAAGTCGCGACAGAGAGTCGAATTGGTTTGATTTGTTTGTGTGTTTTCAGACCAAATGGGACTCAATGGAATTTTTAAATGCTCAAACGATCGTTCTCTTTCGATTAATTTAATTATAGTTGAGGTTAATGGTCGATTAGTTGGGTGGCGGCCGAGCTTTCGGTCGAAGGTGGGAGTCGCACTACACAGCTTTATTTATTTAAATTGGTTCGTGGGTTAGGTTCGAATCATCTACTAGAAGATGTTGGTAGCTTTTAATTGAATTAAAATCGTGTGTTTTAGCCGTTGGTTCACCGCCAGAGCTTGGCCGGATGTGGCCGGAAAATCGAAGGGGACGGGCGGGTTTGGGATTTTTTAAAATTTAGAGAATTGGTCCCTGTGGTTTTGAATCTTATCATTTTATGTAAAACCTTTTAATTAAGTTTCTTAAATTACAAGTTTAACCCCTAGACTTATAAATCCAATTTTTAATAAATTTTTATAAATTATTATTATTAGTAATATTATTATTATTATTATTATTATTGTTTTATTAATTCATATTATTATTATTATTATTATATTATTTTATTATTATTAAATAATAACAAAATAAAAATAAAATAAATTGTAAATTCTCGTAAATATTATATAAATCAAAAAAAAAAAAAAATCGGGTTGTCACATCATCCCCCTGTTAAAGGAATTTTCGTCCCGAAAATTAAGATGTACTGGCAGCATCCTTGAACAGGTTAGGATACTTGCGCATCATTTCGTCCTCTCGTTCCCAAGTGAACTCAGGACCACGCCGGGAGTTCCACTGAACTTTGACAATCGGAATTTTTCTATGCTTAAGTTGTTTAACTTATCGATCCATAATTTCTAGAATATAATCTCGTGGTAAGGTGATAAGACCAACAATGATAAGAAAGGTTATCCTTCGGAATTTAAGAATCCCAAACGTCACCATATGAAACACCTTAACGCATATCTTGTGAATATGTATTTATCCTTTGACCAACCATCGGTTTTAAGAATAATACGCTATGCGAAGATCTTGAAATGGGTCCACAATGATGGTTAAGATATTATTAAAACAGAAATGAATCAATCATTCAGAATAACGATTGATGTTTTAACGTCCTACCACGGTGTACGAATATTTGAAACAGTTGTAGGTTAATTTCTCGACGTTATGAGATAATAGGTTTGCTATCACATAAAGGTTACTCTGAACCTTTCCTTGGTGGGTAAACTTGATAGCATTGCTGATCAAGTGGGTGAGAATTTGTCTAATCCGTAAAACATCACCATTAACCTCCACTGGGACATCACCTCTTCTTGGCCTAAATTTTGTGGCCTCCAACCTCAGAACTCCTGACTCAACTTTGGAAAAGTCGAGGATGTTACTAATAAGCTGAAGGACTAGATTATCAGAAGACAACATGACACTCAAAAGTTGTTTCTGATTTTTATCAAGTTTTGTTGTTGATAGAATTTCTGCTATGCTAACGACCCCTGATAATGGAGATCTTATCTCGTGTGGCATGGTTGCTAGCATTTGTTTTGCTCTCATCGTTTCCTCTGTAATATGAATAGTTTTATTAAGTTCTGTCTCCTTGGCCTTCTGTACAGTTATTTCTTCCCTTAGTTTTACCATCTTTTCTCTCTTTTTCACCTGATCAGTGATTTCCATGCCCATGTAATTAACACCAATTTCCTCCCCATCTTTGCTGAACACGGGTTCAACATACATTAAGAATGTTTTGGCTCCAAATAACCCAGTCTAAAAAGTAATTCCTCTCTTTGCTGGTAACTCTCTCCAGAACTTCTCTTTTAAAGTCTTGTTGTTCCAAGATAGAATTTTAATGATTTCCAAGCTTAAGGATTCAAAAGTGATTCAAGAAGTGACTCGAACAATAGGATACATGCTTTGCAAGGTAGCAATATTAAGTACGTTTACATACGCAATTTCAGCAAAGCTGAGAACTTTTGTATGACTAGAAAGTCATGAACATGGGTTGACAATATCTTCAGCAGAGAGAGTGTTTAGGAAGGCTACCATCGCACAATCACGTTTTGATGATAGCTTAGAATGAAAGTCGCTAGATAAGGAATAAAGGATTCCATATAGCTAGGTCAAATGAGGATAAAGGGAGATAAATCAGTTTAAGAAGTTAAGTGCTCCAAGCTTAGAATAAAATCAACCTAACGATTGGGTCTCCTTTCAGGTTCCGAGATCATGCTTTGGTTTGATAGGTCGAACCACCTTCTCCTGACGGACTATCTTGGTTTCCTTCTTTGATAACCAATTCATACGGTATTAAGTCTATGTCAAGGTCATGATGTTCTTGTACTTTTGTGTAACCTCTAATTATTACCATTGGTCATTTTAACAGAGTAAATAATTTCTAAACAACTAGGGTTAATGCTAAGTTAAAGAATAATTCCAGAAGAATCCAAGCTTGTTATCAACCCTGGTATCAAATAGATGTGTAACTATTGATGATAAGGTACGTACATGTAGCAACATTTTAGTCTTGTCGAATGTGGCTTGCTTCAGTCGTAAATGTATGACCACGTGATGTATTACTTTGACTTATATGACCTTTATTTCCATAATCTTACTTTCTAGCTATAGCCATTTCCTAATTCTGATTGTTTCTAACTTGTCCTGGGGTCCTAATCGACCTAGGGCACACTTATAGTAATGGTCGGAACTCCAACCTTCTTAATGTCCCCGTTTAACACACGTTAGCTTAATCATATTAACCAACATAGCTAGGTTCACAACATTGGCATTCTTGTCTACCTTACCGCTAGATTGCTTGTTTGACCCTCCAACTTCTTTCTACTACTCACTAGATTTTTCCAGTGTCCTTAATTCTATTTGGTCTAATGTCATAAGGTATGACATCAGCTTTGTCAATTTATGGAGTTTGTCAGTATAAAAAGCACAACCTAACCCTACCATTGCACGATTTTAGAATTACAATTCTAACTTTTGCATTTCATTCCTTAATCACCAAGGCTTTGAACTCACCTCAATAACCCTATATAAGCATTACCGGTATACTAAGAATGTGCTTAAACCGGTTACACGACATCCTAATTTTCCTTAACATCATCCCAAAGAATAACGTAATGTATGTTTAGAGAGTATCATCACTCTTCTATATTTCCTGTAGTCCACTTTCATTCTAAGTATTCAATCAGTTCCTCAGTTACCGAAATACTAAGTGGAGAAATGTCTCTTAAAATGATTGGAAATACCATGAAGGCTCTAAGTAGGACAGGACTTAAGTAATAGCAAGTGTCAGTAATGTTTTGTTACCCATAACAAGGTCTTACTAGAATCATGATCCTAGCACCCTAGGGTATAAAATAGAAAACTTGTAATACTCATGATCGTTACTTCTCCCACGTCCAGGTCCTCTTCCAGACATTCTTTAAATTACCAAATATCAAAAGCTATCAGTCGTATGAAAATAGACCTTTTGTCTTGAAATGAAAAGGAAGAGAAATTCAAGGATTTAAAGAAACAGTCAAGCTAGAGAATCAGTCCGAATCCGTGGGATTAACACAAATGTCATGGTTTGAATTTCATCCAAATTCAAGGTAAGAGTGAGCATTCTTACAAGTAGAACTGATAGGTAGTTAATGGCTATGTTCTATGAAGACCGAGACTTTCTTGCTCAAGGTGTAGGAGTGATGACTTATACTGACTACAATGTTACCACCTGACCAGATTCACCGGACTTAGCATGCACGACAAATTACAATTACGTGTGCACCCGTAATAGTAAGTTGCTTTGCATGATCACCCCGATTCCTCCTATTAGGTTAACATATCTTGTCAAGTACAGTGGTCATCAATGATAGTAGTACCAAGTATGTATGTATTATATCGGGGTTGATTAATCAAAGTATACGAAAGGATCAGTAAAGTTTTGGGAATCATTGACACGCCAAGGTAATTTGACCCATTTGCCTTAGAGACCTGTGTATTGACCATAGTTTATCACTCATCCCAGAAATCCCCAGGTAAGCATACCAGGTCTCGCAATGAGATATATGCGATATGCTTGCCTTAGCCCGAGGGCCTTTTGCCAGGAAATCCAGAATACAGGTGTCTATGTGTCACACAAATCACGAAGAACATTTAGGCGATGTCAAATGCACACAAACTCTCCCGTGACTCACAGCAACTTGGAGCCACCATCCCGGTAGCCATATGCTCACAGGGATATGTTAAAGCAAAAATTTCCAGGCAACCAATTTAGTAGGCATAGCTTAGTAATCTATGTGTGTGTAACTAATGCAAATCCAGCTATAGTCTAAAATGCAATGCAGATGAGATGCAAAGTTCATTTTAGTTCGCTATAACTAATGCTCTGATACCAATCTGTCACACCCTCAAAATCTGCTAACGGGGTTTTACCGTCAGGCGTGTGACACAACCAGGATCTCAGATAAGCATCAGTTACACCAAATGACTCGATAGTTACAAATCATATAAGTTGTTTAATTTTAATGAAACAAACCAAATATATTTAAGTTGTGCGGAAGCGAAAACAGGAAAACATTTAACAATAGTTTTGGAACACGCAAACACGCGTCCAATCCAATTTATGTAAAGTAAATGCGAATTAAATCTTGAAAACAGTTTGAGATGAATGCGGAATGACATGCAGTGGATGCAGTGCTCCTAGACGTGCCACATCAATGTCCTGAGAGAAAACATGCAAAAATCTCAGTACAAGACTGGTGAGTTCACAGGTTTATCAGAAAACAGTAATTATCAGTAATGAAATCCCCGGATTGTGTAATCCGATAAATATGTAATTCCCGGATTATGTAATCCGTCAAGTATGAAATTCCCGGATTATGTAATCCGTCAAGTATGTAATTCCCGGATTATGAAATCCGTCAAGTATGAAAATCCCGGATTATGTAATCCGTCAAGTATGTAATTCCCGGATTATATAATCCGGCAAGTATAAAATCCTGGATTATGTAATCCGTCAAGTATGTAATTCCCGGATTATATAATCCGTCAAGTATGAAAATCCCGGATTATGTAATCCGTCAAGTATGTAATTCCCGGATTATGTAATCCGTCAAGTATGAAAATCCCGGATTATGTAATCCATCAAGTATGAAAATCCCGGATTATGTAATCCGTCAAGTATGTAATTCCCGGATTATGTAATCCGTCAAGTATGAAAATCCCGGATTATGTAATCCGTCAAGTATAATGAAATCCCCGGATTTGTAATTAAAGCATATAATGGGTAGCTAGTCCATAATGATCACTATGTGTATGAAGGCGCGGCCGAACTGACATGTAATCAAATAAATAAACAGGCCCGGATGTGGATCACACACCATAACACTTGTAATTAGGCTAACCGTTCACCCGTTTGACGAACGTTGTGCTAGCGCGACTAGCCCGGGTGGGGTATGTCAATCCCAGTAGTACTACTAACAATTACCTCGTTAAGTCCATATTAACGGTCCGTTGGGCAAATATACACCATAGTATCAAGTATATGCAGTATTACAAAAATCAAATGTAATGTAAAGTTTATAAAAACAGCATGTTTCTCTCCCCCAAAAAGAGTATAAAGTAAAAATAGGGCTGTAAACTCACCTTGAATTGATGTAATAAAATGAACGGAAGCTTCAACGAATAATGCACGATCAACACATATTATTAATTGTAATTACGTTTTTAAAATATGCTCAACGCGAATAATTACATTTGGTCTGATTCGGGTCTGTTCGGTTTGACGTACACGATTTGATATACTAACAATACCATGTATTAATAATATTATCAGTATTGATATTAATAATAACAATGGTATAATTATAATGATAATAATTTTATTTGTGAATAATTTGTGAAATTATTACATATAATTCTTACATTTATCATAATTAATCCTTAATTAAAATATATAATGTTCATTAATATCTTGATGATTATTGTTCAAAGTCCATTTTATAAAATAACTATTTACAACATTTGTAATAATTTTTATAAATAAATAAATAAATAAGGTTTTTAAAAAAATATTTTTCCAGAAAATAGTTATATAATTTTTGAAATAAACAAGGTTTATAAAAACTGTTTATATAATTTTTAGAAATTTTCTGTATTTTTAAAAAGTTCAAAAAGGCCTTTAAAAAAAAATAATGTTGGGGACAGGGTTCGAACCCGTGACCCCTAGGTTTGCATTTGGACCGGGAACCAGTGAACCAAAGGCCTCAGCCGCACAATAACTCGGTCCCAAATCCTTTTAACACATCCTAGCCGAATACCCCCAAATCATATAAACCCTAACTTCGATCCAAATCAAATTGAACCCCGAAATTCGACTGATTACTGCAATAGACATGGGGTTTTTGTTCCCCATGTCAAATCGAGTGTATACACATGTTCAATTACCTGATTTGGGTTGAAATCGATAAAGATGAGCACAAGAACAGGCTCGATCAGTGTACCACTGGTTCGATGCCCAAAACACAATGAAAATCAAATTAACTTTGAGGTTAGCTTCGAGTGAGATTATTAATGGAAAGCCCTCTATTAATTTTGTGTTTAGAAGCTCTAAGCATGGATCTCCATTAAGTTGCAGGTCGCGACAGAGAGTCGAATTGGTTTGATTTGTTTGTGTGTTTTCAGACCAAATGGGACTCAATGGAAGTTTTTAAATGCTCAAACGATCCTTCTCTTTCGATTAATTTAATTATAGTTGAGGTTAATGGTCGATTAGTTGGGTGGTCGGCCGAACTTTCGGTTGAAGGTGGGAGTCGCACTACACAGCTTTATTTATTTAAATTGGTTCGTGGGTTAGGTTCGGATCATCCACTAGAAGATGTTGGTAGCTTTTAATTGAATTAAAATCGTGTGTTTTAGCCGTTGGTTCACCGCCGGAGTTTGGCCGGAATGTGGCCGGAAAATCGAAGGGGACGGGCGGGTGGTTTGGGATTTTTAAAATTTACAGAATTGGTCCCTGTGGTTTTGAATCTTATCATTTTATGTAAAAACCTTTTAATTAAGTTTCTTAAATTACAAGTTTAACCCCTAGACTTATAAATCCAATTTTTAATAAATTTTTATAAATTATTATTATTAGTAATATTATTATTATTATTATTGTTATTATTAATATCATTATTTTTATTATTATTTATTATTATTAAATAATAACAAAAATATAAAAATAAATTGTAAATTCTCGTAAATATTATATTAAATCAAAAAAAAAAATTTCGGGTTGTCACAGGTGGCAAAAATGTAAATAAGTGGAAAACTGCTAACAGGCGGAGGGGCAAAAAAGTAATTTGACACAATGATTGTTTGACACAATGATTGTTTGACACGATGGTTGTTTGACACAATGGTTGTTTGACACAATAGTTGTTTGACACAATGGTTATTTGACACAATGGTTGTTTGACACAATGGTTGTTTGACACAATAGTTGTTTGGTAATTAACACAATGTACACAATGGTTTATGGTAATTTGAAACAATGGTAATTTGGTATGTTGGCATGTTATTATATTTTGCTATTTGTTGGCATGTTAATATTTGTTGCTATATGTTGCTTTACATTACACAATAGTATTTTGGTAACTTGTTTATCGTCAAAATCAAACGTAAATAAAACTCTTCAAACATGACACAATGAGTATTATGACACAATGAATATAATGACACAATGAATATAATGACATAATAAGTATATGACACAATAAATCTTATGACACAATGAATCCTATTCTTGAATAGGCATAGAATCAACTGTTGAGCTGTTTGAAACTTGTTTATCCTTAATGCTTTGAAGATATAAACTACAACTGCGTATAACATGACTAGGTTGTTTGCAAAACCCACAATTTCTCAACTTTTTTCCTGCTTGTTTGATGGCTAACTCACGAGCTGACTTCATTCTTTTCAGCCTACCTTTTGTCTTTTGCTTAACAGGTACACTGAATTTTGCTTCATTTCGTTTGCTCCCTCCAGGTATCTGCAAAAACACAATTCGTCTTTGTTCGTAACCAATTGATTAACAATAATTGTTTTATTCTGACACAATGACAATACAAAAGACACAATGAATCCCGAATCATGACACAATGAACCTTTACAAAAGACACATTATAAGCAGCTTTCATGACACAATGAACCTTCATAAAAGACACATTATAAGCAGCTTTCATGACACAGTGAATCCCCAAAACATGACACAATGCACCTTCACAAAGAGATGACACAAAGATAGATTTTGACACAATCATGCTTGCTTGACACAATGAACCTCTAAACTTGACACAATCATGCTTGCTTGACACACTGAACCTCTAAACCTCTAAACCTGACACAATGAACCTCTAAACCTGACACAATCAGTTTGATAATGTCCAGAGTAATCTAACAGTATAGACACAATGACGATACAAAAGACACAATGATGATACCTATGACACTACGATGATACCTATGACACAATGATGATGTCAATCAATAACAAAATTCACAGAAATCATACAGTATAGACACAACGATGATCAAAACGACAAAATTACGGTGCGAAAATTAACATACTATTTCAATTACAGCATATAATCGTCCTCATACGTACCAAACTGATCATCTCTCGTCGACATCGTTGAACTAATTGATGTAAAGCAATCTTCAATGATTGAAATTGAAAATTCGATTATTTGAATCTTCAACGATTGATCAATTGAAAATTTCAACGATTCGATTGTTTGAATCTTCAACGATAAATTGAAAATTCTGTTGAAAACCTCAATCGTACAGAAACAGTCGATATATGACACACCTTCATCTTAATAAATTACACTTTCTAAAATACCCCTCCTTCTATTTTTAAAAATATGTCACATGTCACTCCCTGATTGCTTCTCACACTTTTTACATAATATTGACTTTGTATATGAACCGGTCACATAATGTATATCTCAAATATATTTTAGCATTTTAATCTATTTAGTTATATTTTATGATTAAATTTTTTTAATTAAATGGTTTAGCTACAAATAATACCAATTAAACATGTGAAATTAATTAGAAATCATACTTGTATTTAATACTTAATCGTATAGAAATCATTTAATCATTTAGTACATATTGATATCACTTTAGTTTGATTCAAATAAAAAAAATACTAATTCTTAAGCATTTTATCATAGATATATAAAAAAAAAATCAAAGAAAGATATCTAGTACTCGGATTTGATCATTTGCGACTGAATTTTGTTATCGAGAAAAGCGGTTGTAAACTTTACGACTATTTGCACCAAATCTGAATAAATCCAAAGCTATTGGCTGACTGAAAGTGACAAGTTATGCGACACTTTCAATTCGGTCACATAATTAAAAGATCATTATAATTTTAAATTATAAATATTGGTAAAAGAATGTGTACTAATACTCAATTATCTAGTGGTGATCATTAACGATGTAATTGATACACGAAAAATGTATAAAGATCAGCGGTATTATTGATATCCATAACCTTACTTAGCTTTTGCTTCTAGTGTGTGTTACCATATGTACCCCTTGGTCATATTTTTACTTGTTATAATCTTTTTGAAGTCTTTAATATAAAATAAAACCTTTATTTTGGTTTTTATTGTCTTTTAATATGATTATGATGATAATAAACTTTTATAGTAATAACAATTTGTTATTTCTAATATCTAATAATTCAAATTTATTTTAACTCTAGAAATATCTTAAAATATTTTTCTGCTGGAATAACTATCTTTATTAATATATATGTTTTTATTTACTAAATGGTTCAAATAAAAAGTATTTTAAGACTAAAAAATATAATAAGTAATCTTAATAATTAATTTTTTAATCAATGGTTGAGATTAAATTGTAAAAAGAAGTTTTTCTAAAGGGGTATTTTAAGCATAACCACTTGCATTGATTTTTTGAAGTCCGCGGGATCTTTTTAAGAGTTCATAACTGTGAATCCAAGGATCTCAATTCAGGAATTATCAGTATTAAAATAAATCAATTCAATGACTGTGGAATTATCATTAATTGATGCTTAATTGTTTTAATGATTAATGATGAACACAACCACAGAAACACAATGAATGCGAACTCAATAATTATTCAAACGTATTTCATTAACTATCAAGTAATGATTACAAAAGAATAATAAAGAATAACTATGAACAACGAATTCTGTGAATCGAATAATGTTGATGTTGATGTGACGGCGGTTAGGGTTGCACAATGATGTAACTCTTGACAGCCGTAGTATTGACTGATTGTGTTCTCCGAGATGTGAAACCTAGGACTCGTATTTATAGATGGTTTGAGTCGGCTAAGGAAACACCGAATCTCTTGGGATTTGTTATTGATTGTGTTGACTTGTTTGACTTCTTGGTATTTGCAATCGCACAAGTATAATGTTCTTCCGCAGGAGTCTTGTCGTCCGCAGAACTTTTGTTCTTCCGTAGATGAATTGCTCTTCCGTAGAAGTGTTGTTCTTCCGTAGGAAATCCTTCTTCCGTAGGAGTCTTCACTTCATGGTCCTTGATCATCCGCAGGAACATTCACTTGGTCATTTGGTCTTGTAAGAAACATATCTACAGATTAACAATAATGTTCATCCGTAGATGTTTCTTACACTTGGTCAATATCATGAATCCTTCCAAGTATATTGTTTCTCCCTGTCAACAGTCACAAATCAACACACACATATATGGGTTAACCTATAGATTCAATGCACACACATATATATATATATATATATATGTATATATATTGACTGTTACAAGTATTAATTACAAGCCTTGACTCAAGTACTAAGTCTATACAAAATGATCTAGACCTATACACTCTAGATCCAACAATACTCCCCCTTAGGCTTAGCTCTTTGTAATCAGTCCTTCAAAACTGCAAGTTCTTTTACTCTTTCAATCATCTTATTGTAGAAGTAAGATACATCAGTCTTCTGATCATCGTACTTGTACTTGATCTTCATTCTGCTGATCTTCTTCAGTGTATCATAACTCAGCCCCAAAACATCTTCTTCAGTAGTGAGTGTTTCCACTACACTATCGTTATGTACAATTTCAAGTTCATCTTCTTCTGAGATTCTGAGCTCAGACACCTCTTCTATTATTGTTCCCTTCAACAGCCCAGCTTCATGCTTTCTTCTCTTGTGTGCCTTTGCATGCAATTTATCTACAACTTGTATCATGTGTACATACAGGCAGAGATCATTCTGAGCTTTTTCATCTGATAGTTTTGGGAAGAATTTGTCATGTAGATATGATGTGTAGCTTGGATGCAGCATCTTTATCTCTACTGGGTTGAAAATTCTTATCTTTTCAGCCTTCTTCCCATCAGCATTTCTCAGCAATACCATCTCTTTATTTCTTTCAACATATCCCCATTCCATGATGGGATAAGTGAATTGATTTCCTTTGAAGCTTTTGATGGTATCTGAGCTTTTGTCACATCCAACTCTCTTTAGCATATCTTCATCTACAAGAGATGAGACTTCAGCTGTTCTTCTTTTCTTACTTTGTTTGATTCTTTTGTGCTCCTTATCATCTTTCTTTGCTTGTATGAGCACATCATCAGCAAATCTGGTTTTCATACCATTTACAGCTGCAGAGAAGTCTTTCCCCCTAAGATGGATTGGATAGTTGGTTATTGGGATGCTTTGTAAATCCCTGATGTCTTGCTCCGGAAGACTCAACAGAGCTTCCACATCATGGAAGTATTGAATTCTTCCAGATGTCCTCTTTATTACTGCACAATCCTAGTCTGGATCATATTTGCAGGCCATAATCCTGTGTTCTTTCACAGAACTGGGAGTTGTGATATGATCATACAGTTCAATGAGAGTTGATTTCTTCTCAGTAATTTCTCGAACTGTTGTTCCCAGAGGCCATACCTTTCCGGGGATTACAGCCCTTGGCTCTCTGATCAGTTTTTCTTTTTCCTTGTGCTGATCTTTTGGTTCAACAGTTACTGGATCAGCAGCAAGTTTGCTTTGTTCTTTTGGATGTGGAGTAGTGGTTCTGAACTTAACCCCAGTTTCCAGTTCCACTTTCATCACATGCTCCATCATCCTCCGCAGTTCTCCAGTAGATCTGCCTTTGAGCTCATGCGGTTTGTAGTTGTGGCCCTGTAACCAGCATGTCATGTTATACTTGGTCAGTTTGGCTGTGTCACAGTGGCCCAAGTCTTTCTTGATCTTTTCTAATGACTGAAAGACAGTGAAGGCTTCATAATCACAATTTGGGATTATGAATCTTGCAAATTCGAACTCTTTCAGTACATTCTTCATTTCAGTTAAATTCATCCTCTCAACCATGTCATAAGGAAAACCATGGTTGATGAGGGTCATGAACATGCTTGAATCAGGCCTCTCTTCCATAATGTCTGCTGTGGTTAGAAGGTCATCGGCCTTTCCTCCCTTTTTATCAGTGGGGGACTCCATCCTGGTCAGCTCCTCCCATTTTTTCTCATTATCATCATCATCTCCGGATGATACCTTCACAGTAGAGACATCTACTGAAGGAGTAGGTTCAGGAGATGGAAGTTTTTGCCTTTTAGGGGAGGCTTCTTCTTCAGATTTCTTTTTGATTGCACCCAAGTATTGTCGTTTCCGGGAATAAAGAATCAATTACTTTGGAGCTTCAGCTGAAGGTTTTGATTGTTCAACACTTGGGCCCTCTTTTGTTTTCAGAACAGATATCTTCCTTTTCAGTTCCTCTATCTCTTCATCCTTTTGTTTTATCAGCTGAGCTTTATCACTTTGCTCAATTTTCAAAGATGCCAGCAACTCTTGTTCTTTTTGCAAAAGTACATCAATCACTTAATTATTGCATTTTGCATCTTCTCTCAGTCTTTTCAGACTTGCATCCTTTATCATCAGTTCTTCATCTTTCTTTAGAATGATGCCTTTTAGTTCTTGTATTATTGCTTTCGCTTATTTGATTTGAGTACTAGCTTGTTATACTCAGCAACCAAAAAGCTTTTGCTGACATGAATGTCACTATCACTTAAGTCATCTTCATGATATGCAATGACATCCTCAGCAAATCCTTGTTGTAATTCCCTTTGCTCATCAGCAGTTTGATTTTCTTTCATTGAAGATATGGGATCAGTATTGTCTGATGGCACTTGTTCTTCAATGTGTGTGGGAGAGATGGGAACAGTGCTAGCTTGAGATAATATCTCAGTTTCTCCTGAGTGTACATAGTGTACAGACTCAGTTATCTCAAAAAGTTCAGTGCTAGCACTTTCCGGTGATGGATGTTTTGATGATTCTGGTGGTGGTTGTACAGGGGATTGGATTTGTAGTGGAGAGAAAGGTTGAGTGTGATGTGAGGATGAATGAGAAGGTGATGGTGATTGTTGTTGAACTGGAGAGATTGGCTGAGTGTTTTTGGTGGAAGATGAGGATATCAGCAGTGGAGATTCATGGTGATGAATTGGTGATATTGGTTGGGTGTTGATGCTGGCTGGTGATTGTGATTAATGAGGGGGTGTTTGGCTAGGTGATTGATGTTCGAGTGGTGGAGTTTGACTTGGTGAGTGAGAAGCTTGAACAGATTCAGCAGATGACTCTGCTTCATCTACCCAAACCAATTCTTGTGGTAAGTCTGCTTGAGCATCCACCACATGTGCGAACATGGGCATGTCCTCACCCTGGTACTTCCCACTGAGTTTGTTCAGCACAGATTTGCCCAAGTGTGCTTGCACAAACACTTCTCCAACTCTGTCCAGCCTTGGAAGTTCAGAGTTGATCACTAGTTGTAGAAATCTAGGGAACATGTACATCTTATCATTCCGCTGAAGTTTGACTTGTTCACTTAGACAGTTAAAGATGTACTTGGAGTAGTTATACGTACTTCCCTCGAATATACCAATGATTCCAGATGATATGTGTCGAGAAAATCTGTCGAGCCCCGACTTCCTGTTGGATATGCACTTCAGGTAGGTATGGCATAAGAATCGATAAGGTTTGCACAGCCTACCCTTCTTTTATCTCCCTTTTCTCAAAATCTCCATCATACCCCATCAGGTTGAAAACCTTCTCTATGTATTCATTCTCGAATACATTGGGGTGCCCTGTCTCTCTGTCACCCAATTCCAGACATCTTCGGATTATGCTTTCATTGATTCGAATACGCTCATTCAGTATCTCAGCAGCAATCACTTCTTTATCACCTTGTTGTTCAACCCGTGCTGAGTTCCAAAAGTCGATTATGTGTGCCTGGTGGATCACAGGCTCTGCAGTTAAGGCGTAGAAGAGCCTGGACCGCCGAAGATATCTTATGATATCTCGACATCCTTCAGCCGTAGGATCATCAGCATTTAAGAACGCGCACACATTGTGTTCCTTTGCGAATCTGTTTGCCATCTGTAAACAACAACGAAAATCGAGTTAGCATTCATGAAGTTAAATCGTTTTAATGGCAATAACCGATTAACCAGTTTCGTACTGATGTTTAGAACATGATTTACCTTTGCAATAACAGTAATCAATTACTGGATAATGTTGATTATGTTTTCTTGGAACGGATTTTTGAAAGTTTGAATGAGGGGGAAAGTGGGCGATTTTCTAGGTTAAAACTGAAAAAGTGTTCTGAAAAATTGATTAATGAATTCTGAGTCAGACACCTTATTTATAACCGAACATATTAATTTCTTTTATTAATTATGTTGGACCCACTTTCCATTTATCCGTCCATATACTTTTATTTCGAATACATTTCTTCTTCCGCAGAACATCTGCGGAACCTTAACATCTGCGGATGTTTTGACATCTGCGGATGCCTTAGCTCAAATACAATGCATGTGCTGCTGAATCAGAAATCACACATAATACTTCTACGGATGAGAGGTAATACTGAGACTTCTGCGGATGCAGAAATTTCACTGTTACTTCTACGGATGAGAAGTATTACTGAAACTTCTGCGAAACTTAAAGTTCTGTTAAAAAACTTTAATTTAAATGTATGATGTCTACTGAGTAGAATCAATTGTTGATGTTGGACATTGTTTATTTTATTTGCATGGCAATTAAGTACAAGAAAGCAAGTGTCCTGTATCCTGCATTATTAGTGCTCAAGTTCCAATTCCTTCAAAGTAAATTAAAGCAATTAACAGCTTTTTATTGTTTTTCATGCATGAACTACTCCTCCTAAATTTGTGATTAATGGTAAACTGTTGCATTCATCATAAATTTATGTTGTAAAGAGGCATGACAGGCATATGACAGTTTAAGTGAGAGAAAATCAGTTAAGAGGACAATTAAACATCTGGCTTAAATAATTACATGCATGCATATATACATAGAGGGATCATACTATGACTTGGCTTCTGCTGATGTTGATTAGTTGATTCAATACATAGAGGGATCATACATAGAGGGATCATACTGAAATTCATACATGAGTAATGTATCAACTAGGCATGCTATTTATCATGTTTTGAAGTTTGTTAATCAGTAACTATCATGAGTTCCTCATTCAATTTTCATTAGAGTATGTCCTCCGTAGGTGAGGCAAATCATTACGTTTCACACTTAATGACTATGTACATTAAGTTATAAGTTCTATCTTGAGACATAGTATAGTCTCATAAGTGCTTTGATGTTGAAGCTCGTTGAATTGATGTACAATTGATCACGGGTGATTCTTTTTAGAGCTGAGAGATGATCTTCATAGTCACCAGGTCTTTACTTTCGTAAAACAGAGGTGAACTTAACCCAGGTCTTTGTTTACACAAAACAGAGGGAGAATGAAGATCATACTCTTGGATCATATCCCCAGGTCTTTGTTCACACAAAACAGAGGGAATATGACTTTGCAAAGATAGAAGATTATAAAGTATTTTACATAGTGTGCTTTTGTAGTTGATTTGATCACATCAAGAGATAACTTATTCCTCTGACTCTCAAAATGGAGTTTCCACGGACAGATAGCTGTTGCTCTTAGTTTTGCATGCTCTAAGCTTTGTTTCCACTCAAGATGAACCTACTCACATATCAGAATGATACAAGTCAGTTTGAGTGTTTGTGTAACAACCAAGCATAGTCTACTATCATTTCCCATATATAATGCATGCACAGATGTTCTATCAGACACTTAAATCATCCCTAACTATTACTCTACACAAAGTCAGTCATATGCTTTTGTTGAGTTACTCTAAGTTAATCATCCCCAAAGATTCTATCAGAAAATTAAATCTAACAGAATCAAATGCTTTAGTGAACAAATCAGCAAGCTGATTGGTTGTGTCTACTTTGACTAACTTGATTAGACCCTTTTCTGAGCAGTCTCTCAGAAAATGGTATCTGATTTCAATGTGTTTTGTTTTACTATGTTGAACTGGGTTAGCAGTTATAAACATAGTAGCTGAATTATCAATATGAATTGGTGTTTGAAGGAAATTGTAACCATAATCAAGTAATTGGTTCTGCAACCAAAGTACTTGAGAGCAACCAGCTGAAGCAGCTATGTACTCAGCTTCAGCTGTGGACACGGATACATTGGTTTGCTTCTTGCACTGCCAAGAAACAAGTCTTGGTCCTAGAAACTGACATCCATCAGTTGTGGATTTTCTGTTGTTGTTACACCCTCCATAGTCACTATCTGAATAGGAGTAGAGGCTGAAATCTCCATCTTTGGGATACCACAGTCCTAATACAGGTTTGCCTTTCAGATATCTGAAAATCCTCTTCACAGCATTCAGATGGGACTCCTTTGGGTCTGATTGATACCTGGCACAAACACAGACAGCAAACATTATGTCAGGTCTACTGGCAGTTAAGTGCATTAAAGAACCGATCATTGATCTATACAATCTTTGATCTACTGATTTTCCAGCAGTGTCAGGCACAATCTTGTCTATTGTTGAGGCTAGTGTCTTGCATGAAGTTGAATCAGCAAGATTGTACTTCTTCAGAATTTGATGAATGTACTTTTCTTGATTGATGAAAATGCCATCTGTTTTCTGATGAACTTGTAAGCCAAGGAAGAATGTCAATTCTCCCATGGAGCAAATTTGAAATTCAGATTTCATTAAGTCTTCAAAGCTTTGACACAGTTTCTTGTTGGTTGATCCAAATATTATGTCATCAACATAGATTTCAACCACTAAAAGATCTTGATGTTCATGTTTGAGGAAAAGTGTCTGATCAATTGTTCCTCTCTTGTAGCCATTCTTCAGTAGGAAGGATGACAATGTGTACCACTTTCTGGGTGCTTGATGAAGACCATACAAAGCTTTGTCAAGCTTGTATACTCTATGTGGATAATCAGGGTCTTCAAATCCAGGGGGTTGAGCCATATAGACTTCTTCATCAATTTTCCCATAAAGGAAAGCACACTTCACATCCATTTGATAGACTGTGAACTTCTTGAAGGAGGCATAAGCTAGGAAGACCCTGATAGCTTCAATTCTTGCAACTGGTGCAAAAACTTCATCATAGTCTATCCCTTCTTCTTGAGTATATCCTTGAGCAATAAGCCTAGCTTTGTTTCTCACGATTATACCCCTGTCATCCAGCTTGTTTTTGAATAGCCACCTTGTTCCAATTGGATGTTGACCTTAAGGAAGGTCTACAAGATTCCACACCTTCTGTTTTCTGAATTGTTGAAGTTCTTCTTGCATAGCCTCAACCCAGTTGTTGTCCTTTAGAGCAGCTGTAATGTTTACAGGAACTGTTTGTGACAAAAAGCAGGTGAACAAACAAATGTTTGCCACGCCTCATTTGCTCCTTGTAGTTCTTGCATTCAGGTCTCCAATGATATTGTCTGTTGGATGAGACTTGTGGATTCTGCTTGTTGAGACAGCATCAACTGGAACTGTGGATTCTAAGTTGGAGAAACCCATTGAAGCAGATGGAGTCAGCTGAGAAGTTGAGTCTATGAAGTAATCAAAAGGCTCATGGTCAGTAGGATCAGCTTGTGTGTCAGTTGCTGCTGGGTTGTCTTCTTCCGCAGGAAGTTCTACGGAAGCATTTTGTTCTTCCACAGGAGTAACTGCAACATCTACGGAGGCATTTTGTACTTCCGTAGGAGTTACAGCACCATCCACGGATGAACATTGTTGTTGTGCAGGCATGGTTTGTTGATTCAACACCTCTCTATCCCTTTGTTCAGCGGCTGAAGCAGGACTTACATTTGCGGATATTGATGCATCTGCGGATGTGTTTACTGATGTAACTTCATGCTGCTGAAATGATTCTTGCTGAGGTGCAGTTGAAAGTTGTGTTCGTGGTGGGTCAGCTGTCAGGGGCACTTCATTCAAACTTGGAGGCACAAATGGATAACATGTATCCGCAGCACCTGCATTGATCAGATAGCCAGTGTTAAATGATTCAGTTAATGCATCTATATCAAATAACCAAGATGATCCTTTTACATTTGCAGTAAACATGGATTCATCAAAAGAAACATTGGGAGTCTCTTCAACTATGTTATGTTCTGGAAGATAGACCCTATATGATTTAGAAGTGGATGAATATCCAACAAAGAAACCATCATAGGCTTTTTCAGAAAATTTTTCCAATTGTTCTTTAGTATTCAGAACAGACTCATGACACCCAAAAGCTCTAAGATATCCTATAAAAGGTTTTCTTTAAATAAGAGCTCATAGGGGGTTTTATTATGTTCTTTGACAATTAATGTTCTATTTTAAACATTGCAAGCTGTATTCACAGCTTCTGCCCAGAAGGTTATGGGCAACTGAGAATCAGCTAGCATTGTTCTGGCTGCTTCTATGAGTGTTCTATTTCTTCTTTCAGCCACTCCATTTTGTTGTGGAGTTCTTGGTGCACTGAATTGTCTAGCTATCCCTTTATTCCTGCAAAAAGAATCCAAATCAACATTAACAAATTCAGTTCCATTATCACTCCTAAAAATTTTAACTTTTAGATCAAGTTGATTCTCAATCTTGATCACAAAGTCCATTAATGTTTCAGATGTTTCACTCTTATGTTTTAAGAAAAAGACCCATGTGAATCTAGTGAAATCATCTACTATCACCAAACAATATTGTCTTTTTCCAATGCTCAGCATATTGGTTGGACCAAAGAGGTCCATGTGAAGCAATTTGAGTGGTGTAGTGTTAGTGTTGATTGTTTTGGATTTATGAGACACTCTGTGTTGTTTTCGTTTATAACATGAAGAACAATGATTAGAACAATGAAATTCTTTCTTTGGTAAGCCAATGACTAAGTCATTTTTCACCAATTTATTCATGTTCTTCATGTTGGAATGGACAAGCCTTCTATGCCACAGTTGTGATTCATCTTCTGAAGATTTAGACAGCAGGCATGTCTCATGATTTGTGAGTGATGTATTGTTCATATCTAAGACATATGTGTTGCCTTTTCTTGCTGCTTTAAGAAGGATCCAGTCTGCTGGAACTGCAAAACCTGGCTTAAGAATGTAACAGTTAGTGTTATCAAATAGTGTTAAGTAATTTTGATCACAAATTTAGGAAACACTAAGTAAATTATACTGCAAATTTTCACAGTAATTTACTTTTTCAAATGTTAAAACACCATTTGTTACCATTCCCTCACCAACAATTTTACCTCCCTTCTTATCCCCACCAAATGCCACATAAGAGGCATGTTTATGTTTGAAGTCATGGAGAAGTGCACAGTTGCCTGTCATATGTCTGTAACAACCACTGTCAACATACCACTTGTTGTCAGCTCTCCATGTTTGTTCCTGCACATAAAAAGAAATTAGTTAGAATTGACAACCCAAGCTTTAATTGTCTTAGGTTTGCCAGAAATGTCAACAATAGTTACTCCTTCATGAATTAATCTTGAGGTTTCAGTATTAGTTGTTTCTTTTTGATTTGATGGTGGTGAGGATGATTCTGTTGAAGATGATTTAGGTTTTTGGATGTCTTCATGCTTATCTGAGTCTTTCTTCAACGTAGCTTGTTTTGGTTGATATTTTAACTTTGAGGAGGATCCTGTAGTTTTGAAAGTTTCTTTATCTTTCAGCTTTGATTGAGGCACAGGAGTTCCTTTTGCAAAGTTATCAAAGAAACCATCAACTGCTTCAGTCTGATTATCAGACAAATCCACCTTTTTGTGAGGTGTCTTAGACTGTGTTGGTGTTTTCTTCTTCAAAGTCTTGTCCGCAGCAGATGATCTTTTCTTTGACTTTTGTTGTTCTTTCTGAATCTTTGTCTCCTTGTCACTTACTGAGGATTGAGAATCTGATTTAGATGATGCATCTTGTGACTTCTTTTTGCTCTTTTTCTTGTTCTTCTTATTAAAATAACATTCCTGAGTGGAATGGTTATTTTTGTCACATATGGCACAGTGTTTATTGAAGAAACAATCAGCAGTCATGTGATTGTTCATATTGCAAATGGAACAATAGCTGCTGAAATAGCATTCATCAGTATTGTGATTCTTTATCTCACACCATTTGCAATATTTTTTTGAATTTTCTTCAGATTCAGCCTTCTGTTTATTGTTCTTTTTCTCACTTGCTGAAGCATCAGTTGATTTCTTCTTGTTTTTGTTGGGAGCATCATCAGTTGTTTCTTGTTTGCCATTGGCTACCTTTTGTTGCTTGATATTCAGCTTTTTCTGTGCATGTTTGTTGGCATCCCTTTTTACCTCGTCCGTAGAATCAGTTTCTCTCTTCCGTTGCTTTTCTGCGGATTCAGTAGTTTTTGCCTTCCGCAGATGATCTACGGACTTAGCAATTTTTGCTTTCCGCAGATGTTCTACGGATTCTTCAGATTTCTCTTTCCGCAGATCTTCAACACTTGAATTTTTCTTTTTCTTTGTTGAAGTTTGTTGTTTCTTACCTTTCTCTGAAGAAGACAAAGGTATCTCAGCACTTGATTCGCAGCTATCAACTTTGTGAAGGTTCAGTTCTTGAAGTCCTTCATTCAATTCAGCAATCCTCTTGCAGATAGTCTTCAGCATGTTTCGTTGCTTTGGAGGATACTGCAGCTTTGATTCTTCAAGAACTCGCGGAAGACCAGTTTCAACTTGAACATTCTTACCAATGTTCAGTTAAACAGTATCATGTTCATCAGAATCATCCAAGTCATCATATTTATCAAAATCTAATTCATTATTTTTAAGTGATTCTGATTCAGTAGATTCAGTTTCACTCATCTCAGCTTCATTATTGTTTATATGACTGTTTTTTATGTCAATATTGGTGCTTGGCACAAAATGATTTGACAAATTTTTAGTCATTGTTTCAGGTAAAGGTGTGTAGTTATCATTAATAGGTGGTGCAACAGCATTATAACCTAACCCGGACCTGTTCTTTGATTCAATATGAGAGTTTAGCAACTTCTCATATTGCTGAGATGATAATTGAAACTTCTGAAGTTTCACTTCAGTGGATGCATGATCAGCCATGGATTTTGTTAAGGAAGTGGTCAGATGCTCAACTTGGGCTTTGAGGCTGTAGTTTTCAGAAACATATTTTTCTAAATCTTTTTGTAAAGAACTGATTTTGATTTGATATAATTTATGTTCTCTTAAGTGTGATTCATTCAAAATCATTGTTTCCTTTACTTTATCAGCCAATTGTTGAGCATGGACTATATATCGTTCAACTTCCTCAACACATGATGATGAACATAACCTGTCTTTTACCTCTCTGGCCATAGGAGGAACTTTGTTTTCCATATGTGCCATTAATGCTTGATTTTCTTCCAAGACTTCCTTCTCATACATACTCCAGACTCCTTAGAATTGCTTGATCCTGCTGATGTAGTTGTGGCTGGTGGGGATGTTAGCTGAGGTTGTCTATGCAGAGATCTTTGAGAGGTTGATTGATGATTCTGATATTGCTGTTGCTGCTGCTGCTGCTGATACTGCTGAGATGATTGTTGGTTGCATTCTCTAGAGAAGTGACCATAGAGATTGCACTTGAAACATCTGACTTTGACTTATCAACACCAATCTTTGATGTTTTGCTTGCTGCAGCCAGATTTTTATTTCTCCGCAGATATTGCTTAGCTCTGTAAGCAATCATTGCCATCTGCCATTGTAGATCCATCTCTTCTACTACATCAGGATGGAGTTCCTCCAAGTCTTGCTGACAGATGGGTCCAGTCGTACGACTGAGTATGGCGGCTAAAATAGGCATGTAGGATAAGTAGGGCGGTTAAGGGTGTTCAAAAGCAGATTTTATCTGCAGTAATCTCATCCCCTTGTTCCTTTCGAACCCAAACACCCTGTTCTTGCCAAATCGACTAAGCCAACTCCGTTTTGGTAAGTTTCGCTTGGTACGGATCGATTTTTGGAGATGTTAAGCTGTGTAGGTGGTTGAAATTGATCCAAAAACATGTTTTAAATCTGGGATTTTGTTCAATCTTTCTGTTAAGCTAAAAAGTGAGGGTTCGGATCCTAGTTTTTGTGAAGTTTGATGAAATAAGGACCCGAAACGGTTGTAAATAAAGTGTATATGTTCTGTTGTGAATATGGCATAATCTGAACGGTTAAAACTCGAGTTTTTGGATCAAATATGTCAAGAACACAGCTGCTGATCCGTTTCAGGCGAATGAGCCCAGTCGCATGACCCATTCGTACGACTGAGTCAATCGCATTGTTCAAACGTGCGACTGAAGTTCAGTCGCATGCACCAATTGCATGAATGGAGGTCATTCGCACAAACCCTGTTATAGCTCATTCGCACCTCTGTCGTATGGTTCATTCGTACGACTAAGCTCAGTCGCATGTTCAGTCGTACGAATGAGTCCAGTCGTATAGCCTTAGTCGTGTGAAGTGATCAGCTAGGGGTGGTTTGACTAAGTTAGGGTTGTTGTTTTAGGTTACATTGAGAAAGAGAAGTTTTAGCTGCCCTAGCGTATTTGGATTGATAACCACTTGTTGAAAAACATTAAGGTGAGCTCTAATTGCCCTTTTTACGTGTTAATGCCATTTGATAAATGTTGTTTGACAAAATCGGGCACTGGCATGCATATAAATAAATAAAAAATGTGAATAAGAGTTGAAAGTGGTAAATTGTGGTGAATGGCGAGGTGGAGGTTTGACCCACCAACTATAGACGGAGGTTTGACCCGTCAACGCCATTTATAGACGGAGGTTTGACCCGTCAACGCGCGAGGTGAAGGTTTGACCCACCAAACTATAGATAGAGGTTTGACCCGTCAACGCGCGAGGTGGAGGTTTGACCCACCAAATTAAAAGTGATAAAAAAAGATGTCCATAAATACCTTGTGGGTATTCGATATGCATATCAATACTGGGATAAATAAATGGACTGTTGAATGTGTGTGTGAATCATTCGATGTGGTAACAGTTGATGGATTAATGTTATTGAAATGTGGTGTATGTTAGAACTCACCAGTTTATCTGATTTTGTGTTTGTTTTCTTATGCATGCCAGGTAATAATAGAGGTGCTCGTGATGGTCCCCCACAGAGCTAGCTTCCGGTTATGGTGTATGATACTGGCCACAAATGTTGGATTTTGGGAATGAAGTACTTGAAGTTTAACAAAGTTTTGAAATGTTGGTTAAAGCCTTGTAAATATGGTTAACGATGTAAACAGTTTTAATATATATAAAATTCCGCTGCGTTTGTAGTCTCTGAATTGTTATAATAACCCAACTAGTAGCACCCTCCTTATTATATTATAGTTATAATTTTGAGGGTGTTACAAGTTGGTATCAGAGCCTTGGTTAAAGAGATTTGAACAATTAATTGTTTCAAACTTTAATTGAATATATGGAAAGTGCTAGTATCTATAACCGGAAGTGGGGTGAACTATTGTGTGGATGAGTACTTAATTATTTGTGATAATTCATTCAATTGTTGAATTAAAGTAATTGTTTAAGATAAAGACTAGTATTATGTGTATGCATGATTTTGTGGTTTAGATAGGGTTAGAAATAAACTGTGAAAGGGTAAAGAGAAGAGGCAGGATGGTGTGAATAAGTAAATAATTGATAACACCTGGCCAATGTTATGAGCAATTTACATTATATGCAACATCCTGGTACACTCATTATTTGATTATGGTTTATTTCTAATCGTAGATGGAGGAAACCAGTAATACAAATTCTAGACCTGAAGCTAGGATCTCAGGTGATGAACTTAAGGCGGCTATAGGTGATGAGGTCGCCCGAGTGTTGCGTACTACCTTACCTGAAATGTTGAGTGACCTTAGGAAAGGTGGTGAATCATCTTCCCAACCAACTCCCCCACCTGTTATTGTTGAGCCTGTAGTGGAGAAACCAGTGTCATATAAGCATTTTAAGGAATGTGACCCGCCTAAGTTTGAAGGCCAGAAGGATGTAGTAGTAACTTACAAATGGCTACGAGAGATGGAAGCAGCGTTTAAACTTAGTAGATGCAAGGAAGATCAGAAAGTGGGCTTTGCAGTGCATTCTTTTCAAGCAGAAGCCTTGTACTGGTGCGATACAGTGGAACAGGCCATGGGCGAGGCCGCCGTAAGTCAGATGACGTGGGAAACTTTTAAAGAACTGGTGATAGAAAAGTTATGTCCGAAAGGCGAGATAGACAGAATTGAGATCAAGTTTTTGCAGTTTCAGGCAGGCAGTTTAAGTCATAAAGAGTATACTTCTGGATTTGAAGAAATGGCTCGCTTGGTACCTCATTTAGTAATGCCTGAGGCGAAAAGGATTACTAGATATATCCAGAGATTACCCCCTAAGGTAAGAATGCTGGTAAAGTCTAATTCTCCTTCTACTTACCAAGCCACGGTGAATTTGGCTGCGGATATGTATGAGGAAGTCGCTGAGTCTGAGAAACCTGTGGTGAAAGAGGAAGTGGTTAGTCATCAGGAAGCTTCACTGAGTTGTAGGCCTATGTATGGACAAGGTGGGACGCAGAAGAGAAAGTTTAATGCTAGAGGCTTTGTAGGTCCCCCTCCTCGGTGTAATAGATGTGGAAAGTTTCATAGAGGAGAATGTAGATTGAATCACCCGGCATGTCGTAAATGCGGGAAGCCTGGACATTTTGTTTCCAGATGTCCAGAACTTCGGTGTTATGAATGCGGGGAGATGGGACATATGAAATCTGAATGTCCAAAGTTTAGACCTGGACCGGTCCCTATTCGTGCAGTGGGAGGACCAAGTAATGTCAGCGCGAGTGGTGGTAGCGGTACTGCGGGGAGAGCATTTACAATAACTACGGAGGAGGCTAAGGCATTACCAGATGTCGTGTCGGGTACGTTTCTTGTTAATGATGTACCAGCTAGAATTCTATTTGATTCGGGGGCTAATAGAAGTTTTATATCAGTAAAATTCCATGCTTTAATAAAAGTTAAACCATCAAAGCTAGATGTTGCCTTTTCAGTAGAAACCGCCTCTAATGAATTTATAGTTATTAGTGAGGTAATAGATGATTGTTTTGTCGAACTAGAAGGTGTAAAATTTCCTGCTAGGTTACATATGATGAAATTATGAGGTTTTGATGTAGTATTGGGAATGGACTGGTTATCTATGTTTGAGGCTCAGATAATATGCAAAAGAAAGATGATTGTGTTGCGAGCACCAGATGGTAATTTGGTAACGGTTTTTGGTGATGAACATGATAGTGTGGTGAAAGTCATATCTATGATTAAGGCTGAGAAATTATTGAGTAGGGGTTGCGAGTCATTTTTGGCATATGTAGTTGATACTGCTAAGAAGACGAAGAAATTAGAAGATGTTCCAGTGGTCTGTGATTTCCCCAATGTATTTCCTGAGGATCTACCGGGTATACCTCCTGATAGAGAAATTGAGTTTAGAATTGACTTAGTACCTGAAGCAAAACCTGTCGCTAAAACCCCTTATAGACTTGCACCGGCTGAGCTGAAGGAAATTCTGAAGCAATTACAGGAATTACTAGACAAAGGTTTTATTCGACCAAGCTCTTCGCCGTGGGGTGCTCCTGTTCTGTTTGTAAAGAAGAAGGATGGCAGTTTAAGGATGTGTATAGATTATAGAGAGCTAAATAAACTAACTGTCAAGAACAAATATCCGTTACCCCGTATAGACGATTTATTTGATCAACTCCGAGGTGCTAATTGGTTCTCAAAGATAGATCTTAGATCCGGATATCATCAATTAAAGGTGAAAGAAGAAGACATACCAAAGACAGCTTTTCGTACACGATATGGGCATTATGAATTTTTGGTGATGTCGTTTGGGTTAACGAATGCTCCTGCTGCCTTCATGGATTTGATGAACAGACTATGTAGACCGATGCTGGATAAATCGGTAATTGTGTTTATAGATGATATTTTGATCTATTCTAAGAACGAAGGAGATCATGCTTGTCACATTCGAGAAGTATTGGAAACCTTAAGAAAGAATAAGTTGTATGCAAAATTCTCGAAATGTGAATTTTGGTTAAGGGAAGTGCAATTTTTGGGTCATGTGGTGAATGCGGATGGAATATTGGTGGATCCTACGAAGATTGAGGCCGTGATGAATTGGGAGATTCCTAAAAGTCCTTCAGAAATTCGTAGTTTCTTAGGGCTAGCAGGATACTATAGGAGATTCATTCAGGATTTTGCTAAAATTGCTTCTCCATTAACGAAATTAACTCGGAAAGACGTTAAGTATGAATGGAATAAGGAACAAGAAGCTGCTTTTCAGGAATTGAAGAACCGATTAACACAAGCTCCAGTATTGGCCATACCAGAAGGTGTAGATGATTTAGTGATATATTCTGATGCATCATATCAAGGACTGGGGTGTGTTTTGATGCAACGTGGGAGAGTTATTGCTTATGCTTCTAGACAGTTGAAGACCCATGAAGTCAATTATCCAACCCACGATTTAGAACTAGCAGCTGTAGTTTTTGCTCTTAAGATATGGCGACATTATTTATATGGAGTGAGATGTACAATCTTTACTGATCATAAGAGCTTGAAATACTTCTTTAAGCAAAAAGATTTGAATATGAGACAAAGGCGATGGTTGGAGTTAATCAAAGATTATGATTGTGAAATTTTGTATCACCCCGGGAAAGCAAATGTGGTTGTTGATGCATTGAGCAGAAAGGAGAAGTACGAACCGATTAAGGTTAAGGCGTATAAACTTGTGATTACTCCTGATTTTATGCAACAGCTGAAAGAAGCCCAATTGGAAGCATTAAAAGAAGAAAATATTAAGAGAGAAAGAATGGTTGGTCAAGAAAAATATTTAGAAGAAAATAATCATGGTGTTAAAATCAGATTTGGTCGAATGTGGGTTCCGTTGGCTTTACGTGATAGGGTACTAGATGAAGCTCACAAATCTAGGTATTCCATTCACCCAGGCATGACTAAGATGTACCAAGATTTGAAACAAGACTATTGGTGGCCAGGGATGAAATTTAACATGATGCAGTATGTAAATAAATGTTTGACTTGCGCCCAAGTGAAAGCTGAACATCAGAAACCTTATGGATTATTGCAGCCATTAGCCATTCCAGTTTGGAAGTAGGATGATCTGACTATGGATTTTATAACGAAGTTGCCCCGTACACCAAAAGGTTATGATACTATTTGGGTAGTGGTAGATCAGCTAACCAAGAGTGCTTTATTTCTACCAATACGGGAAACTTATTCGGTGGAAAAGTTAGCTGATATCTTTACTAAAGAAATAGTTAGATTGCATGGAGTTCCGAAAAGTATCACGTCTGATAGAGATGCCAGATTTACCTCCAGGTATTGGAAAATTTTCACGAAGCAATGGGGACTAAACTTTACTTTAGTACAACCTATCATCCCCAGACAGATGGTCAAAGTGAAAGAACTATTCAGACATTAGAGGATATGCTACGGGCCTGTAGTATTGATTTTGGAGGTAGCTGGGATAGTCATCTTCCTTTAGCTGAATTTGCATACAACAACAGTTATCAAGCTACCCTTCAGATGTCCCCGTTTGAGATGTTGTACGAAAGAAAATGCAGAACTCCACTTTATTGGGGAGATATGGGGCAACATGAATTAGGAAATAGTGAAATAGTTGAAGAAACAATGTCAAAATTTGAAGTAGTTAAAAATCGTATTAGAGAGGCGAAAAGCAGGCAGAAATCATATGCAGATCGTAGAAGGAAACCATTAGAATTTAAAGTTGGGGATTTTGTCTTGTTAAAAGTTTCTCCATGGAAAGGCATTATTCGATTTAGAAAGATGGGCAAACTAAGTCCACGTTTTATTGGAACTTTCCAAATAGTGGAGAAAGTAGGGTACGTGGCGTATAGGTTGGACTTGCCTGAAGAATTAAGTGCTATTCATCCAACCTTCCACGTCTCTCAGTTACGGAAGTGTTTAGCTAATGAAACTCAATATGTACCATTAGATGATATTGAGGCTGATGAGAAGCTCAATTATATTGAACAACCTGTGGCCATTATGGATCGTAAAGAGAAGAAACTTAGAAATAAGAGCATTAGCTTAGTCCGGGTGCAGTGGGCACATCGCCAAGGATCTGAGTCAACCTGGGAGCCAGAAGAGGAGATGAGACGAAACTACCCTCATTTGTTTTAGTCAGCTTTCGAGGACGAAACCCTAAATAAGGTGGGTAGACTTGTAACATCCAAAAGTTCAATATTAATTTATTTAATTAGGATTAGTGTTCAGTAGCACGCCATGCGTACGAATGAGGCCCAATCGCACGAATGACGGGCGTATGGGCTCAGTCGTACGATTGAGCCGTGCGAATGGGTCCAGTCGTATGACTGAGTATGGCGGCTAAAATAGGCATATAGGATAAGTAGGGCGGTTAAGGGTGTTCAAAAGCAGATTTTATCTGCAGTAATCTCATCCCCTTGTTCCTTTCGAACCCAAACACCCTGTTCTTGCCAAATCGACTAAGCCAACTCCGTTTCGGTAAGTTTCGCTTGGTACGGATCGATTCTTGGAGATGTTAAGCTGTGTAGGTGGTTGAAATTGATCCAAAAACATGTTTTAAATCTAGGATTTTGTTCAATCTTTCTGTTAAGCTAAAAAGTGAGGGTTCGGATCCTAGTTTTTGTGAAGTTTGATGAAATAAGGACCCAAAACGGTTGTAAATAAAGTGTATATGTTCTGTTGTGAATATGGCATAATCTGAACGGTTAAAACTCAAGTTTTTGGATCAAATATGTCAAGAACACAGCTGTTGATCCGTTTCAGGCGAATGAGCCCAGTCGCATGACCCATTCGTGCGACTGAGTCAATCGTATTGTTCAATCGTGCGACTGAAGTTCAGTCGCATGAACCAATCGCACGAATGGAGGTCATTCGCACAAACCCTGTTATAGCTCATTCGCACCTCTGTCGTATGGTCCATTCGTACGACTAAGCTCAGTCGCATGTTCAGTCGCACGAATGAGTCCAGTCGCATAGCCTTAGTCGTGTGAAGTGGTCAGCTAGGGGAAATTTGACTAAGTTAGGGTTATTGTTTTAGATTTGCTTTGAGAAAGAGAAGTTTTAGCTGCCCTAGCATATTTGGATTGATAACCACTTGTTGGAAACATTAAGGTGAGTTCTAATTGCCCTTTTTACGTGTTAATGCCATTTGATAAATGTTGTTTGACAAAATCGGGCACTGGCATGCATATAAATAAATAAAAAAAATGTGAATAAGAGTTGAAAGTGGTAAATTGTGGTGAATGGCGAGATGGAGGTTTGACCCACCAACTATAGACGGAGGTTTGACCCGTCAACGCCATTTATAGACGGAGGTTTGACCCGTCAACGCGCGAGGTGGAGGTTTGACCAACCAAACTATAGACGGAGGCTTGACCCGTCAACGCGTGAGGTGGAGGTTTGACCCACCAAATTAAAAGTGATAAAAAAAGATGTCCATAAATACCTTGTGGGTATTCGATATGCATATCAATACTGGGATAAATAAATGGACTGTTGAATGTGTGTGTGAATCATTCGGTGTGGTAACAGTTGATGGATTAATGTTATTGAAATGTGGTGTATGTTAGAACTCACCAGTTTATCTGATTTTGTGTTTGTTTTCTTATGCATGCCAGGTAATAATAGAGGTGCTCGTGATGGTCCCCCACAGAGCTAGCTTCCGGTTATGGTGTATGATACTGGCCACAAATGTTGGGTTTTGGGAATGAAGTACTTGAAGTTTAACAAAGTTTTGAAATGTCGGTTAAAGCCTTGTAAATATGGTTAACGATGTAAACAGTTTTAATATATGTAAAATTCCGCTGCGTTTGTAGTCTCTGAATTGTTATAATAACCCAACTAGTAGCACCCTCCTTATTATATTATAGTTATAAATTTGAGGGTGTTACATCTGCCATTGTAGATCCATCTCTTCTACTACATCAGGATGGGGTTCCTCCAAGTCTTGCTGACAGATGTTTGCTGATGTAAGTGAACTTCCAAGATATGCTTGAAAGCTAGAACTAAAAGCTGCAAAGGCTGCTTTTTATTCTTCAGAATCCAATATCACAGTTATTGGTTCTGACTATTTGTTTTGTTAAGAAGAGTTTGCAGTTGCTGAAGTATATCTTTTCTCTCCAGATCTTCCCTTTTCCTTTTGATTTTTACTTTGAGATGATTTCTTAGTGGGTTTGGATGCATAAAAACTGACTTCCTCTTCATCATCACTCAAAGTACAAGAGTTATCACCTTCATTATTTGAGATAAATGCACTTCCAGCATTTTTGGTTTCCTTGAAGTGATAAGGTGAGACATGAGTTCTCACACTCTTGTTTCTTGATTATTCATCCAGTTCAAGAGCTTGTACCTTAGCAACCAATGTATCTAGACCAATTGTCTTGAGATCTATGGTGTTCTTGAACATGGACACTGTTTGCTTCCAACTTTCAGGCAAAGTGTGGAGCATCTTCTTGTTTAGTTCCTCAGTGGTATACTTTAACTCCAAGATGTTCATCTCAGTAACAAGTTGCATAAATCTATGGAGTTGCTGAGGAATTGATTCACCCTCAATATGATGAAAAGTTTCATATTGTGATCTAAGGGTGTCTTTCCTTATGCTTCGGATCTCATCACTCCCTTCACAGAGAGTGTGAAGTATCTTCCACAGGGAATTTGATGTTTTGTAATTCTCACACCTGATTAAGATCTCTTCTGGCAAAGCCATACTAAGCAAGCTGTGTGCTTTAATATCGACTTTGACCTTCTTGACATCATCAGGTAACAAGTTCTTAGTGCTGATCGGCTGGTTCTTGTCATTATAATCCGGCCCAAGAGTTGGTGGAATATAAGGACCCTGAGTGATGGACTCCTACAAGTCAGAATCTGTGTAGTTCACATGATTCCTGAACTTGATCTTTCAGGATTTAAAATCAGCTTTGGTTTCCAACTTTGGCGGTTGATAAGATCCTCCACCAAAAGTACTCATGTTTGATGCAAAATTATGAATCAAAACTTAAATGTTAAAATTGACAAATCTATCGAAGACTCAGATCTAGTATTCAATTGATTTGAATATAGATCTAAATCAAACAAGCAATGAGAGAATGCTTGCTGAATGACAAGTCGTTGATTTAATTGTTTGAAAATCAATTAAACAATTTTAATACTGATAGATCAATTGATCTAAATCAATGAGCACCAAGCTCTGATACCACCTGTGAATCCAAGGATCTCAATTCAGGAATTATCAGTATTAAAATAAATCAATTCAATGACCACGGAATTATCATTAATTGATGCTTAATTGTTTTAATGATTAATGATGAACACAACCACAGAAACACAATGAATGCGAACTCAATAATTATTCAAACGTATTTCATTAACTATCAAGTAATGATTACAAAAGAATAATAAAGAATAACTATGAACAACGAATTCTGTGAATCGAATAATGTTGATGTTGATGTGATGGCGGTTAGGGTTGCACAATGATGTAACTCTTGACAACCGTAATATTGATTGATTGTGTTCTCCGAGATGTGAAACCTAGGACTCGTATTTATAGATGGTTTGAGTCGGCTAAGGAAACACCGAATCTCTTGGGATTTGTTATTGATTGTGTTGACTTGTTTGACTTCTTGGTATTTGCAATCGCACAAGTATAATGTTCTTCCGCAGGAGTCTTATCGTCCGCAGAACTTTTGTTCTTCCGTAGATGAATTGCTCTTCCGTAGAAGTGTTGTTCTTCCGTAGGAAATCCTTCTTCCGTAGGAGTCTTCACTTCATGGTCCTTGATCATCCGCAGGAACATTCACTTGGTCATTTGGTCTTGTAAGAAACATATCTACGGATTAACAATAATATTCATCCGTAGATGTTTCTTACACTTGGTCAATATCATGAATCCTTCCAAGTATATTGTTTCTCCCTGTCAACAGTCACAAATCAACACACACATATATGGGTTAACCTATAGATTCAACGCACACATATATATATATATATTGACTGTTACAAGTATTAATTACAAGACTTGACTCAAGTATTAAGCCTATACAAAATGATCTAGACCTATACACTCTAGATTCAACAATAAATTTTATACAAGATATTGTTTTTTATAAAAATTACAACATAAAAATAATATTTTTATCATTAAAACGAGTATAGTACTGTTATAGAGAAAGAAAATAACTATTTTTTATGTTGTAAGCTCATATGATTCTACTAGTCATTGTGCATTTATTGTAATTCATTATGTCTTTTGTTAGTTATTATATTTTTTAATACTATTATATTGTTTATAAAATGATGAATTCTAAAAATATATAATGGTTGAATAATATTATTGTGTATTTCTAGTATGTAAATCATAATAATAAATTAAAAAATTAAATAAATACATTAAAAATAATTACAAAATAACACAATATATCATTGTGTTTTTTGATGGTTATTGTGTAATATTGAACGCTATGAGTTTTGAAAATAAATTGATGAAATAACATCATTGTGTAATTATAATTGTAAATCACAATGATAGATAATAACAAGTTTATATATTCTATGAAAACAATGATTAAAATAAATTATTAAGTTATCTATGAACATTATAAGTTTGAAAAATACATTGGTAAAAATATCTCATTATATACTTTTAATTGTAAAACATGTAACATCTGGATATTTTCTTTGAAGCCGACGAAAGAAGAAAAAGAAATAAAGTCTAAAGTCGGGGGATCAAACTTGCCAAAACGGGAGAAAAGTTGTAAATATGGGAGATTAAGAGGGGGAGGGTAGCCACATCCTCCCTACTCTTGTGAGAAATCAGCAAGAAAAGAAAGAAGAGAGAAAGAAAAGAGAAAAGAGAGAAAAATGTTGATTCGGGTGGATACGAGCACGAAAATCGTCGGGTAGCGAGTCAACATGAAGCTCTTCTTATTCTTCTTGTTTGTGTGAGTTGTAGGACCCCTATTTTACTCGTTTTCAACTGATTTGGGGCTGGAACACATAGTAAACCCGTTTTTGAATGTGTGTGTGTGTTTGACCCATTTGGGTGTGATTGTGTTTGATGCGTTTGGAGTATGTTCTTGAGCTTTTGTGTGCTTGAATGATGTTATAATATGCATTCCTATGGTTTAGGATGGTTGATTTGGGCTTAGAATGGGTTTGGATGAGCTTGGAGGTCGAAAATGGCAGATTGAGTTCGGGGGACTGCATTCTGCACCAGTTAGGGTTGGGCGACCGACAGGAGGCCATACGGCCGACTAGAGGGCGATTGGGGTTCAGTCGCACGATTGAGGTTCAGTCGCACGATTGAGGTTCAGTCGCACGACTGGGGGTTCAGTCGCATGGGGAGTCATACGACTGAGAGCTCAGTCGCATAGGTGCTCATTCGCATAAGGTCCATTCGCATAGTGTTCATTCGCACGATTGGTCCATTCGCATGATGTTCAGTTGCATGGGGGCTATGCGACTGAAGGGTGTCCATACACCCAAATAGGGTTGTTGTACTCGAGGAGGAACATAGTTAAAGTACTGGCTTTTGGGGGAAAGTGCAGATGTAAGTTTTGACGTGGAAGTACCCGTAGGTACACGTAAGATAACCGTGGGGAGCTTAGAAGTAATGTAGAGCATGATGATGATGATGTTACATGTTCATGCATGATGTATGTTAAGTATGTATGATAATGCCCTGTATGATGATGCTATACTGTATGTTGATGTTCCTATTTATGACGTATGTTTATCTTCCCGTAACTTTACGTGTTATGATTAATGAATGAAATACAAGTATTAAGTAACGTAAAGTGGAAGTTAATGAAAGAGGAACCTGATAAACGAATGCATGCATTAATGAATGAATGAATGAATATAAGAAAGACTTGCAAGCAAATGTATGGAGGTGCACACCCAATGAAAGTGTTAGCTCAACGGTGTGCGGGTTAGCTACCCCAAAGGATGCACACTAGGGTCCAATCTTTGTGATTGACCATATGTACGGGATCCTTGCCGCTTGCCCTAGATGACTGGATCAGCTTCGTGCACAATGTCCGTGATTTAATTACCACAGATCCAGCATCAGCTTCGTGCACAATGTTCGGGGTATAGCATAGGGCATTGATCCAGAATGAAAGGGAAAAGAATAGTGATGAATGTACTTACCCTAGGTACCGGAGCCAGCTCCGTGCCCAATGTTCGAGGTCTATGAAAGATCTCAGGCTCAGTTACCTGCTTCGTGCACAATGTTCGGGGTAATGTACATTTCATCGAAAGTAATGAACGTACGAATGAACATAATGAATGTACGAATGAAAGTAAGGAACGTACGTATGAAAGTAAGAATTCATGAATGAATGTGAACGAAAGTAACAAATGTAAATTTAACGATGTACGTTAAATGAACGAAAGTTAACGAACGAATGATGATGATAACAATGATATTATCTATGTGTACGTATGTTGTGTGACCGCATGTAAGTAAAGAACGGTTTTAACGAAAGAAAAGTATGTTTTATTATAAAACTAGAACTCACTCAGCAACGCTGACTTTTTATGTGTTTCTAGTTGGCGGGTAGTGTTGCTGAGGATGGCACGAGGCGCCTACTCAGTTCTTTTTGGGATGACATTCTTTTGTTTAAGCTTTTGTATTGTAATGCAAACAAACGATATTTTGTAATGAAACGTTGTATTACTTTGCAAAAGCATTTATAGAAAAAAATGAAAAGTTATTTGATAGTTTCCGCTGCAATATTTATAATGTTAATTAAATTATATGTTTTATGCGCGATGATTTACCAGCTGCCCGGGAACGGGGCCTTACAAAACATAATAATAAATAATAAGTTTATATAATCTATAGAAACAATGATAAAGGTAAAAAATGATCTAAAATATAAAACGTAATTATAAATACATATAACAAATTATGCAACATATATAACACAGCAAACTAATATTGACGCAATGAACAACAAAATACAATAAGATGGCATATTTGACATAATAAATAAAATATCCTCCTATGTAAACTAATAAAAAGACACGGGTCAGACCCATAATGTTTTTTAAATTTTTTAAATTAAATAACATTTTTATTATAACCTACCCGCATTATATGGTATGAAATCCAGTCTCTCATATTGAATTCAATTAGGAATTTGTTCAATTTTAATTTTAAAATAAAACATTATACTAGCGCTTATTATTATATATATTAAAGATATAAACTTTAGCTACAGTACTACAGTAGCTCCTCCACCTCCCCCGAAGCGCTCCTCCACCGACGGCGCTCCTCCACCGCCGGGCCTCCTCCACCGCCGGGCCTCCTCCACCGCCGGCCCTTCTCCACCGTCGTCATCCGCCGTCTCCACCGCCGCCGCCTCCACCGTATCAACATCTTCCATCTTCATCATCGCCAGATCCATCATCGTCGCACAACCACCAGATCCACATCATCGATTCCCAAATCCATACACTACACCACCGTCGATCTTCAACTTCCTCCGCCGTCTACGGCGGTACGTTTTCAATTCATGATCTACACTCTCCATTAACAGTTAATCATCATCATCATCACCACCACCAACAATTCTAATGTTTTTGCCCTAAGTTGTTCATTTGCAGACGGAACGAGTAACGGACGTCGATCCATCGATCGATCGATCGATTCGGTGTGTTTAACTGGTCTGCTTATCTTCTGGTATGGTTTCTGGTGTTGAAGTTGATTACGGTTTCTGTCGTTTTGGTTTTGTATAGTTGTGAAATTGTAGTTAGGGTGTGTTGATTGAAGTTGATTCGTGTGGAATGATGTTAGGTTTTGTTCTGTAGGGTGATGTTTTTGTTTGATTTTGTGGTTTGGGTGGTGTTTTGGTTCGGATCTGAACGTGTTCCGGCGAATTCGACTCCCCCGAACTGGGCATTGTTGCTGGAGTTTGTTTTTTGGAGCCGATTTCAGGTTTGTTGTTCTTCTTTGGTAATGCTTTTGCATCAGTTGGTCCCCAGTTTTGATTTTGTGGTTGGATTTGTTTTAAAAAGCCTTGATTTTGTCCTGCACACAACCTGTTTGACAAAATGCCAAATATGGTTGGCTTTTCTAGCTGATAAAAAAAAGATGTCTGTCATTTGTTGGGGTTGAAGTTAGTGTATTAGTGCTAAACCACGTACATGGTCCAGTGGTCCTGCTTTAAATTTTCATTCCTACCTTGCAGATAAGGTTACCACATATTTAAGAATCTAATGTTGTTCCATTTTAATGAAAACATGCCTGGAACCTTTCTACGATTTAGTAATTGATTAACAGATGCATAATGGTCCTTTATGGTTTTCTTCTTGATGCTATTGGTTTTAGTTGGTATCCTTACGTATCAATGGCGTGGACCAAAGTTTGATAAGTGAAAGTTTATGTAGAGAAGGTATGTAAGATATGATAGAAGTGTTGGTTATAGAACTCAAATAAAACTTCGTAGGTAAGAGAATCAGAGAGCATAAGGTTTTCCTTCTAGAAGTCAAATATTCATTCTTTATCACGAGTTGAAACAAATGAAAAAGCAGAAGCTACATTTTATTGCCTATATGCTCACTTTATACGTGACTTATTCTCCATTACTCTTATCTTTATTTTCTGTAATATTGTGTTACTTATTGAATGTGTTGTTACTTTCGATGGTGTTCGGTTGGAATATTAGCTATTGAATTGTCAAATTAGATGTAAAATGAGGCCACTTACGTACAAGAGGGGCTTAGCCGAGTGCTTCTACCTTATGGAGATCAATATATAGAAGGTTTATTAGTTCATTATCTCCGCTAATATGTCGACCAACTGGAGCAGCGACTAATTTCCATGGTTAAGAGTAAATAAGGATACAGGTATCTTATGTTTGAAGTTGTAATCAATAAAAGAGAGTATGTAAGAACTAATTTGGATTCATCATGAACATTGACCTAACATGATTATTTGCCGTGTGGATATCTTAACCGTTTCTTTAGTTAAAGCTTTATAGTTGTGTACGTATGAACGGACGACGCCAAAGATGAGATAGGTGATGATTATCAATATTAGCCAGTAAGGTTTATGTTGAAAGAGTATATATGATCTGATAGAATTCCTGGTTATAGAACTCTTTTAGGTTAGCTAACACAAATCCAAGTTTTTGAAAAATAATGTTTCTGATAATAATCATTTTACCTATTATGTACATTTATAGCTGAAAGATGATCATGCTTAGTTTATTCTAATCTACATTCCCCGGCATATTCATATACTCTAAAGAGTTTTTTTTAACTTCATTGCAGGTTAGGCATCTTGCGTCACCTCTATATATTCTGGTATACTTATCTGTCGCGCGTTTGGTACATCATAATTTCATGCAGGTACGTTCTTGTATCAGCCAGATTTCTCTTATTGTTAGGAAATTTCTGAGGACATGAGTGTTGTTATAATTCAGTCATTTGTTATGGTGTTTTGTGTTTATTATAAAGTTCAACTTTTTTTACTGTTGGATTTTGAATTTTTTTCCCCTCTTTGTTGCTATCTATGTATTCTTTGGTTTGTGAACGGGCATTATATTATCTGCTAAACCTAGACTTTGGATATAAAGAATTCTAAAAACTATGTTGTTTATCTATCTTTCTTATTAGTTGTTAGCCTTCTCTCTTTTTCCTGTTTTATAGCTCCTGGCTTTTCTTCTTTTTAGTGGATGAAAGTTTAAAACCTGCACATAATACATCACTTAAAATATGGTTGCAACTTTGACTATCTACATGAATTAAAATACTATGGATGGTATTGGTTATGATGAATGTGATATTTGCTCAAAAGGGTCATGCCTAATTTGCCTGTTTGGATCAACATGTCAAAAAAGCACCCAAACACCCTAATTGGCTAAAGTCCACACTGCTTTTTTGTTCAATTTAGTTGTTTTCAATGGTCATGCTTACTTTTACATCAATATAAAACATTGATTTTTCAATGAACAGCAAAAGCAAAAACACACCTACATGATTTGAACTTAAATCCCGTCATCCTGGAATTAAACTGAATCAAGAAACACATACTATTTCAATCAATAAGGTTGCGAAGAACAAGACTTCAATCTTCCACTTGATTCAAAGTTTAATTCCAACATCTTCAAATGATCTTGATGAAAGTTGTTGAACAAATATTATATATTTGCTGTTGATTCTTTTTGTAGTTTAGAAAATCATGAGGCTGCATTTTGTTTTTCTTATCTTTTAATAAATCACATAGTAAACCAAATGTTTGTTTTTACCTAATAAAGTTACTTATTTGTCTAGGTTGTGGTACTGTTGGGCTTGATTTTGCTAGCGAATCTGCCAAGGTATTTGATCTTTCTTTGATGTTTGGGAGTATGGATTCATGGGTATATGTATACAACATACCAATTTTATAAATTTTTGTTTCTTTATTGTCACCTTACGTGTATAGACATGTGGTATCTTTCAAAAGTTGCATTAATGAATCTGAACCGTTTACATCATAAATTTCTTTTAGGAATCAACAATGATGCACACATCCATCAGTTAGTTATTTTGCATTGCAATTGGTTTTTAATATTCAAGGCGTTATTTTGCAGGTTCTTAAAACTTCAACATAGGTTTTGTGCTACAGTTCATGTTTATTGGACTTTTATATTTTCATGTTTGTTTGTTGTTTCTTTTCGTCACTCTAACATAAACTCATGTTCCAGGGTGGCGCAATAGAGGCAACTACAGATGTACACAGTAGCACACACTTTAATGAACTCATCAGGCCTAAGACTTGCTACAGAATTACGGGTTTTGTTTGCATAGAAGGAAGATCATCCAGTAAATTTGTCGATCACGATGGAATGATTCTGTTCGGGAGATCTACAATCATTTATATGATATGCTAATTGTCATTACGCTTAGTTCCTATGATTAACTGGAAAATGTATGGAAAAAGGAGAATGTATAAACTTGATATTGTTTGTTTTATGATTTTCTCAGGAAAATGGAGCACTTGTGTGATATGCCCATGGGAAGCAAGTGGTCGTAAATGCGGTTAACTTCTCCAAGCTTACATATGTTCATGAAAAATGCACTAAATGGTATGCCTTTAACTATTTACTACTACCAATCATCAAAAAATAATATCTGTTTGTGAACTGAATAATCTACAAATGACATGTACATTTGCAGGGCTCCTCTGATATATTTTCACAAATTGATTTAGCAAAAACTTAGAGTATCATGAAACCATTGTAAATAAATTACTTAATTAATAACTACCTGGTAGAAATTGATTCTATCTTTTAGGTGACATAAAAAGATAAATGTTTATTTTTGTTTATAAAATGATGCATGTTTGTGTTTGGACACTTCATTTTACCAATGTCATGTTGAAATTATTGTGTTTTATTATACACAGTCTGGTCAATTAAATGGTTCAAAGAAATTCTCAAACAACTAATGACTTTGCACAGTTCTTTGATCAAATGTTACATAAGTTTTGAACCAACAGTTTGATAATTAGTGGTCTTATATTGTGTAATTTCGAGGCATACACTAAAATAGAAAGAAATGTTACAACTGTGATAAACTTTATGGTATTAAAGCAATTTAAAAGGTTTGTAAGCACATGAATATACTTTGGGGTCTATTCTGCCACTCAACCTGTTTGATTTGTCTTTTAAACAGTTAAACTCTTTGCTAATTTCTATTATTATCAAGTGAGAATCTTTACTAATTTCTGTTATTATCAAGTGTGATCTCAGGTGGATACATTAGATTTATTGATCTTCTTGACAATGGTCGGATAAAAGTGACTAGACTATATACAAAGATCGAGGTAATTCTTTTTCACCTTTAACTGTTGATCTTTGATGACTTCTGGTAAATAAAAAATTGAAACTAAATGTAACTTTAATACTAATAATTTTATTGTGTCAATTTATAAGATTACTTAACACTTGCGTATGTTAGACATTCAAAAAGAACCCCGCGGCAACGCGCGGGTTCATTTCCTAGTTTATTTCATTAATTTAAAGATGGTACATAGTTCAGTTCTATAATAACTTTTATTCAAATTAAGTAAAAAGGTTGAGTTTTTTAAAAAGTGGGAGAAAATAAAAAAGTGTAAGAATGATTATTATTCATCAGATTTTAGATTATAGGGCTAAGAAAATTTGGTTACATAATAACAAATAGCTAAAACTTTAAATAATAGACCAAATGTATTTTAATCTAAGCCACATTTTTAATTTTTTTTAAATGCTAGTAACTTTTACATACAATATTATATTCTAAAAAAACTATATCATAGAACAAGAGTTTTTTATCTTTAAAACGCGTATAATGTTGACGTTATTTCAACTCATTGTGTAATATTCGTCAGATCATTATGTAATATCAGGTAATTGTGTAATATTCGTCAGATCATTGTATCTAATGCTATTCATTGTGTTTTGCTAAATAATAATTTTTAAATTTGTCAAATAATTTATTGTGTATAATGCTAATGATCGAGTCTAGTACTTGTTATTACGCTATCTATTGTGCCTGATGTTGATAACTGTGTAACGCATTGTTTTTTTTATGATTTTTGCATAAAACAATACTTCAAAATATAATTTTTTTATGTTTCAGTTTATTATGTAATACTCATAAGGTAATTGTGTAATCCTCGTTAATTTAGAAGATTACACAATTACGTGGTGAATTTACACAATGAGTTAAAAACATGAAAAAAACTTTAATTTTTTATATTAACACTATACGCGTTTTAAAAATATAAATTGTCCGTCTCTATGGTGTAATTTTCTTTAAAAAATATCGTATATAAAAATTACAAACATTAAAAAATGTGAAACTTGCGTATAAAAAAATTACTAATTTTGGCCTCAACCTAATACTAATAAAAAAAGACACGTGTCAACATATTAAGATTTCTTTTTAATTAGCTTTTAAAAACTTTGTAATTGAACCCTTCTCTAATTTAAGATACCGATTTAAACTGACAATTTGTATAGAAATATAACTAAAGTTATTACTTTAAACTAAGAATTATATTAAAATTAAGATCTGTGATCTATAATAAAAAAAGCCATGAATAATTTTCATTTTACTTATCGAATGTAGCTCCTTTCCAAAATATGTTACAAAGGATATATAAAAAAAGTTTACAAAAACAAGGAAAGAAAGATGCAAATTTGAATTGAAGATTACTAACGTTTTACCATAAACAATTTATTCATTAAATCAATACTTTGTAATAATTATAATAATTACTTTTGTTTTTTTATTAAATTGATACTTTATAATAATTATAATAAGTTACTTTTGACTAAAAATAGTAGTTCAAATAAATACACTAAATTTAATATCTAAAACCCATATTTTAAATTGACACTTGTTATAACCTTAACACAAATAGGCATTTTATTTCCTACAAACTAATTGGCCAAACACTACGTATACGACCCTCGAAACAGAGGGATGATTTAAATAAGCTAATGTGACCCAAACTCTTTTCAATATTAAATATAAAGTATGTTGGAAAATGTGTGTAGGGATTTTAATAGTGAGAGTAACATGATCAAATCATAACAAAATCAATGTTTAAACAAAATAAAAGCTTCCGTATACATAATTTGCACTTGAAATAAATTAAGAGTGATTGATTGAATTCTTAGCCTTTAGATTTTGAGAAAACACATTTTATAGTTATAAAATAATGTTAAGTTGTGCTTACCAAACTAATACAATAATTGTATGTTTGCATCATTCTTTACATCTATAATTATCCTTAAAGTTACACTAGCTAGTTAATAGTAATTTTTATAAGTTTTATAATATTGTTTCAGTAACCAAACTTACTTATGGAAGACTCACTTTATTCTACTGTTCACCTTTTATCAGTTACTACAGTTATCAATTTTAGTAGGTAACAAAAGGTAAGTCATGAATATGCTATTACTATCTAATCTAGGATAGAATTTTATCTTAGATGCCTTACTTCTAGTAATGTAGTATTTGTTTAGATATAAGTTCCAGCTGGTTTTCTAAGTATAACCGGATTAAACGTAACTACAACACAATATTTCAGGCATGCCAATCGTTTATGATTTATGGAACCAAAGAAAAGGGCATATTTTTGGCTCATCTATTTATTAACTAAACAGTTATTTTAAATTATTGGTTACATAACTATTCAATAAATTTACTCTAGCTTGATTTAGACGCTTAAATATCCAAAATCATTTGACCACATGAAATTTTCAATAAAACAAACTCAAATATTTTGTAGTGTGAGTTTACATGATAATAATAGCTATATAACATACATTTATTATACATTTGTTCAATAAAGAAAACTTGAAGAGATTTTGACCTGAAAATATAAACAAACACAGGGTATTGAAAATCTAAATAAGAACATATATCTTGAAATACACACATTTGCTCATTTTATATTTGCCAAAATGAACTAATATAGAATATTTGTAGTTACAAGTGGTAAATCACTAAATAATGAGTATCATTATGTTCATATAAGAATTGGGAATACAAATGATGAGTGCAATAATCAGCAAATTGTTTAAATTATTAAAAAAGGTATTATGGGTTTTGATCATTCACATGATTTGATTATCATTATCATGCATGGTTCTTGGGGTTAGCTACTAGCTAGCTAGCTAGGGTTTCTTTATTACTTTTAATCTTTTGAAATATGCTAACAATATTGATAGTTGATTAAGTACAAGTTTTCATGCATTAAAAAATGGATTGTGAGTAGAAAGGTACAACCATTGTAGCATGAGGGCTATCTATCTTCATTCTCCTGTGCTCTTTGTATCACTTGCATTGATTGTTGTAACATTCTGCCCAATCTCTCCTAGCTAGCATGGTGGTGGATTAGAGTACACATTTTCATGAGGAAATTGAAAATAGGGTTGCATGGAAAACTGGTTTTGAGTAAAAGGTGCAACCAATGAAACATGAGGGATGATTGAACTTGTACCACCTGCATTAACAGTTGTACTTTTTTGCCCTAATTTCTCCAATGCCTTAACTTGTGACCTCAAAAACTTAAGATAATTAGCAGCCTCATCAAGCATTGATGCTGTGTCCAATTTGTTCCCACCAGGGACCAGTTTCTGCAAAACCCTAATTCTTTCGCTTATTCTCTCTCGTCGTTGTCGTGCCGCCACAGTCTGAGGATCACTCGAGATCCTCACATTCTTTCTTTTCGGTCTCTCCACCGCGGGCTCCGCCCCAAAACTAACCGGCCGGAAGGCTGCTTCTCTGTATATCATTTCCTTCATCTGCGCAATCACCTCGGTATCCGTTTCCAGATTCCCGGGATTCTGGAAATTAATGTTTGATGAAGCTGGTTGACCCGAACACGACCTGGATCTCTTTGGTTTATAAACCGGGTCATTGTCAAAAACCACCCCGACCCTGCTATTCGCCCGTTTCCCCGACGAACATTGAGAAACATTACACTCTTCATCACCGGAGGAAACACCACTAAGGTTAATATTATTATAATCTCCGGCAACAAAGGTGTTAAAAAGCAAACTCTTGATTTCATCTGACCCATCATCGGTGGTGCTATTAAGTAAGCATTCGAGCGAGGTGTCGCCATCGTCGGCGGCTTTGTTGGTGGTGGTGGTGGAAGTGGAGTCTTTAATATCTATAAAGGGGTTACTGCAAATGAAATCAGCTGCTGCAATGGCTTGATCTGCCCAATTTGAAGGTGATAATTGTTGGGTTGGATTCAAGAACATGTTTTCTGAATAAAAATCGAAGCTTTGTTCTTGATCATGATCATGATCATGGAAGTTGTACCATGACATCTGCAAATCATCCATGATTTCTTGGTTCTTGATAATCAGAAGGTGGATCAAGAAGAGATGATCGAAACTGTTTTGTTGCCAACTTTGACAAAGTTTTGCAGTCACCGTCTATTCTAGGATATTCATATGATGATATTATAGTAGCAGCTTATATATATACACACATACATTATATATATATATATATATATATATATATATATATATAATATTTTGTGTGTTTAGAGAGAGAGAGAGGCACATGGAGAGACGCACGCACAAGGAAAGACAAGTACAACAAATGTTTAGTTTGAAACAAAAACAGAAGTTGAAACTTGAAAGGTAGGGACTCATTTCAAAAAGATAAGGTCCCAACCCAATTATTTTTAGCCATTTACTTTGATATTTTTGTATGTATACTTAGTATTATTTCCTATGTTCAATTTCCATTATAGACTTATTTATACACTCGTGTACTACATGGTTTTTATAAAGAAAAACGATATAATTAATAAATTTATAAATGTTTTTCATAATTGAAATCACCCATTATAAATAACTAAAAAGTAATATCATATTTTTGAAATTCCTAAATACCTTTCATATACAACATTTTAATGTTTTATTTGTAACTTTATCATCTTTATCAACGGTTAAGAGTTTTAGTTTGTCTTTACTCACTACAAGATTTTTACCCTATCACGACGACAAAAGTCGTCGCCATAGGTGCCTTTTGTCGTCGCCATAGCCTATGGCGACGACATGTCGTCGCGATAGATGTAGTAGCCGTAGTTCCGTCGCCATAGGTCAAAATCTGTCGTCGGCGTAGACCTTGTCGCCATTGCCACCTATAACGACGACATGTCGTCGCGATAGTATGGTCGCGATAAATTTTCCCTCAATTTTTAAAATTAAAATATAAATTTTAAATTGACCCTATGGCGATGTCGTCGCTATAAGTGTTTTGATTTATTAAATAATAAAATATTAAATTAATATAACAATTTTTTAATTTTATCTATGGCGACGACAAGTCGTCGCTATAGGGTATCTGTTTAAAAAAATTTTATTTAAATTTTGATTTTTTCCAGTTTTTTACCTGAATAATTACCCAAATCAGATACGCAGAAATAAAACCTAAACATTATCAATACTTAAACGTGGATCAAACAATTCTAATTAAGTACATACCAAACAAGACAAAAGTACCAAACTAAACATGTCTTAAGTTTTTAGAAACCTAACAAATTAACTTCATAATTGTCGTCATTTTCTTCTTTCAAATTCAGCCATCTTTTCTTGCATTTCTCGCATTTGTTGCCTTAATGCTTTCATTTCTTCATTCGGATGTGATGATCCACTTGATTGTTCATAACGAGAGAGATTTTCTACTTTTCGTCCAACACCTCTCGTATGACCACGCCTTTCTTCTAATGCAAGCTCTAAACATTGCATCTCATTAACGGGCGACTCTCCCGCCTCCATTTGCATTTGGGCGTATTGATTTTCAATTTTTGCCTGTAATTTTAAAGAATCAAAATGAAAAGTTATTAAGATTTTTATGAAATTTCGACAGCATAACTGTAACAAATGAAAAAAACCATCCAAAATCATAACTAAATATAACATAAAATTCGCAACATAAAATTTTCAACTTTCAAGATATAAACATAACTAAATATAACATAAATTCCCAACTTTCAAGATCACCAAACATAATATATTAAATACATATGAACTTATGATAATAACATTCTTAACATATTAAACTTACCCAATCTTCTTCTGCCCTTTGGTTGACCCATCCTGACCCTTCTCTGTAATGCGACCTCCTCCACATCTCGATGTAACTTGGGGTCCCGGTTTGTTGCTCCTATTAAAAATAATATTCATAATAACATAAAAGAATTAATAATACATAATTAAATAATATATGTTTTTTACCTGAAGATATCGTCTTTGAGCATATGATCGACTACCATGCAGACTTGGATACAGTTGTTTTGCCCAATTCTCTATGCCTTTTTCAGAAAGGCGTTTATGTTCTTCACTTGAGAAAAACTCAACCACCCGCTCCCATGACTCCCGACTTTGACCTTTAGGTGGATTATTTAAAACTTGCTCAATATTATCATAGCCTCCATGATTTAAAAAATCTTGTTTCATATATATTTTCTATCTCGAAATGCTCGCTGGCAATCCATATGGATACCAAGTTGGATTCCATGCCAATGTTCTGAACCACGATAAGCTTCTAAATTAAAATATTCCTGCAAAACAGAATAGTTAGAAATATATAAAAGTTATGATTACTAAATTACAAATAAAAGACTACATAATACTCGCCTCCATAAAATTAAACAATGATATCTTAAACGTATCAGGGACTTTTTCCCAAGAGGGATAATGAAAAGGAGCAGTGGTAATATGATTGGATAATGCTCTAACAAATAATTAACTATTTTCTCCCACAGCTTTAAATTGTTTTCCTGTATGATCAAATTCCACGGGCAGTGGTTGGTTGTTGTTTGCAGCCCATTTCTCATATAAATTTAAATTCCTTCCTTTTGCTCGTCTTTTCTTAGCTGACGCTATATTAATATAAAAAAATCAAAAGGTTAGTAACATTTAAAATATATTTAAAATTTAAAACATTAAGTTACATGATTGGCAACTGGAAGGAAGAGTATATCCATGCCGTGGGGATCCCTATCCCCGCCGTCACCACCATGTGATCCTGCTATGGATGAAGACATAACCTGCAATAAAATCATGTGTCACTTTAATAAGAAATAGAATAAAATATAACATTTTCATAAGAAATAAAATAAAGTGTTCTTAATACATACAATCAATCTGAGTTATCACTATAAAGATTTTCATCTTCGTTTACAAATTATCATCGCTCTCGTCCATACTATCATTAATATATCTTCATCTTCTTCCTCATCTGAGAGATATGCATCTTCATCTTCTTCTTCATCATTAATAAATTCTTCATCATGAACAAGTGGAGCAACAGGCAACCAACTTAAGTCTACGACTAAATCACAATTATCATGTGCATCTCTCATCGTTAATAACTCGTGCACTTGATTCACCAATTTCAAAATTGTTATCGACTACTAAGTTATAGTCAGACGACTCATTGTCGTGCAATACATCTATCTCATTAGCAACACTGATACTAGGATGATCCCAAAGCTTTCGATGATGAACATCCTCCACAACCCTCCAATTGTTGGTGGCTTTAAAAGGATCTTCAAGATAAAACACTTGTTGAGCTTGTGTTGCTAAAATGAAAGGCTGATCACGAAACCATTCACGGCTGACATCGATAACAACAACGTTATTCTTTCTAATTACAGATCCCTTTCGTGATGTGTCGAAGCATTTACAACGAAATAGTACAACACTGTAACCATTAATATAGTTCAACTCGTAGATGTCTTCTAGCTGACCATAAAATCGTGTACCATCTTCTCCTATTGTAACAACACCGCTGTGTTGTGTAGTGCGTCTAATATCACGGCTATTTACCACAAATCTAACACCATTATCAATACACGCTGTGTAAGAATATATGCACACGGGGCCATGTGCCAGTGCCTTCAGTTCTTTGTCAGGAGACGTATTGAACTTACTATTAAGCCATGAAGAAAATTTATTTTTTACATCGTTTTCAGGGAATTTAAGTTCAAATTCACTGTGTGACAAATATAATATTTATATTAGTTTATCATTTTAGCTAAAGTGAAACTAATAAGAATAATTTAAACCAAAAAAACTTATGACATGTAGACTTTCACTTCTTCACAATTGTTCAGCACAAACCATTGAAATGACTTTTTAGAATTTTCACTAAAGGAAATGATTTTCTTCTTTGAAATTGGTCGACATTGTGACGAAAAAATAGAGAACTTTCTCTTTGGAATGCCAGGATCTTCATTCCTATCAGGACGGTTAAATTTGGTTTGAATACCCTCCAAATACATAGAGCAGAATGTCATTGCTTCATCTGCAACATAACCCTCTGCTATTGATCCTTCAGGCTTAGCTTTGTTTCGAACATAAGCTTTCAGCTTTTCATGTATCTTTCAAAATGATACATCCATCTCATATATACAGGCCCTCCAAGAATAGCTTCTTCAGGTAAGTGTAGAATTAGATGAACCATAATATCAAAAAATGCTGGAGGATATATTAGTTCCAAATGGCATAAAATATTAACCACTTCTTTCTGTGCTTTAAACATGTCATCCACATCTAGTGATCGTGCACAAATCTTTTTAAATAATGTGCAAAGGTTAATAATTATTGTTGAAACATTTTCAGGTAAACCTGCACGGACCCCGATTGGTAGCAAACGTTGCATAAGAATGTGACAATCATGAGACTTTAACCCGATGATATTTGAGTTATTAAGAATCACCTTATTTTTAGAATTTGATCCAAAACCATCAGGTAGTCTCACTCTTTTAAGGAACAGACAAAATTTAGATCGATCACTAGGCTTGAAAGAGTAAGAAGCTTGTGGCTGTATGACCTTGTTGGTTTTCACACTTAGCCATAAATCTGATCGTATTCCCAAATTTTTTAAGTCTTCTCTTGCTTTGTGTGTGTCTTTTGATTTTTCATTCATCAACAATGTACCTAACAAGCTCTCACACACATTTTTCTCGATATGCATAACATTAAGATTGTGTTTTAAATCAAGAGATGACCAATAATCCAACTCAAAGAATATACTCTTTTTTGTCCAATTCAACTCTGACTCGTTACGTTTTCTTTTCACACCACCATGATTGGGATGTTTACCCGGAACACGATCGGGAAGACGGTTAAGTTGCTCTAATATTTTTGAATTAGTTAATGCTTTTGGATGCTTTCTTAACTCTTTATGTCCATTAAACAACAAGCTTTCTCTCCATTTGTTACTTTTAGGCAAGAATCTTCTATGACCGGTAAATGATATTTTATTAGTTACACGACACGAGGGTGTGTCCATGTTACATGTCGCACATGCAAGATAACCTTGCCCACTCCATCCAGACAATCTGCTACGAGCAGGGTAATCATTAATGGTCCATAACAACGCCGCACGCATCGTGAATATGGTTTCTGTCGAGGCATCTCTTATTTGTACTCCATCCTTCCATAATTGCTTCAACTCATCCACCAGAGGCCTTAGAAAAATATCAATGTCTTTTCCAGGTGATTTAGGACCAGGAATAAGCAAAGTTAACATGAAAGAAGACTCTTTCATACATAACCACGGTGGTGTGTTATACGTTGTTAACACAACTGGCCACATACTGTAAGCTTGACTCATGTTACCAAATGGATTAAAGCCATCTGCAGCTAGACCCAAACGGACGTTCCTAGGCTCTTTAGCAAATTCAGGATGTCTCTTATCAAATTCTTGCCATGCCTTCCCATCTACTGGATGACGCATAATACCATCCGTTGAGCGTCCAGTGTGTTGCCAAATCATATCTTTTGCTGTGAGTCTAGAACTATACCTTCGTTTAAGCCGAGGAGTTAATGAAAAATACCGCAATACTTTTTGTGCTACTTTTTTTCCTTTTGTATTTTTATCAACCCATATGCTCTCATTACAAACCGGACAGTTTTGTAATTCTTCATTCTCTTTCCAAAACAAAGCACAATCATTGATGCAAGCATGGATGGATTCATATCCTAACCCAATCTTTTTCAGCTTCTTCTTCGCCTCATAGTGTGAAGATGGAATGTGATTTTCTTTCGGGAATGCAACCTTTAAAAACTTTAAAAGTTGATCAAATGAACTATTTGTCCATTTGTTGATTATTTTAATATGCATCAGTTTGGCTAGAAAGTTTAAAGAAGACATCCAATTACAACCGGGGTATAACTCAGTGTTGACCTCATTATAGAGTTCATCAAATTCCGAGTCTAAAGTATATCCATCCTCATCTATATTTTCTGCATTCTCTGCGATAACATCTTCGATTGCATCAAACATCTCATTATTTGATATATTACTTGCTGGAGGAGTACGTGTTATTGTAGCAAATTGTTTTTCAGCATCAGAAGAACTAGAGACCTCACCGTGATAAACCCATTTCGTATAATGTTGAGCAAAGCCACGATCATGTATGTGAGCATTAATAGTATTTAAATCATGACGAAAAGCATTCACACAATCTTTACACGGGCATTTTGTTTTGCCATCACTGTCGACAAAGTTCTTAACATTCTCCATAAAGTTTTTAAGACCTTCTATATATGACCGGAGATGTTTGATTTTTTATTTTAATCCAGCTTTTATCGATTGTCATAACTGTTTCATACACATACATTATCATTCTATCAAAACAAATAAACTTCATATATGAACATATAAAATTATCATTTAACAAAACAATCCAAATAAACTTTATATCTTAACCTATGACGAAAAGCATTCACACTAATTGCAGCTATGCAACTAATTAGGCTTCTAATATCTATAGGTTAATACATAAAAGATAATATTTTTAAATTATGTGAATACACTAATACTAAAATTTTCATACAGTTCAACACATAAGTTATTCAAAATATTCATCCATGCTCCACAAAACTAGTTGATTTTATATAAGGCCATAAAATCCCAATTTCAGTTTAGGAGTATAATGCTGCCTCATTGTTTCAGGTTAAGCTCAAAGCAGTCTGGCAGCAAGAGATAAAAGCTGATCTTAGTTTAGGCCAAAATGTTTTCAAATTGGGTTGTATCAGCACCTACATAGTACATATGCTAACAAGTATTAGTCACCTACTTATCAATGGGACTATGGAGTATGGAGTAAATTCAACTTTATATTGTCTAGCCAACTTTCTGCTTAAGCAGCTTAATATATTGAAAGAGATAATTCAGTGATTAGTTACAAATTCAAGCTAGGAAGGCACTTAATGCCTAGTTGTGCTCCTTGATGCGAGACTTTTGAGACCCTACTTAGTTTCTATAAAATACATGGGTACCAAAAACATGGACAGGAAACTAAAGACGGATACTATGCTTAATGATAAAACAAGCAGGTTTATGAGCAAAATCATCACAGACCAAATTAAACTAGCGATACCAACAAGTAATTTGTATGTCCTGCAAGGAACTTGTGCTCATTGTCTGGGATTTTTTCATAGTAATGTCAACTGTACACCAAGAATTACAGAATGTTATGGAAATTTATTTACTAAACAAAACATAATAATATTTAAATCATGAACTACAAAATTGATTCATCACTCCACATTCAAATCATCTGACTGCCTACTAAGAAACCATATAATTTTAACTCTAATTATCTACAATCACCATTAAGTTCTCTGTCTAACCCTAACACAATCACATCGATAATCAAAATCACTATGATAAACGCTACAAGATGCAAACAACAGATTATAGACTTATAGTAGAGTCTTATGGCAATCAGAGCACATTGATCAATCACCATTAACCAAACGATCAATACGTTACTCTAACAAGCACACTATAATCATATAACAAGTTCAACAAACAGAAGTGAAACTACCTCCGGCTTCGTAAATATGCCGATATCA